>CM066582.1:32290446-33007946 GCA_033816785.1 Picus viridis | reverse complement strand
TAGATATATTTCCAGGCCAATGTTGGAAGTGGGATGCTTGTTACAGAATCTTTTGTGAACTGCTTTAATGAGCTCCAAAATACACATGCATGCATAAATATGCATGAGGAAAAAGAATTTAAATCTTTACAAATATGCTGAATATTTGCATGGTCATTAACAAATGAGCTCCTGGCCATCCATGGAATCAACCATGAAGACAACAGCAGCAATCCAATCCTTCTTTCCCCTCTTATCTAGGAAAAGTACAAACTTCAAGATCATTAAGCTTCCTGTCTGAATATGGGACATGCAGATCACACTGATCTCCAAATAGTTTGGGAGAAGTATGAGATGTCTTTCTCCCACGTTCCCCTATACAAACACACACACAAACACCTGATTTTCTATGTATAACAGAAGGTGTTTCTGGATGCAGAGGTGGCATTTAGAATGTTAGTATTTATCTCAAAGAGAAGAGAGCCAACATCTTCCTGTGACAGACAAAAAAATAATTAAATGATCTCATAGTATAAAAATCTAATTTGATTTATTTTTTTATGCTATGAGATAATTTTAAATCTCCCAACCTCTACTGCAACCACTTCTTGAGTAACTTTCTTTAATTGATCCATCTATCTGCTTTTTGAGATGATTTGAGAGCTTTCAGGCCAAAGGATCATATAAACAGGTTAGAATGGAAGCAGTAGATCACAGTATCACAGTATCGCCAAGGTTGGAAGAGACCTCAAAGATCATCGAGTCCAACCTGTCACCACAGACCTCATGACTAGACCATGGCACCAAGTGCCACGTCCAGCCACCTCTTGAATACCTCCAGGGATGGTGACTCCACCACCTCCCTGGGCAGCATATTCCAATGGCTAACAACTCTCTCTGTGAAGAACTTCCTCCTCACCTCCAGCCTAAATTTCCCCTGGTGCAGCTTGAGACTGTGTTCCCTTGTTCTGGTGCTGGTTGCTAGAGAGAAGAGGCCAACCCTTTCCTGGCTACAACCACCCTTCAGGTAGTTGTAGAGAGCAATGAGGTCAGCCCTGAGCCTCCTCTTCTCCAGGCTAAACAACCCCAGCTCCCTCAGCCTCTCCTCGTAGGGCTTGTGCTCAAGGCCTCTCCCCAGCCTTGTTGCCCTTCTCTGGACACGTTCAAGAGTCTCAATGTCCTTCTTAAACTGAGGGGCCCAGAACTGGACACAGTACTCAAGATATAGAGATAGAGACAGAGATAGATAGATACAGATAGATAGATAGATACAGATAGATAGATATAAAAATTAAAACTGCTCCTTGTATATGGCTTATATTTACATTGGGAAGAAAATAAGATAAAGATGGCAGTGCCGACATCACAAATCAAATAGACTCTCCCTTCTCTTTTTTTAAAATATAAAGCTGTTGCTATGGAGCATTGGAGAAGATGTTCATTATATTTAAAATGCACACCCTCCCAGTTTAATAACTCAAAATAAATAAAAGCAGTAACTTACATGCTGCAGATATTGACCCTGCCAACATCACTTGAAAAACCTGGCAAAAAGGTTGTCCTTTCATTGAATAGTTTGGCTCATGTTTTATGCACAAGCTCGCTTTGCTTCAGCATTTGGCATGGATGCCTTCCTGTTTTACCTCAGGGACAAATGCATCCAGGGCAGCAGATAAAAAAAAACAGAGTCCCACTTTCTGTTACAGTTTGAGATAACCTTCATGATACAAGCCAGAACTGCAGGTCAGAATCTATAGTTTTATACCTGTCTGTATGGGTTGGTTTTGGTTTGGTTTTGGTTTGTTTTTCAGAGATCCTTTGCAATGGTCCAGAACAGCCAGATGATTTCAGAAGTCCTTCCTTATCATATGTGCTGTGTTTGGGAGATTCTTCTTCCTGACCTGCTTCTGTCTAGATGTTGGCTGAACTGCTAGAAAGGGTCCAGAGGAGGGCCATGAAGATGATCAGAGGGCTGGAGCACCTTCCCTGTGAGGACAGGCTGAAAGAGTTTGGGCTGTTCAGCTTGGAGAAAAGAAGGTTCCAGGGAGACCTTTGACCAGCCTTCCAGTACTTGAAGGGGTCTACAAGAAAGCTGGGGAGGGACTTTTTATGAGCGCTTGGAGTGACAGAGTGAGAGAAAATGGCTTTAAGATGGAAGGGGAGATTTGGACTGGATATTGGGGACAAATTCTTTGCAGTGAGGGTGGTGAGATCCTGGAACAGGTTGCCCAGGAAGGTTGTGGATGCCTCCTCCCTGGAGGTCTTCAAGGCTGGATAAGGCCTTGAGTGACCTGGTCCAGGTGATGGTGTCCCTGCCCATGGCAGGGGTGTTGAAACTAGAGGATCTTTTAGGTCCTTTCCAACCCAAACTATTCTATGAAACTTTGAATCTGTGTTTAGCTATTCACTCTGGTGTATGCTTTTGGTCTTGCAATGACTCAGTGACAATAGTGAAGTTTGCTCAGCCCTTCCTCCTGGGTAAGCTTCAGCTATTTTGTGCACTTGTCCGTTACTTTCCCTTGGGGAACGCTGCTTTCATGTCATAAGCCTGAATTTCCATCAACATCATCCTGATGTTGATGGAATTTCTGAATACCTTCACATTAGCCATATTTCCATCCTCTTCTACAAGGTGCTGGGCTGTGAGGTTGCTCTTGACAACCTGTAACTTACACACTGAGGCAATGTTAACCCGGAAGGATGTTCTAGAGATCACTCAGTGGTGTAGATACAAACCAGAGTATATCTGGGAGGATGTTTTCTTATATGCATTTTCAGCCTCATCTTGATAAATAGATTTCTGATTTAAGAAAAAAAAATACTTGAGTGCTGGAGAGTTCTGGTAGAGGGAAACTGCAGGAAAGGCAGTGGTTCATTTCCAGGTAGATCAATACCTTTTGGTCCACTGAAGCAGAAGGGAAAAATTATGGTGGAGGCTGTCATATCACCACAGACAGAATGTTTCCCTTCTTTAATATTAAAAAGCCTATGAACCTAAACTCCAAACTTCTAATCTTCTGCATATGTATTATAAATGTATAAACAGCTTAAAGGGTTTGGGTATGAAACAGTAAAAGGCGTTTAAAATGCAAGTCGCATAGCTGCTCCATGGTTTAAATCATTAAAAAAGGAATAAAAGCACTATCCTACAACAATATGGAGCATAGCTCCATCCTATATTTTTCCACTCTAAGGCAGAAGTTTCATGTTACCTAAATATAATTCTTCCAAATCTCTTTACACAGGCAATTTGTAAATCTTCAGTGAATGCTGTAAGATGCACACAATATACCTGAGATGTTGGAATAACATTTTGTTGTTGCCTTTTTTATTCTTTTTAATGCTATTCAAGTCTCTTTGGGAAAGATGTATGTTAAAATGAGTATTAAATTACAAACCCATAGTGCTCTTGTCATAAATCTTAACCCACCCAAACCAAAGCAAAACAAAAAGCACAAAAGCAACTTATGTTGCAGCTTTCACCCTGAGGGGATCAAAAGGGTTTTTTTTCTCCCAAATTATCTCTAGTTTGAAATGCAGCTCTTTGTGCAGCTAGACCCTCATGAAAGTTTGAGCAACAACAACTACGAGGTAGAGACAATGGGGTGAACCCCTGGCAAGTTGTGTTAGCTGCATTAGAGATTTGGCTGAGAGAGTTTTTACTAGCTAGAGGATGTGTGGAGCTTGATTTTGAAATTCACCCATGCCAAATGCTTACAAAGTGAATTAGCAAGGTTGCTGCTAATTGCAAGAATAATAATTAATAATTAATAACAATAATAACAATAATAATAACAACAATAATAACAATAATAATAACAATAACAATAATAACATTATTATTATTATTATTATTATTATTATTATTATTATTATTATTATTATTATTATTATTATTATTATTATTATTTCTACCACGAGGATGATCAGAGGGCTGGAGCACCTCTCCTGTGAGGACAGACTGAAGGAGTTGGGGCTGTTCAGTTTGGAGAAGAGGAGGCTCCGAGGAGACCGTATTGTGTCTTTCCAGTATCTGAAGGGAGCCTACAAGAAAGCTGGGGAGGGACTTTTTAGGGTGTCAGGTAATGGCAGGACCAGGGTGAATGGAGCAAAAATAAAAATGGGTTAATTCAGATTGAATGTTAGAAAGAAGTTCTTCCCCATGAGGGTGGTGAGACATTGGAATAGGTTGCCCAGGGAGGTGGTAGAAGCCCCATCCCTGGAGGTTTCTAAGGCCAGGCTGGATGTGGCTCTGATCAACCTGATGTAATATGAGATGTCCCTGCCCATGGCAGGGGGTTTGGAACTAGATGGTGATGAGGAGGAAGTTCTTCACCATGAGAGTGGTGAAACCCTGAAATGGGTTGTCCAGGGAGGTGGTTGAGGCCCCATCCCTGGAGGTGTTTAAGACCAGGCTGGATGAGGCTCTGGGCAGCCTGATCTTGTGTGAGGTGTCCCTGCCCATGGCAGGGGAGTTGGAACTAGATGATCCTTGTGGTCCCTTCCAACCCTGACTGATTCTATGATTCTATGATCCTTGAGGTCCCTTCCAACCCTAACAATTCTATGATAATAATGATTATTATTATTGCTGTTGTTGCTATTGGTGTTGTTGATGCTGTTGATGTTGTTGCTATTGGTGGTGGTGTTGCTATTGGTGGTGGTGTTGCTATTGGTGGTGGTGTTGCTAGCTGCAAAAATAGCAGCCTTCCAGAAGGCCTTCCAGAAGACTGACCAATTTGAAACAAAGTAAGAATTTCCAAGGCAGCATATTGGGAAAAAAATATAGACTAGAAACTAAAGCTAATATTGCTATTCTTGCCCCACCCCCAGCTTTTCAAATCTGATGATTGTAGGAGTGACATGTATTTTATGCTTGATGGATGAAAAGAGACAGTAAAAGGCAAGATGAGCTAATAACAGTAAAGTCTGTATTGAATCAGAAATGTATTGAGGTACTGAGAGGAATCAAGATATGTGCTTCAATCATTAGAGTTTGCCACAAGTGAGATTTGTTGGTTGATGCGCTGTCAAAGTACTGAGAGAGAAAGAGTTTATAACAAGCAGCAAGACATGCAGAAAAAGCAGTTTGGGACTCAAAGGACTCAGCATAAATAGAAGTTATAAAGTGAAAAAGAGGAATAAAGTTGGCATCAGGAGAAAGGCAGTATTGATCTAGACTTTCAAAAGCCCCTTTTTCTTTTTCAGACCCCTTGAAAGTGATCTTCTTAGTTTTGACTGTCTTAAATTCATTAATTAAATTTGTCTTCACCTCTCACTTAGGAGGGGAAGACTCAAAAGTGCTCAAGCTGTACGTATCTTTGAATACTACCCTTACTCTACCTGTCTATGTTTTAATGGTTGGACTTGATGGTCTTAATGGTCTTTCCCAACCAAAATGATTCTATGATTCTATTCTTAAAGCATAATTCATTCTCTTCCTGTTCTGGATGGAATACAGTTTTGGACTGGTCTGCATGCAGATTATCTTAAATATACACTTAGTTGCATGGGCAAATGTACCTAATTCTGATAGCTCCTGGTAAAGATTTTATAAAAAGGCAATGACAAGTTTAGTTATTTCACTCCATTTTAATACACTTCATGGAAATGATTGCCATTTCCTGAGAAAATGTAACAAAGTAAGTTTCTGATCTGAGAGTTTATCCTTCCAGCACAGTTTTGGAGTATGCAGTATCACCCACAATGTCCTGCACGATCCTTCCACCACCATAACATATGCTGTTGGTCTTCTACTTTTACTTTACTTTGATTACAGAATTCTTCATACTCATATTTGCTTTTGTTTTGTTCATATTCCCCGGTGGTACTTAAGTACTATGCACAAAATCTTGGAAGATCCATTGAGACTGATTGGAAGCGACTTCCAATCTAGTCAGACAAAATGCATTCTACCTCAATCTGCCTCATCCAAATATTGCTTTAGTTGTTTGTTTGTCTTATTTCTTTGCAAAATCTGTCTTACTTCATGCTAATAAGAAGCACTCTGTTGAGTGTTGGACTTGGCATTCAACAAGTCCAAGTGCCGGGTGCTGCACTTTGGTCACAACAACCCCATGCAGTGCTACAGGCTGAGGTCGAAGTGGCTGCAGAGCAGCCAAACAGAGAGGGACCTGGGGTGCTGATTGACAGCCACCTAAACATGAGCCAGCAGTGTGCCCAGGTGGCCAAGACGGCAAATGGCCTCCCACTGCAAACCTCTTGCCACCCACACCCAATGCTGGCACCAAAAAACAATCAAATGATAACAAGGGGCAATGTTTTGAAAGTAGAGAAGGGTAGATTTAGATTAGACATTAAGAAGTTCTTTACTGGGAGGAGGTAGTAGAAGAGGTTGTGCAGAGTGATGGTGGAGACATTAAAGGTCAGGCTTGATGGGACGCTTCCTGCTTGCTGCAGGGGGGTTGGACTAAATGTCCTTTAGAGGTCCCATTCAACCCAGTGCATTCTGTGATTCTATGATAATAGACAACTGGAGGATCTGATGGAATAAGAACAATAAGGTACAGAGGTTCCAGAATACCAACTTCTTAAGAAACTAATGTGAAATACTGGTGCCAGAATGGCACTGTCAGCCAAAGATTGAGGTGTGGTGTGAAGGAAAGGAGAAATGCTCAGAATCATAGCATAGACTCATAGACTCATGGAATTGTTAAGGTTGGAAAAGACCTCTAAGACCATCAAGTGCTACCATCAACCCAACATCACCATGCCCACTTAAATCATGTACTGAGGCGCCATGTCCATGCATTTTTTGACCACCCACAGGGATGGTGACTCCACCACTTCTCTGGGTAGCCTGTTGTAATGCTCAGGGGACCTTTTGGATGGACACACCACTTCCTAATAGCAAAAAGCTGTTGGAGGGTTACACTACCTGCTTCCAGGATAACAATAATGAGCAGAAGCTGTGAAACAAGATCTGACAAGCTATGAGTATCAGAGGAAGAGTGATAGTGAGATATTTGGGCTATTTTAGCAGACTCAGTCAATGCCTTAGAATCATAAAATCACAGAATGGTTTAATGGTCGTCCAATCCAGCCCCCTCTGCAGTAAGCAGGGGCATTCTCAACTAGATCAGGCTGCCCAGAGCCAGTTGAGCTTAACCTTGAGCATATCCAGGGATGGGGCTTAACCACCAGTGTTCCAATACCCTGTCTGAGAGATGCAAAGGCCTTGGAGCAAGAAGGTTTGTGGAAGAGCTGCTCTGAAATATAAACCAAAGAGTAAATACAAGAATGCAGTGGGAGAGAGCAAGACAAATCAATCAAGCAAATTGATATTTGATTTCAAGACAGGGAAAGCTAAAGAAAGAGACAGTCACAAAGACAAAATGGAGTTGTTCCAGAAGCCTGCATGTAGCATGGAGGCTGCTATAAATGTCCTTTGAGAAGCCCAGTTGTAAGTGTGCATAACTGAAAAAGAAAAGAAAGTGGCCCTTTCACATCTTCCTGGGAAAGTTAAGGAGATTATGGCAGCCAATAGTTTGACCTCTAAAAAGTGGAAAGCTTCCTCAAATAGGAAGGAAAGGAATACAGATAAAAACAACAGCTCAAATGTAAAGAGGTCAGACCTGAAACCTTACAAAGCATGCTCAAAGCAACAGCAAAACAGTACTTGGAATATATCAGAAGCAGGAAGCCAGCTAGGGAATTGGTGGGAATGTTTGGTGTTAAAAGCTTCTGCCAGGTGATCAAACCATATCTAAAAATATCTATAAATTCTTTGTTTCAGACTTGATCCTGGCTGGAGATGTGGGGCAGGGACCAACCACTGACCTATTCTTTCTCTGTAGCAGAGAGGTCAGTGAAGATGGATCAGATTGAAGTAAATACACAGGAATTCAGTTGTCAAGAAATCATCACAAATCGGATGGCATTCAGTTCTGACATGTCTTAATACTGCAGCTGCTGATCTGCTGGCCAAAGTGCATGACCTCACATTAAACAACAGCCACCACCGGAAGACTTTGAGATTGACATTAACTACAAAACCTGCCAAGGGATGGGATTGTGGAAACTAGAGATTGGTGATTGATTTTTATCTCTGGTATGACAGAAGAATCTATAATTAAAAAGCTTGTGCCAAGGGTGTGGTGCCAACAGGAGGATTCAGCAAAAAGTTCATGAAGGGGATTCAGTAGCTATAAAGTATTTGGATTTTCAGAAGTGTTTGAAAAGATTCCGTAGTAAAAGTTACAAAGGGGATACATCTGCCAGGATTGGAGAAAGATCCTTCAATGAATTCAGGCTGGTTAAAGGATAGGAGGCAAAGAGTTAAGATATAATGGTCTCTTTCCAGGATGGTTCCTTAAGGATGACCGTGAGTATGAGCATTGTTCAATGATTAACTGGAGAACACTCACAAATGCCACAAGGTATTTTAGGTTGTCAAATGTTGCATCAATGTTAAAGAACTGAAGAACCCCACAAAACTGAGCCAGCAGGTAAAAAGTTTGCAATGGACTTCCTAAAAGCAAATGAAAGGAAATCTCTAGGGAAAGACAACCTTGGCCTCAGCAACCCTGAGATTAGAACTGGCAGGTATACTCAAGAAAGAGATCTCCTCATTCACAGCTTGATGTATCAGAGCAGCCTTAGAGAACCAGCAAAATTGTGGACATCAGCAGAAAAAATATTGAGAGCAAGACAGAAGGCATCATTTTGGGGCTATGTGTAACCATGGTGCACCACCTCCTGCAGTGATGGTCCCCACATCTCAGAAGTGTGCAGGAAGGGAAAGAACCTGCAGAGATGGTCAGCTCAGATGGCTGAGGTACCAGAGTGGCTTCCTGGTGAAGTGATATTAAGACTAGGACTGCTATGTTTGGTAATGAAAAGGCTGACAGGATGTAACTGGGATTTGCAAAATCATGCAGGCAGAGGATCAGCTGAAAACAGAAACCTCAGCAAAAGAAGGATCACTAAAGGTTCACTAAATACCACCCCAGAATCAGAGGTATGCAATGAAACTGACGGAAGAACAGTTCCAAACAGGCTCGAGGATGTTTTTCATACAGCAGGTCTTCTGAAACATACTGCTACAGGAGGCTGTGGAAACAGAAAATGTTAGCAGGCTTAACAAGAGATTAGACAAAGCTTCACAGATGGGAACTAAGAGGGCTGTTGGGGATGTACACTCATGTAGGTGAAATTTGGTTGCTGGGGTAAGAAGAGAGGAACAGATTGCCAAAGGTGGTTGATTTGCAGACTTTATCCAAATGGCATCTCTGTTAGAGAAGTAGGACAATGGTCTTGGTTAGAGGAGCAGAATTCTAGGCAATGAGGGGTTCATTTTTCCAGTGTGATACAAGCCCTGCATAAAGCAGGAGTATGCACTGACTGGTGGCACAGAAGTAATTCTAATCACATTTATTTACACTAACTTTGTGCACAGAAAAATAAAAAAAGAACTTTAATTATTTCCCCAGATTTGCTCTGGAATCCTTTAATAGTATAGTGGACTAAAAGAATCTGCAGCAGGTCACCTAGTCTATTTTCTCTGCCTAATACTAGAAAAATACTTTCACAGTTGTTTCTTTGATGTTACATGTACTACATCCTCTTCTGATTTAGTCTCATGATTAATCATCTGTACAGTTGTAATTCTTCTTCCCCCTTCCCCCCATTATCTAGTCAAAATGTTTCTTCCTCCTATTTAGTTCTTTCATTTTGGTCTAATCTATTTGGAGACAGAAAACAACTCCTTTTTTCATCATTTTTTTTCACTACATGTTTCATTGCTGAACATAGGATCATTGATTCATTTTGTTTGGAAAAGCAATTAAAGATCATTGAGTCCAGCCATTGGACTCAGAAAGTCTGGTGCTCAACCACATCCATTAGCACCACATCTCTGCATCTTTTAACCACCTTTAGGGGTGGGGACTCAACCACCTCACTGGGTTGCCTGTTCCAGTCTTTGAGAACCCTTTGAAGTAGTTTCTTCTAATGTCAAACCTCAGCTTCCCCTGGTGCAGCTTGAGGCCATTTCCTCTTGTTCAATTACTCATTACTAGGGAGACAAACACCCACCTCTCTCCAACCCCTATTCAGGGAGTTGCAGAGAGCCAGAAGGTCTCCCTTCAGCCTCCCTTTCTACAGACTAAACAAGCCCAGTTCCCTCAGCTGCTCCTCACCAGACCTGCTTTCCAGAACCCCTCACCAGCTTTGTTGCCCTTCTCTAGACACAATCCAACACAATGTCTTTCTTGTAATGAGCGGCAAACTGAACCACCAAATAGTAGATCCATACTGTAGAGATATCTTTGCTACCAAGAAATTAAGGGCTTTGATAGAGCAGGTCCTAAATCCTCTCTAGGTTGTGCCCTCAATCTTTCTTTCCAAAGAGGTTAGAGTTTGGTGTGTGTCCTGTGCCCTGTCCTCATTCACATACAGAGTTGGGATAAACTAGGGCAAATTTTTTGAGATAAAGGAACTCCTAAACTAATTTTAACTCTCTCTTTCAGACTTAAAAATTGTATCATCCATTAATATGAGGAGAGATGAAAGTACAAAAAGGTAAAACAAAATTAAAAATGAGTCAGAATCCTCAGCAAGGTAAAGTGGAAATAAAGTGAAGATTGTTAGATGGCGCCTAACAGTCAGTGTTGAGAGGATAAGGACAAAATGCATGTTTGGTGACAAATTAGATTCAAAGAGGTAATAAGAGTAGAACCACTAGTCTATTAAATTATTAGTCTATTAGAAGGTTCATTTCCAGGGCTGAAATGGGCACCTATTTCTATTCCTTTTATTTCACAGATTTAACTGGGAGCCTTTGGATTTTTAGTAATATAATCATAGAATTGTTTGGGTTGGAAAAGATCTCTACGCTTATCAAGTCCAACTGTCAACCTAAGATCACCATGGCCAATAAACTGTGTCCCTAAGTGCCATATCTACAATTTCTTGGGCACCTCCAGGGATGATGACTCCACCATCTCCCTGGGCAGCCTGTTCCAATGCCTGACCACTCTTGCAGGAAAGAAAGTTTTCCTAACCTCCAACCTAAACCTCCTGTCGTGGCACAATTTCATTTCCTCTCATTCTAGACCTGATACCTGGGAGAAGAGACTAACTCACATATCTTCTGATCTAGTCTGTTGTTTACTAAAATGAAGCTGAAATAAACTTTTTGTTTCAAACAAGACATCAAGCAGCGTTCTCCAGTTGTGGATAAGTTCTGACTATTACTGACTATTACTGACTATTCTGACTGTTTGGGAGCACATGTTGGTCAGTTAGAGGGTAGGAGGGCCCTGCAGAGGGACCTCAACTGACTGGACACATGGGCGGAGTCAAACGGGATGACATTCAACAAGTCCAAGTGCCGGGTGCTGCACTTTGGCCACAACAACCCCATGCAGAGCTACAGGCTGGGGTCGGAGTGGCTGGAGAGCTCCCAAACAGAGAGGGACCTGGGGGTGCTGATCAACAGCTGCCTGAACATGAGCCAGCAGTGTGCCCTGGTGGCCAAAAAAGCCAACCGCATCCTGGCCTGCATTAGGAATAGTGTGGCCAGCAGGAGCAGGGAGATCATTGTGCCCCTGTACTCTGCTTTGGTTAGGTCACACCTTGAGTCCTGTGTCCAGTTCTGGGCCCCTCAGTTTAAGAAGGACATTGAGACACTTGAACACATCCAGAGAAGGGCAACAAGGCTGGGGAGAGGCCTTGAGCACAAGCCCTGTGAGGAGAGGCTGAGGGAGCTGGGGTTGTTTAGCCTGGAGAAGAGGAGGCTCAGGGGTGACCTCATTGCTCTCTACAACTACCTGAAGGGTGGTTGTAGCCAGGAAGGCGTTGGCCTCTTCTCCCTAGCAACCAGCACCAGAACAAGAGGACACAGTCTCAAGCTGTCCCAGGGGAAGTTTAGGCTGGAGGTGAGGAGGAAGTTCTTCACCGAGAGAGTTGTTAGCCATTGGAATGGGCTGCCCAGGGGAGGTGGTGGAGTCGCCGTCCCTGGAGGTGTTCAAGAGGGGACTGGACGTGGCACTTGGTGCCATGGTCTAGTCATGGGGTCTGTGGTGACAGGTTGGACTCGATGATCTTCGAGGTCTCTTCCAACCTTAGCGATACTGTGATACTGTGATACAATGTTCTTCAGTTGCTGTGAAGTCCTGATTGTTAAAACAGAGCCAGACTGTAATTCAAATGCATTTGTCTGACCCCTCTGTCTTCAGACACATCTGCTTTTTTGTGTTAATGGTTTTGAATACTTGGATAGATCTAACAAAAAAACCCAAAAAAATCAGACTTCAGAAGACAGCACTTCTGTTGTTTTAATTATGAATCATTTCATTTACTGTTACGGCAGTTAATTGTACAACTCAAAAATGAAGGGCTGGAGGTTACAGGTCAACAAGTCTGTAAAAAGTTTACTGAAATTTTCATGAAGGAAATGTTCATCCTAAAGTCAAATTAGGTGGATCTCACTGCATTCGTTTAGCTCTGTGAAAATGAGAATTTTTCAGTGGCTAAGAAACTTGACACTTGATTTAATAATGGAAGAATACATATTCCCTACATGGGAAGGGGTCCCATGTATGTGGAAGGTGTCAATGCCAATTCCAGGGGGGTTGGAACTAGCTGATCTTTAAGGTCCCTTCCAAGCCAAACCATTCCACATAGCTACATATTTTGATGTACTTACAAGTTATTTACACAATGTCTTGTGCACAGTAAACTTCAGTTTGTGTCCTGAAAGTTAAAAAATTCCCCCAAACCCAGAAATTTCTCATTGAATAAGTATTAAGAAGGAGATGGAACTGCTTCAAAAAGTCCAGCGCAGAGCTACAAAAATGATTAAGGCAGTGGAACATCTTCCTTGTGAGGAAAGACTGAGGGGGCTGGGGCTCTTTAGCTTGCAGATGAGGAGACGAAGAGGTGACCTCATGAATGTTTATGAATAAGCAAAGGCTGAGTGCCAAGAGGAGGATGGAGCCAGGCTCTGCTCAGTGATTCCCAGTGACAGCACAAGGGGCAGTGGTGAAAGTTGAGGCATAGGATGTTCCATGGAAACAGAAGGAAAAGATTTTCACTAGGAGGGTGATGGAACACTGGAACAGGCTGCCCAGGAGGGTTGTGGGGTCTCCCTCTCTCGAGGTATTCAAAACCTGCCTGGGTGCATACTCTAGGTGATCGAGGTGACCTCATTGTGGCCTTTCAGTATCTGAAGGGGGCCTACAGGAAGGCTGGGGAGGGTCTTCTCAGGATCTCAGGTAGTGATAGGACTAGGGGGAATGCAATGAAGCTGGAGGTAGGGAGATTCAGGCTGGATGCGAGGAGGAGGGTCTTCCCCATGAGAGTGGTGAAGCCCTGGAATGGGTTGTCCAGGGAGGTGGTTGAGGCCCCATCCCTGGAGGTGTTTAAGACCAGGCTGGATGAGGCTTTGGCCAGCCTGATCTAGTGTGGGGTGTCCCTGCCCATGGCAGGGGTTGGAACTAGATGATCCTTGTGGTCCTTTCCAACCCTGACTGATACTATGATACTATGATACTGATCCTGCTCTGCAGGGGGATTAAACTAGATGATTTTTCAAGGTCCCCTCCAACCCCTATCAGTCTGTGATTCTGTGAAGTATTAGACAGAAAGGATATTAGTCTGTTGAAATGGAGTAAACATGAAATAAAAATAACCTGGAAGTACAAACTTTGCTAATAAAACTCCATGGTTTTCTCCTACTGCAGAGCTGTTCAGTGATTGTTCTTGATTCTGGATCAGAGGTCAAACAGGATATTTATGTGAAGAACAGTCTAATTTAATCTCCTTCAACAGAATTTGAAAACTAAAATATCAGAGTTTCGATCAACATGTTTATACCTTGCAGCTGATGGCAAGTCAGTTGATGTGTTCTGACTTATTTTGTGCCACTCCACTTGGTTACCTTCTGAAGCAAAAGGAAAAAAAAAGGGAAAAAAGGGAAAAAAATAACTCTGCCACTTCAGCAGCAGTAGGAACATCTATTGTCTACTGCAGCATGGAGACATCACAGCTTCAGAAACCAAACTTGCAAATGCTTTTCAAGCACCAAGGTGTAAGAGTTTAAATTAGAAAACAAGCACCATCTAAATATTATGAATGCAGAAACAGATGCAGTAGTTTTATATTTTAATATGACTAAATTTCTTTGTGTCCAGTTGTATTTTCCTACTGGAAAGGGAAACACCCCTGAAACAATTACTTCATAAAGATGTCCCTTTTAGCTGTAGGAAAACATCCTGTTCAACAGAATCAGATCTTAGCAATCTAAGGAAGTGTAAGAATTTAGCTACAGAATGGATGACCTGAATTACATTTTATTTTTCTGGCCACTATTGGACCCTATGAGGAGAGGCTGAGGGAGCTGGGATTGATTAGCCTGGAGAAGAGGAGGCTCAGGGCTGACCTCATTGCTCTCTACAACTACCTGAAAGGTGGTTTTAGCCAGGAAAGGGTTGGCCTCTTCTCTCTAGCAACCAGCACCAGAACAAGGGGACACAGTCTCAAGCTGCACCAGGGGAAGTTTAGGGTGGAGGTGAGGAGAAAGTTCTTCATCGAGAGAGTCGTTCACCATTGGAATGGGCTGCCCGGGAGGTGGTTGAGTCGCCATCCCTGGAGGTGTTCAAGAGGGGATTGGACGTGGCACTTAGTGCCATGGTCTAGTCATGAGGTCTGTGGTGACAGGTTGGACTCGATGATCTTCGAGGTCTCTTCCAACCTTAGTGATACTGTGGTACTGCGTGATACTTGGCCTATGTTCCATATTTCCTCTTATGGAGGGAGAAATGTGTGAGTTCCACACAGCTAGCTAGATGCAGATATCCATCTAAAGGGTTTGTAGTTTTTTTCCTCTTCTTTTAATTCGACTTGTGTATGTTTGGGGGAATAACTTTTGGAAACTGACCCAACATAAAGAAGTCTTTTAAAGAATAGAATAGAATAGAATAGAATAGAATAGAATAGAATAGAATAGAATAGAATAGAATAGAATTAGAATAGAATAGAATTAGCCAGGTTGGGAAAGACCTTTGAGATCGTCGAGTCCAATCTATCATCCAACACCATCTAATCAACTAAACCATGGCACCAAGCACCTCATCCAGTCTCTTCCTAAACACCTCCAGTGATGGTGACTCCACCACCTCCCTGGGCAGTCCATTCCAATGGCCAGTCACTCTTTCTGTGAAGAACTTCTTCCCAATATCCAGCCTAAACCTCTCCTGGCACAGCTTGAGACTGTGTCCTCTTGTTCTGGTGCTGGTTGCCTGGGAGAAGAGACCAATCCCCACCTGGCTACAACCTCCTTTCAGGTACTTGCAGACAGCAATTTGTAATAAAGGGGAAAAAAATCTTTACTGAAAGTGTGGTCAGGCATTGGAACAAGCTTTCCAGGGAAGTGGTGGAGTCACTGTCCCTGGAGATGTTCAAGAAATGTGTTGACATGGCACCTGGGGACATGGTTTAGTGAACATGGTGGTGTTGGTTGATAGTTGGACTCGACGATCTTGCAGGTTCTTTCCAACCTAAACAATTCTATGAGTCTATGAAAGCGCAATTATTTTTACCGTAACAACAACAACAACAACAAAAAAATCTTTCAAATGACATTTTAACCTTTATTATTATAATTTGGGGGTGGAAATTGCAGCAAAAGTTGAGATTTATTTTACAACTTTCTGTGTGCTGTTTTGAGCAGCAAAAGCTTTGTCATTTCCAGATTTCTGCAAGAAGGCTCTCAAAATGTACTCCTGTGGTACTGCAGAAGGAGGTTAACCTAGAGATCAGCTAGAACAAATAGAATTACAGGCCTGAAGGATTTATTTTTAACTTCCCAGTATCCACCCTGAAATGCTACCTCCACCTCTGTGGCAGATTACTTTTACCTGAATAATTTCTAAATCTAAAATAGCCTGCATTTTCTTGGTATCTGTGATATGGTCCCAATTGTAACTTTTCTCTAAGGTGCTAGGGGGAAAAAAATACTAAATTGGAAGGAGGAAAAAAGGTTGTTAAGGATGCTGAAAGACAGGAAAGTCAAGTTTGCTGAAGGATGGGGGAACTCATTGAATTAAATTGGATGCCTACCCTACTACTGTGAAGGCCAATAAAAAAATCCCTCTATTGTTTATATTTGGATGGCATATCAGGAAGATTAATTTCAAGTTGTATTCTTGAATGAAATCACCTCCTTTGGTTGCTTTGCCTCATACTAAAACTGCCATATAGACCTCAAGAGTGGGAGCTGTCTGTGTTGACAGTTCATCATTGGATCAGTCTTCTAGAGCTATTGTTTTATTAATGTTTTCCATCTCATTTCCTTTTTTTCAGGTCGATATCACAAATCCAAAGAATTCCCCTGTGAGCTTTATCTGTGAGATAGCAGGAAGACATAGAAGCAGAAACCTTAGTCATATGTTTATGACATATTCATCCTCAGGTATATTTGTGGAGAAAGTCCATTTTGGGTTATGAACCAGAGTGAATGAAAACCACAGTGACAATCACCCTGAAAGTTTCTTCAGGGAAAGGAAAAGTTTTCATAATCTACATTTTGTGGAGGATGTGCTTGCACTACAGAGTCTAGGCGTAGTCAGCAAGGCCCAAATATGCATGCAATGATGAGAATCATTACAGTAAGTCAGGGTTAACCCTGGGAGACCTCAAAGATGTTTATTCTTGATTTTTCAGCTTCTTTTAATTTGGAAGAATGGCAGCCAGTCTAATTAATTTAGTTTTCTGTTTCCCTCTCAACTTTGTTCAATGCATACTGTCATCTCATCTCATCATCACAGAACATGAAGATGAGGATTTGGGAGATGGTGGAGGCCCCATCCTAAGAGATATTCAAGGCCTTTGAGCAGCCTGATCTAGTTGTGGATGTCCCTGCTTACTGGAGAGGGGTTGGACTAGATGACCTACAGAGGTTCCTTCCAACACAGTGCAATTTATGATTCTATGATTATAACAGACAAGTGAGAGACCTGATGGAAGAAGGGCAATCAGGTACAGTGGTACCAGAATAGCAACCTTTTAAGAAGCAAGAGGGACATGCTGGTGCAAGAATGGCACTGTCAGCCAAGGATTATATGAACTGCGGTGTGGTGTACGAATAAAGAAGCAGCACTCAGAATCATAGAATAGAATTATGGAATAATTAAGGTTGGAAAAGACTTCTGAGATCATCAGGTCCAACCATCAAATCAACACCACCACACCCACTACACATTTTTTGAACACCTCCAGGGACGGTGACTCCACCACCTCCCTGTGCAGCCTGCTCACTCCTTCACAATGCCTGTTCACAATGCCTGATCACTCCTTCAGTAAAGAAATCCTTTCCAATAGCCAATCTAAACCTCCACTGGTGCAGCCTGAGGTAATTTCCTCTTGTCCTAAATATCTTGTGTCGTATACATATGGAGAATTAGTTTGGTCATGCACTACCCAATTGGATTCTCTGTCTAATCAGTGCTTACAGGAGCCCTGAGCCCCCACCAGAGAAATGTCCATAAGTTTAAGGCCTGCCGTGAAGGTAGATGGACTTAAGCATGTGCAGAGCTATTTCTTTTCCACATCATGAAATTGTTGGAGACATTCTGCCCATCACTTCTATTAGGTTTAGTTCCTACATTTGTGTTGTGGGTGAATAATTCACCATCATTTTTCACAAACTCCCATTTCCCTTGGTGCCTTACTGGATGAATCTACAATTCCAACTCAGCTAAGTTCATCTGGATTCATTTTTCTGCCATTTCAGACTCTATATTTTCTTCCTCTTTACTCACTAGATCTTTTTTCTCTTGTCCCAGCTCATTGCTTCCACCATTTCTGCCTCACTGCTACACTCTCCATTGATTTCCTGTTCTTCTCTTATTTTTCTTGCTGCTCCTTTGCATCATTTCATTACTTCTGTTCAAATCTAACCTCTCTGGAGACTGAGACATTGCCTCACTTCATCCTCCCAATGCAAACCTATGACTCCCCCAGCTGTCTTTAACTGCAAACACAGGGGTCCAAGTCCATGAAATGATAAAAAGTGTGGACAACTGATGTAGTTTAAAACAGTCCTTCTTCAGCTTCTCCTTTTCATATGTGCAAGAATTACACAAACAGTGGGGGAGAGATTTGACTGCATGACAGAAAGCAAAGAAACAACCTCCAGCGGGGTCCTGCCAGATGATTGAAAGCAGAATGCTGGAAAACACAGATTCACATTTTTTCCTAATTTGCAGTAATCTGTGCTTTCCTATTTGACAATGCCAGGGGAAGAAAAAAAAAACGAGGGGCAGGGGGGCAAATAAATGTGATTTGCAAGCAGATTATATTCTCTTTTTTGGATGTAAACTCTGACTTCAACAGTGAGTAGACATGGATTTGTAACAAAATTAATTTGCACAATAAAAACTAAGTTAAGCTTTAGTTTATTTTAAATTCAGCATTATTATTGAAATGTGTTCTCTTGCTTATACCACACATTTACACCCTGCAGCCTGCTCTGGGGGAACTTGCTCTGGCAGGGTGGTTGGACTAGGTGATCTCCAGAGGTCCCTTCCAACCTCTACCATTTTGTGATTCTGCGATTTACATCAAAAGGGGGCCTACAAGAAAGCAAGTAAGGGACTTGTTAGGATGTTGGGTACTGATTGGACTAGGGGGAATGGAGCAAAAGCAGAAGTAGGTAGATTCAGATTGGATGTTAGGAAGAAGTTCTTTCTCATGAAGCAGATAAAAGACTGGAACAGGTTGCCCAGGGACGTGGTGGAAGCCCCATTCCTGGAAGGCTTGATGGGACTCTGAGCAACCTGATCTAGTGTGAGATGTCCCTGCCCATGGCATGGGGTTTGGAACTGGATGATCTTTGAGATCCCTTCCAACCCTAACAATTCTGTTATTCTGTGAAAAAAATTGGTACTTAAAGTAATCTTTTTTTTTTTTTTTTTTTTTTTTTTTTTTAAATTCCCAGTCTGGAACTTGAAGACAAAAACCCAGATACAAACTGAAATCCAAAATCTTCTGCTTGTCTCCCTGAGGTACTTCAAGAGACTTCTAGCTGCTGTTATAAAGTACTAACATTTAGTGAGTGTATTTATCTTGCTCTTTAAAAGAAGCAATCTGTATATGGTGGCCTATCAGGACAGAGAGTATTAGTTAAGATGATAAAAATATTCCAGGATTCCACAGCAGGTTTTGGGGGTTTGTTTTCAAACATTCAAACACTGAGGGCTGGGCAAGATGACTTTTGATGGTCCCTTCCAACCTAATGTAATCTGTGAAAAGAGCCTTCTCAAAGGTTGCATATAAACAAGTATTTTCACATTAGAAAACTTATTCACCACTAGTTTTCCCCACACATACTGATATCAATAATTAAGAGTTAGAGCCCTCATAATTTCTATCATTACAGTATAGAAACAGTATCTCATGATGTAGGTTGTTTACAATGAGGGCAGAGAAATTGTAGAATCATTAAGATTGAAAAAGGCATCTAAGATCATCAACTGCTGTTACAGGTTACACAGAGAGGTGGTGGAGGCCCATCCCTGGAGACATTCAAGGTCAAACTTGATGGGGCTCTGAGCAACCTCATTTAGTTAAAGATGTCCCTGCTCCCTGCAGGGGTATTGGCCAGGATGACCTCTGAGAGTCCTTTCCAACCCGCTGCATTCTGTGATTATATGATTCTATATTTAAAATGCACACTTCCACATATTCATTATAGTTTTCCCCTTAAAATATTCAAACACACTGCTAAATTTGAAGCCTCAACATTTCTACAGCTGAGAACAATCTACCCATTGCACAGAGCAGTTGGTTATGGTCTTGTTATGAAGACATAAGTGGAAGAGGCTGGATGTAGATTAGAGCTGAAGAAATCTTTCCCCATGAGGGTGGTGAGGCACTGGAACAGGTTGCCCAGAGAAGTTGTGGAGGCTTCAAGCCTGGAAGTGTTGAAGGCTAGGCTGGAATTTGCCTTGACCAAGCTGGCCTAGTAGGATGTGTCCCTGACCATGGCAGGGGGGTTGGAAATAGATGATCTTTAAGGTTTCTCATAACCTAAACTATTCCATAAGCATCCAATTTGAGAATAGGAACAAGGATTAGAATGAAAACTATTAAAAGAGAAATAACCTGTTGGGAAATCCAGGTAAGTCCCTTAGTATGTTTTCATGTTCCTGCTGTATTTTCTGAGCTTCACCAAAGAGTCAGCTTAACCTCTTTATTACACAGACAGAATTTTCATCCCATTCACAAGGAGTTTTCAAAGTTCCACGAATAATGTTGGGATTTTACTGATATAGAAGCAGTAGTGATGCTTCAGTTATGACTGTAGACTGCCCACTTCCAAAGTTGGAAGAGCTTCAGTGGGGGATTTAATAGCAGATCCAATAATCTAGTTGAAAAAACCCACATGAATCCATGCACGCAGTTTAGCTTTTATATAATAGCTGAAGTAAGGGAAAATTGATAAACCTATTGTGGGACTTATTCTTTTTTCTTTGAGTGATGCAAAGGAAATTTAAAAAGTAGAAAACTACCTAATTCCTCCTACAGAGGCTTTCATATTCTGTATTATGTCAGGTACCAGAAAAATGTGTCTTTTAGAAGACAATGCACTGATCCAGTTGGAGATGTCCCTGCTCACTGCAGAGGAATTGGACAAGTTGACCTTTGAGGGTCCCTTCCAAATCAATGCATTCTATGATTCTACTAGGGGATTGACTTTAAAAGACTCCTTTCCCATAATTCTGCCTTCTCTGGTTAAAATTCCAACCTCCTTTTAATACCAGTTGTGTACAAAGTACTTTTGACTTCTTTTTGAAAATTTGTTTGGTCATTCTTTTTCCTCCAGTGCTATCTGGACTCTAAAATAATTAGAATGTTAAACACTTGCTGGTTAAGAAAAAACAAAGGATTCAAAGGGCCTGCAGCCTTCTCCCTAAAACATGCCCTAGAAGAAGACACACTTCACCACAGATCCCCCACAAAAATATTTTGAAGTCTGAAAATGAGATTTTTTTCACCATTCTATAATTCATTTTTGTATTGATTTTATAAATACCCTACAGCACACAACACTTTATGTGCATAACACACAGTAATGATAACTTGGACTGCCCAGCTCTCTCAGAGAAAAAAATATCCATGTAATTCAATTGAAGTTTCTACTGTACTTGATTTTTATGATACAGAAATGATATACAAAGCTGAGAGGAAGTCTGGGAATTTCTTAAATGGTGAGTGATCTAAACAGATGCCTTTAACAGTTTGGATGGATGCTTTTATGGTATGGATCAGCTTCTGTGCTAATTAGATGGAGCTCTGTGCTTTAAGGTAAAGTATTCACAGGTACTCATGAGTGACTCTTCTGCACAATATGAGCTTTCTTCACCATTCACCTTTTCCATGAAGCCAAGAAAGCACATATGATGCATGGCTTTTTACTATGAGGGTAGTGGAACACTGGAAAAGGTTACCCAGAGATGTGGAGGCCCTATCCCTGGAGGTATTCAAAGCCAGGCTTGATGGGGCTCTGAGCAGTCTGATGGAATTGGGGATGTCCCAGCTTACTGCAAGGGGTGTTGGACTAGATGACCTTTTTATGGTCCCTTCCAAACTAATGCATTCTCTGATTCCATGTTTCTCTTGTGAACCAGGATTTTCTAGGAGCTTTTTTTGTCAGAAAAGAGAAGGTGTTATAAAAGGGGATGAAAATGCACATGATAAACAGATCCAAAAATCAAGGCAAAGTTAATTACATAGGATACAGAAGGAAGCAAAAGTTTGTGGAGAAATTTCTCATCCTTCAAGATTCCCCACTGAATATAACCATGTTTACCTGCCTTTGCTAGAAAGTTCAATATTCCATGTGTGCTTTTAAAAACTCAGGTTTCCATCCTTGTATCAAGTCTCCTTTTTTAAAGCTGTTGTACTGAAAACTAGAGCACTCAAACAATTTCCCAGATTTTAATCAAAGTCCCAGGACTCTAGGCTGCCTCCAGAAATAGATTTGCAAACTTAGCAGCCAAGAAGAACCTAAAGTGAGCTATTTCCTTTTTAAAATGGCAAGCTTAAAAAGTTTTTGCTTCTGTTCTCAACTCGTGCTACATCTTAACATCTGGGCAATTATGCAAACCTGTAAATTACATATTTTTTTTTCCCCCTCTGAGTTAATTGGCATAAAATTATAATGAAAAGAATTCGAAACCTTGGTGCAAAATTATAGTCTCGTGAAATGAAATTGTAAACATACTGATTAGCATGTAAAATTTTAATGAGACTGTGTTTTGATAGCAAAATCTTCAAACTGAGAGAGGTGTGCAACAACTTTCAGCAAATATTTTGCTTAATTAATGAATTTCAATAATTGATAGTTTTACCCCAGACTTAAGTACCATTACTGAAGCCACCTCTCTTTTCTTCTTTGGTGTTTGCTTTTTTTTTAATGAGGCTGCTATAAAGAAGTGTGAACTTGTTTAAAACTCATTCCCTTTCTTCTGGAAAGATTTGGTACAAGAAAGCTGGAGTCCAAGTGAAAAAAATAGAAGTGTAATTAGTGCTTTCTGTGTTTATTCTGAGTCTAATTATTCTGATGAACCTTCACAGGGGATGGAGGAGATCTCAGCTATGATCTCTGAAAAATCCAGAGATGTGACAACTTTAACCCCAACAAAGCTTCTGCATTAGAGTGCAGCTAGGGTCCATGTTCACCTGATTATAGGTGAATGTTCTTGCCTATGCTCAGAGAAAACAAATCTGCTCCTAAGAATGTGCAAATACATGAAAAATAGAGGAAAATTCTGATGGCTTTCCCCTCACTCAGAGAAACTGTTTAACACATGTAAAAACTTTATTTAAAACAGCAAAAAAATTGATACTTAGAGCACCCCCTCCCTGGAGGTCTTCAAGGAGAGATTGGATGAGCAACCTGGTCTAGTGGAGGGTGTCCCTGCCCATGGCAGGGGGTGGAACTAGATGATCTTTGAATTCCCTTCCAGCATTCTATAAATCACTGTATTAAAACCTTTCTCCTCAACATAACCTGATTGCAAAAGGTTTTAAAACATCTATGCATCACTTTTCCAGGTAACATTTCAGCTGTCACCAAAGGTATTGAACAGAACTATGAGAAAGGTTCTTATGGGATGGGAGCCCCACAGCTATACCTGAATGGTTTCCACTGAAGCTAAGAAAAGTCTTGTTGGCATCAGAATGTTCACAATGAACATGATAATACTTCTGACAATGGGGAGGCAGGAATGATAATCACTCCTTGAAGAAAACCTGTTTCTTGGCAAATTTTACAGGCTTAAAGAGCTGAAATAGTTACCTTGTTTAAAGCCTAAATTAGTAAACTCAGTCCCCATCATCTAACTAACTTAGAATAGAACAGAATGGAATTAACCAGGCTGGAAAAGACCTTTGAGATCATCGAGTCCAACCTATCATCCAACACCATCTAATCAACTAAACCATGGCACCAAGCACCCCATCCAGTCTCTTCCTAAGCACCTCCAGTGATGGTGACTCCACCACCTCCCTGGGCAGCACATTCCAATGGGCAATCACTCTTGCTGTGAAGGACTTCTTCCTAACATCCAGCTTAAACCTCCCCTGGCACAGCTTGAGACTGTGTCCTCTTGTTCTGTCACAGGTTGCCTGGGAGAAGAGACCAACCCTCACCTGGCTACAACCTCCTTTCAGGCAGTTGCAGACAGCAATAAGGTCTCCCCTGAGCCTTCTCTTCTCCAGGCTAAGCAACCCCAGCTCCCTCAGCCTCTCCTCATAGGGCTTGTGCTCCAAACCCCTCACCAGTTTTGTTGCCCTTCTCTGGACACGTTCCAGCATCTCAACATCTTTCCTAAACTGTTAGATTTATTCCCTTACACTTCTGCCATGGAAGGTGTGCATTTTAGACTTCATTGGTTGGGGGTGGGATATTTGTTTGGTTTAATGTATATATATATTAACTTAGAAAAATGTAAGAGAATACTTATTCAAATTTATGAGAGAGTTCACAGAATCATAGAATTGATTCACTTGGAAAAGACCTCTAGGATCATTGAGTCCAACCATCAATTAAATAGTCAATAAATGTATTAAAGTCCTTCAGATCACCCCACTTAATTAGTAAAATGGCACAAGCAGATACTGTCAAACTTTATTATTTTTAAAACATTGGGAAAATTACATTGCTTATCAATATGTAAATGTATTATAGTTTAAAACAGGGGTTGGTCTCTTCTCCCTAGCAACAAGTGATAGGATAATAGGAAATGGCCTCGAGCTGTGCCAGGGGAAGTTTAGATTGGATATTAAGAAAAATTCCTGAAAGCATGGTGAAGCACTGGAACAGGCTGCCCAGGGAGAAGATGGAGTCAGCATCCCTGGAAGTGCTCAAAAGACATGTGGGCATGGCACTTGGGGATACCGTTTAGTGGGCATGGTGGGGCTTGATTCTTGGCTGGACTCGAATTAAGGGTCTTTCCCACCCTTAATGATTCTATGATTTCATGAAATATATGCAGTCAGGTGATCCTTCTGTTTATCTAAATATAAATTCTTGACTGTGCCTAGTTCCTCCTTACTGAAACTAAGTTTTAGTTTGATTTAGTAAATGGGATCCCTCTCTTGAATACAGCTATGTTTAGATTCAATAAATAGATACCATATATACTCTCCACCCATCACTCCTGACTAGCATATATCTTGCTGCTCAAAAGGCTACATGAGGAAACTGTTCCACCCAGTCAAATTTAGTCTGCACAACGTGAACCACTTCTGACTCACAAACAGCAGCAAGATGCCTGAAATAGTTTTTAGCTAATTCAAGTTCATTTCTACCTCAGTATGTACTCTCCTCTTTAGTGCAGCTCAACTTTCCATTCAGAGATTCATAATAAGACAACCTTAAATATCATCTGGATCCAACCCCTGACCATGGCCTGGGACACCTTCTGCTAGATCAGGTTGCTCAAGTCCTCATTCAGCCTTGTTTCAGGGAAAGGACATCCACGATCTCCCTGGGCAACCTGTTCCAGTGTCTCATCACCCACACTGTAAAGAATTTCATCCTAATCTTCAGTCTAAATCTATCCTCCTCAATTTTCAATCCATTCCCACTCATCCTATCACTACAAGACCCTGTAATAAGTCCCCACCTGGCTTTCTTTCAGCCCCCTTCAGGTATCAGAAGGCTTCTATAAGGCCTCCCTGGAGCCTTCTTTTCACATCAATGATTCACATCATTGCAGGCTTTTGGGAGAGCTATGAGTATTCTGGTTTCTTTTAATTAGGTTTATAGGTAGGAATCAGTCATGAGAAAATGCAAGTGCCATTGAAACTATTTCCTGCTAGTTCTTTCCTGCTTGACAATTTCACATTAATGTTTATGTGAAACAAAAAGAGAGAGAATCAAATCCAAACAAAACCTGGCTGCATGACTTGTATACCCTAAACCTGAACATGTTGTGGCACTTTGTGCCATATGGAATGCCTGTCAGTGAAGTGAAGGGCATGCCTTTTCACATCCTATCCCACAATGGCCTTTGGGAGCGAAATATCGTTTCCAGCTGAGGTGAGCCTTTCACTTCACTGATCTGCAAGTTACACATCTCAACACAGCTGTTTTTGGAAACTATGCTCCTGTTAAGGGAAAGCATGACTTGACAGAACGTCTAGCCTTTGATTTACAAGACCTTATATCTATCTCCACATGATACAGAACTTCCTGACAGAACTTGTTCAAGATGAAAGCAATTTCCTAGTGGTCCAGTTGTGCTCATATGATGCGACAAGAATTTTGATTCAAAAGGGCAATTTCAAGTAGTTAAGATAGATAATTTTACTGTGATTGAAAAAAAATTAGGTTTGGTTGTTCTCTGACTTTCCAGAGAATAAATGGGATCCCCAAACTTAAGTGAGAATAAATTGCCTGTTCACTGTTTGTGGCTCAAAACAGAAAGTAACTTTTCATTCTCAGAAAATAAAGTCTGATTATTTGCAATAAAGTAATAAAGTCTGATTATTTGTGGAGGTTGGTCTCTTCTCCCAGGCAGCCAGCACCAGAACAAGAGGACACAGTCTCAAGCTGCGCCAGGGGAGGTTTAGGCTGGGTGTCAGGAAGAAGTTCTATACAGAAAGAGTGATTGCCCATTGGAATGGTCTGCCCAGGGAGGTGGTGGAGTCACCATCATTGGAGGTGTTCAGGAGGAGACATGATGGGGTGCTTGGTGCCATGATGTAGTTGTTTGGGTGGGCTGGATTGGTTGATAGGCTGGATGCGGTGATCTTGAAGGTCTCTTCCAACCTGGTTTATTGTATTATGTTGTATTGTATTGTTGTCATGAGGTGTTAGGTATTAGGTAATAGGTTGGACTTGATGATCTCTGAGGTCTTTTCCAACCTGGTTGATTCTATGATATGTAATATAATGTAACCTCATGGAAGATGCTTAGCTAATGAATTTCCAACATCATCTGAATCTTCTATTTTGTCACATGAAATATCTCAGCCACTGGCTACTTAGGGACTAGGTATTACTGAGAGATCATATAAAGCATCACTATAAAGATAATATAAAAATTTTGGCAGATTTGAGACATTTGCAATTGATTTAAACCAGTTGTGGTCTGCTTAAGGACTCAGGCTGATGAGTTATGGATGAAGGAGAGAATTAAGGCCAAGGCAGGTTGTCTTGCCTGATTGCAGTCTGCTGGAATAGTTTCGGTTGGAGAGCATTGTGATACTGACTGCCCAGATAAAATGAAATAGGGAACAGTCTCCTGCTTAGTCATAAGTGAATAAATGGGTTTGTGATGTTTTTATCTGTCTAGCAGAAAGGTAGTTAGGTATACAGCAATGAACTGCATTAATACTGTGGGATCAGAATGCTGCACTAGAATAAAACAAAGCAATGGTTGGAGCCAGGTTGGTGTTGATCTCTTCTCCCTAGTATCAAGAGATGATACCAGGGACAAGAGGAAATGGCCTCAAGTTGCATGAGTGGGGGTTTAGATTGGATATTAGCACAAATTTCTTTCCTGCAAGAGTGGTCAGGCACTGGAACAGGCTGCCCAGGGAAGCAGTAGAGTCACCATCCCTGGAGGTGTTAAAACAACGTGTAGACCTGGCACTTTGAGACATGGTTTAGTGGCTGTAGTGGTCTTAATTGATGGTTGGACTCGATCTTAGAGGTGTTTTACAACCAAAACAGTTCTATGATTCTATGACATGTCTTTCAAATGTCTCTTCACAAAGTTTTGAAACATATGAGTGTCCTGAAAGCACAACTGGTCCCTCAGACATGGGAGTATCAATCTACAGTGGGGTGATTCTTAGAAGATTCCTCAAACAAATGTTCTCAGAGCAGAAAAATGTTTTAAAAGTTCCTTAAATTTTATCAGTATTATTGTGATGTTTTTGAGGTATTATCCCATGGGCAAAGAGGAAGAAAAACCTTTCATATATGCCTCTGATAAGCCAGAGGATCAAGATAGTGACTGAAAAGATAATGTGAAAATCTAGCAAGGCACAGTCTTGCTGTTTCCCTGTAGAAATAAATATGTGCCTCGAATATCAAACTGGGGTTAGAAACATCTTTTTGTCTTTGGTGTACCAACCAGTAAATGCAGAATTTGATGTGGATGGAAGCCTGTGCAGAAAAGTGTTCTTTTGAGCAGTAGTCTTTCTCATCAGTGATAAAGTAATGTTTTCTACAACAGTAGAAAAACAATATGATCTAGAAGAAGTTGTCATTGTACTTGTTAGTTTGGGAGAAAAGGTGATGGTGTTTGGTTGGTTGGCTATAATATTTCAGTTTCATTCATATGTGATCTTATGCTTATATAGAGATAAAGCATAGATGATAGGAAAACTGGAAATCTGGACTGATCTTAAACATTGTCACAATCATATTAGCTTTTTGTTTTTCTTTGTTTCCATTAGTCATTTTACCTTTTAAGGAAGAGAGTTAATATCCATTTCTAGTTAAATGGAAGCAATAAATGCTTCAGAAATATCACTTTTAATAACAATACAATACAATACAATACAATACACCAGGTTGAAAGAAACCTTCAAGATCATCACGTCCAACCCATCAACCAATCCAACCCACCTAAACAACTAAACCATGGCATCCAAGCACCCCATCAAGTCTCCTCCTGAACACCTCCAATGAAGGTGACTCCACCACCTCCACGGGCAGCCGATTCCAATGGGCAATCACTCTCTCTGTATAGAACTTCCTCCTAACATCCAGCCTAAACCTGCCCTGGCGCAGCCTGAGACTGTGTCCTCTTGACAGGTGGGATCATGTTAAATGTAAGGCCAGAAAATGCTAATTCTTTCATTTTATGCAATTTTAATACTTTAAAAAATGTATTTATATGTACCATTTGAAAGTTTATCAAACCAATTACTTTTCTCATGATTGCCCTAAATTATCCATTTTGAACACCTGAAGTTACAGGTGTGAGAGGTTTACAGCAACCTTACTGAGGAACTGTTTTAGTCTTTCAGAGAAATAAAGGTGCTCTAATAGCTCTTCACAGCAATAAAAATTCCTTTGACCCAATGAAATTTTAGCATTCTTCTTTTGTTGTAAGATGGCTGTAAACGATGTTAAACATATATATATATAAATAAATAAATAGAGTAGAGTAGAGTAGAGTAGAGTAGAGTAGAATAGAATAGAATAGAATAGAATAGAATAGAATAGAATAGAATAGAATAGAATAGAATAGAATAGAATAGACCAGGTTGGAAGAGACCTTCGAGATCATCGTGTCCAACCTATCATCTAACACCACCTAATCAACTAAACCATGGCACCACCACCCCATCAAGTCTCCTCCTGAACACCTCCAGTGACGGCAACTCCACCACCTCCCCAGGCAGTCCATTCCAAAGGGCAATCACTCTCTCTGTGTAAAACTTTCTCCTAACCTCCAGCCTAAACCTCCCCTGGCACAGCCTGAGACTGTGTCCTCTTCTTCGGGTGCTGGTTGCCTGGGAGAAGAAACCAACCTCTGCCTGTCTACAACCCCCCTTAAGGCAGTTGTAGAGAGCAATAAGAATAGAATAGAATAGAATAGAATAGAATAGAATAGAATAGAATAGAATAGAATAGAATAGAATAGAATAGAATAGAATTACCAAGGTTGGAAGAGACCTTGAAGATCGAGTCCAACCTGTAACCATAACCTCACAACTAGACCATGGCACCAAGTGCCACATCCAGTCCCCTCCTGAACGCCTCCAGGGACGGAGACTCAACCACCTCCCTGGGCAGCCCATTCCAATGACGAATCACTCTCTCGGTGAAGAACTTTCTCCTCACCTCGAGCCTAAACTTCCCCTGGTGCAGCTTGAGACTGTGTCCCCTTGTTCTGGTGCTGGTTGCTAGGGAGAAGAGGCCAACCCCTTCCTGGCCGTCACAGTTAGTGTACAAGCAAAGGAAAAATCTACATGTATACTTTCTAAATAAAGACAAACAGTATAAGGTGGAATGATTTAAACAGAATGGAGAAGTTTATGTGAAATTAAAAAAAAAGAAGTAGAAAAGAAGTGCATTCAAGATCAGTTAAATACTGGTGCCAGATCTGATTAGTTGCCCTGCTTATATCCCTGGCAGAAAAGTGAAATGTTTCATTATCCTGAAACCAAGAGAGAAACGAAAGTGTCATGGGTATTTAACTGCATATAGATAATGCTCATCTTTTCTTTTTCTTTTCTTTTTTTTCACCAGCCTTAACATGAAGTACAGCCAGTTTTCAAGATCTAATAAGACCTGACATATTAATTACAGGGTTGCTTTTGTTTTCCAGTTTTAATTTCAGGGCAATTGTAGTTCAAGCATAGATTTAACTAGGAGCACTATTTTGGCAGATACTATTGCTCCTGGCACATCACAGTAATAACACTAGATCTTAATGAAATGGGAGATGACTTGGGCAGCAGCTCTGCACTTGATTTAGGGATAATTTGAAAGTAACAGAAAAATGACCATTTTAAGAGGGAAATGTTGGGAACTTACACAAAGGCACCTTGAAAGGTCACCTAGTCCAACCCCCCTGCAGTCAGCAGGGACGTGGGTAACGAGAGCAGGTTGCTCAGAGATCCAATTAACTTGGCTTGGAATAGTTCCAGGGATGAGGCATCTACTACCATCTCTGGCCATCCTGGGCCAGTGTTTCACCGACCTCCTTATAGAAAATGTCTCCTTTACATCTAGTCTAAATCTCCCTTCTTCTAGTTTAAAACAATTATCCCTTGACCTGTCGTAACAGGCCCTGTTAAAAATGTTGTCTTCACCTTTCTAATACATCAAAATTGTGTCTGTCATTGCTTGAGACTCACTTCCAAAAAAAAAAGTGTGGTCAGACGTTGGAACAGGCTACCAAAGGAGGTGGTGGAGTCACCATCCCTGGAAGTGCTCAGGAAATGTGTGGAAGGGTCACTTTGAGACATGGTTTAATGGCCATGGTGCTGTTGTTTTGATGGCTGGATTAGATGATTTGATTTTGGATGTCTTTTCCAACTGAAAAAAAATAAAAATCTCTGATACTGTGATTATAAAGGTCCTGAACATAGTGAAACCAAGAGGACACTTAAAGGCATCTCACTACAAGGGGAACCACATCCATTTCCATTAAGCTTTATTTTTAAAGTAACTGAGAATATATTGCTTTTCACTAAAAACAAACAAATTTGGCAGATTTCCTTAAACTACTTTTTCCTATTAGAATATGGTTTCAGTTCAGCAGTCGCTGTATTAAAACAAAGCAATTGCTGCTAAACTTTGAAATCTCGTTAGATTGCAGTGACGACTCATCAGGAAATGAAGATAAATAGCAAATTTCTAGCTCAAAACTCAGTTCTGCTATAATTAAAACCACTGGGATTAAGACTTCCACGTTGCCTGGGTACTTCCTGCAGGCTATTTTATGTGGGGTTTGTGCAGTGCTTTACTTTAAATTCCCCTGTAATTTTTATAGCTGTGCAAGTTGTCACTGCTCTGGGGAGACATTAGGGAGGCCTTCCAGTACCTGAAGAGGGCCTACAAGAAAGCTGGAGAGGGACTTTTTACAAGGGCTTGTAGTGGTAGGATGAGAGGGAATGGATTGATGCTGGGAGAGGGTACATTTAGACTGGATATTAAAAAGAAATTCTTTACAGTAAGAGTGGTGAGACCCTGGAATGGGCTTCCCAGGGAGGCCATGGATGTTCCCTCCCTGGAGCTGTTCAATGCCAGGTTGGACCACCTGATCTAGTAGAAGTTGTCTCTGCCTGTGGCAGGGGGGTTGGAACTAGATGATCTTGAAGATTCCTTCCAACTCAAAAGCATTCTATGATTCTATGATTTAAGTGGCAGTTAATGCACTTCATTAGTTTCATCTAAATTCACCTGCAGGTATGTGTTGAGTGTATAACACACAATAAACACACAGCTCATTCTGGTTCTCAGTTGAAATAGGCTGAAGGAGACACTGTCATACCTCAGCTCTTATCTGGATCACTTTCTTTGATTTTCTTTCTGGTCAAAACCTAGAAGAGAGTTCTTCTCTGTCCAGATCAGGTATTCATATAGAGAGCAAAAACTTATCAAAGTCATCATCAACTAGACCTTGAAATAAGGTTCTAAAGGTAATTTAGATTTTCTTTCCTGCCTTTTGCATGATAAATCTCGTGATGTGCACATGGAGTCCTGTGTGTGACAAGAATAAAAGTGGCATTCTTCAAGAAAGCTTGCAAAGGAAGATGACATTTATTCTTCCTGGACCAGAGACAAAATATGACATAAGGGAATAATTTTGGAAGATCTGTTGGGCTTCCAACCCATAGCCTTTGGAACAGGGAAAGATGTTAAAGAAATAATTGTAAGAAGATGTCAGTAGCAATATATCTCAAATAATAACAAATTCTATAAGAACCTGTATTTGCTGAAAGCTTTGAGTCTCATAACTACCAAATTTGTCTCATGTTGATCATTTGTCATTGAAAATGTGTGAAAGAGACCTTAAATATATAACTCACAACTTCTTATCTCAGCTCTGTACTGAGCATAGAAAGATAGAGCAATTAAAAAACATGTTCCATCACTGAAAATTCATGGTTGGAATTTAAATTGGTTTTCAAGATCAAGGGAAATAATGTAATAATGAGTGTTAGTATGCAGAAAGTCATAGAAAGTTAATGGACTTTAAAAACTGACACATTGCTCTAGAAGAGTCATTAACACAGCCCTTGGCTTCCGAGCAGAAATAACTTAAGATAGATGCATTGAATTAATTAAAGGAAGGAACCTCTAGCACAGAGTTACATTTGTAAGGAGAGACAGTGATAAACTTTTAAATAAACAGAGAAAATAGACTTGATTAGAAGAGAAGAGAAGAGAAGAGAAGAAAGAGAAGAGAAGAGAAGAGAAGAGAAGAGAAGAGAAGAGAAGAGAAGAGAAGAGAAGAGAAGAGAAGAGAAGAGAAAAAAAAATCTTGAATTCAATATACTTTGTAAGAAATTAAAACTCTATCGTAGGTTCAGAAGAATTTTGACATTCATTTTTTTAAATAATTGTTTAACTCCTTTGGAATTTTCCCTTCTGAAATTGAATGATACAGGATTGAGACTTGAAAAGTTTCTCAGTTATCCCTGAAACTCAGCTCGGCGGCAGAGGTGGCATCATAGTAACCTATCTGCATGTTTAATGATGGTGTCGCCCAAACTCAAGAGGTTTCAATAATGTGCCAGAAAGAGAAAATTTACTTAGGTGGAATTTTGCTCTCTAAAAGATGTCACAGTATCACAGTATCACCAAAGTTGGAAAAGACCTCAAAGATCATTGAGTCCAACCTGTCACCACAGACCTCACAACTAGACCATGGCACCAAATGCCACGTCCAATCCCCTCTTGAACACCTTCAGGGATGGTGACTCCACCACCTCCCTGGGCAGCCCATTCCAATGACGAATGACACTCTCTGTGAAGAACTTCTTCCTCACCTCGAGCCTAAACTTCCCCTGGCGCAGCTTGAGACTATGTCCTCTTGTTCTGGGCTGGTTGCCTAGGAGAAGAGACTAACCTCTTCTTGGCAACAACTACCCTTCAGGTAGTTGTAGAGAGCAATGAGGTCACCCCTGAGCCTCCTCTTCTCCAGGATAAACAATCCCAGCTTCCTCAGCCTCTCCTCATAGGGCTTGTGCTCAAGGCCTCTCACCAGCCTTGTTGCCCTTCTCTGGACATGTTCAAGTGTCTCAATGTCCTTCCTAAACTGAGGGGCTCAGAACTGGACACAGTACTCAAGGTGTGGCCTAACCAGTGCTGAGTACAGGGGCACAATGACTTCCCTGCTCCTACTGGCCACACCATTCCTAATGCAGGCCAGGATGCCATTGGCCTTCTTGGCCACCAGGGCACACTGCTGGCTCATGTTTAGGTGGCTGTCAACCAGCACCCCCAGGTCCCTCTCTGGGGGTCATTATACTGGGTCTCATTATCAAAGCTCAGAACTCTGCTGTGGGAGCTGGAAGCACTGTACCTGTTCTATTAATTTCACTGGAGCAAATGGGTGCTGAAAACTGCGAGGTGACAGTACCAGCCTGTTCATTTCCAATATGAAATATTTTAACCCCATTCAGAGGAAAAAAATAACAAAATTTGAAGTTTTGTTGTTTAGGATTCACAAGGCAACAATAAACAGAATATACAGCAACTGGAAGCATAAAGCAAACTATCAAAATAGATCAGACACTTTTTAGTCCTTTCTCAGAAACTCCTTTCTGAAAATTATGGTCATTTTCCAAATGTTAATAGGCCAGAAGAGAAGGAAACATAAACACATTTTTATCAATAATCCTGCAGATAACTTAGTTAATGATCTCACAGTCTATTAAGAGTGAAATTGTGTTACACATACAGAATTAGTTACCACCAACTGCTGTCCTCAGAGTCAATCCTGACACCTGGTAAGAGCCTGAAATGCAGCTACGAATCAGAAAGAATAGAGCAACAAAGAAGCCATGGGAACTAAATGAATATCACCAAGCTTTTAGGTACTTTTGATCTTAGATGGTATTTAACACAGGGATAGCTGGTTTGAGAAACCAAGTGTTCAAACTCACCACCGTGTTCTTAGAAAGCGCAGCTCTGGAAAGCAGAATGTGAACAGAGCTTGGCATCTGACTACAGAAGGTGATAAGTGCAGAAATCTGTGTGAGAGAGTTAAAATTGATTAAATGAGTAAAATTTGATTATACCTGATGAAATGATCGAGAAGGTTAGATCTTCCCTCCAGCTCTTCTACAATTCCTTCTTAATTCTGACCTTAAGCTCCAGGCAGTTACAGTAAAAATTCCAACACCTGACAGCCATTTCAATTCTATTCTACAGCTCAAAGCCAAACTGAGAGACAAGCAGGTCCTTTAATTCTTCTGAGGGATGTAGATATCTCATATGTCAGAGATATGCATAGTCATGTTATCAGCATAAAGGTTTTCCTGCAAAAAGAATCTGAAAGAGAGAATTAATTGTCTTAAACTTTTAATGCTGAACTGTAACTCACAACTTGAAATCTGTTATATTTTAAAAACCCAAGAAAGATTAAGAAAAGTGAGGAGAATACACATGGTTTAAAACTGGAAAGGTCATGAAATAAAGATTCACAATGAAATGAGATGAGACAGATCAGCTAAATAGTCAGGCCACCATCTGCATTTCAATTTCATCTTCTATATCAACATTACATCCCACAAATAAGGAGGTTTCAGATATAGGTTACAGGAACACAGTTTATCTAGTCCAAGCTCCCAGTACAATACAAATACTGGATATTTAAATGGATATGGGTGTTACAATGACTATGAAAGAAAAGTTTACAGCTGGAGTGAAGCAGGTACAAAAATCCCTAATAATTCCAGAAGTTGTGATCACAAAGAAGAAAAATGCATAGATTCCTAGAATGGTTTGGATTGGAAGGGAGCTTGAAGATGATTTAGTTTCAACCCCTCCTGGCACTGGCAGGGACAACTCCACCAGACCAGATTGATCAAGGCCTCTTCCAACCTGACCCTGAACCCCTCATGGAAGTTCTCTGGTGCTTGTTTTTGGAAAAACTTACAGCTATGCCACAGACAGGTCCAAAAGGTCAAGTTAAATTCTCCAGGTAAGCCACAATCTTTAGAAGAAATAAGTATCAGTCTACTGAGGGTCATAAATTTCTTCATATTCCTCCAGGTTCTCCTCAACTCATTACTGGCTACACAAGCTTTACAGTGTGCAGATGCGAAATAAAACTGACCAAAGCACTTCTGACCTCCTTGCAGAAGGGATCAATTAAGGCAAGTCACAGGACCGAAAAATTATGAGTCTTTTCTTTTAAGAAGACAGACAAATGGGTATTGGACTATATTGGTTTATATAAAACCTGTTCTCCAATATACGAATAGAAATAGAATAGAATAAACCAGGTTGGAAGAGACCTTCAAGATCATCGCATCCAACCTATCATCCAACACCACCTAATCAACTAAACCATGCACCCCATCAAGTCTCCTCCTGAACACCTCCAGTGATGGTGACTCCACCACCTCTTTGGGCAGACCATTCCAACGGGCAATCACTCTCTCTGTGTAGAACTTCTTCCTAACCTCCAGCCTAAACCTCCCCTGGTGCAGCTTGAGACTGTGTCCTCTTGTTCTGGTGCTGGTTGCCTGGGAGAAGGGACCAACCTCTGCCTGTCTACAGCCTCCCTTAAGGTAGTTGTAGAGAGCAATAAGGTCACCCCTGAGACTCCTTTTCTCCAGCTCCCTCAGTCTCTCCTCATAGGGCTTGTGTTCCAAACCCCCCACCAACTATGGACTATAGGAGAACAGGTTTTATGAGATGCTTCTGAAGGAACTGGGATTGTTTAATCTGGAGAAGAGAAGGTTGAGGAGACCTCATTGCTCTCCACAACTCCCTGAAAGGAGGTAGGAGTGGGGGGGGGGGGGGGTTGGTTTCTTCTCCCTAGTGACAAAAGATAGGTTGAGAAGAAATGGCCTCAACTTGCACCAGGAGAGGTTTAGGTTGGATATTAGAAGAAACTTCTACACTGAAAGGGTTCTCAAAGACTGGAAGAGTCTCCCCAGGGAGGTGGTTGAATTCCCACCCCTGGAAGTGTTTCAAAGTGTTTCACAGAGATGTGCTGAGGGACTTGGTAGAGTTAGATAATGGTTGGACTCTTAAAAGTCTTTTCCAACCTAAACAAGTCTATGATTCTGTCTCACTCCCACACTTGCCCCATAGTAAGTGTGTAAAGGTGTTACCCCATAAAATTGTATTTTGGGGTGCTGTAGTAAGTCCTATATCAAAAACAGATACAGAAATAATGTTTTTTACACTATCTTTGGTGTGAAAGGCTGTTACTACAACTTATGTTTCACTCTGACCCTCACCACATCTCCTGCATTCAGATTTTGTTTCAAGAGTTTCAACATCCCACAAAACCTGAGCCTGATTAATCTGATTTTGTGTCTCTTACTTAGATGTGTTAAAAGCAGATTTGGATCTGTGGATTCAGCCCCTTAAGCAATTAAGTTGCTCATCATGTGCCTTCCTTTCCTAGAAATCAGTTAACACTTAGCATTCATGAGGGATCCATACTAATGACACCAGCAGAGATGTGTTCATGACTTCAGAAATTTATGCAGGTATTGCTTATACTTTACAAACTTGTTTTTCTCTGTGCTGTTTTATTTAATAGAATCATAGAATGCACTGGGTTGGAAGGGACCTTAAAAGGTCATCTATACAAACCCACTTGCAGTAAACAGGGGCGTCCCCAAATAGCTCAGGTTGCTCAGACCCCCCATCAAGCCTGACCTTGAATGTCTTCACCACCTCCCTGCGCAACCTGTTCCAGTGCTCCACCATCCTCATAGGAAAGAAATTCTACCTGACACCCAAGAACTTTTTAATAATGTCCATTTGTACAGAAAGAGTTTGTTTCTCATTTTAGCTGAGGAATTCTGCATCTTCAAGACATCTTTTTCTGCTATAAACAGAAGAAAAGAAAGATATGTGAATCAATAAAAGGCAGTAAATAAAAGTGCATTTTTAGTTTGCTTTTAGTTCACTTTTGGTCACCAACATAATTATACTTTATAATCTTGCAAAACAGGCATAACTTGCCAGATTCAGTAATTCTCCTGAAGCTACCTGCATTTTTCAAGAGGGATGAAAAGTTCAGATGCATGTAATTGAGAACATAATTTCCATGCAAGAACACTCCACGAGTGTAAACTGTGACCATCATTCACCCTGCCAAGGAAGGAGCTGGAGGGCATTCCTGTATTCTGTACAACCAGCAACGTTCAGGTCTTCCACAAACAAAACTGTGGTGTCTAGGGATTACAGCAAAGGAGGTATTAACCCTTTTTCCAGTTGTGTGGTTATATTTTGGAGGCTGTGGTACAAATTGCCAATCAGAAGATTTTTGTCACTATCTCAAAAAGAAAGGACGGGCCAGGGGTGCACACTTCCTGTGATGTGCTCCAAAGCAATGTGTTCATAATATGGCATTCTCATTCTTATCTACATGGGTCAGAGGGGAAAAAAAATCTAGAAGGAAATTGTTAGTGCAATGGCTAGACATGAGTTTTGTCTGCGATGCACAAGCCCTTTCTATAAATAGACTTGGTTAGTGACAGCTATTTGATGTCTACAATAGAAGTTATTCAGGAAACCAGGTAATCAGGCATGTGGGTTTTCTTAAACAGGGTAATTTTAAAGCAGACTGTACAATTCAACATTGCTGCACGTAATTCTGAAAGCTTAGCTGCAATATCTGTTCCTCAGAGTTAGGCTGGCAATCTATTCACAATGGCCACATTGACACCTCCCAGCTGGATCCCAATAGAAGGTCAGTCATGCCTAAAGAGGAGGCATATTCTCACACCAGGAGCACAATCTTTGGGAACAACTGGCAGATCAGCAGATTCTACTTGCTCAACCTTCATAAAGACTCACAGCAGTAACTCTGTTTAACCAGCAGAGTTCAAAATTTGAAACCTTGTCCTCTACAGAAATTGGTCACAGATTGCTCCCAAAACTGGTCCCACGACACAATAACTAATCAGTTCCTGCAATGCTAGACTATTACCTTGATGATCCATTTAATGACTGGGTATTATAAGGTACTTTTTGGTGTTGTGTCAAAGAGGTCAAACTGGAGAGTAATTTGTAACCTTACAATTTTGGAAACCTGTCAGTGGCAAAGCTTTTGCAAGGGTATGACATTTTCACAGAAAGGTAGCTATGACAGTAACTAAAGAGAAATAAAACCTAAAAAAATATATATAATCTGTTAGAAACACTGCAAGTGTCTACAAGTCTTTAATTTGCCATTATTCCTCATCAATATTATCAGTGCATTGGCATTTTTCAATTAGTTTGGTGGCAATGTCACTCTTCTTTTAAAAACAACAAAACGTATGTAAAACTTAAGAGAAGCAGGAAGATTTCTGATTTTCTTTTTCTCCACTGTCAATCAGATTTGTGCAATCTACCACTGGGGTTTAAATCATGTTCCATTCAGAGCAGTCCAGATACTAAAAGGGGGGAAAAAAGAGGCCAAACAATTAAAGAAGCAAAAACCTGCTCTCATAACTGTGTTAGCATATAGAAATCTACACTCCAATAGCCGCATTTAAGCATCTTAATTATAAAAAATGACGGAAGATCAAATTTTAAGCTTGAAGTTAGAACAATCTATAGCTTGTTGCAGAGAAGAGCATGACCAATTGTGAGAGACTAAAGCTTGTCTCTCCTGGAGTGACTCAACAAAGATAAAATCACTTGCTGCTTGTCCAGACAACAGCTGATGTGCATTGGGCAGAGCCACTGGAAGGACTCTTGGAAGGTGCAAAGATAACATTGCTCACGGGACTGCAGCTGGCCTACAACAATGGCCCAAGGGCCCAGCATTCCACACCTTCAGGACAAGATAATTTCCAGCCATCAGATACCCCAGGAAAGGACAATGGTTCCTGATGTGTAAAGAGTGTGTGGGTAGCTAGATGGAACAGGAGGAGGCAGAGGCCTTCCCCCTCCATCCAGTGGCTGCCCAAACTCACCTGAGTACACAGAAAGATTTCCTGGGGAACGATACCTGGACCTAAAGATGATTTCCCAGAACGATATCCTGGGGAACAACACTTGGACACTTGCCTAAGGCCTAAAAAACTGTATAAAAGACTGGAGCAACTGCTGGTTTTAGGAGGAGAAAATTGGAGAAGCAAGATGCAGAAGAAAGAAGATGGCAGCACACGCTGGAAACATCACGGGGCCAACACAATGGATCTTGGACTCTGAAAACCCTCTCTCCGTGCTCTAAGTTCCGCCTGCTGCAACTCATGGAGCTGAAGAAGCTGCCCAGAGGACCTCATCCCTTCTACAGCCAAAGCCTCAGCACCCTTCCTCTACAGACCCAACATCTCCTGCAGCACCTATCCTCCACAGACTCAAACTGTCTTGGGGGGGTGAGGGGTGTGGTAATATAATTCTTTCCCTCTTCTCTCTCTCCCTGTTCTCTCTCTCTCTCCTTCTGATCCCTCCACCTTATTTATGTAATAAATAGTCTAGCTGTTGATATTTTGGCCTCGTTTGTGCCTCTAAACAACACGGGAATATTCATTAAAAACCTGAATCTCTTTCCCTCTCCGGATCGAGACACCAATTGCCCTGATTCTTCACACAGTTTCATCTATTTATGTTGCCAGATTTAGGCAATTCCTATGTCTCCATAATCAGCTTTCACTAGTCCTGCAAGAAATACAGGGTTTGGTTTATTTGACACATGTTAATCTGAATTTCACATTAGATTGGAATGCTGTAGAGGACATTAAAACTCAAGTTGCCTCCTTACTTATAGCTCACAAGGTTAGTCTTCCACTAAAACAATGCAATAATAAAGGGTGCTTGGATAACATTGCCTGGATTTGGAAAGGTTTAGCTGCATGTAAAGCACACTCTTCTGAGTTTTGTCATGAATATCAAGTACAAATCTGACAGTGAGCATTTTGTTGGGAAAACTGTATTGCACAGAAAATTAATTGCAGCTCTGGAACTTACAGAAAATGTTGAGTGTCATTGATGATCATGCTAATTAATGCTAATAATCAGTGTTTTAAGATGAGAGGAAATAGCCTCAAGTTGGGCAACAGAAGGTTTGGATTGGATATCAGGAAAAATTTCTTTCCTGGAAGAGTGGTCAGGCATTAGAACAGGCTGCCCAGGGAAGTGGTGGAGTCACCACCATCCCTGGTGGCAGGTGTTCAAAAAATGTGTGGACCTGGAACTTCAAGGCACTGTTTAGTGGACATGGTTGTGTTGGGTTGATGGTTGGATTTGGTGATCTTAGATCTCTTTCCTAACTTTACTGAATCTAATAGTCTAAGAGCATCCCCCATATAAAAACACTCAAGAGAATATATACCATGCAGAATGTATATTTTAGTAGTTTTTAAATGGGAATACTAATGTTTATTTAGTGTTTGTGAAGTACTCATAATCTTAAGGAATCCTCTGTTGTGGAACAAAGACCAAGTAACTAAAAGTGAGTAAGTGTTTCTAAAGGAAATAACTCTCTAGTTAGCTATAATCAATAAAGTTATAGAACTCAAGATATAAGTTATGGCAATACCAGACCATAAAAGGATGAACTGATCATAATTTAGAGTGCTGCAAGACACTTCCATGTTAGCATTAAAAAGGGATAGATAATTTCTTTTTTCATGGTAATGCTTATTTTATAGACTTGATTATCTTCTCACACTTGTGTAAATCAAGAGTTATTCTACTGAAATAAATTGTTGTAACACTGTGAACATGTTCAAGGTGAAGAAAACTAAAATAGTGTCTCTCAAGGGGACTACTGGGGAAAAGCTACACTAAACAGAAATGAGAACATGAAGATGTATATCAGTAGATAGGAACAAACAAAAAATAATCCCCTTGCTCATCATCTGAGCATTCCCATATGTCTGAGAATTGGAGAGTGCAGATGAAATGTGCAGTGGCATTTTGTTCTCTTTAACTAAAAATTCTAGGTAGCAACAGTTCCAGAGCTTAATCCCCTCAAAATCAACCAACCAACCAAAAATAGAAATAAATATCCTAACCAATAGATTGCAGTTTGAGTGGCTAGGAGAACCAGATGGTATTTTGGTCCTTGTGTAGACTCTTCCTCAGAAGAGAAAAATTCAGAAACTACAAAACTGCTCTTCTTATGGGTGAAGGTAGACTTAAGGCATTCTCAAAAGAAAAAAAAAGAGGAATGAGACTTTATGTGAGCAAATATGCTGATCTGGGGTACTCCTCTGGCATGTAGAAGATGTCTTAGAATTTCAAATTGCTTATTCCTGTTTTATTTGACATAAACTTGAATGTGGTTTCATAAACCCTAAGAGAACACAATGACAGGCTGTTGAATATTTGGATATGTATGAGAGCGGTGTCGAGGCTTGTTCTTTATATAGTCTTCTTGGCCCAGAGAATACTCTGCAGAGTTACATAATGGCTTAACACTGCTAGTAAAATCTAGAAGTTCCATTATGAATTTTTTCCTCATATCTAATCTAAACCTCCCCTAGCACAACTTGAGGCCACGTCCATTGTCCAGTGCATAGTTACTACCTAAACCATAAAAGGTTTGGCAGAACTGTGACCTGCAGTAGCCGGTGGTGGGACCAGGACACTCAGATGGTGAAAACTTGAGAGACTTTATAGGGTGCTTGGTTGCATGGTTTAGTTGATTAGGTGGTGTTGGATGATAGGTTGGACATGATGATCTCGAAGGTCACTTCCAACCTGGTCTGGTCTATTCTATTCTATTCTACTCTATTCTATTCTAAAACTGTGCTATCACGGTCAGAATCTGAACATATCTCAAACATCTTCGGCACAGCTTTTGAATGTTCAGATCTCAGAGCTAGTTTCTATTGCCTGACATGAAATGCCATTCCTGCTGTCTGGACTGACAGAAATTCTTTTGTCAAGCTGAAAAAAGCCTCTACTTTCACATGTAGGCTTTCTCAAGTCTCCTACGCTAAACAAGTCTGACAAAACCCCCTCACTGTTCTTAACTCCTTCAGGTTTCACAGAAACTAATACTGGGTTTGGCTCCATTATTATTTTTTAAATAGTTGTTAAGATTGATTTGAGGCTAAACAAGTCTTGGAAGATGTCTAAACTTTGGGGCTTCTTTCAATTCAGAGAAGTTTCCTGTTGTAGGCATATATGAGCCAAAGAAATCCAAATAGTTATATTTAGAACTATGACAGTATAGCTCTCTAGTTTAGCATAAGCATATCTTTTCTTATTTAACTTGATCAGATAGAACTGCTTAAAATACATCCAGATAAGGTAATTAAACTAGTATACTCTATTTCTTTATATCATTTTTCTCTCACCATTGAAGATGTGACACTGAATTTATTCTGATGGCTGCTAAGTTTTTTACAAGCTTTGAATATCAAGTTTTCTGTATAATGTGACAATAAACCTACACTCAGTTTGTTATAACAAACTTGAGGTGGTTTTTTTTCCCCCCTGATATGTCTCTAGACTGCAAGTAGAAAGTTTATATATTGGATGGGATTAAATAATGACTAAATCCGAGGATCTGTCAATCAAACTGCTCTTTCTTGTAAACATGCAAACAGAACAGCAAAATCTCTTAGACACTTCATTTCTTCCTGCAGGACTTAAATATGTAAAGAAATCTTTTCAGTTTCCTACTCATCACTTAGGAAGAGTCACTGTCAACTATATTTGGCCATCACTTCTGCTTTAAAGTTAGTGAACAATTTGAAATGCACAGGCTCTCCCTGTGTGACAGGAAGGTCTCAGCATGTGAAAAGATCTGCCAAATTCAGGGTTCATAGTAACTTATTCTACTTTGTCCTATAGAGAGTTTCTAATGTTAGGGAAAATCTGCTAAATGTTCTATCTCACTGTGCCTTGTGCTTCATGTAAATGTTTTGAGCACATCTACATTTGCTACAGGAATGTGTTCTTTAGTACAGGGGTAAGAGAGTTTTTGAGAGAGAGAGGTTTCTCCTTTGCAAACGGTATTGCAATGATACTACTGTGCAAAACAGCTGCTGGGAGGATTACTCATCAGATTACAGGGGTAAGAGAGTTTTTGAGAGAGAGAGTTTTCTCTTTTGCAAAGGGTATTGCAATGATACTACTGTGCAAAACAGCTGCTGGGAGGATTACTCATCAGATTTGATGTAGTGTTGCTGCTGCACTGTATCTCTGGCTGTATATAACCTTGTTTGGATGTCATGCAAGAATCTGACTTGAAAGGAGCAGATGTGACAGATTAGGGGCTGAATGGTAATTCTACAAAGATGCTTATCTCTTTTGAGTCAAGGTGAGTATTCATGGTTTAATGTCTGTGGTGTTCTTAGGCTGATAGGTCTTTTCCAATAGAAACAATTCTGTGATTCTATGATTTTTCTGTGATAACAGTAGTGTATGCATAAGCCATTAGAAAAAGGAATAATAGAATCATAGAATCACTAAGGCAGGAAAAGACTGTGAAGATCATCAAGTCCAACTGTCAACTCAATATCACCATGCCCACTAAAGCATGCCCCAAGGTCCATGTCTACCAGTTTCTTGAACACATCCAGGGATGGTGACTCCACCACAATACAATACAATACAATACAATACAATACAATACAATACAATACAATACAATACAATACAGCAGGTTGGAAGAGACCTTCAAGATCATCGCGTCCAACCCATCAATCAATCCAACCCACCCAACAACTAAACCATGCAGCCAAGCACCCCATCAAGTCTCCTCCTGAACACCTCCAGTGAAGGTGACTCCACCACCTCCACGGGTAACTGATTCCAATGGGCAACCACGCTCTCTGTGTAGAACTTCTTCCTAACATCCAGCCTAAACCTCCCCTGGCGCAGCTTGAGACTGTGTCCTCTTGTTCTGGTACTGGCTGCCTGGGAGAAGAGACCAACCTCTGCCTGGCTACAACCACCTTTCAGGTAGCTGTAGAGAGCAATAAGGTCACCCCTGAGTCTCCTCTTCTCCAGGCTAAGCACCCCCAGCTCCCTTAGCCTTTCCTCATAGGGCTTGTGTTCCAAACCCCTCACCAACTTTGTTGCCCTTCTCTGGACACGTTCCAGCAAGACAACATCCTTCCTAAACTGAGGGGCCCAGAACTGGACACAGGACTCAAGGTGTGGCCTAACTAGTGCAGTGTACAGGGGCAGAATGACCTCCCTGTTCCTGCTCTCCACACTGTTCCTGATGCAGGCCAGGATGCCATTGGCCTTCTTGGCTGCCTGGGCACACTGCAGGCTCATGTTCAGCCTCCCATCAACCAGCACCCCCAAGTCCCTCTCTGCCTGGCCACTCTCCAGCCACTCTGACCCCAGCCTGTAGCACTGCATGGGGTTGTTGTGGCCAATGTGCAGAACCCGGCACTTGGATGTGTTCAATCTCATGCCATTGGACTCTGCCCATCTGTCCATCCTGTCGAGGTCCCTCTGCGAAGCCTCTCTACCCTCCAGCAGATCAACTCCTGCCCCCAGCTTGGTGTCGTCTGCAAATTTACTGATGATGGACTCAATGCCCTCATCCAGATCATCAATAAAGACGTTGAAGAGCATGGGGCCCAGCACTGATCCTTGGGGCACACCACTACTGACTGGCCGCAGCTGGATGTGGCACCATCAGCCTGTTACAATGCCTGACCACTCTTTCAGGAAAGAAATTTTTCTTGATACCCTATCTAAACCTCCCCTAGTTTAACTTGAGGTCCTATCACTAGTTACTTGGGAGAAGAATTTGACCCCACTTCACAACAACCTCCAACCTCCTTTTAGGTAGCTGTAGAGAGCTAGATTAAATCATTTGTGTGACATAGGCAGAGCCAAAGGAGTGGTGACACTACTTAGTATGAAGATTTGTCTGAAAAAAGGGATGGAGACTCTCTCTTCTCACTTCCTCCCCTTAGGATATCCAAGAAAGGTTGTTAATATGGAGTTCAACCCTTAAAATCATAGAATAACCATTGAATTAGTTTTGTTGGAAAAGACCACTGTGACCACCAGGTCCAACAGTTGACCCAACACCAACACTAAATCATGTCCCAAAGTGTCAATTTCTTAACACCTCCAGGGATGGTGACTTTACCACCTTCCTTCAGTCTATTCCATTGCTTGACCATTCTCTCAGTAAATAAGTTTTTTCCTAATATCCAATCTCAACTTCCTCTGGCACAACTTGAAACCATTTCCTCTTGTTAGTATTAGTGGAAGCTGATAAAGGACCCTTAAGCTTATCTGCTGAAGTTTGTCCAAATTTAGTTATGCAGATCCAGCCTTGGACAGTGAAATCGTTTGGACGTGGCCTTTGGTGATCCTGAAATTCTGACTGGGAGAATAAAGTCACTGATGTAGATTCAGGAAGCCCTTCTGGCTATCTGGATCTGACCTTTGCTGTCTCTGATGCTATGGCTTTTATTCTTCAGCCAGTGTTAAGAAGCAGCAGTCACAGAGCTGTTTAAATGTAGCTGGAAGACTGTCCACAACTTTCTCATCTGAGAAAACGTGAGGGGCAAACATCATGTGAGTGATGGCAGTATAAAAACTCTCAGCAGTGCTGCAGAAGTACAGACCATGACTGGCATAAAGTTAGAATGAAGTATGCAAAGGAAAGGTCAAAATGTTTTCCCTACAGAGCAGTGAAGATGAAACACAGATGAAATATTTGAGGATGCTGTGCTTTGCTTATCTGTCGTTGTTCAAGCTCTATGAGACTCACCAAGCTCAATCTCAAGTACTGTGTTACTCTTACATGTTGGTCTTGGCAAATTATCTGATAAGAAAAGAAGCCTGGAGTGTTTTATTTTAATGGAAAAAATTTGCTATACTCTCACTCTCTAGTTCCATTTTACTCGTCTTCAGATGGATCCATGTAAACAAGAAGTATCAGCATAGAGCACAAATTGTCACCTCTCTCTTTTTCCTTGCAAAGGGATTTCATCAGGCCCTGCTTTTTCTTCTTTTATTTATGTTGGTTTGTTTGTTTGTTTGTTTGAGCTGCCCATAATGAATATGAGGAGATGTGTTTGCTGTTTGTCATTGTCCTTTGGAAACTTCATCTGGCTTTTATGGCTTCCTTTTTGGTGTGTTTTAAGTCATAATTGTGTTTCAGTTAACACCAAGCAATGCCAAATGCATTAGCTGAGTCTTGCCTACTCCAGCTTTGAAAGTACATTAAGAACACTGATGATCACACAACTTCAAACTTAATAAGCCTGAGACCTTCCTGGGGCTAGATTGACATTCAGCACAACCTGGGCAGAATAAGCATATTGACAAGAAAGTTAAATTATTTTACAGAGCTGCTGAAGCTGGAAGTACAGAAGCCTCTGATAGTCTTTTAACTCAGTATGTGACAAAACTCTGTAATAAAGTAGAAAGCAGCAATTTGGAGACAATATCAGGTGAATACTGGGTGCAATTATTGGACAATGACAATAGATGCTGGAAAATGGCAATAAAAAACCTCAGGATTATATGAATTTCCTAGATTATTTCTGCAGGAATCTCAAAACAGGTGATGTGATAGGCACTGGAAGAAGAAAGTGATGTGGAACTAAGTGATTTACCAAGAACTATGGAGCAATCAATGCTTGGGAAAGCATGCAGTCTGCAGGGGAAATGTTGCTGATACATCTGGCCCTTGCAAGTCAGATACTTTCATTACACCTAAAGAAGACTACATAGATGTCTCCAAACAAGCAAGACAGCTGAAAGTTAGGTGATACAGAAGTCATGGGATTCATCCCATGAAGTCTCAGTGATGGCTACCTGGACACAGCTTTCCAGCAGCCCCATGGCTTCCACTTCCAGTTTGATGCCCATGCTGTGTTCTTTGGTGCAAAGGCTGGACTGTTACCTGTGTCTTCTTCTTTAGAGGAACACCCCTTAACGCTCCTGAGGCCTTTCGTTAGTGCTTCTCTGTTGACTTCTGCTACCTCAGGAAATCATTACCACTGATGGTTCATTTCCATAACTGTCTCCAGCACACCTTGGAGCAACAGGTGGAGAGCCTTTGCTAGCACCCAATCTCTCTGACTGTGGACTCATAGAATCATTAAGGTTGGAAAATACCTCCAAGATCATAAAGTCCAACTGTAAAATGAACACCACCACACCCACTAAACCATGTCCCAAAGTTGGCACAAACAAAATGTTATCAGAGAACCATAGACTTGTTTTGTTTGGAAAAGACCTCTAAGATCATCAAGTCCAACCATTAAACCAACACCACCATGCCCACTAAACCATGTCCTGAAGCCCCATGTCTACACAATTAATACTTCCAGGGATGGTGACTGCACCACCTTCCTCACAGCTTGTCACAGACAAACATTTGAATCTTAGTTTGAATTTTATTGAACTTGATTTTATTAAAGGCTAATACACTACAATTAAAATTTATTGTCCTTCACCAACTAGATTTTCCTTTTCCAAGTCTATCTCCAGCTGCCGAGCAGTTCCTAACTTTGAGAGAAGACAATTGAATATGTGACATTCTCAGGGCTTGGAACCCTAAGAACATCTATCTGGATATTTGCAATACATTAAATAAGGTTTTTAAGGAATCCTACTCTTCTTTCTCTTTATTTACCCTCTGTAATTTATAGGGTCCTCCAAATTATTCATCTCTGGAGAGGCTGTGACTTTCTTCAGGCAAAAGAGGGAAAAGACAGAGTGTTCTGCAGCAAAAATAGAACCTGAATGGCACAAACCTTGGTGCAGAAGTTCCTGTGTGAAATTCTTGTGACGGGTCATCATAAGCTGTGTACTTTGTTATGTTCCTGGGCTGATAGATGAGGTTTAGAGTTAACAGAGGGACAACTAACAACAGCTTGCTAACAGTATTTATCCCTTCAACATTAAGGTATTGCAAGTACGAAAACCAACAAAGTGGTTTTTTAACCTCTGGTGTCTGGCCCAAAGCGATCCAGCTGCTTTACCCACACAAGCTTCAGAGACTTACTTGGTTCATCCATGGATGACTGGATAAAAGAGTGGGGGTAGGGCTTTGTACAAGTATGAATTTGTCATATATCTGAATAGAAATTAACCTCCTTTTTTCTAATTGGCATTTCCAGTATTTGTTCTTTTCCCATAGGCTGCTGCTTTGGAGTAGCACGCCAACAGATCCCTTTGTTTCATTACATAGATGTCTTTACTAAATAGTGGCTGAGATATATTCTTACTCCATCATCTAAGTCTGTGCTGTACCACATCTGAGCCAACAGACACCTAGAACTTGCTGAGTTGAGAAAGGAAAAATGTAAGCATGATTAAGCAGTGGAATAACCTGTTCTAGTGCCCTTGAAGTCTTCAAGAAGAGAGATGGATTTCTCTTCTGAGAGAGATGTTTCAGTCAAGGCACTGAGATAGCTAAAAAGCTGGATAAAAATCAGGCAGTCTTTAATAGAGAAAGACACACAGGGGTTAAATGTTGAATTAGCAATCTTGCACGATGATGAATTATGCCAATCAGTGCCTTCACGCAGGATTTCTTTTTGAGAATTTTCCTGTGGTCAGGTTGCTGTTAAACTCATTATTTTCACAGATCACTGAATCACATGAAGGGACCTCTGGAGACCATCTAGTCCAACCTCTCTGCTAAAGCATGATCACCTAGATTAGGTTGCACAGGAACACATCCAGGTGGGCTTTGAAAGTCTCCACAGAAGAAGACTCCACAACTTCTCTGGGCAGCCTCCTCCAGAGATCTACCACCCTAAGATAAAGAAGTTTTGTTCCTTAAGTTCAAGTGAAACTTCCTGTGCTTAGTTTGTGCCTGATGCCCCTTGTCCTTTCACTGGCCACCACTGAAAATAGAGCAGCCCCATCCTCAGGACCTCCACCCTTTAGGTATTGATCAGCATTGAGAAGATCCCCTCTCAGTCTGCTCTGCTCCAGGCTAAACAGCCCCAGGTCCCTCAGGCTCTCCTCATATGGGAGATGCTCCAGATCCTTGATCATCCTCATGGCTCTCCATTGGACTCCCTCCAGTAGTTCCCTGTCCCTCTTGAACTGGGGAGCCCAGAAATGGACACAATGCTCCAGGCATGGACTCACCAGGGCATAGCAGAGGGGGAGAAGAACCTTCCTTGACCTGATGGGTACAGTCACCTAAATGCACCCCAGGAGACCACTGGCCTTCTTGGACATGAGGGCACACTGCTGGCTCATGGTAAATGATTGTTAGTAAACATAGAATCATTGAATGGTTTGGATTGGAAGGGACCTCCAAAAGTCATCTAGTCCAATTCCTCTGCAGTGAGTCATACTCCAACACTAGTCCTTTTCTGCAGGGCTGCTCTCAGTTTCATCATCCCCCAGACTGTATTGATATCTAGGACCACAAACTTTGACTTCATGCCAGTCATTGCTCTGCTAAACACTAGTAGAAAACCTTTCAGTCCCTCATTCAAACTTCTATTGTTACATCATCTCTGTTGTTTGTGGTTTTTTTCACAGTCAGATAATGACAGATGTTTTCTTCCTAATGTTATCTTAAAGAGACATCCAATTTTATGCTCTTTAAAAAGGGCTACCATTTTTTTCTTTCCCCAAATTAAGAATCATAGAATTATCTTGGCTGGAAAAGGCCTGTAAGATCATCGAGTCCAACCTAAGACCACCACAGCCATGAAACCACATCCCAAAGTGCCACGTTCACGCATTTAAATTCTCAAATAGTTTATATTATTTGGCAGCCTTGAGCTCTTTCTGGATAGGTTCTCTACCAAAAAAATGAATTTTTTCTGCCTTGCTTCTCATTATGACTTTTTATATTGGAAGATTCTGCTCATATACAAACCTTGATGCTGACTGCAGGGCCTCTGAGACAGTCCCATGGCATATGTGTTGTGGAGCTGGAACGCTCATTATATTCCTCCAAAATTGCAAGAATTTTAAACCAAGAGCTTTGCAGTTATGTCAGGGAGACCTCATTTTAAATGTTACAGCGTTCTGTGAAGGCTCAACATTGATTTATTTATTTTTTTCTCTTAGGTTTTTGCAGAGGCACTTGATGCAAGCAGACAGGAATTTATGAAGTGCAGGTCTTGATTAAGATAACGAGAGGTGGTACGGCTGCTGAAGGAAGAACTTATGGAAATTCTGTTCTGTAACAGCCCAGGGCTCATTACCATTTCCAAAACAACAACAACAAAAATCTATTAATAAATCAAGACCCTTCAATTTTTTACTTTAGGCCATTGAAGCTCCCAGAATGTTCATAATATCTCATGAAGCAGCCATTAGGTAGTGGTTGGGCTCAATGTTCATAGAATCGTAGAATCAATAAGGTTAGAAAAGACCTCAGAGATCATCAAGTCCAACCTATCACCCAACACCTCATGACTAACTAAACCATGGCTTCAAGTGCCACATCCAATCCCCTCTTGAACACCTCCAGGGACCACCGCCCTGGGCAGCACATTCCAGTGGCCAATTATTCTTTCTGTGAAGAACTTTCTCCTCACCTCAAGCCTAGACTTCACCTGTCACAGCTTGAGACTGTGTCCTCTTGTTCTGGTGCTGCTTGCCTGGGAGAAGAGACCAACGCCCACATGTATATAACCTCCCTTCAGGTAGGTCTTTTCCAACCTACACAAATCTATGATTCTTTGAAGCCGTCCCTATTGCTTCATGCATAGAGGAGGAAGAATAAAAAAAACACTGAGAAATGCATTCTGTAATAACTTATTCTAAGGTTCAGTGAACTAACTTTGATCACTTAAGGCACATCCTTTTTGTAAGTCGTTTTTTGGGTTTTTTTAATGCTCCTATGGTTTCTAAAAATTATGTTCACACATCATATTTAGAATCATAGATTGCATTGGGTTGGAAGGGACCTCTCGAGGTCATCTAGTCCAACCCCCTCTGAAGTAAGCAGGGTCATCTCCAACTAGATCAGCTTGCTCAAAGCCCCATCAAGCCTGACCATGAACATCCCCAGGACTGGGCCCTCCACCACCTCTCTGGGCAACTTGTTCCAATGTTCTACCACCTTCCTGTGCAATCTAAATCTACTGTGCTCTAGTTTAAAATCATTGCCCCTTGTCCTGTTGCTACATGCTTTTGTGAACAGTCCTTCCTTCAGTTTTCTTACAGGTACCCTTCAGAGACTATAGGCTGCCAGAAGGTCTCCCTAGAACCTTCTCTTCTGCAGGCTGAACAACCCAAACTTGTAGAAGAGGTGCTCCAACTCTCTGATCATATTTGTGACCCTCCTCTGGACCCACTCCATCAGGTCCATATCCTTGTCTTGAGGGGCCCAGAGCTGGACACAGTACTCCAGGTGAATTCTTGCCAGAGCACATTAGATGAGTCGAATTCCCTCTCTCAACCTGCTGGCCATGATTCTTGTAAAACAGCCCAGGATGCCACTGGCCTTCTGGGCTGCAAGTGCAGATTTCTGGCTCATGTTGAACTTCTCATCCACCAGCACCCCAAGTCCTTTTCTTCAAGTCCTTTGCCTGTATGCAGTTTCACATGGAACTAAATTCTTCAAAGCTCTGAGAGAAGATCTTATTAATATCTGAGGGGTAGGTGTCAAGAAGAAGAGGCAGCCTATCTTCAGTGGTAGACAAGGAGGCAAAGGATATGTGCTGGAACATAGGAAGTTCTACAACATGAGAAAAACCTTTACTGTTAGGGTGATGCCCAGAGAGGTCATGTAGTCTCCTCCGGAGACATTCAAAACCTGCTTGAACACATTCCTGTGTGACCTGCCCAAGGTGATCCTGCTTTGGCAGGGGTTTGGACTTGAATCTTCAGAGAGGCTTTCCAACTCCTACCATTCTATGATTAAATTTATTAACCAAAAATAAAAACAAACAAACAAAAAATCAGTCAGTAATTTTTTAGTCTCTGTGTGAAGGGACTAATTTCTCACTTGTGCTTTTCACTGCTCAGAATCTAAGCCACTCCAGAGGTCCCTTCCAACCCTTACCATCCCATGATTCTATGTGCATAGCTGCATGTACTTTATAGCAGTGTTATAAAACACACACATCAGTTTCTATCAGCTAATGCTCCACCTGATGCAAAACTGGCAGAGAGATCCATCAGAGCTTGAAATGCAGACAGGGAGAATTCTCTGTAAAAGCAAAATCATCCTTTTGGAAACTCACAGCTGTCTGGCTGGAATTTCTGATCCTTTGCTGGCCTTTGAGATGTGAAGCATGATATGCTCAGCAGTTAAAAGTCTTTTCAGTTTAGGATGATGAATTTCCAAACAACCTGACAAAAGTTAATGCAACTTTTCCGACTTACATTGTACGACTGTTGATTTAAGTGATGGAAATATCAGCTGGACCATTTATTTCCTTTATAAAAGGGACTTATTTGCAGCCAAAAGCAGTGCACAGGTGGGCATTCAAAGAGATAGATGAAAGTTCATACACTCTGTTTACAACTTAGCATGGCATCAATCTGGTCTGCTGTAGTCTCGACAGCCCTGTGTAATCTGTGCAGTGTAAAGGATGTGGGGATTAATGCTGGAGAATTAGATGCTATCCTTAGCTCAGAGCAGCTGTAATTCCACTGCTGCTGGAAGATAATAGTTTTGAGATCAATTGCTTAGACTTTGGGCCACAGGTATGGTGATTTTAAGCTCATAGTTTATGGTGGCTGGGATATCTACTTTTGGCTTTAAAATGTCACATAATGTGTCAGTATTTTCTGTCATTGGGTGGTTAGAGTGGTAAAAGACAAAACCTGTGAGGATTTAAAATATATACCACAAAACAGTTCTTGATGTTGTTATTAACTGGTTTGAGGAAGCCACATGCTGCTTGCACTCGAGTCACTTTATTAAGGGATTTTTCGGTCTTTCTCAAAAGACTTCAGATTTATTTATTAATCCCACATCTGTCATGGGTCTATGAGATAAATTTAACATAGGATTGGACTTGATGATCTCAGAAGTCTTTTCCAACCTTAACGATTCTATGATTCTATATTCTATATCCATCACTATGCATTGTATCCAGTTCTGAAGCACCCAACACATGAAGGACATTGAAGTGCTGGCCACAAAGGTGAGGCCACAAAGATGACCAGAGGGCTGGAACACCTCCTCTATGGGGATAGGCTGAGAGAGCTGGTGCTGTTCAGCCTGGAGAAGAGTAGGCTCCAGAGAGATATCATAGTGGCACTGCAGTACCTGAAGGGGGGCTACTATAAAGCTGGGGAGGAACTTTTTCAAGGGCTTGTAGTGATAGGATTAGGGGGAATGGATTAAGACTGCAAAAGCATAGATTTATATTGGATGTTAGAATAAATTCTTTACAGTGAGGGGGTGAGACACCAGAACAGGTTGCCCAAGATGGTCATGTATACCCCCACCCTGGAGGTGTTCAAGGCCAGGTTGGATGAGGCCTTGAGCAACCTATTCTAGTGGAAGGTGTGCTTGCCCATGGCAAGGGAGTTGGAACTAGATGATCTTTAAGGTCCCTTCCAACACAAAGCATTCTGTGATTCTGTGATATGTACACACACAGACACCAGCTGAACCTGAGTTAGGTAATAAGATAAACAAAGATTAAAAGAGAAGAAAAATAATCATAATTAAGAGGAATAAATAATTTTGATAATCTGTGATGATTTGTAAGATCATATAGTCCTATCTCTTTCAGAATAGTTATAGCCAACTGCTAGGAATACCAACCGTTAGCCCAACACTACCAAGTCCACTCCTATACCATGTCCCTAAACACTCCATCTACAAAATCAGCAAGAACTTCAAAGATGCTGTCCCCCAAAACCTCTCCAGAGCAGACACAAATCTCATGAGGACTTTCAGAGCGGCAGGATGTGTCTCATTATAGATAGTTACTACTCTTGTACTCTTGTCATAACTGAAGGACACAGAAGAAGCAGCCACTGATTTATAGAATTACAGAATTGTAAAATGGCCATTAGAATGGGCTGTGTGGGGAGGTGGAGTCACCATCACTGGAGATGTTCAGGAGGAGACTTGATGGGGTGCATGGCTGCATGCTTTAGTTGATTAGGTGGTGTTGAATGATAGGTTGGATGCGATGATCTTGAAGGTCTCTTCCAACCTGGTTTATTGATGCCATGGTTTAGTTGTTTAGGTGGGTTGGATTGGTTGATAGGTTGGATGTGATGATCTTGAAGGTCTCTTCCAACCTGGTTCGGTCTATTCTATTCTATTCTATTCTATTCTATTCTATTCTATTCTATTCTATTCTATTCTATTCTATTCTATTCTATCCTATTTTGCTTTGGTTGGAGAAGGCGTCTAAGACAATTGAGTCCAACCATCAATCCAACACCACCATACCCACTAAACCATGTTCCAAAGTGTCATGTCTACTTGGTTTTTGAACACCTCTGGGGATGGTGACTCCACAACCTCCTTAGCCAGCCTGTTGCAATGCCTGACCACTCTTTCAGTCAAGAAATTGCCTGATTATTGATTTTCTTTTTTTTTTTTTCCCACAGATACCTTTTCCTTCCTCATGAACACTTGGCAACTTTTGTGGGGGATTTTTGGTACTACCTACTTCTCTTTTTGTGTTTGTTGCAAATATACATTGCTGCTTTCCTGTAATTTCATTCCTTCCTCAGACAGAGCTTTTACTTGCAGTTATCATCCTTCTTTGTAATAAAAATGTTAAAACTCCTACTTCTGTTTACATTTATGTTTACTTGCCAATGAACTTCACTAGTGATTTTCTTTATTCTTGAATAGTAAGCTCTTTGAAATATCACCACTTTGTGGGACACTTAATGCAACCAGGAGAGGATTTTTGATTCTGGAGGAAGAACTAATCTAATCCCTCTTCCACTTTATTCCTCGAAGAGTGACCATTATGATAGAGGGTTAGCAGACCAAAGCCAAGTTAAATAGCAAAATGTGATTTGCCTGGAGTCCCAACTCAAATAAATTGGAATGATGAAATCAAGGACATTTAAAGATACATTTTGCGAACCAGGTGGAAAGAATCTAACCCCTGTGCAGCTCAGGTTTTTGTCTGAGTTGTTGAAAAAGCAATCGTCCTGGTCTTAGTGCCTCTGATGACAGAAAACACAATCTGGAATATTTTCTTCAGGCGCTTTGAGGACACCTTAATGCTTTGTTGTTTTGTTTGTGGCTTTGGGGTATTTTTTGCTTATGGGTTTTGTTTGTGTTTTCCCCTTTTTTTTCTTTATTCTTTGGTTCTTTGGGGTTTCTTTGAGGGGGGTTTGTTTGTGTTTTTTTGTTGTTGCTCTTTTTTGGGTTTTGGTTTGTTTGTGGTTTGGTTTTGGTTGGTTGGTTTGGCTTGTAGGATTTATTTTTTTGCTGTTGTGATATTAGTTGCTTTTTTAGAACTCTTGGGGTTGAGATCATCAAGTCCAGCTGCTCTCCTAGACATCGCAGTCCCACTACTGCTGCCAAGCTGCTAAAATATATTTCATATAGCAGGGTTTGCCTCCAGGCTTCAGCTTTCTTCCTTCCCTTTTACAAATTCACATACACATGTGCAAACACAGTGTGGACCTCCATGACCTGGTGTGAATGTTGGAAGAAGCCATATTACAGATTCCACTAGATCAGATTGCTTAAGGCCTCACAAAGCCTGGCCTTGTACACCTCCATGGAGGGGGCATCCACAACCTTCCTGGGCAACCTGTGCCTGTGTCTCACTACCCTAACTGTAAAGAATTTCTTTTATATGTTTTATTTTATTTTTTTACCAGCTCCTTATTAAAGACACATGGAGAAGTGGACACTGCTGCTTTACATCTCTACCTCTTTTGTTGATCACCTCGGCTCAGCCAGGCTGGCTGGATTGTTTGCAGCAACAAAGCCATTAAGTTAATTTAGGAAATCGTATCTAGAGGTAACACAGGTCAATAACAAACTGCAGCTTCTGCAGTCATCTTGGCAAGAGAAAGAGGATTGTGCTCCTGAAGTATGTTTCCCACATCCAGGGCCTCCTAAAGGTACAACCTGAGTGACAGATCTTTTAAATTTAATCTTGTTTAGGGCTGTACTTAAAAGCACTGTCTGGAAGTCCAGACCCGTGGTGGTATCACCATCATTACCAGCTTGTCTTGGTCTCAGCGACTCTTTCAGTACCACAGAAACTTTTGGAATATTCTGCTAACATTTAGGAGCAAACATTAACATCCAAGATAATGTGTGGGGAAGAAAAATTGCCAGTCAGGAGAGAATGATGCTTATTTAGTGCATGGCTGATATAATGAATTTTCTTGTTACTAAAAATGCTGGCCCTCTTGTAACACCTGACATATATATAACGTCTGAATGTCCCTGGCAGCAGAAAGGTCAGGCTGGAAGACGTGACCAATACTGTTGTCAAAGAGCTCATATATTTCAATGCCACTTTTATTGTGCCTGTTGTTTGGCACATATTGGGTGAGAGCAATGTGATTTTTCATCCCTTTTTAAAAGTAGGTAATGGATAGCACTTGTTTAGAGGCACAATACTTTCATTAAAAGCATTCTGTGCTAGATGGATCATACCTATCCGTTTTCCTTCCTTTTTATTCCCCCTCCACACTCCCCCTCCCCCCCCTTTTTATTTGTCACAAGTTGCTCAGGGACACCATACCAGTGACAAAGAATGATTTCCCAAACAAGGTAATGTACAGAAGCCAGTGGGTAAGTCAAGTGCTTCTTGCCTATTCATTCTGCTTCTCAGACAGTGTCTGTATTGCCTGCTGTCTTGACAGGCATCGTTTCTGTGAGTACCCTGAAGATAGTACAGCAGCAAATATCAGGTCATGTGGATAGCCCCTTCAGTGTGCTAACTGAAGGGGGTTACTTCATAATGGTAGTGTCACCAGGATTGATATAAAGTCATCTTCTATGTGACGGCAAAGTACTTGGAACACGCCTACAGTTATCTACTGCAGATAAATCACATCCTTATTCCAAGACATTTTTCCTGAGGAAGAAGAGGACTAGAGAACAATTCACTGTAGTGTCCTACTAGATAGAAGTGGTTTTGGTAAGATCTGCATTCAGTTGCAGAAGACATAAAAGTAAGAAGAAAGAGCAACTATTCTGTACCGGAGAAGCACATGAAGCCTTTTGAGCTTAGAGATCCCACAAGGAGTATTTGATGTACTCTTCACAGAATCACAGAATATCATTGGTTGGAAGAGATCTTCGACATCATCTAGTCCAACCTTAGACCCAGTACTGCAAGGTCACCACTAAACCATATCCCTAAGTACCAGGTCCACATGCCACTTGAACATCTCCAGGGATGGTGACTCCATCACTACCCTGGGCAGATCATTCCAATGTTAGGCAGCCCTTTCAGTGAAGAAATATTTCCTAACATCCAGCCTAACCTCTCTTGGTGCAGCTTGAATTCATTTCCTCTAGTCCTGTCCCTTGCCGCCAGGGAGAAGAGGTTGTCCCCCTCCTCACTCTGACCTCCTTTCAGGAATCTTAGAGAGCCATGAGGTCTCCCCTCAGCCTCCTTTTCTCCAGATTGAACAACCCCAGCTGCCTCAGCCACTCCTCAGTGGACAGGTGCTCTAAGGCCTTCACAAGCCTTGTTGCCCTCTTATTCCATACCAGGTAGAAGGAGAAACATGGGAGTCCTGAAGAACAAAGTCTAATTCGCAAACAGCCTTGCTTACACACACAAATGTAATCTAAGTCAAATCTTTAGATTAGATATTAGGGAAAATTTCTTTACTGAAAGAGTGGACAGGCATTGGAACAGGCTACCCAGGGAGATGGTGGAGTCACTGTCTGTGGAGGTGTTCCAAAACCATGGAGGCATACTGCTTGGCTGGGCACATAGTTTAGTGGACATGAGGGTGCTGGGTTGAAGTTTGGACTTGATGATCTTGGAAGTCTTGTTCAACCTTAGTGATTCTATAGTCAAAGTCTAGTTTTCTCTCTCTGGGAGAGCAAGCTCACTTGTGTTATCTATTATTTTGCATTCTACTTAGGGAGGAAGGTAGGCTTGTAGGAGAGGATTCTAAGCTGAAAAATAATCCTCTCACCTACTTTCATCTTATCAAAAATTCTTTATGCAGATGTGTGTTTTCCATGTGCAATATTTTTCTCTTCTCTGTTATTTCTGCTGTCAGTATCTATTAGCTAAAGACTTGCATGTGCAGAGTATGATGGGGAGAAAGTAGTATTTTCTAACAAACACTATCATTACCTATCATAATCTACTTAAATTCTCACTGCACTACAATAATTCCTTGAACTGCAGCTACAGTAGAGCAGTGGCAGATGACAATGAAACCCTGGACTGTTTGAGGATAATCTTCTATAACCACTCAGGATTCAGCTAGTGGTCCACTGGAGTGGGGATTCAGGTACTTCTTGATTAAATTTCCCAAATTACTCTGCTCTCCACCAGCCCTGTTTGATGGCTCCAAACATCCAAACACCTTTGTCCGTAAGGCAGGAAGATGTGGGAAAGCAGCAGAAAAACCCTGCAATTCAGACATAGGATTCTCTTTTTATTTTGGGAGTCAGATTATTCTTTCATTGTGACAACTGAGAATTTTAAGCTCGAAGGGTTGTTCTGCCCTGAGGAGACTTTGTTGATGTTGTTACAAGAAAGTGGTCCTATCTATAATCACATTAGTATCCAACTGGGCACCAAATACCAGCTGTCATTTCTATCAAACCCTATATGGAATCACAGAATTGTTTAGGCTCAAAAAGACCACTAAGATCATCAGGTCCAACCAATAATCCAGCACTGCCAAGCTGACCACTAAACCATGTCCCCTAGCACCACACCTTTTAATACCTGCAGGGATGGTGACTCCATCACTTCATCTTTTATACATATTTTTTTTCAAACTAGGAACTCATCCATCCATGAAGCTGAACCTGGTTGATCAAGAGAAACTTGGAATTCATCCTAATCTATTGCACTCTCTTAGACCTTTTGGTAAGGTAAATGAAATCTGGTTTGAAAAAGAAAAGGGAGTCTTACTCATGGCCAGAGAAGACCATGAAGAGCAAATTTACATATTTCATTTTCATATAGAATGGTTTGGGTTGGAAATAACCTCCAAAGGTCATCTAGTCCAACTCCCCTATAGTAAGCAGGGACATCCTCCATTAGATCAGGTTTCCCATAGCCCTGTCGAGCCTGACTTGTTACATCTCCAAGGAGGGAGCCTCAGCTACCTCCTTGGGCAACCTATTCCAGTGCTCCACTACCCTCATGGTAAAGAACTTCCTCCTAATGTCCAAACTACATCCACTCTTCTCTAATTTAAAATCAGTGCCCCTCTTTCTGTCACCACAGGCCTTTGTAAGCAGTCCCTCTCCAGCCTTCTTGTAGGCCCCCTTTAGGTCCTGGAATAATGTGCTCTGAGTCTGTCTTGGGCTGTCCAGAGAAATCTAGAATCAGTCCTGGAGTGAAGCAACAAATATTTTTTTTTTCTGTAATGAATAGCAGTGCTGACTGGAGGGAGGTGTTCATGAATGTGAAATGGAACCAGGTTACCAAAGGCTCCCTTTTAATGCATTGAAGTGGAAGTTTCTCCAGTGATTGAAGAGGCTGTTAATTATGCAGTGGAAGTCTTGAGATCTTAACTAGTGTCTCACTCTTCTCATTCACTTTAATTTTCTCTTTTACTATAGATTCTTTGCAGATTTTGTCATTTATTTTATACTAGGAGTCCCCATTTTTGGATCATCATTTCTGAAAATCATCTTGATACTCAAGATGTTCAATACCACGTTGGATAGGGCCTTGAACAAGCTGGTTTATTAGAAGCTGTCCCTGCCTATGGCAGAAGGGTTGGAACTAGATGATCTTTAAGGTCCCTTCCAACCCAAGATGATGAATCCCGCAATGTGATGTTTAGGGGAACGATACAGATGAGACATGAGGCAGAGATTTTTCCTCATGAGGGTGGTAAGGTGCTGGAACAGGTTGCCCAGAGTGTGGAGGCTTCAAGGATGGAGCTGTTGAAAGCCAGGTCGGATGGAGCATTGAGCAAGATGGTCTAGTAGGAGGCGTGCCTGCCCTTGGCAGGGAAGTTGAACTAGATGATCTTTAAGGTCTTTCCAACCCAAACCATTCTATGATTCTATGTATTATAGAAGGTTAAAAGTAAAAAAACAACCACCACCACCACCAATAAAACCTCAACTCTTTTACTCCAAGGAATTTGGAACATTATAATGAATAACCATGTTCAAATGAAATATTAGGCATCACAACATGTTGTAGGTTACCGGAAAACAAAGAGAAACTTCTAGAAACAAATCTTGTGTGTGTGTTTGTGTTTTTATCCAAGTCTTAACTGTTCAAAGGGAAAGTCAGATTCTATAAAAATAATGCTGAAAACAGAAATGTAAAAACTGCAATCCTCATTTATATAAAAAAGACTTTCTGCTCATAAATGTGAAGCCTGGCCATCCTGGTCATTTATCTTTTGTTGAAAGCAGCAGTTTATCAGCTCTGGTTTGCCCTCTGCTTTTCTTCTTTCTAAGCAACAAGTCAAGTTCCCTAAGGTATTTGGCCAGGCAGTGAAAAAATAACTTTTGTTCTGCTACTTATCTTTAGGTAAGCATTTTTCCATATCAACTTTGTTCCTATCCTGCACTGCTCATTCCTGGTCATTTTATTTTGCTGTTCTAGCATACAACAGAGAAAAAACTGAGAAGTGCCTTCCAGAAGAGTTTGTAGGAGCAGCTTTGTATGGTTGTCATCACATTGACCGTCCTTCAGCCCCCAAACTTATATTTATATTGAACAAACCTACATATAACCACAGAATCATGGAATTGTTTCAGTTGGAAAAGATCCTAAAGATCATTGAGTCTAAACATTGACTTGATGTTGTCAAAACATTGTCAAAAGAAGAACATGAAACTGTCACATGTTATTTAAAAAAAAAATGGCCTTAACATTCATATTGTTTTAAAATATATATATAAAAGAGAAATACTAATAAAAATACCCAGTGGCCTAAGCCTATCTAGATTTTCTTGCCTTGAGTTGGATTCAAATTCAATAAATTTAGAACGTTGTCCTAGGTTTGATTTTTAAAAGCTTTAGTTCTGCAAAATGCAGATTCTAAGGAATGGGAGATGAATCACAAAATAGGAATCTTCAGGGAGGGGACACCAGAAATATAGGAAAGTACAAAACTGTCCCAAAACACACTGTATCTGCACTGTATCTGCCAGGTTCTCCCAGGCAACCAGCACCAGAACAAGAGGACACAGTCTCAAGCTGTGCCAGGGGAAGTCTAGGCTTGAGGTGAGGAGAAAGTTCTTCACTGAGAGAGTTGTTAGCCATTGGAATGGGCTGCCCAGGGAGGTGGTGGAGTCACTATCCCTGGAGGAGTTCAAGAGGGGATTGGATGTGGCACTTGGTGCCATGGTTTAGTCATGAGGTCTGTGGTGACAGGTTGGACTTGATGATCTTTGAGGTCTCTTCCAGCCTTGGTGATTCGGTGATTCTGTGCATATTTTTGCCTGGACTAAAGATGGTTTTGCCATCTCAAAAGACCAATTACTTTTTTTTTTCTTTCCAGTGTCTTAAAAGAATTCAGTTATCTTTGAGTGGCATGGCCACTTTCAGCTTTAGCTTTCTCATGTAAGAAAATGGACCAAAGAAGGCAAAAATTGAGTGTTTAGCAGAGTTTGTGGAAAGGTATGCCCCAAGGTCATAGAGTCACAGAATCATGAAACTGTTTTGGTTAGAATAAACCACTAAGATCAAACATCAACTTAAGATGAACGTGCCCACTAAACCTTGTCCCAAAGTACCATGTTCACACAAGTTCACCACCTTCCTGGGCAGCCTGTTCCAATGTATAACCACTGTTGTAGGAAATAAATATTTCCTAATATCAAAACTAAACCTCCCCTGCCACAATTTAAGGCCATTTCCTCTCATTCTATCATCTGATACTAGAGACAACAGACCAACATTTGCCTCACTTCAGCCTCCTTCCAGGGTGTTGCAGAGAGCAAAGATGTCTCCCCTCAACGTTCCCAGTTCCCTCAGCGGCTCCTCCCAGACCTGTTCTCCAGACCCTTCACCAGCTTTGCTGTCCTTCTCTGGACATGAACCATTGAACCTGGCCATGAATGTGTCCATTTGGACTACAGACATTTACCATGCATCATATGCATGATGAATTACAATGTCTCTAATAGTGTTTCTCATTAGCCTGTGTTTGAAGGCAAATAAACACTAATGTAGAAGTATTTGTGCTAATTTAATACAAATAATAAGAAGATAACAATAAAGATATATTTCTCAGAAAAATAAAAGAAAAAGAAAAATGGACCCAGATACGAAACCAATAGTACACCAGTGCCACAACATGGTGACAAGGAAAAATTTTACTGTCTGCCATTCTCACCACTGAAACACTTGGGCATGGCATCACCACACGGAACTGGCAGAGATATCTAAGCAAGGAATTACTTTTCACTCCATAAAGATGTTTTTCTCCTGCTTCTGAAGGCATTCTCTTTGGTTTTCAAAAGAAACTATAATTATTTTTTTTTATTATTTACTTTTACTTTGCTATGGGAATTTGTGTGGTTTATTTTTTCTATGTGTATACTTTGTACGAGTCTCTTCCATTATGTTTTTTTTACTGCATCACAAGGTTCTTATCCCAGCTTCTCTGTTATTTTGTCCTGATAGAATTCTTTGTGCCACTCAGATCATTCATTTTTTCTCATGACTTTTATGTATATGATAAATGGCTCTGGATGGCAGTTTTCCCCAGTTCAGAGCAGTGCTCTCTTCCATTTCTGCCTAGTTTATTAATAATATCACTGGATGAAGAGCTGGCAGAATCCCAGTCGGGATGAAACGGAAATAGTACAAATTAATAGCACAAAATGTAAACTCAGTACTGAAAATATGGTTTAAAATCTCATTTTCTGCTAAATAACTGAAGAAACATTTAGACTTTTCAAGAAAGACACATTTTGGATTATAATGTTAATGGCAGATGGAGGCAGGGAGCAGTATAGTTCCCTTGTGATCCAGGAGGAAGTAGTTAGAGACTTCCTTCACCGCTTGGATTGCCACAAGTCCATGGGACTGCATGGGATCCATCCTAGAGTGCTGAGAGAGCTCGCAGATGAGCTGTCCAAGATGCTCTCCATCATTTTTCAACAGTCCTGGCTCACTGGAGAGGTCCCAGAAGACTGGAAGCTGGCCAATGTGGTGCCCATCCACAAGAAGGGCCAGATGGACGAGCCAGGGAATTCCAGGCCTGTCAGCCTGACCTCAGTGCCAGGCAAGATTATGGAACAGGTCATCTTGAGTGCAATCACACAGCACTTACAGGATGGCCAAGGGATCAGGCCCAGCCAGCATGGATTTAGGAAGGGCAGGTCCTGCCTGACCAACCTGATCTCTTTCTATGATCAGGTGACCCAACTGGTGGATGTGGGGAGGCCTGTGGATGTGGGCTACCTGGACTTCAGCAAGGCCTTTGACACTGTCCCCCTCAGCAAACTCCTGGCCAAGCTGGCAGTCTGTGGTTTGGACAGCAGCACTCTGTGCAGGGTTAGGAAGGAGGGCCAAGCTGAGAGAGTAGTGGTGAATGATGCCACATCCAGCTGGTGGCCAGTCACTAGTGGTGTCCCCCAGGGATCAGTTCTGGGCCCCATGCTCTTTAATATCTTTATTGATGATCTGGATGAGGGTACTGAGTCCATCATCAGTAAGTTTGCAGATGACACTAAGCTGGGGGCAGGTATTGATCTGTTGGAGGGTAGGAGAGCTCTGCAGAGGGACCTTGACAGGCTGGACAGATGGGCAGAGTCCAAGGGCATGAGATGTAATACATCTAAGTGCCAGGTTCTACACGTTGGCCACAACAACCCCATGCAGGGCTACAGGCTGGGGTCAGAGTGGCTGGAGAGCGGCCAGGCAGAGAGGGACCTGGGGGTACTGGTTGATGGTAGGCTGAACATGAGCCTGCAGTGTGCCCAGGTGGCCAAGAAAAGGCCAATGGCATCCTGGCTAGTATCAGGAAGAGTGTGGCCAGCAGGAGCAGGGAGGTCATTCTGCCCCTGTACTCAGCACTGGTGAGGCTGCACCTTGAGTCCTGTGTCCAGTTCTGGGCCCTGCAGTTTAGGAAAGATGTTGACTTGCTGGAATGTGTCCAGAGAAGGGCAACAAAGCTGGTGTGGGGTTTGGAACACAAGCCCTAGGAGGAGAGGCTGAGGGAGCTGGGGTTGCTTAGCCTGGAGAAGAGGAGACTCAGGAGAGACCCTATTGCTCTCTACAACTACCTGAAGGGAGGTTGTAGCCAGGTGGGAGCTGGTCTCTTCTCCCAGGCAACCAGTACCAGAACAAGAGGACACAGTCTCAAGCTGTGCCAGGGGAGGTTTAGCCTGGATGTTAGGAAGAAGCTCTTCATAGAAAGAATGATTGCCCATTGGAATGGTCGGCCCAGGGAGGTGGTGGAGTCACCATTGCTGGAGGTGTTTAGGAAGAGACTGGATGGGGTGCTTGGTGCCATGGTTTAGATGATTGGTTGGACTCGATCTGAAAGGTCTTTTCCAACCTGGTTAATTCTACTTCATTTTACCACTATTTTGGAGAAACAATTCCAAGGCAATAAAGCTTGCAGAGTTGCCACCAGATAGTTTTGCAGTAATGGTATTTTAAATATTAGGAGTATTAGGCTTTAAACACATGTTGGATAAATCAGACTTGCACTGGTGTGAAAAGGCAATTATTCTAACAAGGTGGAAAGAACAGAAAATTTCCAGGGTTATTTTTTTCCCTGTAAAACACATTTTACAAACAGTCCCAGAGGACAGATGGTCATTTCTACAGTGACTGGAGGTGCAGTGAGCCACAAAACATTGATGCAACTTTACTGCATGTGAAGGTAATTGTTCCTGTTTGCCACATTCCTGCCATGTGTTATTGACCCATCACCATAAAATTTCATGAATATAAAAATATCCTTTACTTCCAGCTCTGGGGAAGTTCAAAAGATGCATCAATTTGTGACAAACATTGAATTAAATAACGTTTTCAACACCTTCAGAATCAGCTCCTCAATACAATACAATACAATACACCAGGTTGGAAGAGACCTTCAAGATCATCGCGTCCAACCCATCAAACAATCCAACCCACCTAAACAACTAGACCATACAGCCAAGCACCCCATCAAGTCTTCTCCTGAACACCTCCTGTGAAGGTGACTCCACCACCTCCACGGGTAGCCGATTCCAATGGGCAATCACTCTCTCCGTGTAGAACTTCTTCCTAACATCCAGCCTAAACCTGCCCTGGCGCAGCCTGAGACTGTGTCCTCTTGTTCTGGTGCTGGATGCCTGGGAGAAGAGGCCAACCACTGCCTGGCTACAACCTCCCTTCAGGTAGTTGTAGAGAGCAATAAGGTCACCCCTCAGTCTCCTCTTCTCCAGGCTAAGCAACCCCAGCTCCCTCAGCCTTTCCTCATAGGGCTTGTGTTCCAAACCCCTCACCAGCTTTGTTGCCCTTCTCTGGACACGTTCCAGCAAGTCAACATCCTTCCTAAACTGAGGGGCCCAGAACTGGACACAGTACTCAAGGTGCGGCCTAACCAGTGCAGTGTACAGGGGCAGAATGACCTCCCTGCTCCTGCTGGCCACACTGTTCCTGATGCAAGCCAGGATGCCATTGGCCTTCTTGGCTGCCTGGGCACACTGCAGGCTCATGTTCAGCCTACAATCAACCAGTACCCCCAGGTCCCTCTCTGCCTGGCCACTCTCCAGCCACTCTGACCCCAGCCTGTAGCACTGCCTGGGGTTGTTGTGGCCAATGTGCAGAATCTGGCACTTGGATGTGTTAAATCTCATGCCATTGGACTCTGCCCATCTGTCCAGCCTGTCGAGGTCCCTCTGCAAAGCCTCTCTGCCCTCCAGCAAATCAACTGCTGCCCCCAGCTTGGTGTCATCTGCAAATTTACTGATGATGGACTCCTTCTTGTCTATGACAAAGACACTGAAATCTGGTTATTAACAAATGCTTTGATCTAAGGAAACTGTAAATGTCCTGATGAGGAGCACAAGTCCTAACAAAGTTGAGCTACCTGGAAAGGAGGTCAGCTTTTAGCACCAGGGCAGGCAGGAGAAACAACAAGCTTCTCACCTGCGAATGGCAAAGCTGCTCAGGGAACAAGGCATGCTTGTGTAGGTCATTAAACCATTCCCTCTCCCATTTTGAGGGCATTAGGTTAAGAAAGTAATCAGAAATACTTGACCCACCAGTTAGGTGATGTCTAGATACAGTAAGCAATTACTTGGAGCTTTCAGTTTTCTTATTCCCAGCTCCCTGATGTCGATTCCCTCCGGTTACCAGGTTTCCGTTTTGTACAAATGTGCAATATCTGGACAGGCACAGTGCATCAATATTATGCTAAGCTTTGTTTACTGTTGTGTTTTAACCCATCCTTCTGATCTCAGAAAGCCCAAACCTATTGACACACCCTCAGCATGGTTTCCTTGATTAGCAAGCTTAGGCGCAGAGATGACCTGGCTGGTCTAGGAAAACGCAATCCAAATGGCTTTAGTGGGAACACTGAATCCAGGAGTTTCTCTATGCCAATTTAAACATTTATAGCACTTCAATCACTTCTAACATTATTATTAAACTAATACATGTTTTAGTAGCTTGAAATATCTCCAGACTTAAAAATCCAGTGTTAGGTCCATATATTACAAACAGCAACAACAAAGGAGCTGACAAGTAGTGAGTTAAATAGAATTAATTTCCTCTCAGCTTCCCAGTGAAATCATAAAGCAATCAGACTTTTTCTTTATTTTTTGTGCTCATGGTATATGATACCACCAACCCAAAGTCCCTCAGTGAAATTATTTCCTTGTAAATCACTGCAGCCCATCCATTATGCTCAAGAAATATGATATTTCTTTTTTTTTTTAATGTGGGTAATACGAAGTAGAAAACAACAACAAAAAAATGTGCTGTTTTCTATCTCCTGGTATCTGCAGGAACCCCTGGGCTCATCTAAGGCTCACAGCTTCTAAATCCTAGATGATTTTAGAAAGCTAATGAGTATTTAGTATAACAGAATATGAAGAACTTAGCAGAATTAAAAAAAAAAGAAGAAGAAAAAAAGGGGAAAAAAACCAGGAAAAAAAGAAAAGAGGAAATAAAGCAGAGCTATATAAGAAAGCTTCTCTTTAACAAGCCCTAGGTAGTTGCCACACACACATATATGTTTTACTATATAAAAAAGATTACTTAATACTGATAAGTAATCACTAAATGAAAATATTGAAGGGCAGAGTGTAGGTGTTCCTGTTCCTAATGAGAAACATCCAAATTAAGGAAAATTTACCGATACTTTCAATCTGGCAAGTAACTCAAGCTGCAGCCATTAGGACAACACTTGGATCTTTTCTTCAGGAGTGTATATTGTGGGAAGGAAAACACATTCCTGCCCTGGTGACTTGAATTAGGGAAATTATTGTATCTGATCTTTTAATTTGATTTTTGTACCTGACCAAATCAGAGAAAACATTGGCACTGTAAGGAAAGAAGAATAACCCACAGACAAGGATGACTTGGAATTGTAGAGAGTCCAGAGGAGGTCACAAAGATGATTAGAGGGCCGGAGCACCTCCCCTATGAGGGCATGCTGTGAGAATTGTGGCTGTTCAGCCTGGGAAGTTTCCAGGAGACCTTTGACAGCCTTCCAGTACCTGAAGGGGTCTACAGAGAGCTGGGAAGGGACTTTTTACAAGAGGATGAGGGGCAATGGCTCTGAGCTGGAAGAGTGGAGACTTAGACTGGAGATTAGTAAGAAATTCTTTACAGTGAGGGTGGTGAGACACTGGAACAGGTTGCCCAGGGAAGTTGTGGATTCTCTGCTGCCTGGATGAGGCCTTGAGCAACATGATCTAGTGGAAGGTGTCCCTGCCCATGGCAGGGGTGTAGGCACTAAATAATCTTTAAGGTCCCTTCCAGTCCAAACCATTCTGTGAGACTATGCATATATGCAATAGGTTGGTTCAGCTACATTTCCCTCAACAAACTTCCATAATGCTAACATTAAACATAACATAACATAAAAAGTGACAGTCAGCCTAACACATCCTGGTGGTCACCTAGACTCATGGACATGCTCTGTAGCCATGTGCAGAACTTCTTTCTGGTTTCTTGTTTAAACTTGAATAGTGACTGAGAAGTAGCAGCCTACAGCTCTTGCTCTCTAAAGACATTTTTGTGAGGTTTTTCTCTCCCAACACAACTGAGAGTCTCCAGAATGAAAAGTCTGCCATTCTCATATCCATGTACAACATCTGCAAGTTCTTTGATCTGATGGATACATGCAGCTGTACTTTTCAAACACTGAGGCTAGGGTTTTTTCAGCTGGGAATGTAAGATGTTTGGTATTGCCAGATCAGAAAAGCTTCCTGATTGTAAACAATATGTTTTGCTTTGTGCAATGACACATACACAGCATCTCATAAAAGAATTTAATATTCTTTCAAGATTTGATATGAACTATTGGAAGGTAAAGGTTCTCCTATCGCCTTTTGATGCTTTATTAAATTCATGAGAGATAATATTGTTTCTTGGACAACCTATGTTCATGTTTGTTCCAAGGTTTAATTTCCTAATAAGCTCTGAGAACATGAAGGAGAGCCTGAACAACAAGAGTAATTTCCTTTCCTTCCATTCTCACCTATAGTTTTATCTTACTTGGAGCTACACTTTGACAGTTTTGCTGCTGCCCTCTAAAGGAAGTCGTGGGTGGCTTTTGCCAAAGGGTAACTTTATCAAAATAAGGGGGAGGGTGGGTAGGAATAACAATCTCCAGCTACTGACCTGGCTCTTTCTCAAGATCTAGCTCTTCTACATGGATTGGTGGGAGAGGACATATGAAGACCTGCCTAATTCACCCATAAGAAATCCTTTTCCCCAGACACTACAGCAAATCATTTCTTACAAGTTTGGAAGATAAGAAAGACTTCAGACTCATCTTTTGGGTGCACCCTGCAGTGCATCAGAATAATCAATAACCCAGTTCAGAAACTGGATTCAGACTGGTTCTCTTCAGGATTAGTCCAATTAAGTGTGCTCAGTTATCTTACTTCCCTTGACAGTCCATTCACTCAGCAGAGCTTCCTGCACGTGGTACCAGATGCTCCTCACTGTGGGATGGTGATGACAAACTTGATTATTTGTTCCGTTTCAGCTCCACAACGACTAGAGTTCCTCTTCTCTGGTTTGCGTATCAAAACTGACTTGAATGTCCCCAAGAGGTGCAAACATGCCACAGGTCTAAAAAAAATAAAGATGCTATTTTCATGCTGCACACTCTATTCTAATAATTTAGAATTTTCATATACTTCAGAATTTTGGGAACTGAGCATTGTGGTTCTCTCAAGAATTTCACAGAACAACTCTGGTTGGAAAAGACCTTCAAGATCATCATGTCCAACCATTATCTAACACTACCAGGGCCACTACTACACCATATCCTTGAGCACCTTATCTAGGAGGCTGCAAAAAAAAAAAAGAGTAATGCTTCTGGAATTCTACTAGGGAATAGTAAAAAAATGAAATTGTCATTTCCAAGTTATTTATGGACCATCATATTTGTCTAGAATAGAATAGAATAGAATAGAATAGAATTAAGCAGGTTGGAAAAGACCTTTGGTTGGAAAAGATCATCGAGTCCAACCTATCATCCAACACTATCTAAGCAACTAAACCATGGCACCAAGCACCCCATCCAGTCTCTTCCTAAACACCTCCAGTGATGGTAACTCCACCACCTCCCTGGGCAGCCCATTCCAATGGCCAATCACTCGTTCTATGAAGAGCTTCTTCCTAACATCCAGCCTAAACCTCCCCTGGCACAGCTTGAGACTGTGTCCTCTTGTTCTGGTGCTAGCTGTGATACCAAATGGTAAGAGAGAGATTAATTTGAGTCATGAAACCAAAAATGTTTGCAATTACCAAGAAAACCTGCTGGACATCATTGCAAAAATACAATTCTTCATTCCTGATGAATTTGGACATTGTTTTTAGAGCTAAATAGAATTCAGAATAGATTCACATTTCTTTTTCTCGGAGTCTGCTGGCTGAATTTTCATTCTTTTTGACTGTCAAACATCTCACTACCTCATAAATTATTTGCAAGGTGCCTGAAGGTGCAGTTAAAGAGGCCAAACTTGTGTTATGAATGCATGTTTCTTAAAGCTCTGTTAATGAATTGGTTTCCCTGTAGGGTACAGGAGACAGTACTTCAGTCTAATGAATGGCTAGCATTAAATTTCAAGCATCTTTTTACTAAGAATAATGTCTTTCTTTTTTTTTTTTTTTTTTTTGTGTCTCTCTCTTTTTTTTTTTTTTTTTTTTTTAAACCAAAAAATTCTGAAGACTAAGAAAACTGAGGAAAGGATCTGATCCTGTGTTGTCCTACCTGGCTGAGTAGCTCCACTCTTTGAAAATTACAGAATATATAAAGACTTTCATCTGTGAATGTAATTAGTGGAAGGAGAGGCGGGTTTGCTTTACATCTGCAAGCATTGACACTTCAGTGATAGCTGCTGCTCTGATGCTGTGGTCCTCTGGCTGGTGATTTCCTTTCAAGCTGTGCTGCTGAAGTGGTTTCTGGTAGTTCAAAAGGTTCTTATGGAGAAGGGAGAAAAAAAAGAAAAGAAAGGAAACCAAAACAATAAAGCCAGAGGAAAGGATATAGAAAGTATTCTCAGAATTTTATACAGGATTCCTTTCAGTTAGTAGGTTGGGCTAATTAAGGATAGATTTCTCCATAGTTGAATGGTAGAGGCAAGACGAGCATCTAGTCTCATCCTCTCAAATGAAAAGCAGTATCATTGATAAATGCTTCCATGATACAGCATCCATAATGACTTCACAGACACAGTTTTCCACTGAAGATTCAGTGCCTGGGATATTTATGTCCCAATTTACTTTTATTCAAGCACTTTTTCTTCCCACTGACTGACTAACTACCCTTTTTCATTTGGCAGTTCTTCAAGTCGCCTTTATTAATACTTTGAAGAAGTCAGTTCCTTAGAATTCATATGTTTATTGGAGTTAGTCAAGGTGTGAAGTTCGGAACAACATTCTTGCTCAGTGCTGTGACACAGCGAATCATAGAATCATTATGGTTGGAATAGACCTCCAAGGTCATGAAGTCCACCTGTGAACCCAGCACCATGATGCACACTAAATTATGTCCCAAAGTGGGCACAAATAAAATGTTATCAGAGAATCATAGAACTGATTTGGTTGGAAAAGACCTCTAAGATCATCAAGTCAAACCATCAACCTAACACCACTATGCCCACTAAAACATGCCTGTAAGTGCCATGTCCACATGTTTCTTGAACACTTTCAGGGATGGTAGCTCTACCACAGAATCACAGAACTGCCTCCCACAGCACCTCCCTGGGCAGCCTGTTCCAATGCCTGACCACTCTTGAAGGAAAAAGTTTTTTCCTAGTATCCAACCTAAACCTCCCCTAGTGCAACTTCAGGCCATTTCTTCTCATACATGCAGTAAACAGCTGCATTTATGCAGACACATATCACATTTTTCTAAAGATACTTCCAGATTGCTAAGTCATTTTTCCCCATCCCTTTCACAGACAGAAACATTCTGAAGAGACTCAACCACGCCCAAAGTGCTATACCCTATCTTTTTTTCCCTTGAATTCTTCAGCCAATCAATCCTAGTTTCAGTTCCCTCCTGTAGCACTTTTTCCTATACAGCTTAGTTTCCAATTCCTCCATTTGTTTGAATTTCTATTCCAAACTGCTAACATCAAACACTGATAATGTCTTTTCCTACTGAGCTATTTTCTGAGAACCAGCTTGATGCAGACCAGCAATGCTGTAAACTGTGATACTGGTGCATATTACAATGACTGTACATTTATTATGGAGCAGGCATAGCATGTATCATAGAATCATAGAATTGTCTTGGTTGGATCAAAAGTCTAAGATCAAAAGTCCAAACATCAATCTGCCACCACCATGGCCATTAAGCCATGTCCTGATTTGCCATGTCCACGCATTTCTTGAACACCTCTGGGGATGGTGAGTCCACCACAGCTATGGGCAGCCTGTTCCAATGCCTGACCACACTTTCAGGAAAGAAGTATTTCCTAATACCCAATCTAAACCTCCCCTGGCACAGTTTCAGGCAATTTCCTCTCATTCTATCACCTGATACTAGGGAGAAGAGACTGACCCCCATCTCACTATGGTTTCCTTCCATAGGAAAGAGAGCAAAGAGTTCTCCCTTCAGCCTCCTTTTCTCCAGGCTAAACAAGCCCAGTTCCCTCAGCTGCTCCTCACCAGCCCTGTTCTCCAGACCCTTCACCAGCTTTGTTGCTTTTCTCTGGACACGCTCCAGCACCTCGATGTTCATCCTGTAACAAGAAGCTCAAAACTGGACATGGTAGTTGAGCTGCTAATTAAAGTGCACAGCACCATAGAACATACTCAGCTAGATTTTAGAGGCTGAAGTCTGCTAGCTCAAGCAAAAAGAGGCTCAAAGTCAGAAAAAGGTGTTCATGAGAATGGCAAATGGGAAGAAGAACAGTTGTCAGGGTATATATCGATTTCATTCCTCATTAGTTAGTTAATGAGACAGCTGATTCTGCATATGTAATGCCATTTCTTTTTCTTGCTTATGTGTCAGGAAGACTCTGATTTATTCTAATAATTCCATGAACCTAAAATAGGAGTGTGTGATAAGTCACCGTCATGTGTCTGGTCAACAGGGAGTGCTAGAAACTCTGCGTGTATTAGGAGCTGCATGACTCTGAATCAGTCCCTGATTATCTTCTTGTTAAAATTCAGAAATTACCCAAAGTTCAGTTCCATCCCTCACTCAATAACTGGGTGGACTTAAATCCAATCTAAAAGGCTTCATGAGTATCTTGTACCTTCACAGAGAGAATGGAACACAAAAAGGCTGGAAACTGAGGGACATGATGTAAACTCCTAAGTCTAATATTAAATGCAGGACATTACTGCCAGAATGTAGGAAATAGGTCTAATAGAGCTCATTAGATTTTTTTTTTAATATAGTAATGTGAAAAATTCTAACACAAGTTTTCAAAACCAGCAAAGGAAATATCATAGAATCATAGAATGCACTGGGTTGGAAGAGACTTTTAAAGGCCATCATTCTCAGGATTTCAGGTAGTGATAGGACTAGGGGGAATGGAATGAAGCTGGAGGTGGGGAGATTCAGGCTAGATGTGAGAAGGAAGTTCTTTACCATGAGAGTGGTGAAACCATGGAATGGGTTATCCAGGGAGGTGGTTGAGGCCCCGTCCCTGGAGGTGTTTAAGACCAGGCTGGACAAGGCTCTGGCCAGCCTGATCTAGTGTGGGGTGTCCCTGCCCATGGCATGGGAGTTGGAACTGGATGATCCTTGTGGTCCCTTCCAACCCTGACTGATTCTATGATTCTATGATCTAGTCCAACCACACTGCAGTCAGTAGGGACATCTCTAACTAGATCAGGTTGCTCAGAGTCCCATGAAGTCTGAGATAAGACATTAGACATCTCTTTCAAATGACTATATGTCACTTCTTTCTCCTTTTTCGGTCATCTTATATTTGAGGAAGAAGAGCAACAGAATAGGGCAGTTGGAAGGCACCAGGCAGAATTTTCATAACAATCAAGCAGAAGGTAATACTTGAGGACCCCAGAAGAATGGTTTAACAGGGATTATTAGTCCAATTATTTAAAACTGACTGACTAAAAACACTGAAGAATTCCAAACTGCTCAATAGTATTCTGGATCATCAGATACTCTAAACCCATTCCTACCTCGTCCTCTTCTGCAAGCAGTTTCCCATTGCTGCCTCTTCTTCCTCCTTCCATACACTCCAGACATTGAGGGAATTTTGTCCCTAACAGAATGATTTGATTTCCCCTGCAGCTCCTGTTCACACTGAATATCCCTCCAGCTTGGAATAGTGGATGATACAGAGATAAACATGCTAGCCAAGACCTAAGCAAATCCTCTACAGCAATTTTTAGCTTACCCCCAGCCATCATTTGCCATTCAAAACTGACTTCAGCCAGGCTTAAGTACCTTTATTTCACTAACATGGTTAGACTGTTCATGCAACAGAGTGGATTTACCATTTCACCATTTTGCCTAGTTTAAGAATTTGTGTAATACTCTGTTCTGGTGCTACCTTCAGTGTGTGATCTATGGCTACAAGAAACAGCAAATCAATTTTGAGGATAACTTGTTTTCAGGCATCTGAGGAGAAGTGAGATTCCATTAACTCCATCAATCACCTCCTGAAATGTTTTCCCCTTAGGAATGGTGAAATAACTTGGTGTCCTGATAGATGCTTAGGGCCAACACAGAAATAAACAGAAGGGAAAGCCCAGAACAAAACATTTTTGTGGTCACTATATAACCATAGGAATAATGAGTTGCTAGCTTTCTGATCCACATAGAGATTGAGAGAGCATTGTCTCTCTCTATATATATATCTCCATAAATTTCTCTGCTTCAAAGAAAATAAGCAATAGAATACATGACTTTTCTGTTGAGGTCTGAGGTAATGTTGGCAGATACCTCCTATCAGTTAGATTTGGGAATTCAGCACTTTTCAGGATTTGTCCTGTGCCCTTCCTGTTTACACCTTCTTGAGCATGGTGCAGCACAAAGGCTATGCATTGCTCATGTCCCATTTAAACTTTGGAAGTTATATGCACCATGAATTCCTTATTAAAATTGTTGACTTCCAAGCAAAAATAGAAGGGAGAATTGAGTGCACAACAGTTGAAGATGCTGACTTTATCTCAGATAAGTACCTAGTAAGACCCCTGCATCTAAGCAGAGCCTATTTTTCTTCTTCTCTCTTATTGTTCTCTGGTATGAAAAGACTATTCATAACCTCTTTGCAATCTACTTCATCACGGGTGGCTGTCACTGCATGGAGAAAGGAGAGATGCAGGAATGAGAATGATTCAGATGTCTGGAAAATGTAGTCTACTATTAATGAAAAGAACACTTTCATTTTTGAATTTCAGTGTGATACAAAATTTCCTTACAGGAGTGGAAAAAGTGATATCTAGAGATAGTCTCAGTTTAAAAACAAGAAACAAAATGTGAGTGCAAGAAATGGAGCAGTTTTGCACCACTGTCTTTTTTTCAGATCATGTCTTCCACATAAAGAGAAGATTCAAGGAAGAAATACTAGCAGTAGAAATAAGTATTTCTAATAAGCAAAGTTTTTACTAATTATCTCAGAGGACTGGAGAGATCTTGACATGCTGCCAAGTTTTCTACCACTGAATTTCATAGAACTTCATTTCTGAATTCTATTTTTATTTGCATGTTTTTCCTGCTTGTATTGATTAGCCAAAAGTGTAGCTTTTGGACTTGGAAATGCATATTTACACTAAATGTGCATTTATTTTTCAGTGCAACATGTGCATAAATTGCAAATATCAAAAACAAGCACAAAATGGCAGTGTCTTGCTACAGTGATAAAGCAGGCAACACAGCTTATCCTATATAAGATGGTGTAAGGTTCCATGCTACCACTTGATTAAAAGGTATACTCCAGATGTTTTAACTAGGGCAATTTCTGCACCTTTTTTATTATCAAAGTAGAGCAGCAGGTAAATTTAATACACAGGAATGGTCAAGGACTCATTAATTGCTACAGGCCACACCTTGAGAACTGTGTCCAGTTCTGGGCCCCTCAGTTTAGGAAGGATGTTGACTTGCTGGAAGGTGTCCAGAGAAGGGCAACAAAGTTGGTGAGGGGTTTGGAACACAAGCCCTATGAGGAAAGGCTGAGGGAGCTGGGGTTGCTTAGCCTGGAGAAGAGGAGACTGAGGGGTGACCTTATTGCTCTCTACAACTACCTGAAGGGAGGTTGTGGACAGGTGGAGGTTGGTCTCTTCTCCCAGGCAGCCAGCACCAGAACAAGAGGACACAGTCTCAAGCTGCACCAGGGCAGGTTTAGACGGGATGTCAGGAAGAAGTTCTATACAGAGAGAGTGATTGCCCATTGGAATGGTCTGCCCAGGGAGGTGGTGGAGTCACCACCACTGGAGGTGTTCAGGAGGAGACTTGATGGGGTGCTTGGTGCCATGATCTAGTTGTCTAGGTGGGTTGGATTGGTTGATAGGTTGGACAGGATGATCTTGAAGGTCTCTTCCAACCTGGTGTATTGTATTTTATTGAGCTTAAGGTGTTATGAATTTGTCATTTCACAAACACAGCAAGGATAACATATACTAATAAACCAAGCTATCTATGTGAGGTTAACATCCTTCATAGAAAGTCTGTTGGGAAGATCAGTGAATGACTGATAAGGAAGATGGAAATTAATCTCTTTTTTAGAACAACCAGTAGCCTGTTTTGTTCATTGGTTGGTTGGTTTGGGGTTTTGTTTTTGGTTTTTTTTCTGGTTATCTCAGCTTTTATGTGGATTCCCTCCTTATTTCTTTCTCTTTTCAGTCATTACGTTACTTTTATCCCCCTTTAACACAGTCTTATAACTGTGTTATAACACAGTCTTATAACTGTGTTATAAGACTCAGTTGCACCAGGGGAGGTTTAGATTCCATATACTGAAAGTATACGGTCAGGCTTTGGAACAGGCTGCCCAGGAACACGGTGGAAAAAACCTGTGTTAAAAAACTGTGTAGACATGGCACTTTGGGACATGGTTTAGTGGATATGGTGGTGTTGGGTTGCTGGTTGGACTCAATGATCTTAAAGGTCTTTTGCAAATGAAGTCATTCCATAACATTTAGTATGTGCTTTGGGTTTTTTTATCTTCCCCAGCACCAGCTGCTGCCTCCTTATTTTTCTTTATTCCTCTGAAGTACCCCACACACTTCAGTGCTGTCTACTAAGTCTTTTGTCACCCATGGTACTCACCTTGACAAATGTACTACTGCTATGCACAGGTAAAGAAAGGGATAGCAGGAACTCAGAAGCAAGGTTAGGAGCCATAATCCAGCTTATAAAGCTGAACAAACAATATAGTTAAGAAAATATATTAATAAAAAGGAAAACCCTGTGCAGCAGAGATTGACCTACTATACAGGTAGTGAGTATATAGTCAACCACAAGACTGAGGCAATTTATTTGATGGGCTTATATTAAGAGGCATGTTTTAAATGATTACTTAAATGGTCTTTGAACTGGCAGATTGCAGATACTGCAAACCACAAGCTGCAAGCTAAGGAAATCACTCAGCAACTACTGAGTTAATTTCTGTGACTGTAATCACAAGTGGCCAAAAATACTGGAAAAACTTCTGTCACTGAAATAACCCCATGTTACTTCTCTGACAAACCATATTTGCTCATCTCCATACCTTTATCTTCTTTCTCTTATACCTTCCCTTCCTCTTATTTCCCTCTGGCCTCCTTTTACACACTCATCTCTTTTTGTCTGGCTCCTGAGTTTTTTTGTGTGCAACCACAGAGTGCCCTCAGGTTAGTACCATCCTGCTGAAGCAACCCTTCCTGCCCACAGTTAGTAACACCTGCAGCTGCTCCTTCTGAGATATGTGCCATGTATTTTGCCTGTGCTGGGTCTTTAACTCAGCTGAGGACAATGGCCTTATTTGGCAAATGTTAGGAGAGTCTACTGGCATGAGGTGGACTCCTGCCTTGACTTGCTGTTAAATGGCTACAACAGGTGACCAGCTTGGTAGGGGTTTCAGAGCATACACCATTCCCCTTAGAAGCTATGCTCCAAAGAGATGAAGATATATGAGGAAAGTATGATAACTACTTAATATCTGTCTCTAGCAGCAGAGCTTCTGGGGATGCTAACCAGGATGCTGATACACAGGGCAAAATCACAGAATCACAGAATGGTAGCAATTGGGAGAGACCTCTGGAGATCATCAAGTCTGATCTCCCTGCCAAGGAAGGTTCAACTGAAGAAAGCCACACAGAAACACAAGATGACCTTTGAGGCTTCCTTCCAGCCCACTGTAATCTATGAAAATGTGCAGGTGGGTTTTGGATGTCTACAGAGACTGAGACTCCACCACCTCTCTGGACAGCCTTTCCCAGTGCTCCATCACCCTTAAATTAAGTAAGTTCCTCCTCATGTTTAGATGGAACTTCTTATGTTCAAGTTTGTGCCTATTACCTCTTGTTCTGTTTCTGGGCACCACTGAAAAAAGACTGGACCTATCCCCCTGACACTCACCCTTTAAGTATTGATAATCAGTGATGAGATTCCCCGCCTCAGTCTTCTCTTACACAGACTGAAATGACGCAAGTTGCTCAGTCTTTCCTCATAAGAGAGATGTTCCAGTCCCCTAATCATTTTTTTAGCCCTTTTCTGTATCCTTTCCAGCAAGTCCCTGCCCTTCTAGAACTGAGGAGCTCAAAACTAGGTATGGTATTCCAGATGTGGTTTCAACAGGGCAGAGGAGAGAGGGAGGAGAACCTCCTTCAACCTGCTGGGCACCCCAGGATGCCATTGACCTTCTTGGCCACAAGGACACACAGTCATCCTGCTGTCCACCAGCACTCACAGGGCTGTTCTAGGGAAATGTTGCTCCTTGGTGTACAACATTCATGAGCAGAGGAAAAAAAGGCATCTTGCCAGCAGGGTGAATCAGAGAGGGTTCTCTTGAAAGACTGAAAGAGCAGTAAAACAGCACCTATCAGGAGAATGTGGAGCATTCAGGTAGAGCTGGCACAGGATGCAGAGATATTGAATGTTGATATTTCAGTGGTGGCACAGCAGCTATGTAAGTATATGTGTCTTCCCACGGAATGAATTCTAACATGTCTAAACCTTCACCGAGTCCTATATTTGTGTCAGCAGAACTGAGCAAAGCACAGGCAAGAGACTGACTGTGCACATGCATAATGGTTAATTAAGGCTTTTCTGGTAGAGGAGAAGAATGAGATGGCATATAGCTTTGTCACAGTGCTGTCCTCATTAGCAACCAGGGACAACATGGGAGCTGTCAGGAGAGCATAAAACTGATGGGATACCAATAGCCATTGACTAGTTACCAAGGAGGTCACTGTCAGAACGGCAAAATGTATTGAGTAACGTTTGAACCTTGCCCTTCACATGGTATGATGCAGACGGCATGCAGAGTGTCTAGACATCTTCACACAGCTCTGAGGAGAATGGATAGTGCAGTTATCACTCTATCACCATAACAGCAGCAAGAGCAGAAGGGCGGGAGGTGGCTTTCATAGAGATTGGCTGCATATTTTGTTCTTACTCACATCAAAGACTGACAATTCTTCACAGCGAGGGTGGTAAGACACAGGAACAGGTTGCTCATGGATGCCCCCTCCCTGGAGGTGTTCAAGGCCAGGTTGGATGAGGCCTTGAGCAACCTGGTCTACTGAAGGGTGTCCTTGCCCATGGCAGGGGGGATTGGACTATATGATCTTGAAGGTCCCTTCCAACCAAAACCATTCCATGAATTCAGCTATTAGTTCAGCAGCTGAAGGGGAAAAATGAAGACGCACCACTGAACGTCTCTGTCTCCAGCATCTCCTTAGTGTGCCATTAATACATTATGTATTCTGATGTTCTTTTATCTCGGTGAGAGTTTTGTTCCTCGTTGCAAAAGTGAAATTGATTAAATGAGAGCATCTCATTATCTGAAATAAAGTAACAAACATACCTCTTTCATGTTTTCTAGAGCATTAGTAGAAGTTAAAAACTAAACCGAAGGTTTGGATTTTCCCCTTCAACGTGAATACTGAACAAATCTGCAGCTCTGCAAAGGTGTTGGGGTTTTTTCCCTCCAATTTTGCAATCCTATAAAAAATAATTTTCTCTTTCCCACTCTGTTCTAAATTCTGTTGGTAAATGAACCAGTAAGCTGAATATGCCTTTAAATTAACAATGAACACACACTATCAGAAGAGCACAGGATTATTTTGGCTGGAAAAGATCATCACATCCAACCATCAACCTAAGACCATCATGCAATGTCCAAACATTTCTTGAATACCTCCAAGGACAGTAACTCCACCACCTCCCTGTCCAAATCATGGTGAAATTCTGAGTTAGGTCTTGCATTTCCCACAATTTAATAGGCTTTCTATGGTGGTCTTAAAATGCAGTTTGTTTCCAAAACTTTAATTTTACTTTGTAAGATTCATAGCACCAAAGAATGGTTTGGGTTGGAAGGGACCTTAAATATCTATACAGAGAGAGTGATTGCCCATTGGAATGGACTGCCCGGGGAGGTGGTGGAGTCACCATCATTGGAGGTGTTCAGGAGGAGACTGGATGGGGTGCTTGGTGCCATGATCTAGTTGTTTAGGTGGGTTGGATTGGTTGATGGGTTGGACGCGATGATCTTGAAGGTCTCTTCCAACCTGGTTTATTGTATTGTATTGTATTGTATTGTATTGTATTGTATTGTATTGTATTATTGTATTGTATTATATTGTATTACCATCTTGTGTCAACCTCCCCTGCCATGGGCAATGACAACTTCCACTAGACCAGATCACTCCAGGCCTCATCCAGCCTGGCCCTGAACACCTCCTGGGAAGGTGTACCTCACTGGGCAAGCTGTTCTAGTGATGCATCACCCTTCATGTAAATATTTCTTTCTAATATCCAGTCTAAATATCCCCTCCTCATGCTTCAATCCATTTCCTCTCATCCTATCAGATATATGAATATTTTTGTGGGATGTGTATAAATGTTATGCTGGCACTTCAGTTCCCAGTCATTAGTGAGGCAGGACATGCAAGAGGAGGCATGAGATTAAAACAAATCCAGGTTTCATCATGTGAATCCATAAGTAAAGAATAATTTAAATTAAAGTCGAGCTTGATGAGTGAAGACAGAGGTTTGACTACAACCAGATCCAGAATATAGAGATGGTGTTTTAGCATGGAAAAATTAATTGTCTAATTGAATCAGGAAAGTAATCCATTAGCACAAAGATTAAAAAGAGCTTTTTTTTTGTTTGGCAAGCATGACAAAGAGATGATGATATATCACAATGTTATTATTGGAATAGGAGGATGGGAACAAAGATTTACCTGGATTATGGTAGGAAAATGGCCAAATTATATGAAGTGGAATAGTCCTACAACACTTAAATGTTTTAGTCCAATGCTATTTGGAATATATACTTTTTAATATCCCCCAAATCTGATATTTATTCTGTTTAAACAGAAGATAAAATAAGGATGCCAGGACAGAAAGTTTAAGAGTAGCTTACTATCTCAAATTGAGTTGCTAAGATGAAGGACAATGTCTTTAACAAGTCAAGAGACATCCAAAAAATAACCAGCTGAAACCACCTCTGCTCTGATGGAACGTTACTGAATAAAGCACAGACAACCCATACTCAGGCAGATCATTGCAATCCTTTCAGGATCCAGTAAGGATGTATTGGAAGTCCTGGTTGCAATTTTAAATGCTTAGTTTTACCTTTCATGGAGTACTAAAATAAGCTTTGTACTGCTGTTATTCAAAATGAATTCATATGATCCTTCTCAGAACAATCTTTGTGCACAGAAGTATTTTGAAAGACATTATTTTCCAACAAACCCTTAGCCCAGGGTCAGGTGGATTCCAGTAGAGGTGAAATGGCTCCTGGTGTTGGCTCTGAGCACATCTTGGCAGGTATCTCTGATCTAGATGTTGTATTACTTCTTTTATAGAAGCTGCGTAGTAGAGAGTCCAAAATATTTCTTCAGAGAAAATGGGTGATACAAAGGAGTCATGAGGAAAGACACATGCTGAAACAGTCAGAAAGAAATGGAAGATTACCTGACAGCCTGAAGACTTCACAGGCAACTGGATAGTAGGTGGTGGGTTGGGCTTTTAGCCTCCAGCTGAGAGGTAAGAGTAAATGCCTGGCAACTGCAGGCCAGTTTGCTCAGAATTTGTGCTGTGTATTGTACAACTTCATCAGTTTTCCTGTTCAGACTCCTGAGTTAGAGGTCTAAAATATTTTCTGGCTCAGAGAGGAAACTCATTAGTTTAATTCTGGTTTATTAATGTCTGAAAGTGCCATTATTACTAAGGCCTGCAGTGGCACAGGCACCATCAATTTTGGTTGCCCCCATCAGTTTCAGAAGATAGATAGGGCCACTAATTCACTGTATTGTAATTGTGTCCTAACACCTTCACAGACTCAACTTCCAATCTGAACTCCTGGGGCTTTTCAACAGTCCTCTCCATTACCTGTACAAAGTGTTGTCTTCTGGAGCATGTCATCTTCCTGATCCCTTGTGGCAACAGCATCCACAAAGTGGTCCTGTGTGCAAAAGATTGCTTCTTTCCATCAGCAGCAGTTTACCACTGTCTTGTCAATGGTGCCAACCATATTCGTTAGAGGGAAAAAGAAGTCGATGGCATAATTTCTTCATATTCTTCAAAATGTTTATTAGTTTAGAGAGTAATTAGATATCAGATAGATAGATAGAATTAGATAGAATAGTAGTTTAGAGAATAATCTAAACTAGACAAAAGTAATTTTTATCTCTTCTATGTCTTCTAGAGATTCTGAATACTCCATGCTTGCAACATTTTTTTTGCTCATCCCCCAAATGTACATATTTCTGTGTTTTTTTTGTTTTGGATATTTTCAGATGGTGGCCACCAAGATGTGGTTCACGATGACTTAAAGATAAAACCATGTTGGAATATAGTATTTTTCATATTTAGCTTATTTTTTCCCTGTATTTAATTTTCAATAGTTTATCTTTCTTTGGACAGATGATGTATTCTCAGTGTATTTTTTCAAGGTGGTGTCAATGATCTCTCTGAGGATTTTTTCTCCTGAATGGAATAACTTCAGAAAGACATGTTATGAAGGGCAAAATCTTTCAAAAGTGTTTTGTGGTGCAGTTGTCCACATTAACTTAAATCTGTCACCTTGCCCTTCACTTACCTATTTCTATAAGCAGTGGTTGGAATTTCTCATTGTCAAGACTGAAAATTATTATCTATTACTATGCAACTTGGCCAAGTCACACTTCACTACCTGCGTGTTTCCCTAGTGTTAGGTCTTTTGAGAAGCTGAAAAATCATAGAATTTGTTGGGTTGAAAAAGTCTTCTCAGATCATCAAGTCCAACCATTAACCCAACACCAGCATGCCCACTAAACTATATCCTGAAGTGCCATGTCCGCGTGTTTTTTGAACACCTCCAGGTATGATGACTCCACACCTCCCTGGGCAGCTGTTCCACTTCCTGACAACTCTTGCACAAAAGAAACGTTTCCTAATCTCCAACCTAAAGCTTTCCTGCCATAATTTCAGGCCATTTTCTCTCATTCTATCACCTGATACTGGAGAGAATACACCAACCCCCATCTCACAACAGGGAGTTGCAGAAAGCAATGAGGTCTCTCCTCGGGTTCCTTTTCTGCCCTTTACCAGACCTGTTCTCCAGCCCCTTCACCAGCTTTGTTGATCTTGTCCAGATGCACTCCAGCACCTAAATGTCCTTCTTGTAGTGAGGGGCCCCAAACTGAACCCAGTATTCAAGGTATGCTCTCACCAGTGCTGAGTACAGGGGGACAATCACTTCCCAGGGCCTGCTGGTCACACTATATTTGATCCAGGTCAGGATGCTTTTGGCTTTCTTGGCCACTGAGAACACACGAACACACTGCACCATTAGGTCCTTTTCCCCTTCCTCTTCCCTCTCCGTGACAGGGAGTGCTAACCAAATCTGTATATAAGAAAGAGTGAAGGAATACATTTTAAATTTCAGATAGGTTGTATTTTTCTGATCCCTTTTGACTTGTTGACAAGAATTACAACAGGTTGTGGAAATGCCTTTTTCTTTCCTTTTTCCCTAAGGGATGAAAAAAAGGGGTCCAGAAATTAATTCCATCTTATATAAATAGTTTATGTACAGGAACTCTTCCAAAATGCAGTTATTGGATTAATGAACTCAGAAATCTAACATGTCCACAACATCTTGCTATTTGTTTTTCCCTGACAGTAACTCCATGCAGCCATTCCAAAAATTTTAAACTTCAGAACTCACCTTTGGAAATACCTAGCTCTGGTGCCTTGAGCAATGATTGGTGATCAGACAGCTTAGGACTCAAATCTTTCTGTCTTCAGGTGACTGATTCGGAAGTGGTCCAAGTTATGTTCACAAACACACATGAACCTGAGAAAATGTAGGCACAGAAATCTTGACTGCGTGATGACAGTCATCTTTCAGCAGAAACTCTGAGAAATGCTTTGAAGGTGTATTTTTGCACATTAATGTCCAAGATGTTAATACACAGTCAGAATAGAAAACAGAGTAATATCATGCCTCTGAGAACAACTCTCAGGAATGTCAAAGGGGAGGTAAAATTCCATGCTACATGGCAGTGTTTTTATTAGAAGTTTTGACATCTCTCACAACCAGTTTTACACAGACATTTGCATATGTTAGCATGAAATTGCAGAATAAGAAGTCCATTTATAGCACAATTCACTGGCAGTAGGAGTGCAGATATAGATTAACTTTAATGATGCTTTAAAAACTATTACAAAGCACTTACATAGCTTTTCACATGTGCATTAGGGAAAAAGACTTGTTGGGACTGCCAGGTAGATGGGTGCCAAATATAGTGAATAGTAGGTGTATAATATGTACAAAAAATGAGCACTTTTCCCTCTGGAATCCATTTTCCAAATACCTTGAAAAGTGGTAAATAAAAATCCCTCCTAGATCATAATTTCAGAACTACCATACATGCTATTTGAAAGTTTTAAATTACAATAGAAACTGAGATCAGTCCAGTCACAGAGCAACAAACCTGTTCTCCATTGTGCTTGCTCCTAACATCGAGTTCCACCATCTTATTTTTCCAAGGCTAGTGGTGGTCAACTGATTCAATGCATTGTAATAAACATCTAGAATTCATTCCTTCGTTCATAAATTCATAGAACGGTTTGGGCTGGAAGGGTCCTTAAAGATCATATAGTTCCAACTCCCCTCCAGGGCAGGGACACCTCCCATCAGACCAGATTGCTCAGGGCCTCATCCAGCCTGGCCTTAAAGACCTCCAGGGGAGGGGCATCCACCACCTCCTTGGGCAACCTGTTCCAATGTCTCACCATCCTCACTGTGAAGAATTTCATCCTAATACCTAGTCAAAATCTGCTCTTTTGAAAAGTGCATAAAGAATAAAGTATCTCAGCAAAGGACAGCTGACAACATAGCTTCTTCCTGCACTGGAAGATTCTTTTGTAAGCTCTGAAATCTCCAAGAGTTTGATGGCTCTGGCAGTGTGAGGGGTAAAGTTACATAGATTTTCCCTTTTCTTTATCTTCTTCGAGACCAGCGTGAGAACACATCCAAAACAGAAATAGTTAGGTAAATGCATCAGCTCAACAGCAAATATTTGTCAGTTCTGCTTCACTGTGGCCCCCAAATTATATCAACAACTTCCTGTGCTCAGTAAATACACAAGGGGCGAAAAAGAAATGGCCCTGTCCTCAGATAACTGGCATTGTACTGAAAGGTCTTCATAGCTGTTTGCAAACAAACACCAGTTTGAGTGCTCTCCTAACAGCAAGTCAATCCACTGGTGTGCTCTATCAGTGTGCTAGCCTTGCATTGTACCTGGTGGAATAACCTTCACAGAGCTTCCACCTGTAGCTTATCCTAAGAAAAGAGGAGAGAAAACATGCCTGAAACGCAAGCTGTCCTATAATATAGAATAGCAGTAATAACCCATGCAGTGCTGGCCCAATGAGATATTACAGAAGCAGCCTTTTTAAAGTGGATCAGCAGGGAATCCTGGCCCTGTAATTTGTGCCACACCTTAGGTTCAGTTTTGGGCCCCTTACTACAAGAAAGATATTGAGGTTCTGGAGTGTGTTCAGACAAGGGCAGTGATGGTGGAGCATCTTGTGAGAAGCAGCTGAAGGGAGGGGGCTGCTCCATCTGGAGAAAAGGTGTCTGAGGGGAGATCTCATTGCTCTCTACAACTCCCTTGAAAGGAGGCTGGAGTGAGGTGGGGGTTGGTCTCTACTCCCTAGTAATAGGTGATGGGATGAAAGAAAATGGCCTGAATTTGCACCAGGGAGGTTTAGGTTTGATATTAGGAAGAACTTCTTTGTGGAGTCAGTCATTGGAACAGGCTTCCCAGGGAGAAAGTGGAGTCACCATCCCTGGAGGGATTCAAGAAATGTGTGGACATGGCACTTGGGGACATGGTTTAATGGCCATGGTGGTGTTAGGTCAATGGTCAGACTCAATGATAGTAGAGGTCTTTTCCAGCCAAAACAATGCTGTGACTCTATGATACATTTTTTTCATCCATAGCTGAATCTTGCATATGCTTCTTTGTTTGTCTGGAATGCATTGCTCTGCTTCCAGAGAAGAGAGATGCTCTAGCATCTATGTGGCAGTTTAGGCTGGGTGCCTCCTGTTGCTGCCACACAAGATACACCTCCAGTGTCCTGAGTGTCCAGCCCAGTGGGTGGACACAGGAAATAGCGTATTTCATACCCAGAACATCCTGCACCCTATAAATCCATCTGCAAAGTCTCTCACTTCCTCTTTCTTCCCTCTCCATTCCCCTTGCTTTTCCATTTAAACTTTCCATCACTTCTGCAATCCATTTGTGTGAGTGTCATTCTCTTGCCCCTGTTAGGGGCAAGAGAGGATCTGCCTGGCCTCAAACCAGGACAATCTAGTATTTCACAATATCACCTATTTAAAAAGCCCACAAAAAAAAAAAAAAAAAAGAAATGAAAGTTGGATTTGTGAAATATATATAAAGGTTTTATTATAAAATGATTCATCAATAAAATTATGCTAGTCATTATGCAATCAGGGGTATAACACAATAGGTGTATAAAGATTAATCACTTACTAGAAGGTGTAATATCATGCCTTAATTTCTGCAGATGATAATGCATATTGAAACAACAAAAAAAATCCTTTTACATAAACAAGACAAAATTGCATGTCACCTTCCTAAGGTCCTTTGATTCCAGCTCTATAGTCTGAAGAATAATGCTAAATGAACTTAGAAATTCTTTAAAGTGAGGGTGGTGAAACACTGGAACAGGTTGCCCAGGGAGGTCAGCGATGCCCCCTCCGTGCAGGTGTTCAAGGTAAGGTTGGATGAGGCCTTGAGCAAGCTGGTCTAGTGGAAGGTATCCCCTGCCCATGGCAGGAGAGGTTGGAACTAGATGATCTTCAAGGTCCCTTCCAACCCAAACCATTCTATGAATTTTTGAATCTATGAATCTATGAATTGAAGCTTTATAGAGTCCACAGATAAGATTTACATTTCAGTAGCTTCTTGCCTATTTATCACAGTATCACAGTATCACTAAGGCTGGAAGATACCTCAAAGATCATCGAATCCAACCTGTCACCACAGACCCCATGACTAGACCATGGCACCAAGTGCCACATCCAGTCCCCTCTTGAACACCTCCAGGGACGGTGACTCCACCACCTCCCTGGGCAGCCCATTCCAGTGGTGAATGACTCTCTCGGTGAAGAACCTTCTCCTCACCTCAAGCCTAAACTTCCCCTGGCACAGCTTGAGACTGTGTCCCCTTGTTCTGGTGCTGGTTGCTAGAGAGAAGAGGCCAACCTTCACAAATATTAAACCAATTCTTATAAAGTAAGTTTGCATCAACTAATGCATGTGTTCTTAAATGATTTTTCAAAGCCAGCCTGGATTAAAGCTTGTTTTCCTAGCAAATGATACAATCTTTTTCACATTAATAATTCCTAGAATTATAGGATCATAGAATTATTTTGGTTGGAAAATACCTCTAAGAACATGGAGGCCAACCATCAACCTAAGACCATAATGGCCATTAAAACAAATCCTGAAGTGCCATGTCCCCATGTTTCCTGAACACCTCCAGGGACAGTGACACTACCACTTCCCTGGGCAGCCTGTTCCAATGAGTGACCACACTTTCTTTTCTAACAATAATATCAAACCTGAACAAACCCTGGCACAATTTCAGGTAATTTTCTCTCATTCTCCACTAGAAAGAGGAGACCAACTACCACCTGACTCCAACCTCCTTTCAGGGAGCTGTAGAGAGCAATAAGGTCTCCCCTCACTCTCCTCTCCTCCAGACTAAAAAACCTGAGTTTCCTCAGCTGCTCCTCATCAGACCTATTCTCCAGACCCTTCATCAGCTTTGTTGCCTTACTCTGGACACACCCCAGCACCTCAATGTGTTTCTTGTAGTAAGGAGCTCAAAACTGAACACAGTATTCCAGGTGTAGCCTTACCAGTGCCAAGTCCAGTAGCATGATCATTAGAAGGAAAATAGTTTGTACACTTAGAGCATTCATGCTAAAATTGTAAGAGACAAGATGAAACATGATTTGAGTGCCACTGACCAGAAAGAAATACTCACTGGGAGTGGATAATTTCCAACTTACACAGCACAACCTAAAACCTGTGGGACAGGAGCAAAGTTCACTTTTCTCTTTTATGGTGGCAGCACTTACTTCAAAAAAGTGAACAGAAAATGTGATTTGCTAAATCTCCACAGTTAAGATAGCATACCTGCTGTCACCAATTTGTAACCTGCTGTCACCAATTTGTTACCTATTTCTCCTAGGTTTAGGATGCTCTGCTGGCACACCCCATCTCTTCTTTCCTTCCCAAGCCATATAGTTTTTCTGTGCCAACTCAAGGATTAATTGGATGAATTTAAAGTAAAAATCCTGCAAAGCCAAATGAGCAAAATACTGCTTGCTTCCACTCTCAGCTTCATCTCCTTCTTTTGCTGCTCTTTTTTTTGCACTTTACCATGTTTTCAGTTTTTGAAACCAGTATCTTCTCTGTGACCCAAACCAGAGAATCCTTTATAGTATCTGCACACAAACCCTGACAGGCTGCTGAAAATGTCTCCACTTCAGGCTGTTATTTTAGTCTCATGACATGCTGCTTAAACATGTGAAAAATCTTCAGGTACTCAGATAATCTGATGGGCCAGAATGGGGTTACAGTCAAGATGAATTCCTTACACCTTACCTTGGAATAAAATACTTTTAACAACTTCAGTACTCATAGGGCAAACCCTTCAATGAGCAAGGGTTACCACAACAGCAAATATGATCTTCATGTTATACATCAAGGGGAAAAAAACAATCAGTATTGGGGCCAGGTCTCTTTAATAACTCTATCACTGATCTGGGTGAGGGAACTGGGGGCTCCCTCTGTATGTTTTCAGATAATGCTGAATGGGGTTGGACTCTTCATCTGCTGGAGGGTAGGAAGGCTCTGCAAAGAGATCTGAACAGGCTGGGTTGGTGGGCTGTGGTCAGATGTATGAGGTTTAACAAAGCAAAGTTCTGTGTCCTGCACTTGGGTCACAACATCATGAACACTCCAGACTTGGGGCAGAGTGGCTGGAAAGTTGCCTGTTGAAAAAGACCTGGGGGTGCTGTTTGACAGCTGGCAGAACAGTGTGTATCCAGGTAACCAAGGCCACTAGCATCCTGGCCTGGATCAGGAATTGTGTGACCACAGGAATAGGGAAGTGATTGCTCCCCTGTACTCAGCAGAGGTGAGGCCATGTCACTAGCACTGGGTTCAGCTTTGGGTCCCTTCATTACAAGAAAGACACTGAGATGCTGGAGCAGGTCCAGAGAAGGGCAACAAAGGTGATGAAGAGTTTGGAGAACAAGTCTTATGAGAAGTGGCTGAGTGAACAGGGGTTGTTTAGTATAGAGGAAAAGAGGCTGAGGGGAGACCTCATCACTCTATACAACTCCCTGAAAGGAGGTTGAAGTGAAGTGGAGGTTGGAGTGAGGTGGGGGTTGGAGTGAAGTGGGGGTTGGATTCTTCTCTGTAGTACCAGCTGATAGAACAAGAAGAAATAGCCTGAAACTGTGCCAGGGGATGTTTAGGTTGGATATAAGGAGAAGCTTCTTTCCTGCAAGAGTGCTCATAAATTGCAGCAGGCTGCCCAGGGAGGTGGTGGAATCACTGCCCCTGGAGATGTTCAAGAAATGTGTGACCATGGCACTTTAGGACATGGTATAGTGGGCACGGGAGTCTTAGGTTGACTGCTGGACTTAAAAGATTTTAGAGGTCTTCTTCAACCAAGACAATTCTATGATTCTATGATTTTAATATGGTTTCTTACAAAAAGAACTAGAAGTATTGGGAGAATTCAGAAAAGTTTAAGCCTGGAGTCATCCAGCACAAAGTGGTGTGGCTCATGAGAGACTGATTGCCCATTGGAATGGGCTGCCCGGGGAGGTGGTGGAGTCGCCACCACTGGAGGCGTTTAGGAGGAGACTTTATGGGGTGCTTGGTGCCATGGTTTAGTTGATTAGATGGTGTTGGATGATGGGTTGGACGTGATGATCTTGAAGGTCTCTTCCAACCTGGTCTATTCTATTCTATTCTATTCTATTCTATTCTATTCTATTCTATTCTATTCTATTCTATTCTATTCTATTCTATTCTATTCTATTCTATGTCACCTATAAGTGCTACATAATGTTTTCCCAATTTCATAGTCTCCCCAAGTCTACCTTTGCCACTTACACTGCTTAGGCACAAGATTATAAACTAAAATCAAAGCCTTTTACATGATATTTTTATTTAAAGCACTGTCACTCAGTTCCCTGATTTGCTGCTTTTGTTTTTAGTGAGGTTTGGCTTTGGGTTGCTGTTTGTTTTGTTTTGTTCTGCTTGGTTTCAAAAAATGTGGCACCAATTACAAAATGAAAATCTAGGTGATAGGAAAAAATCAGATGTGATGTCATTTTTGTGAAAAAAAAAAAAACAAAAAAACACATTACTTTGAGAAAAGGCCATAAGTGAACCCATTGAACAAAATAAAAGAGAAATTGATTAGCTTCACTAATTTTGCTTTGCCAGCACTTTTCTTCGCTCATATTCGTTCTCATGGCCACACAATTCACTGCAAAACAACAATAATAACAGATCAAGGAAGAAAAACTTTAAATCCTCCTGCTGCATTTAAAACTGGATGGGAATTAAACTCACAAATTCTGCATCTCTCCCAGGTTATGACAGGTCCTTTCACAGCTCCGATTTATAGTATGAGGAGCTTCCTCGGTTGTTTCAAGAGGAAGCTTGCCCACACAATCTTGTAAGCTCAGGATAAACTGCTAGAAGACCTTGCTTCTAACATGCTGTAGCAATGACACATCACAGCAGCCACTCTGGGAAAGATTCTGCCTCTGCACAGAGAATTCTATTTTGTTAGTGCTAGACGACAAAAATAAACCTATCTCCATTCTCCATGTTCCAAATTTACTTCCTAAAGCACACTTTATTTCACTGATGTTACAGACTTCCTTGAGTCCCAGAGTGTAAACACTTAAATTCACTCAGGGAGAACAGATGGAAGCATATGGGATGGACCTGCTGGTGACCTCCAAATCAAGGGATATGATGAGGAAGACTGTTCAAATAGCTATGCTATTTATTTTTATTGTGGGTAACTCTTTGTAAGATGTGTGTGGTCACAAAAGAGAAGAAATTACCTCTGAAGCTGAGATGCAGTGAGAAAGAAGTGTGAGGTGGAACAGAAACTATTTGTAATAGCAGCTGAGGATATGGAACACCCAAAAGATATAAAGTGTGGAATAGAATCAGAGACTCCTATAACAGCAGCTGTTGGAAGGGACCTCTGAACATCATTGAGTCCAAACTCCATACCAATGTAGGATCACCTGTAGATGGGTCTTGAAAGTCTCTAGAGAAGGAGACACAACTGCTCTGAACAGCCTGTTCTAGGACTCTGGCACCATCACGGTAAAATTCTTCATCATGCTGAGGTAGGACTTCTGGTGTTCTAGTTCATATCTATTGTTCCTTGTCCTATTACAGGACACCACTGAAAAGAGACTGGCCCCTCTTGCTTGACACCCACCCTTCAAACATTAATAAGATGCCATCTCAGTCTTCTCCAGACTAAACAGCCCCAGGTCTCTCAGCCTTTCCTCATCAGTTAGATGTTCCCATCCATTCATCATCCTTGCAGCCTCCACTGGACACTCTCTAGTATATCCCTGTCTCTATTGAACTGTGGAGCCCAGAAGTGGACACAGTACTTCAGATGTGGTCTCACCAGGGCAGAGTAGAGGGGCAGCAGAACCTCCCTTGACTGCTGGCCACACTCTTCTTAATGCAACCAGGGTGTTAAAGACCAAGATTTACATATTCATTTCAGACACTGCACTGCTTAATGGTGATATTCCACACACCATAGGCTTCAAACTCAGACTACAGGAGAACATCATAGAATCATTTAGGTTGGAAAAGACCTTCAAGATCTTCAAGTCCAACCATTAACTCCACTCTAGCAAGTTCACCACTAAGCCATATCCCCAAGCACCACATCTAGACAGCTTTTAAACACCTCCGGGGATGGTGACTCAACCACTTGGCAGCCTGGGTAGCCTGTTCCAATGCCTGACAACCTTTTCAGTTAAAACATTTTTCCTAATGTCCAGAATGTCAGAGGCAGGAAATAAAAAGGATGTCATACTTCAGGAGGCTTGCACTCACTTTGTATTATCAGTTGTGTTACTACATCAGCATACCCGTCATCATTCCATACATCCAGAAGACTATTTCTGCCTGAAAACTGACAAAGTCTGATTAGACTCTCTCACCACTGAAGCAATTTTCTGTGGGTTAAATGAGCAATGGGACATGTCTCTCTCTTGCACACTTACTTTACTCAGTGAGTAGGTTTAATGCATGTAAAAATATGTATTAAAAATATACAAATATATATTAAAAAATAAATATATCTAAATATAAAACTTATTGCAGTTATAGAGAATAGTAATTTTAACCCAGTACCTATTGAAATGTAGCTTTTTACTACCTGAATTGCATATAGGCATATAGGGTTGTGCACATTGGCCACAACAACCCCAGGCAGTGCTACAGGCTGGGGTCAGAGTGGCTGGAGAGCGGCCAGGCAGAGAGGGACCTGGGGGTACTGGTTGATGGTAGGCTGAACATGAGCCTGCAGTGTGCCCAGGCAGCCAAGAAGGCCAATGGCATCCTGTCCTGCATCAGGAACAGTGTGGCCAGCAGGAGCAAGGAGGTCATTCTGCCCCTGTACACTGCACTGGTTAGGCTGCACCTTGAGTCCTGTGTCCAGTTCTGGGCCCTGCAGTTTAGGAAGGATGTTGACTTGCTGGAACGTGTCCAGAGAAGGGCAATGAAGTTGGTGAGGGGTTTGGAACACAAGCCCTATGAGGAGAGGCTGAGGGAGTTGGGGTTGCTTAGCCTGGAGAAGAGGAGACTGAGGGGTGACCTTATTGCTCTCTACAACTACCTGAAGGGAGGTTGTAGCCAGGCAGAGGTTGGCCTCTTCTCCCAGGCAGCCAGTACCAGAACAAGAGGACACATTCTCAGGCTGTGCCAGGGCAGGTTTAGGCTGGATGTTAGGAAGAAGTTCTATACAGAGAGAGTGATTGCCCATTGGAATGGGCTGCCCGTGGAGGTGGTGGAGTCACCTTCACTGGAGGTGTTCAGGAGGAGACTTGATGGGGTGCTTGGTGCCATGGTTTAGTTGTTTAGGTGGGTTGGATTGGTTGATGGGTTGGACGCGATGATCTTGAGGGTCTCTTTCAACCTGGTGTATTGTATTGTATTGTATTGTATTGTATTGTATTGTATTGTATTGTATTAATCTTTCCACAGCAAGATCACTGAAAGGTTTTGGAATTCTTTTGGCATGAAGGAGCAATTATCAGATCTCCTCTGGGTTAGCTCTCCACATAGATATTCACCATGTGTTATACAGCTGGTTATTAACGAGCAGTACCTCTGGGTGATCTGAAATGCTGGGCACTCATAGAAAAAAATGTAAAGTTGTTAGTAGGAATGAAGTAAATAGATCAATAGCCCTAAAAGCTATTTGATGTTATGAGTAAGACAGTAGCCTTTCTGCAAAGGAAGATGAGGGATTTAGCTCCTTTCCAGTTCTAGACAACCAATGGGACAAAAGCTGTAGAACAGCTGAGAGCTGCCTTTAGATTATTTGGTTCAACTAAATCCATTGGAAGAACTCTTGTCAAATGAAAGACTAAGAAAGTAGTCTTAAGACTAAGAAAATCTCATATAAAATCTTAACATTATAGTCTTTGAGTGACAGAAAGTTAGAAAAGGCATTTTACTTTAATGCCTACTTACAGCAGACTGAGGACAATATTGAAATATCAGCTTGTTAGTTAAATAATATGGCAATATTTACTAACATTCTTTCTTGGGAGGCTTGACTTTAGTTCACCTATGAATAAAATAAGGAAGTAGAACAAAAAAACAGTGATTTCAGACAATGCACACTGGTATTAAGCTATTATAGCAACCAACCAAAGGGGTTTCCTGCAATATCCTTCAGAAATAAAAGACCACATGGCTTCTCAGGACTGTCAGCATGTGAAGGATTTAATATTTAGAATTTCAGAATCACAGAACTGTTTTGGTTGGAAAAGACCTCTAAGATCATCAAGTCCAACCATCAACCCAACATCACCATGGCCATGAAACTGTGTCTCCAAGTGCATGTCCACATGTTTCTTGGACGCCTCCAGGGACAGTGTTTCTTTCTGTTCTTCAGTTCATGGTAAGAGACTTCCTCTACTCCATCACACATCAGACCATAGAACCATTAAGATAACTGTAACTCAACTACATGACCACTAAACTACATCCTGAAGCATGACATCTACATACTTCTTGAATACCTCCAGGGATGGTGGCTCCACCAGATCCCTGGGCAGCCTGTTCCAATGCTTGATCACTCTCAGGAAAGACATTTTTCCCAATATTCCAACTTAAACCTGGCACAAATATTTAACATGTTGCTTGCACTTCTTTGCAGCAGAGGAAACAAGAATGCTCAAAATGTGTTGTGAAAGAGTATGGATTTCATCATTTGGAAGACACAAAATGACTCACCTAAGGTTATTTGGCAAAGCAAGGACTGACTTCTGGTCCCCAGCCTTCAGCCCAGTGCCTAAATATGGACATTTCTTCCTGCTTCATGTTATATGGATGATATTGTTAAAAAAAAAAATGTGACAAAAGAGGATATGGAGAGGACTGCAAGAGTTGGGGCTGCTCAGCCTGGAGAAAAGAATGCTCCAGAAAGACTTTGTGGCCTTCCAGTACCTGAAGGGGGCCACAGAAGAGCTGGGGAGGGACTTTGTAAGAGCTTGTAGTGATAGGACAATGGTTTTGAGCTGGAAAGGGGAGACCTAAACTGTATATTATGAAGAAATTCTTTACAGTGAGGGTAGTGAGACACTGGAACAGGTTACCCATGGATACCCCCTTCCTGGAGGTTTTAAGGCCAGGTTGGATCAGGCCTTGAGCAACCTGGTCTAGTGGAAGGTGTCCCTGCCCATTGCAGAGGGGGTAGAACCGGATGATCTTTAAGGTCCTTTCCAACCCAAACCATTCTGTGACTACAATTCTGTGAGTTGGGGAAGATAGTCACTGAAAAGAGCTCTCACACTGACACATTCAATGCAATGACAAAAACAAAATCTTGCCCTTCATTTGAAATTCCTGCCCTCTTTTAGATCCTTGACTAAGCTCTGGACTGAAAATAAATGCACTAAGACACACTGAGTGAGTCCTAAAATACAGTATGATGGGCAAAATTTCAGCTTCTTTTTTCCTTAAAAGCTTCACTTGAAGCTTCCTCAATTTCCCTCCCACCTAGTGGAAGGTGTCCCTGAAAATGCCAGGGGGTTTGGAACTAGATGATTTCACAGTCTCAAGCTGTGCCAGGGGAGGTTTAGGCTGGGTGTTAGGAAGAAGTTCTTCCCAGAAAGAGTGATTGGCCATTGGAATGGGCTGCCCAGGGAGGTGGTGGAGTCACCATCACTGGAGGTGTTTAAGAAGAGAATGGATGGGGTGCTTGGTGCCATTGTTTAGTTGATTAGATAGTGTTGGATGATAGGTTGGACTCGATGATCTCAAAGGTCTTTTCCAACCTGTTTAATTCTATTCTATTCTATTCTATTCTATTCTATTCTATTCTATTCTATTCTATTCTATTCTATTCCATTCCATTCCATTCCATTCCATTCCATTCCATTCCATTTTTAAGGTCCTTTCCAACCCAAACCATTCTATGAATCTATGAATTAGGTTACACTGCAAATTGTGTGCATATAGACATATATTTTAATGTATATGTACACATATATGTATCTTACCTGGTGAATACCTACATATTTATGAAGATCATAATATGTGAATTTCTGAAGGAAAATATATCACACCAATCATATAGAAATGCAATTAGTATGAAAATTTTCTGACTCATCTTTATTTTATGTGCATATGTACGTAACATAAGCCTTTTTTTTCCTTTGGTTTTTTTTTTTTTTTTTGATAGAAAACAGAATCTTAAAACCAATCCTTTTAAAATCTTTTTTAATATTATTTTCCTCTGGAGAAGATAGAACCATTTGCATTATTTTTTTTTTTTTTTTTTTTTTTTTTTTTTTTTGCCCAGAAAATTCCTAACTATGATGCTGAGGAGAGGGACTTGGGAGTGCTGGTGGACGAGAAGCTCAACATGAGCTCTCAATGTGTACTTGCAGCCCAGAAAGCCAATCAGATCCTGGGCTGCATCAAGAGAAGTGTGGCCAGCAGGTCAAGGGAGGTGATTCTCCCCTCGACTCAGCTCTGGTGAGACCCCACCTGGAGTACTGCATCCAGTTCTGGAGCCCCTATTACAGGAGGGATATGAAGGTGATGGAAGGTGTCCAGAGAAAGGCCATGAGGATGATCAGAGGGCTGGAGCACCTCTCCTATGAGGACAGACTGAAGGAGTTGAGGCTGTTCAGTCTGGAGAAGAGAAGGCTCTGAGGTGACCTCATTGTGGCTTCCAGTATCTGAAGGGGGCCTACAAGAGGGCTGGGGAGGGACTTCTCAGGCTATCAGGTAGTGATAGGACTAGGGGGAATGGAATGAAGCTGGAGGTGGGGAGATTCAGACTGGACGTGAGGAGGAAGTTCTTCACCATGAGAGTGGTGCAGCCCTGAATGGGTTGTCCAGGGAGGTGGTTGAGGCCCCATCCCTGGAGGCGTTTAAGACCAGGCTGGATGAGGCTCTGGCCAGCCTGATCTAGTGTGGGGTGTCCCTGCCCATGGCAGGGGGTTGGAACTAGATGATCCTTGTGATCCCTTCCAACCCTGACTGATTCTATGATTCTATGCTGCATCTCATTGAAAGTCTATTTCTACGAGCAGCCAAGGTCATTATATAGCAAATTCCGTACAAAAATATAATATTGTATTGGCTACATTTAGAATAGACTCTAATAGGAGCTGGTTAAGATTTTGAGCCTTAGGCCATCAAATTCAACAAACGCAATCATTCTTCTGGTAACGCATTCACTCAGTTTTGGAAAGCTGAGGAAGCAGGCACAACGGGCAACTCTTAAAATTCAGTGCATTTTGATAGTCACCACATAATTGAATCTGAAATGCTTCATTTTTTCTTTATTCTGTGTGGATGGTGTGTCAAGTCAGTATGATTTCACTGTGCATAAATTCTGACATTTTAGGGACAATGACTGTGGATAAAACCTCATTAAACGTTATGGCATTTTTCAAGTTTGGTAGTAGACTCTTCTAGGCTTGATCACTGACCTGCTGGGGGTGATGTCATGCCATAAGTAGCAGATCAGCTGGTGGAAAAGGTGAGGAGACAGGACATCGCCATAGATTGACCAGAAATCTTCCCCAGAAGGCACGGCTTCATTGCTAGCTTGTTCTCTCAGGAGTGTTTGCCTCCTTTGCCTACAGTCAGACACAGATGTAGGTTGGATGTTAGGAAGAAGTTCTATACAGAGAGAGTGATTGCCCATTGGAATCGGCTACCTGTGGAAGTGGTGGAGTCACCTTCATTGGAGGTGTTCAGGAGGAGACTTGATGGGGTGCTTGGTGCCATGGTTTAGTTGTTTAGGTGGGTTGGATTGGTTGATGGGTTGGACACGATGATCTTGAAGGTCTCTTTCAACCTGGTGTATTGTATTGTATTGTATTGTATTGTATTGTATTGTATTGTATTGTATTGTAAACACTGGAAGCTGACAGAGCAATCTGACTAGCTCCCCTTTCCTGCCATCATGGCGTTCGGGGTCAGGTTTTTAAAATATTTATGTTTGGACACCAAGACACACAGGTGGTGGGATGTTTACAAAAGCCTACTAGCCCTGGAAATTCTCACAGGCAGAATTGCTTACCTCCCAGTTCAGTACTCCTTCCCATCCTTGGATTGCATGCGGATTTCGAAGGAGGGAGCTGGCTAGAAAAAGAGTTCCAAAAAAGACAAAAAGCAGAGCTGGAGAAAATACAAAATCCTACCTTTTCTTTCTTACTTGACAGAAAATCTGTGCAAAGCGGTATAGCACCAGATAAAAGGAGAGTAGATAGTGGAAGAAATATACCTCAGGACACAGCAGAGAGAAGGATCTTGTCAGGAATCTGTCTGTTCCAGAATGGGGACTCTGATGTAAGCAGAAAAGGTGCAAACATCACTGTAGCAAGGCATGCTTTCAAACATATGATCAGGTAAGTGGTATCTAGCTAAATGCTGGTAACTTGCTAAATAAAAACAATCAAATAGCTAACTAAGGAACACAAGGTGGGGAGGACAAAAGAAACATGTGACTTTCAGGGAGTGGTATCAATCACAATACCATTTTGCAGGACATGAAGTTGCTGAAATACAGCAGTGTGAGCTGGATCAGAGTCTGGCTAAGCACTGCCAGAAGAAACCTATGTTTTGGCTGTAGCCATCAGGTAAACAAAGGGAAGGCACCTAAATTAGTTTTACCTATTGGTTGTACAAAGATCATAGAATCATAGAATGGTAGGGGTTGAAAGGGACCTCTGGACACTGAGTCCAAACCCCCTGCCAAAGTAGGATCCTCTAGGGCAGGCCACATTGGAAAGCACCAGAATGTAGCTTAAGACTCCAGAGATAAAGACTTCATAACCTCTCTGGGCAGCTTATTCCTGTGATCTGTCACTCTTACAGTAAAGAAATTTTTCCTCATGTTGAAGTGGAACTTCCTGTGTCCCATTTTGCATCCATTGCCCCATGTCTTATCACAGGACACCACTGAAAAGAGACCGGCCCCTTCTTCCTGACGCCCACCCTTCACATATTTATAGGCATTAATAAGACCTCCTCTCAGTCTTCTCTTCTCTGGGCTAAACAGCCCCAGGTCTCTCAGCCTTTCCTCATCAGACAGATGTTCCAGTCCCTTCATCATCCTTGTAGCCTCTGTTGGACTCTGTAGTGCATTCCTGCCCCTCTTGAACAGGACCTGGCAGTCAAAATGCATCTATCCCCTGTCCAACTGCAGACATCCCTGAATCTCTGGGATGCATTAGCTGGAAGAACAGGATTTGACTTGGTGACTAAGATATTTACAGTCCTGTCAAAGCCCCAGCTTTCTTCTGCACAATGAGGAAGAAGAACGTATCCCTTGGGAGTGTAGAGGGCTCTACATGAAAATGGTTAACTCAACAGAAAGATGCAGTGATGAAAGACAGGCAGTAAAGAAGGAATCACACCGCTGAATCCCAGTTCTTTGTGGCAGAAACTGATAACTGTCAGGTTGATCAGTGATGACGACAATGGCCACAGGTCGGTGTGAAGGAGTCCCAGAGCTTGCATCACTCTCAGTATCTCGGTGACTTGACAGGTATGTGGGTTTTGATACATCTCTGAGTATGACTCTGGAGGTAGTAGAAGAACTTATTTGAAACATCAATCTTTAATGAGCGCTGGGAATTTTTCCAGCTGCCTAAAGAAAGAGAAGGTTTTCTTTAAGCTCTCCAGGTTTCTGACATAGCACATCAAAGTTGCCCTAATACAAATATTCCTACCTTTCAATATTTTTAAAAAAGTTTTAACTCCCATACATAAACAGAAAACGTAAAAATCTCTTACTACATCCACTTGTCAAGAAAGAAGCAAGTCAGCACATATTATACCTTTGTTTTCCTTCATCTGCATCATATTTCCCCATATCACCCTTTCTACCTACTTCTTCTCAACTCAGAAACAAAATCCCAATTAACTTGTGTAGACTCCCCAGCTCCAAGCCTGTAAGATCCCTGTACCTGACTGTTTTGCCTGGGAGAGTCTGGGGCTGTCAGTGGACCTTGCTGTCAGCACCTTGCTCTACCCACCCTGCTCATGCCATGGGACTGTGCCCGTGTTGGTGGGGAGCACTGCTTTTCCTGGGCCACCTTCCACTCCTGGTCTGTCCTTCTTTGCAGAGCAGCCGGGCTTCTGCTGCTCCCTGGAAAATTTTAGGCATGAGAAAGAGCAGTTTCAGTCTGATCTGCTGTGGTGGTGAATTTATCTCATTTTAGTGCAAGTAGAGGATGTTCTCAGCATCAGAAAAGACTAAATAAAGTATCTGTTATATTCCCATCTTTCATTGTCTTTTATAGCTACTTGGAATAAAAACACAGTAGGAATTTAGGGAGTTCCCTGGACTTTGTGAGATATTTTCTTAGAGTGATGGAGTTAATTCTGAACTGAATGTCTCACATCTAAATTTATACAAAATGCCAATGTCTGAGAAGTTTCCAAACAGTGAACTTAAAAGATGCTGATTTTTGCAGCAGAACCACAATAAATCTTTAGCAAGGCAAGGAAAATCTTCTTGGAAGTACCTTCAGGAATCTGAGAGTATTGCCTAAGTTTGTTGTGATCTATCCTTACATGGTGTGAACTCTTAATGAAAAACTTCAGTGCTGTGTGATGGTTCCAACATTCTGATTTCATACAACCTGAGAGGCTTCTTCTTTAAAGAGATTTAAAAAAAAATACAGGAGTGGAGATATGGATTGAAGAGGCACTGACCACCTTGCATTAGAGATTCTGGATCCTGTCTTGGGGCTCTCACTACAGGGATAATGCTTGCTTAAATGCTGGCCAGGGGCTGGAGGAGTTGTCCTACCAGCAGTAGCTGAGGGAGCTGGGCCTGTTCACCCTTGAAGAGAGTTTGAGGGTACCTAGCAGCAGCCCTACCACACTACAGGTGGTCACTAAGAAGGCAGAAAGAGGTCCCTCACAAGAGTTCATAGTGGAAAGCTGAAAGCCAACAGGCATAAATTGAAAAAAGAGATATTGAGGTCAGATGCAAGCAAAACCTTGTCCTCCATGAGGACAGCCAAGCTGTGGAACAGGCTGCCCAGAGATGTTGCACACTCTGTCCTTGGCAGTTTTTTAAATTGCCCTAAGCAATCTGTTCTGACCTCAGAACTGGCCATGCTGTGAGCAGGAGATTGGACTAGAGACCTCCTGGGGTCCCGTCCAGCCTGGTTGCTGCTTTGGTCACACTTCACTTCTCATTTCATGAAGTAATAATAGTATAGCTGGAAATAATATTGTTCATTATATATTGTTTGTAACAACATATAGTTCATATACATAGTTCATATACATCAATGACACTGATGTACACATCAGAGAAATTAATCATTTTAGAGAGAACCCACCAGTGTTGGTATGAGAGCAGTAGCTGAACACAGGGACAAGGAGTGAGCAGGAAAGAGGTATCTCCAAATGGAAAAAGCAAGGAAGTATACATTCAAAAGCTGAGGTGGAGGAGAGAAAAAAAAAACAAAACCAAAGGAAAAAAACCTGCCTCCTCTTTAAGATACAAAAAAAGATCATTTTGTAAAGTCTCAGGAATGTACTTTTCAAGACAGATAATCTATTCCCCTGAATTTTCATAAGTGGTATCTTAGATTTAAACTGAAGTGGCTGCAGTGCCATTTTAGGTTTAAAATAAGAGCTGGAGCAAATCATTTCGCTGCAGAAACAGGATGGTTTACACACACTGAATAAACACTGTGAGACAGTTTAACACTGCAAAGTTCTAAGAATTATTTTTGTTCCTCCTTAAAGTCACACCAGGGACGGCAATCAAACAATTTTACTCTCCTTCTAAGTGTCTGATATATCTTTAGTGTATTTACAGACTTGGTGGGCTCTGAAAAAAAGGACTGGGGTACTAAGAAAATATTTTTGTCAACATCCTGCTTGCAAAATTTGTTTCACTCAGAACTTCTGAAAGATTAAGAGTTTTTTCTTTTCCTCGGTGGCCCCTAAAGCATTAATTTGCTGCTTTGGATGACTTTCTAAAGCTTGTAATTGGACCATCCACAGGAGCTAATCAGCTATCACGAGGAAAAAAATAGAAAAATCCATGCAGATGAAGATCAGGGAGAGGAGTTCATGACTCAGAAGTATACATTTAGGAAATTCAGCTCGCTCTGTTTTTTTTAATAATAAAAACAGCAATTAAAATTATGTGAGCAGTTAAACTTTATCCTTTTCAAAAGGCTTTAGACTCGGCTTGAGGGTGAAAAATAAAAAACTGAGAAAAATAACATAACCCCCCTGCTTCCTTTTCCCTGAAAAAAAACCCACCCGAGCAGCAAAGTGTTCACAAGATACATGGGGCTACAGGCGGCGCTGGAGCACCGCGAATGGACGCCGCGCTGCCTGCAAACTGCAGAGACGGAGGCAGCGCTGCGCTCTTCGCTCGCCGCTCCGCGCTGCCTGCCCGGTACACGGCGCTGCCCTCTCGCCACAGGACCCTGCCCGCCCGCCTCATGCCACTGCCCAGCGGCCACACAGCGCTGCCCCCGCCGCACAGCGCTGCCTGCCCGCACACGGCTCTGCGCGGCCGCCACACAGCTTTGTCCACCTTACACGCAGCTCTGCTTGTCCCCATCACGGTCCTGCCCCACACAGGGCCCTTCCCGCCGTGTGTCGGTGAATTCCCTCTTTTAATTCGCCGAACACCGCGTATCGCTCCGGCATTACTGTCTCTCTGCTTGTTACAATGTCTCACCTTTCCCCCAGTCCCATTTGATTTCTCACACCATAATTCCAGGAGGGTGGGGAGGGAGTGGGGGAAATCACTCCAAACGGGTTATTTTTTAATTATTTTTTTTTTCAAGAACTAGCATTCTAACTTATAACAGCCTTTTTTTCCCCTCTTGCCTTTTTATTTCCTTTTTTTAAAAAACTTCTTCTGTCCTCCTTCCCCCCCCCCCCCCAAGTGCTGATGTTTGCTCTAATTTAAGAGGTAGAACTGCATTCAAGGCATTTACCTACTGCCATGGCTTGCATTAAATGGTGCAAGCTTTTCTGGATTTGTAAGGCAGAGACTGAAATCGGTTTTGTCTGCTGATTCATTTCTATTTTGATTATATCTATCTATCTAAATATTTGTTTTGTCATTGTGGCATGGAGCGCACTATTATCTGAAGAGAGCACAAAATTTCTATAGCACCATTTGACTTGTGTCTACCATTTGTGTTTGCCTCTATCTGAAGACATAGCTAATATAAAAGGAAAATGCGGTGCAGAAGCTGAATTAGTATGAGTGACATGCTGCTATAGCATAAGCCTTCTTAAACAAACTTTTGTTGAATTTCCACCTCATAAATAAGTGGTATACTCACAAATCATTTGTGAAGCCCCCACTGGAAATAAATTGCTGCTCCAGAGAGTCTGTCCTTTCAAATCCTGTGTTAATACATCTGACAAATAGTGTTGCATATTTCCTGGTGACCACAAAAGAAGCAAGACATTACTAGGATACAGAGCTTTAGAGAGGCTGTTTTATTTTATTTTCCCCATTTACCCTTAATGCCAGCTCTCTTCATTTTCTTCTCAGTTTGTCTCACAGCTGTAGCATGCAACACATGCAGTGGATTTAGAAGACGACACACCACAGTCTGGATTTGATCTGATTCAGGTGTTTTCATGGTTTGTTCAAACACACTGTGCTGTGTTAAACACCCGTGGCTCTCAAGCAGCTCTCTACAAGCTTCTTTATTCAGAACAGTAAAGTAAAATGGGCTCAGAATTGATAAGATTACTGATCATAAAATCATAGAATGCTCTGGTATGGAAGGGACCTCTAAAGGTCATTTTGTCTAACCCCCTGCAATAAGCAAGGAAAACTCCAACTAGTTCAGGTTGCTCAGAACCCCATCAAGCCTGACCTTGAGTAGTATGTACTAATACAGAGTAGGTGCAGCTAGATATGTAACAATACAGATTAAAATAAATTCCAAATTTCATCTAGCCTGCCTTCTCTTTTCTTGTCTCCTGCTACCCAAATGCACTGCCAATATGTCAGCTTTTGGACTGTCTGATTTAATTTTGCAGCTTGACTGCCTAGCAAAGGCTAATGTTCCATGTGAAACACTCTTCTCCATTGAGGTAGTGCCAAGAATACAGAGATGTATAACCCTGGTTCCACAGTCATACCATCTCACCCTGCACAAATCAAAAAGGTCAGTGTTGGAGTGTCTGCTGGGGCTCACCTACACTTAAAGCAGAAAGCACAAGTGCTTACTGGATGTGAGATAATAACAAATGGAGGCGAGTGCTAGCTCTGATCCCAAACTAATTATAATGCGCTAACTTTTTGATTCAATATCAGAACTGAAAACTGATATTGATTTATGCATGTAATCCTTTAGCATTTAAAGATAGCCATTTTCTGTCTGCTAGCAGTAATAACAGGTGTTAGGAGTTCAAACTAGCCTTTCAGAAGCCGGGAGATAAAGCCACCATCCTTCATTCGCACTAGTGATGAGAAATTAGTCAAGCTTATCAGATGAAACAATACTGACTTCCACCTTCTGTGTTCAACTGGACATTCCTGGACTAGTGAATTCATGTTAATTCATTCACATGAAGCTTTGAATGTGGAAATGCACACCTAGGAAATACAAATGTCTAAGATAGGAAATGTGATATGCAGTTAGTGAGGTACTGGAGCGCAGGAGATTGGCTCTGAGAGTCATAAAAATTCAGAGAAATTAGAGCCAAAAAAGGTGTTGAGTTGTTTATCCTTTTTCTACCTGATAAATGTTTGTCTAACATCTAAGAAAGAAAATTTGCTCAGGGTGCCAGCTTGAAAGATTTTGGAGGAATGATCAAGGAAGCTGTTGTTTGCTTTCTGCAGTGGCTCAAAGCTAGCTCATTCTTTGTGAGTAAATAGAATACATCAAAGGCATCTGACTCCATCACCACCTTCCTCCTAACAGAATCAATAACGCAGCGCCCTGAGCTTTGACCAAGTGCTGTGGTCAAAGACAGTAAAATTACTCTGTGAAGCTTCATCTTCACCTTGATTCCGCCGGATGATGATTTCAGTATTTTTCTGCCAAACAAAGGTGACTAGTCCTCTCCACCTCTCAGGAGAGATGTCATCGTTGCAGTTTGTGGATAAATGACAAAAAAGTAGTGATAATTCCTGACATAAACTAGGTGCTGGCTGTAGATCAAGATCCTTCAGCTTAATCTGTCTTGCACCAACTTAGACCTGACTGTACTTTGTAATGGCTATCCACAGGTTTTCCTTGATGCTGCTGCTTTTAGATTAGCTGATTTTTATTTATGTGAGGGGTTTGCCTCCACTAGCAATCCCGATGGGAAGAGTTTATGTGGTGCCTCGGCAGAGGACAGTGGCAAATGCTGGGAACATGTGAAGCGAGTACTCCACACGTGTGTTAAAAAGCAGGTGGGAAAACTTATGTCATGATTTTAATACAAGAGGGGTTAGATTTTACTTTCTCTATAGAAAGGAAAGCAGAAAAAGAAAAAAGGAAAACCAGTTTCATTTGGTGAATAGTACATTTTCTAGTTTTCACAAAACTGCTTTAAAAATAATTATTAATTTGACAATGATCTCCCATCTCTATTCTTTTTATTTTTCTCTTTCCCCAAAACAGCCACTTGTACCAATAATGTACCCACCAGGTGCAGCTGGCTAGGCTTGTCATCTCTGCATTGCTTGCTCATAACTTCCTTCTCCTGATGCGTTTGCAAAATACTGGTATTTCTCTAGCAACTGTACCTCCTTGCAATATGACAGTTCCACAAGGTATCCTGATCGCTCTGCAGCTGCTATACTCCTCCAGCTTCTGCTTTCACAGATTCATGCTCTCAAGTATAGCCTCTAGAAGATGTTATTTACTACATTCCACAACTGCTTATAGAATCATAGAAGCATTTTGGTTGGAAAAGACCTTTAAGATGATTGAATCCAACCATTATCTAACTCTACCAAGTCTGGTGATGGACCAGCACCACATCTTTGCCTCTTTTAAACAGCTCCAGGGATGGAGAGTCAGCCACCTCCCTGGGAAGTCTTGCAGTTTTTGAGAACCATTTCAATAAAGAAGTTCCTTCTAATATCCAACCTAAACCTCTCCTGATGCCCTTTCTTCTTGTCCTGTCACTTGTTACTAGGCAGAAGATATCACATCAACTTCACTCCAATCTCCTTTCAGGGAGCTGAGGAGAACAATGAGGTCTCCCTTCAGCCTCCTTTTCTTCAGATTAAACAACCCCTGTTCTCTCAGATGCTCTTCACCAGACCTGTTCTCCAGGCCCTTCACCAGCTTCACTGCCCTTCTCTGGACATGCTCCAGCACCAAATGTCCTTCTTTTAGTAAGGGCCCCCAAACTGAACCCATTACTCAAGGTGTGACCTCACTGGTGCCGAGTATAGAGGGAGAAATGCTTGATCTTAAAGTTCTGTTCTAGCCAAATCTCTTCTATGACTCTGTGTATGATATAATAGCTTGGCCATCTTTTGCCATATGGAGCACTTCAAGCTGCTGATGAGCAGCATCTGTGTCCACAAAAAAATTCTTTTGCACATACATTTAATGTTAAAGGACAGTATAAGCTTCAGATTAGAATTTTCAGTGGCAAAGTTCTTCTAATTTACTCCAGTGGGGCATCAAATGCCGTGGGCTTTTCTTTCCATTGTTTTGAGCACACAAATATTCACAATAACCTAGCAAACAAGATAAACTTACAGGACTGCTGGGTGTCTAGTGAAACTTGCAGCTTCCATTACTGTCAGGAAGAGATGTGGTTCTCAGCTACAGTAGATCATACTATAAGCTGCACATAAAATTCCCCCTTTAATTTTTTCTTCTCTAAGCGGTAAAATATTAGAACCACAAAAAAGTGATATTATGCTTTCAGACATAAATATAACACAATGGCAAGCAGATTCTAGGTAAAATAACACTGGCCCTAGTCTTCCTGTATTTTATGTCTCTTAAAAAAAAAAAGCAAACCAATGTAGAAATTCTTCAGAATCCAACGAATGATGCTGAAGATCAGCATCAGAATCACTCCAGAATGTTTGGATAAGATTCTCTACTATATAAACCTATTAATTATTAACATTAGTTGAATAATGGAGACTCCTGTTGTTGTTGAATATGAGCTTGAGGGGAGCTATTGTTTCACCTTGACTGTGGACTGCTTTTCTTTTTCTTTGCTTTCAGAGCATATCTTACTCCCTTTCCTGCCTTTTTCCCGGGATTATGTGCAAAGGAAAATCACTGCAGAGGATCCACGGCTAATTATATCTTCATTAATATCAGAAAAAAACTACCTTAATAATAAACAGAACGATCAGGAGATTTAAGTAAGAAGAAAGATAAAAAGACAATCAAATATGTGCTGTTTTGTTTTCTAAAAGAAAAAAAAATGCATGCCCAGTAGAAAAATCACTAATTACATATACTTTTATCTTTATGTTTTATGCGTATTAAGGGAGAAAAAAACTTAAGCAAGATAAATTAAATAGCAAGCCCAGGTGTTGGGCATTAAATAGCTAATTCCAAAGGAGCTGTGCTCCTAGATACAGCAAATATACCTGAACATTATTTTTCAGTATCATAGTATCACAGTATCACTAAGGTTGGAAGGGACCTCGAAGATCATCGAGTCCAACCTGTCACCACAGACCCCATGACTAGACCATGGCACCAAGTGCCACGTCCAATCCCCTCCTGAACACCTCCAGGGACGGTGACTTCACCACCTCCGTGGGCAGCCCATTCCAATGGCGAATGACTCTCTCGGTGAAGAACTTTCTCCTCACCTCGAGCCTGAGCTTCTGCTGGTGCAGCTTGAGACTGTGTCCCCTTGTTCTGGTGCTGGTTGCTAGAGAGAAGAGGCCAACCCCTTCCTGGCTACAGCCACCCTTCGGGTAGTTGTAGAGAGCAATGAGCTTGCCCCTGAGCCTCCTCTTCTCCAGGCTAAACAACCCCAGCTCCCTCAGCCTCTCCTCATAGGGCTTGTGCTCAAGGCCTCTCCCCAGCCTTGTTGCCCTTCTCTGGACACGTTCAAGTGTCTCAATGTCTTTCTTAAACTGAGGGGCTCAGAACTGGACACAGTACTCAAGGTGTGGCCTAACCAAAGCAGAGTACAGGGCACAATGATCTCCCTGCTCCTGCTGGCCACACTATTCCTAATGCAGATTTCACAGATTTCTATGAGTAATATGTGAAGGGTGCATGTCAAGAAGAATGGGCTGATCTCTTTTCAGTGGTGTCCTGTGATAGGATAGGGTACAGCCACATCTGCAGTATTGTGCCCAGTTCTGGGCTCTGCAGTTCAGGAGGGACAGGGATATACTAGAGTGTTTCCAATAGAGGGCTGTGAGGACAATGAAAGGACTGGAAAATCTGTCTGATGAGGAAAGGCTGAGAGACCTGGAGCTGTTTAGCCTGGAGAAGAGAAGGCTGAGAGGGGATCTTATTAATGTTTACAAATATCTGAAGGTTGGGTATCCATGCAGAAGGGGCCAGGCTCTTTTCAGTGGTGTCCTGTGATAGGATGAGGGGCAATGGATACAAACTGGAACACAGGAAGTTCTATCTCCAGATCAGGAAAAGACTTCTTTATGGTATGTGTGACTGAGTACTGGAGCAGGCTGCCCAGAGTGGTTGTGGAGTCTCCTTCTCTGAAGACTTTCAAAACCCACCTGGATGCATTCCCATGTGACCTACCCTAGGTGATCCTGCTTTGACAGGGAAGTTGGACTCAATATTCTCTAGAGGTCCCTTCCAATCCCTAACATTCTATGATTCTATGATATGTTTAAGCATGACAGGGAATTCAAAGCAAAGAACAAAAGTTGAAACCTTAGCTATGGCATTATGATGTTTCTGAATGTGTAGTGTGGTTATCTGAATGTCACCTGTACCTTTGTTTTCTACATGTAAAACATTTTGCAAATGAAGGGTGGCATTGTATTTTGTTTTACAGCTGGGAGCCTCATCCCACTAATAGGACTCTTATCATTTACTCTTAAATGAGCAAAATAAGGTTTATAGCTCTTGGTGAAAATGGTTCTGTGTTTATAACTATGCTCTCTCACACAATAGATTCTGGAAAAACACCTTCTTCATTGTTTAAATGACTTAAAAATCATCAAGTCTATGTTAGCATTGATCCTATGACTGAGACCCTCACTGGCTTTTTCGTTTGTTTATTAAGTTCTAATAAATTCCTCCAGAGTTCCCTCACACTTTTACAGCTGGTCTGCCTTAGTTATAAGTGGATCAGGATGTCCAAGGGCACCTTCATAAGACAGTATAAATTTGCAATACAGAGATTATGGGGTGATAAAACAACTTGATAGAAAAATAAATCATAGTTGAGGAGGACTTGTGTTTTTAGGTTTGAGAATGACTTGAAACTTTATACCTGGACCTTGTGGGGAGTTGATAATCTGTGCATTTGCAACTAGAAACTCACATCAAAAAAAGTCAGTAGAGGATGAATACTTAACTCTGCAAGTTAAAATTTCACCTGTAAATACTCAGAAACTTTTGAAACTACATGGCTTAAAATATTTCTTAGTAGGAATGGATACAGAAAACCTAATTGTATCAACAATGTGGTTCAAGGCCAGGTTGGATAAGGCCTTGAGCAACCTGGACTAGTGGAAGGTGTGCCGGCCCATGGCAGGGTGGGTAGAACTAGGTGATCTTTAAGGTCTCTTCCAACCCAAACCATGGCTGCTGGGCCATGACAATATCGATTTGTCACTGTGTAATGGTAAGTGCAAGTAATTAATGTTTCTTTTCATCTGCCACTGTAGATTGAACTACTCCAATTACTTTGGGGTGGGGTTTTTTGGGTGATTGATTGATACTACATATATTAAAATTCACCAATTCTAAACTGGTATGAGATAAATTATTATGTATCTAAGCCCTGCACTTTTCAAGGTCAGACTGGATGAGGCTTTGAGCAACCTGATCTAGTGAAAGATGTCCCTGTCAATCCACCCTACATATCTTTAAAGATCCCTTCCAACTCAAACCATTCTGTGATTCTGTATAATCACTCTTGTTTTAAAGTTGCACTCGTGGTTTTAAGCACACAATCCAGGTGCATTATAATCCTTTTATAGTGCAGAAGTCTCTAAGGAGAAATAGGATTCATTACACTGCCATAGAAGGGGTAAAGGAATGTTTGTTATCAATAAATCTCAGAGTTGGGTTTTTTTTGCCTTTTTTAGAGAAAGCACATCATGGATTTTAAAGCTGTTCAGTTTTATTCGTATTGCTATCAGCAGAAGTGTTCTTATATCAGGTAACTCTGATTATGCACAGAAAAAAATGCTGTGTCTATAGTTTCCTTGTTGATTTCAGTAACAGCTACAAAGAAAAAGAAATGAGTCTTTGCAGATTAGCTCATCCTGGAGCATAAACTGGAGGAATAATTGAACTGTGGATACATTTGTGTTACTGGGCCAAGCTGCCCCCTATGAATTTCCATTGGCTTTATTAATGTTCTGTGGGAAATTAAATCTGGGCCATTTTCTTCTCTATAAATTCTGATTGTGAAGGGATATCTTACTACAGGATGCTGAGAGGGCTGGCCAAGAAAAATGTTGACAATGTAGTTCTAAGTCTATTAACTTGGAACGTGTGTTATAATTTTAAAGTAAATTAGAGAGCTACATTAGCAAAATCTCTACCTTAGTTAAAGTCCTGGTTTGGTGTAAATTAGGAGGCTGAAATTTTTCTTGTAGTTGGTGATACAGGCTGTAGACAAATTGACTGGACTAGTTTACAGTCATCAAACCCCAGAGTAGAAGATGGTACAAAACAATGTCAACCTTGGCTGTAATTTAAAGGGAAAGTGACCATGAGGCCACGATGGCCACAAGGATGAGCAGAGGGCTGGAGCACCTCTCCTATGAGGACAGACTGAGGGAGTTGGGGCTGTTCAGTCTGGAGAAGAGAAGGCTCCCAGGTGACCTCATTGTGGCCTTCCAGTATCTGAAGGGGGCCTACAGGAAGGCTGGGGAGGGACTTCTCAGGATCTCAGGTAGTGATAGGACTAGGGGGAATGGAATGAAGCTGGAGGTGGGGAGATTCAGGCTAGATGTGAGAAGGAAGTTCTTCACCATGAGAGTGGTGAAGCCCTGGAATGGGTTGTCCAGGGAGGTGGTTGGGGCCCCGTCCCTGGAGGTGTTTAAGACCAGGCTGGACAAGGCTCTGGCCAGCCTGACCTAGTGTGGGGTGTCCCTGGCCATGGCAGGGGGTTTGGAACTAGATGATCCTTGTGGTCCCTTCCAACCCTGACTGATTCTATGATTCTATTCTATGTTTCTATTCTATGATTTGGTGCAAAGGATGGGGGAGATATCTTGACCATAACTGTAAGAGGAAAACAGAATTGTAAATGAATGTCATCTTAAGGCAGCTCAAAGCTCAACATCTGCCTGCAAAATGAAGTCAGGAGACTTTCAATTTTGCTGTTAAGTTATATTCAATTTTTAATTCATTTGGTTAGAAATCGAGTTCAATAAGCATAGATTCGTAGAATGGTTTGGGTTGGAAGAGACCTTGAAGATCATCTAGTCCCAACCCTCATGCTGCATTTTGACAAAAGGTACTTTATCCAAATAACTGCCTGTAACAATCTGAGTCTGAACAGCAATTCATCCTACGCTTATGCAGCAACCATTCAGATTGTGTGACATTACCAGTCTTTGCAGTAACAGCAAGAGAAATGGTTTCCTACGGAGAAAGAAGTCTGCCTAAGCCTCCCAGGATTAAAGACTAGTGCTTGAGTAGAGTTTGTCATCCATGCTACCTTAGGTTTCTAACACCTAAGAGCATATGTATCAAAAAATGTCATGTCATAGGGACATAAAAACTGCTTTTAGTCTATCCAGTATAAAAGTGTAATAGAACATTCAATCTGAGGAAGCTGCATTTTGAAATCTGTTCTTCCACAAGTGAACTTTTCTCTAGCAGAGTGATAGTCTTTATGACTAGACAAAGCATTTAAGGCACCAAGGAGAGTGGAGAGGTTTGGTGTTAAGCATTATTTCAGAAGATGGAACATCAACTACCACCCATTACCCAAAATTTCTTTCAACATGGTTTGTAGAAAGCTTCCCCCTGCCCCCACTCTCCCAAGAATGAAAGAGCAACAACCTGAAATATATCAAGAAGGGAGATTTAGACTTGAGATTAGGAAGAAATTCTTTACAGTGAGGGTGGTAAGACACTGGAACAGGTTGCCTGGGGAGGTTGTGGGTGCCCCCTCCCTGGAGGTATTCAAGGCTAGGTTGGATGAGGCCTTGAAAGGTGTCCCTGCCCATGGCAGGGGGGTTGGAACTGGATAATCTTTAAGGTCCCTTCCAACCCAAATCATTCTATGAATCTATGAAGTAAGAATCAGGAAGAGAGCGGCAAGATTCCTCTTAGGTTTTATGCCAGTTAGGATTGTTAGCTTCTCACTAAAATTAATTCTGCTCATTTGTGATTATTTTTTTTTTATGTTGTTGTTCAGACTATTTCTTGGTCTCCACATTCTTTGATGACACAGTTCCTGTTTTCACAGGTGGTCAGACTGCACATTTATACTGGACTTCTGTCATTTCAGCTAATACATCTACCAGAGGAAAATGTCATTGACCATTGGTTCTTGTCATTGACCACTGGTTTGTATCTTTTCTGGTGATAAGGACACAGAAAAGCATGATGCTTGGTGCCACTTATTTTTATTCTCTAGGCAGCTTGCACTGATGCAAAACCCATTTGGAAAAATACAAAAAAGTAACATGGATCAGCAGCTGCCTCAGATAAACATAAAGATTGCTGGAATGGAGAGAAAAGAATAGCACACTGCAGCAGCCCTGTTTCCAACCTTCTGCAGCCCAGTGATTTTTTAGGTTATTTGATATTTTTAGGCACTGTTCCTTACAGTGTGATCTGAAGCCTAAGATGCAATATTGCATCTTTATTGAAACCTGATCTGCCTTTTGTTTGTTTGGCATTTTAATATCCCATCGGTTTTTTCTTCTCATGGGAGACACAGAATGCAGGGGCAGGCCAACTGCAAATAGTAATTATGTTTTTGACAAAAAGTAATCAGACCTGCATATTTTTTAATGAGATGAGAAAAGTTCACCTTAACTTGCTGGAATGTCACAAATCTCAGTCACTATGAAAAGACAGCATCGTAGCGGAAAGGTTCAGTTATTGTAACCATGTGCATCCATTCTTCTGTCTTTGGGGAAGAATTTTGTAGCACCTTTCACAGGCTGTGCTCCAGGTTAGCCCTCAAGAGGACTTTCTATGGGTCACAGCATAGGTGACCAGCAGGATGAAGAAGGTGATTCTGCCCCTCTACTCTGCTCTTGTGAGATCCCACCTGGAGTACTGTGTCCAGTTGTGGTGCCCCCAGCATAAGAAGCAAATGAAACTGCTGGAACAGGTCCAGAGAAGGGCCAGGAAGATGATCAGAGGGATGGAGCACCTTCTCTATGGAGGCAGGCTGTTGGGGTTATTCAGCCTGGAGAAGATAAGGCCCTGGAGAGACCTACTAGCAGCCTTCCAGTACCTGAAGGAAGCTGCAAGAAAGCTGTGGAGGGACTTTTTGCAAGAGCTTGTTTTAATAGGACAAGAAGGAATGGCTTTAAAGTGGAATAGGAGAGATTTAGACTGGATATTAGGATGAAATTCTTTACAATGAGGGTGGTAAGACTCTGCAACACGTTGCCTAGGGAGGTTGTAGATGCCCTCACCCTGGAGGTGTTCAAGGCCAGGATGGATGAGGCCCTGAGCAGCCTGGTCTCATTGAAGGTGTCTCTGGCTGTGGTGGGGGCTTGGAACTAGATGATCTTGAAGATCCCTTCCAACCCAAAACATTTTATGATTCTCCTCTGGGATATAACACAAGATTGCACTGGATCCTGTCTGATTGTATACCTCGGTTTCAGATCAGGTTACATACCGTTCACAGTGATACGGTGAGGGTAAATTCATTTTGCACTCTCTGAAGTAAGTCTGGATTTCACCAAGTCCATCATTACTGATCAACCCAATGATTTGGCTCCCCAGGGAGATGGTGGCTCCCCAGGAAGTTGGCTGAATTGCCACCCTTGAAGGTGTTTAAAAGGTGCAGAGATGTGGTGCTAAGGGACTTTGTTTATCCCAAGACTTGGTAGAGTAAGATAATGTTTGGATGTGATCTTAAATGTCTTTTCCAACCCAAATGATTCTGTGATTCTGTGACTTGTGCCTAAGTCTTTAGAATAAATTGTGATGCTGTGAGGCAGGGCTTGTATTATTCTCATGCAGTTCAAGAAAAAAAAAATTGAAATACAGCGGAAAATGTCTGGTTCCATCTGGCATCGGATGTAAATACAATATCAACCTCAAGCTGTTAAGCACTGAAGATACTAAAGAAGAGCAGAAGTTTAGGGTAGACTTTAATGCACATTTTCTCTATCCTTCTATTATAGATTGTCTAAAAGGAATATATATTTTCCCTTTAGTTATCAATGATATGGCAATATTAATAAAAATATTAATAACCTTTATTAGTATGAAAATTACCAAACTTATCAAAAAGCTTGATGTATGGTTAGAACATATTTACAATGGGAAGTACAGTAATTGGGCAACTACAGAGAGGTTTAGGCTGGATGTTAGGAAGAAGTTCTTCATGGAAAGAGTGATTGGCCATTGGAATGGGCTGCCCAGGGAGGTGGTGGAGTCACCATCACTGGAGGTGTTTAGGACGAGACTGGATGGGGTGCTTGGTGCCATGGTTTAGTTGATTAGATAGTGTTGGATGATAGGTTGGACTCGATGATCTCAAAGGTCTCTTCCAACCTGTTTAATTCTATTCTATTCTATTCTATTCTATTCTATTCTACTATTCTATTCAATTTAAACAATTTTATGCAAACCAGGAGGAACTAACAGAAAGAGAATACCCCGGGAGCAAAATGGTGCTCGACCCGAGTCGGGGTTATGCCAAATTAATTATTCACAGCTGGAAATACCTAAGTAGGGAGTGCTGCTGCTGCTGTATATTAGACTGTGGGGGCTAATGTGCCAGGCATGGCAGGTTGCCATCAGGAATGCCATGAGGTCTTTGATAGCTGGTTTGGCTTCAGCAGACGGCAGGCTGTTAAGGGTGCTATTGCGATCGGTGCTTGCTTTGTCCTGGGGAAACTGAGGCATAGCAAAATCCTGGTTGGAAGAGGAAGCAGGCTTGGCTCTGACTCCTAAGCTCGTGGCTTCTTTTGTAGCTTGCGCTGTGTATGCACATGGCTCTGTCCCAGGTGCTGGAGGCAACCAGGCAACTCGAGGCAGTTTCAAGCCAGACAAGGTCCAAGCAGGTTCAAGCATGCAAGGATTCAGCAAGGCTAAGCAAGGCTAATCAAGGCTTGAGCAAGGCAAAAGCAAGGCAAAAGCAAGGCACAGGCAACTAGAAATCAGCTTGTATATAAATCTTGCCCGAGGCTGATTGGACAAATAGGGCATGAAACCAGCACATAGTTACCTAATGGGAAGGGGTTCTGCCAGGCTGTGGCCAGAACACATGCCCTTACCATAGAGACAGGGTTGTTTACCAGACATGCATGGTTTTGTCCCCTTCATTCCTTTTCCTGTGTTACCCTGGCTTTCTGCAGGAAGGAGGGGGGAGAGGGTGACCATGTCTAGACACCTTAGTGTCTGTCTGGGTTTGTGCTGGGGCTATTTGGCCCTACCATGACACAGGTACTAATAGAAAACCTTATATGCAAGATCTCAGTACAATCACAGAAGATATTTAGGCCTCATTTTACTTAAAAGTGACAATATTGACTCATCTTTGTAATGTTTGTAGTGATCTGGAGAATCCAAGGGGGGACCTGGCTCCCCACAACTCCCTGAAAAGAGGTTGTAGCGAGGCTGGTGTTGGTCTCCCAAGTAACTAGTGATAGGATGAGAGGAAAATGGGCTTAAGTTGTGTATGGGGAAGGTTTAGATTGAATATTAGGAGAATTTCTTTACTGAAAGAGTGCTCAGGCTTTGGAAAAGGCTGCCCAGGGTGGCAGTGGAGTCACCATCCCTGAAGGTGTTCAAAAAACATGTAGATGTGGTCCTTCAGGATATAGTTTAGTGGTCATGATAGTTGGGTTATGGTCGGGTTATGGACATGAAGATCTTAAAGGTCTTCTCCGATTCTATGTTTCTGTGATCTTGTTGATGTAGAGTATAAACTTGTGTTAGCAAGAACTATTTGTGGCTGTAGGATTTTGGTGTCATCTGGGATTAAAGGCACCATCTGTGGTAGAAGCAACTGATAATATACTCCAGTCAGAACTAGTGCCTACAGGGAGATCAAAAATGAGTGTAATTTGACATAGAAATCTTCCCTGAAATGTTGTATATCTGATGTGTGTGGTGCTTGGAAAAATCTCTGCTTCCTTTCAAATAGACCTTATTTTCAGTGGGCTGAAAGAGCAGCAATGAGTAACAGAATATTAATTTACTTGGAGCTTAGGGAGCATGTTACTTCTGTGTTTATTTGTTTGCCTGGCTTTAGTCTATTGTGTTCCAAAAATCACAGTTGGAAATTAATTCAAGGACTCAGTGAGAAGCAATAAAATTAACTTCTGCGCTGGTGTTAGCACCTATAACTTTCACTGAAGAATTCAATATAGATCACAGGTGCTCAGCACCAATTTGGATTAAGAACATGCATGACAAATCTTACTTTAAGGTGAAATGGCCAAGCAATATATCTCTTTATAAAAAAAGCTATGAGAGAAGCTTATGAAAGTGATTCTTCCTTTTTACTCTGCTCTTGTGAGACCCTACCTCAAATACTGTATCCAGTTCTGGTGTGCCCATCATCAGAAGGACATAGATCTGTTGGAGTGAGTCCAGAGGAGGGCCACAAAGATGATCCAAGAGCTGGAGCACCTCTGTTATGAGGATAGGCTGAGTGAGCTGGCTTATTCGGCCTGGAGAGGAGAAGACTCCAGGGGGACCTTATAGCTGCCTTCCAGTACATGAAAGGGTCCTCCAGGAAGGCTGGAAAGGGACATTTCATAAGGGTATCTTGCAACAGGGCAAGGGGGGATGGTTTTAAGTTGAGGGAGAGTACATTTGGGCTGGATCTTAGGAAAAAGTTCTTTAGTATGGGGGTGGTGAGACTCTGCAGTAGGATGACCAGAAAGGTTGTGGATGTCCCCTTCCTGGTGGTGTTCAAGACCAGGCTGGATGAGGCCTTGAGCAACCACATCTATTTGAAAGGTTTCTCTGCCCAGGCATGGAGGTTTGAGCAGATGATCTCTGAGCCATTCTATGATTCAACTTCATGATGGCAGAGTGAATGCTGTTGCTCTCATAAAACTTCATGCTTCCTTGCAGACTGATGCACGTGCATGAGACAAAATGTGTCCTTCTGTTTGCCAGATTAGATTATTTTGGGATGGCAGATCCATATTTAGTTATTAATTGTTCATATCCCTCAGGGCTGATGCTGGCTCAATTCACCTCTCTAGAGGTGGATTACACAATTAATCCTTTTTACCTGTGATTTAACTCATTTCATTTCACTTAATAAAATACCCTCACCAATAACAATGCAATGTTAAAACATGTAATGATGCTCCTTCTTTTCCAGTGAATTACTCTTAACTAGCCTATTATGTTAATACAGGAGTTATTAAGTCACTCATTAATTCTGACTGCAAGTATGACACCCAAGGAAGCAATTTGTGTTTGGAGTAATTGCTATCATTTGAAAAGTCACTTTTATAAAGCAAATTATTTTTTAACACATTCACTGCCTTATTATCAATTTGGTAACTGAGTCCATTTTCTACCTGGTCAGCAATCTCATTTTCCAGGTACAGGATTAAATCATAGAACCTTTAAAGATCATCTAATTCTAACGCCCCTGCCACGGGCGGGGACATCTTTCACCACACCAGTTAACCGAAGGTCCTGTTCAACCTGGCCTTGAGCACCCCCAGTGTCTCAGTACCCTCACCTCCCCTCTTGCAGCTCCAAGCTATTGCCCCTTGTCCTATCACTACAAGCCCTTCTAAAAGTCCTCTCCAGCACACCTGCAGCCCCCTTCAGGTACTGGAAGGCCACTGTAAGGTCTACCTGGAGATTTCTTTTCTCCAGTCCTAGCAGACAAAACTCTCTGAGCCTTTCTCCATAGTGGACATTCTCTAGCCCTCTGATCATCTTCATGGACTCCACTGGACCTGCTCCAGCAATTCAACGTTATGCTGAGCTATCTCCTCACTCCTTTCCTGGATCTGTACCTTGGTCTCTGATATGAAATCAGCCACTATTACCATTTGCGTGTCCTTGCTGTGCTGGAGAGCATCACATGTTTACAAAAACATAAAATCACTCAGCACCAATTACAGAGTTGGAGAGGTGCCGTTGGGTAGCTGTGACTGATCGATAAAGACTTTCTGTCTGGAGTTCCTCCATGAAAAGAGCTAGCTTGGCTCTTGCCCTTGCACTCTCCACTTCATTCTGTGATATATTATATGTCAAGATACAGCAGCTGGTGAGGGATGCAGTGGGAGGTGACCACACGCTATTCTTGACTGTCTTGGACTGTAACTGCAGCATTTTACATTACTCTGTCTCTGCCTTAAGAGTCTGAGACCTGAAATGTGGTCTCTGGCTCTCTATCACCTCTGACCATCATTGTTTTATATTAAACTGGCTTCCTTTCCTGGTGTTTTCTGTTTTCCTTTCACACAGCATTTTGGCACTGCATGTTCTTTCTTCTTTTCATATATATTCCAGTTTCTGCTTCCTCAAGGAGATTCTTTTGTTTTGGAATATCGTTCATTTGGTGAATCATTTTAATACTTCTTCAGAGCAAACATTTTCAGTGGTGGCAATGAGGCAGGTCACAGATTAGTGCCAGGCATACAGTCCAGCAAGAGAAGCAGCAGTGAAAAGGAAAACAAGACAAAGGAATCTACAAGGCAGTTTTGCAGTGAGCTTTGTCCCCTGCAGTCGAAAAATGGGAACTGCAGACCAATTTTTCATAGTCTTAACTGCAAGTTAAATGAAGGATACCAAGTAAACAATGGGTATTATTTTCAGGAGTATATAGATCGTGCTCTCTTTTATTTACAGTTTGAAATAAATGATGCTGCAGCTGTTACAGAGACTGAGACACAGCTATCCCCTCAAGATGCTGAGGGGAGACCTTGTTGCTCTCTGTAACTACGTGAAAGGAGGTCATAGTGAGGTGGGGGTTGGTCTCTTAACTTGCTGAAGTTTCAGTTATTTGCTATTCTGTTCTCCCCCACAAGATACCAATTATAATGAAATAAAGAACAGTTTCTCTTAAAACTAAAATTAAATGTTGGCACGAATACAGTGCACTAGGGATAAAGGACTAGGCAATATGCCTTAAATAACTTGATTATTTTCTGCAGCACCTCTGCTACTGCATCTTTGATTTTATTATTTGTGTATTTTGGGCTACTCATGCCAAGAAAGACATTGAAGTGCTGGAGCACTCTGGAGTCCAGAGAAGAGCAACAAAGCTGGTGAAGGGTCTGGTGAACAGGTCTGGTGAGGAGCAGCTGAGGGAACTGGGCTTGTTCAGCCTAGAGAGAAAGGAGGCTGAGGGGAGACCTCATTGCTCTTTACAACTCCCTAAAAGAAGGTTGAACTGAGGCTGGATTTGGTCTCCTCTCCCAAGTAACTAGTGAGAAGATAACATGAAATTGCCAAAAACTGTGCCAGGGGAGCTTTAGATTGGATATTAGGAAAATTTTCTTTCCTAAAGAGTGGTCAGGCATTGGAACAGGCTGCCCAGGGAGGTGGTGGAGTCATCATGCCTAGAGGTGTTCAGGAAATGTGTGGACGTGGCACTTGGGGACATGGTTTAGTGTCCACAACAGTGTTAGGTTGATAGTTGGACTTGCTGATCTTCGGGGTCTCTTCCAACCAGAGCAATTCTATGTTTGTATTTTAGTAGAAGTGCCTTAATAGTGTAAATTTTATCAAATGGTGCAAATTGCTTTTTTTCCACAGTTGGCGCTATTGTCACACTGCTGTTTCCTAAAAGTGAAGTCTTTCTCTTTCTCCTTACCATATCCAGATAGGTAACCAATGAGAATTCATTCAACTCTCTGCAGGGTGATGGTTTTCAAGCAACATCCTAGGATTTGGCAGGGCTACCTCGACTCACATTGCAGCCACTTGGCTAAATCCTCAATTATCACTTTGGAAATGCACTAGGTGGTGTCAGACTTATTAGCTGATTATCCATGAGGTGCTGAAGAGGGAAGGTAATCACACCATTGCATAATTGTTTTTCTCTGGGTTGTGAGTCAGACATTGAGTAAATTTTCCCTTTTAAAGTGAAAGGAAAGCATCAGTAAATTCATATTTGTATTATGGTTTCACAGTTTCTAGAAGAATTAGGAATACTATTCTAGCAGAACTATTTAAGCAGATCCTGTCAGATTTTTCAGTTATTTTCAATATCTGACAAAAGAAACAAAGCAAAACCCAAAAGCAAAAAGCAAACTTTGCAAACTTAAACCAGTACTGGAAATCAGGAAGTCATATTCATTGAATATAAATCATCATAGAAGGTTGGAAGGGACCTTAGTGGGGTGCTTGGCTGCATGGTTTAGTTGTTGGGTGGGTTGGATTGGTTGATGGGTTGGACGCGATGATCTTGAAGGTCTCTTCCAACCTGGTGTATTGTATTGTATTTTATTATGTTGTATTGTATTGTATTTACTCCAGCCTTCCTGCCATGGGTGGGGACAATTCTCAACTAGATTTGGCTGCTCAAGGCCTCATTCAGCCTGGCCTTGAACTCCTCCAGGGAGGAGGCATTTGCAACTTAATCCAGAGTCTCACCACTATCATACTCATTGTGGCCTTCCAGTATCTGAAGGGGGCCTACAAGAAGGCTGGGGAGGGACTTCTCAGGATCTCAGGTAGGGATAGGACTAGGGGGAATGGAATGAAGCTGGAGGTGGGGAGATTCAGGCTAGATGTGAAGAAGAAGTTCTTCACCATGAGAGTGGTGAAGCCCTGGAATGGGTTATCCAGGGAGGTGGTTGAGGCCCCGTCCCTGGAGGTGTTTAAGACCAGGCTGGCTGAGTCTCTGGCCAGCCTGATGTAGTGTGGGGTGTCCCTGCCCATGGCAGGGGTTGGAAGTTGATGATCCTTGTGGTCCCTTCCAACCCTGACTGATACTATGATACTATGATACTGATGAACTTCTTCCTAAAATCCCATCTAAACTCATTCTCCCTCACCTTAAAACCATTCTCCCTTGTCCTGTTGCGAGACGCACTGATGAAAAGTCCCTCTCCAGCCTTCCTGTCAGCTCCCTTCAGTATTCCAGTATTCCAATATAATTCTAATAAATATTCCACTAAATTCAGTGGGACGATCCATAGAATACGCAGCTTCAGAAAGGTAAGGCTGACAAAGAAAATCTGTCTTTTAAGTATGTTTAGTTATGTATCTGATTTATTCCTTGACTTTTTTTTTTCCCTGGGAACATTCTAATTGTTTAGATTTTCTTTGCGTGCAGCAAATGCATTCAATATAATGATTTGAAAGCTGAGTGCACTCAGGGGATAATGATGCATTTTCACCTCAACAGCTGATATTATTCTCATGTGAGACTTTAATGATTTGTTGTACAGAATTGTTTGTTTGTCTACTTAATATTTGACCATACCTCATTAACCCTTGAAATATACACAGTCCCCAAGGCTTCCTTTCACACCTGCTTTCAAACTGTGAAATCTTAGTACCCTTAGTAAATTATAGGGAACATTTGTGATGTTTGCTAACAAGAAAAATCAGACCTGCAGAAAGATTCTACACACTTCACCTTGAAGAAGCATGTCACATTGGAATGAAAGTTGACTTTTAAGTGAAGTTATGCATCACTTGATCATGTTTTGACAACTTGGCTTTGATGGTATGCGTGTGTATATCCCTCAGGAAGTTAATATAGGGTGCTTGCTCTAAGGTAACTGCAAATTGAGGATATTGGAATTATCCTTCCTTGAGGATCTTGTTTGCAAATCTCCAGTACCTCAGAAAAGCTTTTGATTTAGGCACAATGATCAAATGACCACACAGACAACTCAAACTTTACAGAAATAGTTACCCACAGAAAATGTAGTACTTCTGTTTGAAGTGAGTGCAGAAGAAGATTTCACAGGATCACAGAATGCCAGGTTGGAAGGGACCCCAAAGATCATCTGTTCCAACCTCTCTGGGTGATAGTGTAGTTGAAATGAGATGGCCCAGCACCCTGTCAAGCTGAGTCTTAAAACTGTCTAGTGTTGGGGAACTGATTACTTTCCTTGGGAGATGATTCCAATGTCTGACTGTTCTCATCATGAAGAATCTTCTGGATTCCAATCAGCATCTCCTCAGGAGTAGCTTGCACCCATTATCTGTCTTTTTTGTGTGACTCCTCATAAAAAGGGGGACTTCATTGTCCTGATAGCTACACTATATGTCCTGGTCCATGGTTATGAGGTATCCCCTAAGCCTTCTCTTCTCAAGGCTGAACAAATCCAGTTCTCTCAGCCTTTCTTCATATGGCAGATCTTCCAGTCCTCTGATCATTCTCATGCACCATCAATTTAATTAGAAGATAGCTTAGGTGCTTTATGATCACTGCCTCTCAAAGGGAATAGATTCCAAACACAAACCGGAAGCTATTTCGTTCTCAATATGTTTGAAGGCTGTGACATTTACATTGAGGTGACTCTGCTTATGCCCTTCCAGACACTGTTTTGATTCTGCCTGAGTAAACTATGCAAAAGGCCTTTATACTACATATTCTTTTGGATTTTCTCATTCATATCACAGAAAGATTAGTAATTACAGATCTAACAAGACCATTGGTACTGTTATAGGATTTTCAGGGTATATGGATGTCTTCTAAGAGGCAAGCTGTGTTTCTTCTCTTCTTTAGCACAGGTTATAATACCAGTCTTTCTTTAAAATAAGCAGGCATGACATAATTTTTTACAAGCACTTGTCAGTCATCAGTCAACCTTCTGTTTAAAACTGATCACTTCAGCCCATGATGCCTTATTGTACATGGCTGCAGCTTTTCAAACTAATCATCAGAGACATTTGGGAGAAGGAAAAGTAAAAAACAAACCCTTATCTAATTAATTCTCAAACTAGCGAGCCTTTAAGGGACTGACATATATTACTTTAAAATATGTCTGCTTATGAAATGCAATCCAGGGCCAAAACCTAGGGTGTAATAAATTGTTAAGTGTGCAAAGTAGGCTTGTTTTCCCTTTCACTGCTCTAAACTGTTAGAGTGGGATCAATCTCTGCCCTGTTTTGCTAGTAATTTATTTTTAATAATACAAGAAATGCTCCCTTAAGTCTCTGATGCAGATTTTCTGAAGTCAGGGAAGAAAGTTAATTTGAACACATCTGCACCATCAAACATAATTGCTTCATAACACACTTGCATGCTGATTCAGTACATCATTCTGTCACTCCATTTATGTGAAATAGATGGTAGCATGTTATGCAACACTGAGCTATAGGAATGGACATTTCCAGCAGGGGAAAAGCCAGAAAGATTTCCAAGTAATTACAAAGATCAATAGACAGCAAGCATATTTTACTGTAAAGCAAACAGAAGTGGTTAAGATAAATAAAGTAAAATTAGGATTAAAGTAATTAAAGTTTGACTAAAATTGATCCAAGGTTCTCAAAGATTGGAACAGGCTCTCCCCAGGGGTTGGCTGAATTCCCATCCCTGGAGGTGTTTAAAAGCCACAGAGATGCGTTGCTTTAGAATGGTGCCTTAAAGTGGTGCCTTAAATGTCACTAAAAGGCACAGCAATGTGGTTTAGCAGCAGATTTGGTAGGGTTAGATAATGGTTGGATTTCTCCAACCAAAACTATAATTCTATGATTATATAGTTTTATGATTCAAGAAATGCAAACTCCTGTACACATGCATTTATAAGATTTCTCTGTGTTTCTCTATGTTTTGGGATAGTATTTCTGCTGAAGGTCAGGTTTTGCCTAGAATATAGATAGATTCACAGATTCACAGTTTGCATCTGGTTGGAAGAGACCCTCAAAAGTCATCTTGTCCAACCCCCCTGCAGTGAGCAGGGACACCTCCAACTAGATCAGGCTGCCCAGGGCCACATCAAGTCTGATCCTGAATGTCTCGAGGGATAGGGCATATGTATGAAACATCAGAGTTTCTATATAAAATTGTCCCTGTGGGCAACCTGTTCCAGTATCTTACCGCCCTCATTGTGAAGAACTTCCTCCTAATGTCCAACTTTAATCTGCCCTCTTCCAGTTTCAAACCATTGCCCCTCATTCTACTACTACAATCCTTTCTGAACAGCCTTCCTGTAGGTCCCTGTCAGATACTGAAATGTATCTATAAGGTTTCCCTGAACTTAGGCTGAACAATCCCAGTTCTTTCAGTCTATCTTCATAGGAAAGGTGTTCCAGCCCTCTGATGATCTTAGTGGCTCTCTGATGGACCTGCTCCAGCAGGTCCATGTCCTATTTGTGTTGGGGGCCTCAGAGGTGGACACAGCATGGCAGGTGAGGTTTCAGCAGAGCAGAGTGGCACAAACTCTGTTCCATTTATATTTTCCAGATACAGCATGATAATACTGTTTGGCTTAATGTCATGAACTGACCTTTCGTAACAGCAACAAGCAGGATTTGGATGCTGCACTGCCATAGAATTTCACTGTCACTTCAATGTGCTGCAGGCCATCCCTGGTACTGTTGCATCACAATTCCCAGATGTTTAAATAAATGTGACATGGGTTGCTCTTCATGGTTTGAACTCTTTTAAGCATTACTAAAAGTGTTTCGTTGAGATTGAGTTATCATAGAATCATTAAGATTGCAAAAGATTTCCAAGGTCATCAAGTCCAGCCATCAGCCCAACACCACCATGCCCCATAAACCATGTCCCCAAGTGCCATGTCTACAAGTGTAGTCACCAGGGATGGTGACTCCACCACCTCCTTGGGCAGCCTGTTCCCATGTCTGACAGCTCTTGCAGGGAAGAAAGAAACTTTTCCTAATATCCAATCCAAACTTCCCCTGGTGCAACTTGAGGCCAGTAAGAAATGTGTGAGCTGCTGGAAAGCTATGCCTGGCTTAGTAAGTTGTAAAAGCATGATGGTGAAGCTGCCCAAAGTGTCCACAAAGAGAGGTCTGCATGGCTACATGGATGTAGCAGAATTTGACTCAGATACAGGTAGGGGAGGTGTTTTGTCTGTGCTGCCTTGCAAGAAGTAAGTTGTAGTTTTAAAGGACAGCCATCCAGCTGGGTTTACCTATGTGAACAACAGACGTTTCTATGACTCATGGAGCCAGTTGGGGTTTACCAATATTTTACAGGGTTATAGGTAACAAAAAATCACTGAGCCATCTGTGCTTAGCACATCTTAATGGGATCAACCGGTTCAATGAACCCATAGACTGTGTTTAAAAAGCCTCCAGCCAGTTACCTATCTGAAGGCATGAAGGAAGAAACACAGAAAGGCTAATACATTGAATCATAGAATCAGTCAGGGTTGGAAGGGACCACAAGGATTCATGCCTACTCTCTGATTCAGTCTACTACATGAACCTCCCATTTCCTGGGTAGCTTAAATGGCAAACTAAGTTTCTGAGTCACTAGGAAAAATAAAGGTATTAAACTTTCCTCAGAAAAACAACTCAGAATTATAGGTGGGGAAAAATTACGTCATAAAATCTCAATATTCAGCAGTTCAGTAGGAATAAATAGAACGCTCTGGTCTATTTTAGCACCTGTTATACAAGAAATTAACTTTCAGAGAAACAGAATTCTGAAATATCTCTCTTAGGACACATGTATGGCTCTAGAAAGACCATACTTTTACAACAATTTAGGCTTTTCCTAAATACCACATTTTTGAGTCTTACACCAGCAACATCCTTTGCAGAATACAGAGGACTTCTAATTCACAGAGGAATCATAGAATCACAGAACTGTTTCAGTCAAAAAAGACCTTTAAGCTCATCCGGTCCAACCATTCCCTGACTCTAGAAAGTGTGGTGCTAAACCACATCTCTCAGCACCACATCTCTGTGGCTTTGCAATACGTCCAGGGATGGATATTCAACCACCTCCCTGGGGAGCCCCTGTTCCAGTCTTTAATATGTGATAGCCAGTATTCAATGTGGGTGAAGGGGCCTCTCTAGAAGTGCAAAAAAGCTCTATTCACTGGATACCAAAGCATGGAGATAAATCCTTAAACTAAGTTCAGCTGCCATGAAACCCCCAGAAGTAATAGAGGGTCCAAGAAAGAAACCTTCTATCAGACATTTAATGAATTCAGTGTAGGCCCATGGAGGAAATGGACTCTCTAAGAGCAAACTAGAGGATGGAGATGGGGAGTATGATGTTTTATTATTTTTTTTAAACAGGATACATAATTTTGTATGTAGATATTCACTACCATGAAAATCCTTGCTTTTAACTTTCATTAACTTAGTGGTGTCTTCTGATGCTGTACTGCTTAAAGGACATAAAGTTCTTAGAGCAAGTCCAGAGGAGGGCCACAAAGATGATCTGAGGGCTGGAGTATCTCTCCTATGAGGACAGGCTGAGGGAGATGGTTAATTTCCCGGATGGTCACTCCACCACCTCCCTGGGCAACCCATTTCAACTATATATTTTATATAGTTATATATATGTAGTTACATATATGTAATGTATTTATATACATGTGTGTGTGGATACACATATGTATTTTGGGGTTGTACTAGATGACATTTAAAGGTCCCTTCCAACCCAAACCACTCTGTGGTTCTGTGATATTTAAGTGTCTGTTTATATAAAGAGTGGAATTTTCACAGCCAGGTTCTGACTACTCTGTGCTGCCACTGTAGCAGCTGCTATTGAGAAATACACCCTAGGAAACTAAGCACACATTTAAAACTCCAAATAACTGCAAAAAGCTGTGAAATCGAAGGAAAAGCTGATTCCTTTCATCCCGACATACTCCTTTGAGTTACCAGATGAACTCCCTAAACTTAGCACAGAAGGTGGATTACGCAGCAAGAGGTGGTTTTAATGGTTGAGTTCAGCCCTGGCAGAAAGACCCTGCAAGCATAAAGCCACTTTTTTTTTACAGATTGCCTTTGCTGATGCTGTATTGTCCTTGAGCACTCTAGACAGGGAGACACAAGCTGACACCCACACCTACTGCCACCACTGGAACCACCTCATTGGCACTCTGAAGAGCTTCTCCCCAGAACTGCAGTCAGAGTCCATGCTACACTGCATATTCTTCTTGCATCACAGCATTTCAATTATTTTTATTCACTTTTTCCCCTGATAGAATCATGAAAACTTTCTCTTTTTTTTGTCTGATTTCTCAACTGAAATTAGGCCCATAAGGATGGCAAAGGAAAAAGAAAATAATGAAATGAAAGTGAATATAGTGGGAAGTCAAAAATACTCTGACAGCAGTTCTTCAGATATTCTGCACTTGAATAACATGTCCTAGCACTTGGATTTAATTCACTGTAACTAAATTTGTTTTCTCCTGGTGCACACTGGAGGGAAAATCAGGACCTTGGAGACAATCTAAGGCATATCAATCAATATTTGCAACTTTAAAAGTCCTCAAATGAATTCTGTGAACTTAATTTTCTCCTATAAAGCTTCTGTTGGCACAATTTGCAGTGTTGCTTTCTAACTACTCATACATTATGTTGTTGGCATGGATCTGTAATTTTTCATTAGATAGTGATTCAATATTCCCAGTTTTCTTTACACCAAAATAGAAGGGATGTTCTTCAGTTACTGCACTGGAGAATGCTCTGGGGTATGTTGTACCCAAAGGGAACACATTTGTTCTGTGGCAGAACAGTATAAAAGTGCAGTCACTCCAAGCTGACAATAATACTTTGAGATATTAATGTCTGCTGCTTTGATGATGGCCCTACTTTTATTTTTAATAGATAGATCAACATGAACAATTCCATAATGCTATGCAGGGTACTCAGTTCATATTCCTTATTTGTATTGATTTTACAGTGACTCTCCAAAGGAGATAACATGTAATAAAAGGAAGGTGTTAAACAATATTAAAGTTCATGCTCATTCTGAATGTTTGCTGAGTGTAACTCCAAGATGATAATATTTTTAAGAGAAAACTGCCTTTTTCATCTAAAATATCTCACAGAAACTCTATCAGTTTATCTCAAAAGACACTCCAGCTCATATGAGCCACTTGCAGCTAAGTAGCATCTAAACACATGCACAATCTAAACCAGATTAGCATCCTGCAACTGAATGGTGAGTGCCAGAGGTAACAGGACAAAAGATGCTTATCTTAAAATGTGTCTGTTTCCTTTCTTTAACTTATTTGCATCCACATCCCATCATTTTGCATGAAAACACCTCCCATCATATAAATGCATCCAGCTGGGGCTTCTAATTTAAGGGAAAAGTGTCTCTCCATGTAGCTATTCCTTTTTTGCTTTTCTTTTTTCTTTCTTTCTTTTTTTTTTTTTTTTTTTTTAATTGATAAGTATTACTCCTTGGCTTAGATAAGTATGAAAGGACAACCATCTGCAGTTAGTGGTGTGACACCTGGGCTGTGTTTCTCAAAGTCATCAAGTTCTAGCTCATAATAGATGTAAAAGTACTGATTGGGTGACTGTAGAATGACAGGATGGTTTGGGTTGGAAGGGACCTTCAGAGGTCATCTAGTCCAACCTCCCCTTCAGTGAGCAGGGACATCCTTCACTAGATCAGGTTGCCCAGAGACCTGTTGAGCCTTACCTTTAATATCTCCAGGGATGGGGAGTCGACCACCTCCCTGGGCAACCCCTTCCAGTGGTCCACTACCTTGAAAGTCTTCACAGTATCACAGTATGACAGGATCACTAAGGTTGGAAGAGACCTCGAAGATCATCGAGTCCAACCTGTCACCACAGACCCCATGACTAGACCATGGCACCAAGTGCCACGTCCAATCCCCTCTTGAACACCTCCAGGGATGGTGACTCCACCACCTCCCCGGGCAGCCCATTCCAATGATGAACGACTCTCTCGGTGAAGAACTTTCTCCTCACCTCGAGCCTAAACTTCTGCTGGCACAGCTTGAGACTGTGTCCCCTTGTTCTGGTGCTGGTTTCTAGAGAGAAGAGGCCAACCCCTTCCTGGCTACAACCACCTTTCAGGTAGTTGTAGAGAGCAATGAGGTCACCCCTGAGCTTCCTCTTCTCCAAGCTAAACAATCCCAGCTCTCTCAGCCTCTCCTTCATAGGGCTTGTGCTCCCTCAGCCTCTCCTCCTAGGGCTTGTCTTGAGGTCAGTTCAGAATGAGATAATAGTAAAATTTTAATTTCATGTTCCTGCACCCAAGCAAGTGCTTAATCAATAAGGAACAAAGAGAAATAAACATAGAAATATCTATTTTATCAATGTCAGTTAATTCCTGTTCTGGGTTTAGTTATTTAATAGTCATTACAGACTTTGAAAACCTACCTGGATGTGTTCCTGTGGTACTTGCCCTAGGTAATCCTGCTTTGGCAACAGGTTGGAGGTCCCTTCCAACCTCTACCATTCTATGATTCTGTGATTTTAAAACATTATCTCCCTTTTAAAAAATAAATAGCTAAAATAACATTTTTTTTACCAAAACAAGCAAAAAACCCCAGCATTTGCATATCAATTTCCAAATGTGTCAGGGAGGAAAGAATGAGCAAAGTATCTGTTAAACTCAGCAGTTTTAGATTACAAACTTGAAGAGAATTTTTAACAATCTAGATTTTTGTGTAGTGAAGTATCTTCAATGACAAGTTGTTCTACAACTCCCTGAAAGGAAGTTGTAGAGTGGTGGCTGTTGGGCACTACTCCCAGGTAACAAGTTATGTGACAAGAGGAAATTGCCTCAAGTTGCACCAGGGGAGGTCTATGAGGTGGGTGGGATATGAGAAGAAACTTCTTGACAGAAAGGGTTTTCCAACACTGGAACAGGCTCCCCAGGGAGATGGTTGAATCCCTATCCCTGGAGGTGTTTAAAAGCCACAGAGATGTTGTGCTGAGTGGCATCATTTAGCCCTATGATTGGACTTGATGATCCTGAAGGTCCTTTTCAACCAAAACAATTCTATGTTGCTTTATTATACCACTGGTTGAACACTGCACAACTTGCCCAGAGAGGCTGTTGTCTCCATCCTTGGAGATGCTCAAACCCCATCTGGGCATGGCCATGAGCTGACTCCTTTTGAGCAGGGGGCTCGGCTGCCCGGACTTTGCTATCAGTCAAGTTGAAATACAGGAAATTTTGTCTGAACATATGTGGACTGAGAAACACTGCAACATTCTGATCTCCTTATCCTCTTCTAAAAACTGTGACCAATTCAGCTTTTTATCCTCTGATTGCAAAATTGATTCTTTCCACTAACACATAGCAGTCTACTCTGTTTTGAAGTTCCTCTTCATTATTTTCTCACAATGTTTCTTCAAGCTGACAAAAAACATTAATTTTGAATCCTTTTCCTTTAATGTTCCAGAGTGTCTGCTTATCTTTTTGTTCTGCACAAACCACCCTAGTGGAAGTGGTTAACACCAGGCCTTGGAAACATTTTTGAAGCTACATCTCAAAAGATCCCTCACTCTTGGCACTGAGCTCATGATAATTCTGGTTATGTGCTTAAAATGTGAAACAACTCATGTACAGGAATGACAATAATAAGTCCCTAGCTGAAGTACTGTGTCCAATTCCAGTAGCCCCAAAATAAGAAGGACATGGAGCTGCTGGAGTGGGTCCAGAGGAGAGCACAAAAATGAGTGGAGGGCTGGAGCACCTCCACTGTGGAGACAGGCTGAGAGAGTTAGGGCTGTTTAGCCTGGAGAAGAGAAGGCTCTGGGGAGACTTTCTAGCAGCCTTTCAGTACCTGAAAAGGGCCTATAAGAATGCTGGGGACGGACTTTTTACAAGGGCTTGTAGTGATAAGACAAGGATGAATGGATGGAAGCTTCAGGAGGGAAGATTTAGGCTGGATATTGGGAAGAAATTCTTTACAGTGAGGGTGGTGAGACACTGGAACAGGTTGCCCAGGGAGGTGATGGATGCCTCCTCCCTGGAGGTGTTCAAGACCAGATTGGATGAGGCTTTGAGCAACCTGGTTTAGTGGAGGGTGTCTCTACCAAGGCAGGGGGGTTGGATCTAGATGATCTTCAAGGCCCCTTCCACCCCAAGCCATTCGTTCTATGATTCTACCCAGAATTTTGTTTTTCAATTTTGTAAATATTTATTTAAATAGTAAATATATTTATATTTATTTAATATTATATATTAAAAAGTAATGATTAAATGGCTAAACTACCTTCACATTTTTCATTAACATACCAAATTTTTCTTTCTAATTTCAAGCATTACAGGGAAGTGGATTTAATGTATGTTATCAGACAGTTAATTTGTTTCACTGTTTCCAATTTCAATCCATAACAGAAAATGCCATTTTCTCAACTGTAATTAATTGCTGTAGTATCAATCACTACCTAGAACTTCAAGTTTGCCATGTGAAAGCAGTGTCTCCCAATGAGGTTTTATCGCCAGTATTTGAGAGATCATATTTCTCACGGTAATGTGAGTGATTGATTTTCTTGAGGTGTCATCTTTCTCGCACAATGTACTAGGGAAAAAAAATACCTTTACTGTACAAATATCAGGAGGAAGATAAATCATATCTTTTCATCTATATTGATATTGTGAAGGGTTTTTTTGCCTGATAGGTTAGCCAGAAGTTAAACTACACTGAACAAATAAGACAGACAAATAGCAACTGTATTCTAGCTCTCTCTTCAGATGCACACTTGTTTTCATCATTATGTACCTGAGGAAGTCAAACACATTTCTCTTTGTCCTGTGAAGAAACATAGAGTTGGCATAGAATCATAGAATTATTTTGGTTAGAAGGATCTCTAAGGACATCAAGTCCAACCATCAACCTAAGATGACCACGGCCATTAAACCATGTCCCAAGCTGCAAGAGGCAGTATCTGATTTTTGGGAGAACAGAAAGAAAACCCCAAACCAAGCTCCTATTATGTAATATGGGACATAAATGAACTTGTCATTTTGTGTTTAAAAATGAAATATAGAAAATAGACAACAACTACCTACATATATCAGAGGATTTTTTTACAAGCCCTTTTTACAAGCTTGAGGAGAGCAGCTTTAGACTGGAGATTAGGCAGAAATTCAGTGTAGTGAGGGTGAAGAGGCGCTGGAACAGGTTGCCCAGGGAGATTGTGGCTGCCCCTCCTGGAGGTGTTCAAGGCCAGGTTGAATGAGGCCTTGAGCAACGTGCTCTAGTGGAAGGTGTCCTAGCCCATGGCAGGGGGGCTGGATCTATATGATCTTCAAGGTCCCTTTCACCACAAACCATTCATTCTGTGATTCTATCCAGAATTTTGTTTTCAATTTAGTAAATCTATACTTAAATAGTAAATATATTTATATTTATTTTATATATATATATATATATGATTAAATGGCTATGAATCTGTAAATATTCTGGTTGCATTACAGAAATTGATTTACTCTTTGAACTCAACTGAAAAAAGGTGATGCATAACAAGTACCCAAAAGAGGGAGCAAGTTCATCAGATAGAAGTATGTTAACTTCACCAGGAAAGCAAAGCAGATGCAAGAGTGGTATTGAGGACCTGAAATACAAGCTCCATCTCATTAGAACATTGAAAATGCATTCTGAGTTTTTGCAGAAACTCAAATCTTGCAGTTTTTTCCTAACTTAAATATCACACAGAATCACACATAGAATGCAGTGGGTTGGAAGGGACTCTCAAAGGTCATCTTCTCCAATCCGCCTGCAGTGAGGAGAGACAACTCCAACTAGATCAGGTTGTTCAGGGCCCCATCAGGTTTGACTTTGAATGTCTCCAGAGATGGGGGATATGTGTGAGATATCAGTTTCTATATAATTTTTTCTCCCTGCAGAAATACTTAATTTTCATGCAATATGCTAAAAGAAGAAAATAGACTTACTTTTTATCATTGAATGCCTTAAGAAACCTGATATAGTGAAAGATTCCCTGCCCATGGCAGGGGTCTTGGAACTAGATGATCTTTGAGGTCCCTTCTAATCCAAATCATTACATGAATCTATGGAAGTTTATAAGCATAACATTCTTCTCCTGCACTGTAGAATGAATTTGTCATTTTATTTTTGAAGCACTGACATTATTTTGCCTACCAGATTTACTGAAGTTAACAGTTTGTAATGGAACATTAATCTTTTGGGTTTATCACCGTAGCACTTAAAACCTGTGGCAGGTTCTGCTACACCCATAGAATCATAGAATTGTTTTGGTTGGAAACGACCTCTAATGTCACTGAGTCCAACCATTGACCTAACACCACCAAGGCCACTAAACCATGTCCCAAAGTGCCATGTCCACACGTTTCTTGAACACCTCCAGGGATGGTGACTCCACCACCTCCCTGGGCAGCCTGCTCCAATGCCTGACCACTCTTGCAGGAAAGAAATTTTTCCTAACACGCAATCTCAACCTGCCACATCTAACAGAACATATCCCTGTGTCTTGGCTCTGGTTGGGATGTTATTCTTCTCCACAGCAGCCCATATGGTGATATGAAGTAGTTTTAGCTTTATTAACTGGATTAAGACACAGTAATGTGCATAGATTTACATTGTACTGGAGTGATGAAAAATAGCAGAGTAAAAACCCAGAGCTTTAACTGGGTGTGCTTAAGATCTTAAACAAGACTTGCACACAAAGTGAGCCATTGGAATGGGCTGCCCAGGGAGGTGGTGGAGTCACCGTTCCTGGAGGTGTTCAAGAGGGGACTGGACGTGGCACTTGGTGCCATGGTTTAGTAGTCATGAGGTCTTAGGTGACAGGTTGGACTTGATCTTTGAGGTCTTTTCCAACCTTGTTGATTCTATGTTTTGGATTTGTGACCAAAACAGAGCTAGTAACAAATCAGTATTTCAGCTGTTGCTGAGCAGAGCTTGAACACTATTGACGGCTTCCCAGTTTCTCAAGGAGTAGCCTGGGTGTGAGGAAGGGGCTGGCAGGGCACACAGGAAGGACATGTGACTCAAACTCATTGAATGGATATTCCATACCATGTCATAGAATCATAGAACCAGAGAATAATAGAATAAGAGAATAGTTTGGGATGGGAGGGTCCTTAAAGAACATCCAGTTCTGCCTTGCCTGCCATGGGTAGGGACGTCTTCCACTAGACCTGGCCTTGAACACCTCCAGGAAGGGGACATCCACAACCTCCCAGGCAACCTGTTCCAGTGTCTCACCACCCTCACTGTAAAGAATTTCTTTCTAATATCCATATCTGACATCATGCTCAGACATAAACCTGGAGGTGAGGGGTGCTGTGTAATTTTTTCCTAAGTAGCTTTTGTTTGTAGCCTGGATGGGCAGTGGTCTGCTGGTGGGGAGTGTTCTTGTACTTCAGGAAGTCCATGCCACGCTTTTTCCATTGGGATTTTGGATTATAACTGTGATAGCTGTGGCTGTGACAAAGGCATTGACACCTCAGTATTATTAGTTGCTTTCTGATGTAGTCAGCCCCAGCTATAGCAGACAAACTACTGTGTGACATTCTCATTCCTGATTCAGCATCTCCTTTGCACCTTCTGAAATGTGTGAATTTAGTGGGACTGACTTGTAAAAATTTCTGTCTTCCTTTGAACACAATTGAAACATCTTACTCCTTAATCTTTACATCTCAGCTTACTGACCCTTTCAAATTAGTCTTTTAACTGTTTGTTCTTATTAGGACAATCTTTAAAACAGCTCTGTTGAACCGCATAGTGCCTCTATGTCTAAGCAAAAGAGATCACAAAGGAGTAACACTATTTGTGACTTTATTAATACAATACAATACAATACAATACACCAGGTTGGAAGAGACCTTCAAGATCATCGCGTCCAACCCATCAAACAATCCAACCCACCCAACAACTAGACCATACAGCCAAGCACCCCATCAAGTCTTCTCCTGAACACCTCCTGTGAAGGTGACTCCACCACCTCCACGGGTAGCCGATTCCAATGGGCAATCACTCTCTCCGTGTAGAACTTCTTCCTAACATCCAGCCTAAACCTGCCCTGGCGCAGCCTGAGACTGTGTCCTCTTGTTCTGGTGCTGGATGCCTGGGAGAAGAGGCCAACCTCTGCCTGGCTACAACCTCCCTTCAGGTAGTTGTAGAGAGCAATAAGGTCACCCCTCAGTCTCCTCTTCTCCAGGCTAAGCAACCCCAGCTCCCTCAGCCTTTCCTCATAGGGCTTGTGTTCCAAACCCCTCACCAGCTTTGTTGCCCTTCTCTGGACACGTTCCAGCAAGTCAACATCCTTCCTAAACTGAGGGGCCCAGAACTGGACACAGTACTCAAGGTGCGGCCTAACCAGTGCAGTGTACAGGGGCACAATGACCTCCCTGCTCCTGCTGGCCACACTGTTCCTGATGCAAGCCAGGATGCCATTGGCCTTCTTGGCTGCCTGGGCACACTGCAGGCTCATGTTCAGCCTACAATCAACCAGTACCCCCAGGTCCCTCTCTGCCTGGCCACTCTCCAGCCACTCTGACCCCAGCCTGTAGCACTGCCTGGGGTTGTTGTGGCCAATGTGCAGAATCCGGCACTTGGATGTGTTAAATCTCATGCCATTGGACTCTGCCCATCTGTCCAGCCTGTCGAGGTCCCTCTGCAAAGCCTCTCTGCCCTCCAGCAAATCAACTGCTGCCCCCAGCTTGGTGTCATCTGCAAATTTACTGATGATGGACTCAATGCCCTCATCCAGATCATCAATAAAGATGTTGAAGAGCATGGGGCCCAGTACTGATCCCTGGGGCACACCACTAGTGACAGGCCGCCAGCTGGATGTGGTGCCATTCACCATTACTCTCTGGGCTCGGCCCTCCAGCCAGTTCCTAACCCAACGCAGTGTGCTCCTGTCCAAGCCACGGGCTGCCAGCTTGGCCAGGAGTTTGCTGTGGGGAACGGTGTCAAAGGCCTTGCTGAGGTCCAGGTAGACCACATCCACAGGCCTCCCCACATCCACCAGGCGGGTCACCTGATCATAGAAGGAGATCAGGTTGGTCAGGCAGGACCTGCCCCTCCTAAATCCATGCTGGCTAGGCCTGAGCCCCTGGTCATCCTGTAAGTGCTGTGTGATCGCACTCGAGATGACCCGTTCCATAATCTTGCCTGGCACTGAGGTCAGGCTGACAGGCCTATAATTCCCTGGCTCATCCAACCGGCCCTTCTTGTGGATGGGCACCACGTTGGCCAGCTTCCAGTCTTCTGGGACCTCTCCAGTGAGCCAGGACTGCTGAAAAATGATGGAAAGTGGCTTGGACAGCTCATCTGTCAGCAATCTCAGCACCCTAGGATGGATCCCATCCGGTCCCATGGCCTTGTGGGGGTCCAAGCGGCTCAGTAGATCTCTAACTTCCTCTTGGAGCAGTGGGAAACTATGCAGCTCTCTGGCTCCTTCTGCCAGCTCTGCAGGCCAGCTGTCTGGAAGACGTTCTGCCCTGCTAGTGAAGACTGAGGCAAAGAAGGTGTTAAGTACCTCTGCCTTTTCCTCATTCTTTGTTACAACGTTCCCCTCCGTGTCAACCAAGGAGTGGAGGTTGTCCTTGCCCTTCTTCTTGCTATTGATGTATTTATAGAAGGACTTTTTGTTGTCCTTCACAGCAGAGGCCAGTCTAAGTTCTAAATGGGCTTTTGCCTCCCTAATTTTCTTCCTGCACAACCTAGCAACATCCCTAAACATTCTGTAGGTTGCCTCCCCTTTCTTCCAAAGATGATACACCCTTTTTTTTCCCTAAGTTCTATTAAAAGTTCATTGCCCATCCAGGCTGGCCGTCTGCCCCGGCGGCTCATCTTCCGGCACACCGGCACAGCCTGTTCCTGCGCCTTCAATAGTTCTTCCTTGAAGTAGGCCCAGCTCTCCTGGACCCCTTTATTTTTAAGGACTGATTCCCAAGGAACCTTCTGAATTAGTTCCTTGAGTAGCCTGAAGTCTGCCCTCCGGAAGTCCAGAGTGGAGGTCTTCTTGCTGCCCCTCTTGGCTTGGCTGCATACTGAAAACTCTATTATGTCATGGTCACTGGTGCCTAGACACCCTCCGACCACCACATCACCCACCAGCCCTTCCCTGTTGGTGAAGAGGAGGTCAAGCATAGCCTTACCCCTGGTAGGCTCACGCAGCACCTGGGATAAGAAGCTGTCCTCCATGCACTCTAAGAACCTCCTAGACTGCCTCCTCTCTGCTGTGTTGAGATCCCAACAGATATCAGGCAGGTTGAAGTCACCCATGAGAACGAGGTCAGGTGATCTTGAGACAGCCTTAAGCTGCCTATAGAATGCCTCATCGACATCCTCCTCCTGGTTGGGTGGTCTATAACAGACTCCAACCAGGATGTCTGCCCTGTTGGTCTTCCCTCTAATTCTCACCCACAAGCACTCAACCCTATCATCCCTGATCTCCATCTCAACAGCATCCAGTGCCTCCCTGACGTACAGGGCCACCCCTCCACCCCTTCTTCCTTGCCTGTCTCTCCTGAAGAGCCTGTAGCCATCAATTGCAGCGCTCCAGTCATGCGAGTCGTCCCACCACGTCTCTGTGATGGCAACTACATCATAACTTTCTTGCTGCAACAAGGCTTCCAGCTCCTCTTGTTTGTTACCCATGCTTCGTGCATTAGTGTACATGCACTGCAGCTGGGCTGCTGGTTTCACCTCTAGCTCTAGCTTATCACCTCCAGACTCCTGCCTGAGGGCACTGGTTTCCGACCCTCCCCCTTCGAAGCTAGTTTAAAGCTAGTTTAAAGCTAGTTTAAAGCTAGTTTAAATTCTGCCATCTCTGCCAGTTCTAGTGCATGGCTGTTCTTCAGGGACAGCCCTTCATTCCCTATCCATCTCCTGATGTAGAGGACAGTGCCTTCACCACTCCCTCCTTGCCTGTCCTTTCTGAACACAGCCATACTCCTGTCAGGTGATTCACCCTACATCAGCTTTGTTGCCCTCCTCTGGTCACCCTCCAGTACTTCAATCTCTTTGTCGTAGCCCAAAATACACAAATAATAAAATCAAAGATGCAGTAGCAGAGGTGCTGCAGGAAATAATCAAGTTATTTAAGGAATTTGCCTAGTCCTTTATCCCTAGTGCACTGTGTTCAAGGCAGTGATGTATGATTTCATTCATGCCAACATTTAATTTAATTTTAAGAGAAACTCTTCTTTATTTCATCATAATTGGTATCTTGTGGGGGAAGAATAGAATAGGAAAGAACTGAAACTTCAGAAAGCTAGGAACAGTGTGGGAAACAAAGATTAACTGGCTTAGAAATAAAGAGTAAGGGGAAAAGAAACACAAAAGAAATATGTAATAGGCTGATTTTTAAAGTTTTCTGTAAGGCATCATTAGTAGTGCTTTTCTTCAGAAAGGTATGCTAATGATTGCTGCATTCTAAACCAGCCTTCCATAATGTAATATCATTAAAGAGATAAAATGCTATTCATAGGTGTAATTTACATATTAATACATGCAAATTATGAATCAACTCATAACTCAGCAAATGAAAGAATATAGTGTTTACAGTTCATTGTGTGTCACACAAGAGCAACTTGACAATGGAGTTGATTAAGCTTAGGTCAACTCCTATGGTCATCTGGATTATACTGCTGAAACTTCTGAGATTAATTAACTTGAGAAGCCTAATTACTGTCAACTGGAAGATCTTAAACTGAAATATTCAAGAGGAAGAAGAAAAAAAGCTTGAATTAGAAAATGCCTGAAGTTCCATAAGTATTCAGAATATCTCCAGAACTCCTCATATTTAATCCAGTGTAGACCCTTTCTTTGCTGCAGTTTTTAACTATGTCACTGCATAATAATGAGAATCACAGAATCGTAGAACTGTTGAGGTTGGAAGAGACCTTTGAGATCATCAAGTCTAACTACTTGCCTGGAGCTTCCCTTCCCACCAGTACTGCCAAGATACTAGCACTAAATTACATCCCTAAGCACCACATCCATGCATCTAAATACCTTCAGGGATGGTGACTCCACCACTTCCTCGAGCAGCCTGTTCCAATGCCTGAGAACCCTTTCTATGAAAATTTTTTTCCTAATATCCAATCTGAACCTCCTCTGGCACAACTTGAGTATGTTTCCTTTTGTCCTGTCACTTGTTGCATGTGAGAAAAGGATGAGAAGAGGATGAGTAGGGGCAGGCTACCCTGTCACAGCCAGCTTGCCTGTCTTCTGCAGGGATGTGTGAGTGGCTCTCTTACAGCTCTCAAGCTGTCTACAGCTACCTGAAGGGAGGTTGTAGCCAGGTGAGGGTTGGTCTCTTGTCTCAGGCAACCAGCACCAGAACAAGAGGACGCAGTCTCAAGCTGTGCCAGGGGAGGTTTAGGCTGGTTGTTAGGAAAAAGGTCTTCTCAGCAAGAGAGAGTGGCCATTGGAATGTGCTGCCCAGGGAGGTGGTGGAGTCACCATTACTGGAAGTGTTTAGGAAGAGACTGGATGGGGTGCTTGGTGCCATGGTTTAGTGGATTAGATAGTGTTGGGTTGGACTTGATGATCTCAAAGGTCTTTTCCAACCTGGTTAGTTCTATTCTATTCTAAACCCCCCACCTGGCTCCAAACTCCTTTGGGGTAGTTTCTGAGGGCAATGAGGTCTCCCATCTGAAGACTAAACAAGCCCAGTTCCCTCAGCTGTTCTTCATAATTGTTCAAGGCACTTCACCAGCTTAGTTGCTCCTTTTTTGATGTGCTTCAGCACCTCAATGTCCTTCTTGTAGTGAGAGGCCCAAAACTGAACACAGTATTTGAGGTGTGGCCTCACCAGTGCCAAGCAGAGGGGAGAGAATAGAGAGCTTACTCTTACTGCGAGATGTCATTTTGCTGCTAAAATTCTGTATCTACTATGCCATACTTCCTAAATGTACTTACATCAGTGCATCACTGACCCTGTTAGAAGATCCATAAAAAGACCTGAAAAAACTGTCTGACAGGGTGCTTTCACAGGAAACCCCATGGAGATTCTCAAGTTGTATTTTGCACTGAGGAAAACCAGAAAATAAAACCTCTCAGTGTTAGCTCATTTACCCATCAGGGAGGCTTGGGCTCCAGCAAGTGCTCCAGTGAACATTTAAGTATAACTTATAAAAACTTAAGTGACTCAACAGTAAAGATGAAGGACAACAGAATGCCACATAGCTTCACAGTGGAAGCATGACTGGGGAAGATGGATCTGACATGGGTAAATGTCTTCAGGCAAAAGTTCTGTGTAGTGAGAAGATAGAGCAGTCACTCTTACTGGGGTGCTGTTGTCACTTCTTTCTCTGTTCCACCATTTTAAGGAAAAGGGTTGATTATTGCACCTAATTTGAGGAAAGGATTTGATAGTGACTCCTCAGCAGGAAAGGTTCCTTTGTGGTCTCTGGGATCAAGCAAATGAGTGGACCATTAACGACACCCTGCCTTGAGGCTGAGCTAACTATGGAAAATGACTAAACATTTCATCCTGACTTTTGCTGTAGCAATATTATTGTTGTGGTCACCTGATCATAGAATCACAGAATGCTAGGGGTTGGAAGGGACTGCTAGAGATCATGCAGTCCAGATTCCCTGCTAAAGCAGGATCACCAAGGGCAGGCTACACAGGAGCATGTCCAGGCAGGTTTCAAAGCTGTCAGAGAAGGAGACTCCACAACCTCTCTGGGCAGCTTGTTTCAGTGCTCCATCACCCATACAATAAAGAAGTTTTTCTTTGTGTTGAAGTGGGACTTTCTGAGTTCCAGTTTGTATTCATTACTCCTTGTCCTACCACCGGACACCACTGAAAAGAGCCTGGCTCCTTCTTGTCACCCAACCTTCAGATATTTGTAAACATTAATGGGATCCCCTCTCAGCTTCCTCTTCTCCAGGCTAAACAGCCCCAGCCTTTCCACATCAGTCAGATGTTCCAGTCCCTTCTTCATCCTTGTAGCCCTCCATTGGATACTCTCTAGTATATCCCTGTCCCTCTGGGGAGCCCAGAACTGGACACAATACCCCCGATGTAGTCACACCAGGGCAGAGCAGAGGAAGAGGAGAACCTCCCTTCCGCCACACTCTTCCAAGTGCACCCTGGGATAGCTTTAGCCTTAGCTACCTCTCCAAAAGAACTGCAATTAGAAGCTGTAGGATAGCCTGCTCCCTGAAACACACAGCACAAAGCAGAGCTTTCTTTAAAGACTTTGGTTGAGTGATTTTTCTGCTGCAAAATGCAGAAGTGAGGTTAGTGAGCTAAGGGCGCTGCATCAAGAGCTGATTAATAGCCTCTGAGCGAGGGAATATGTGTCTGCCATCCTACAGCAAAGGCCATATGTTACACTATCACTTTCATTCCAAACTGCATCTTAGCCCAGTGACAAGAATAATTTCTGACAAGCAAGGAATTCATCTAATACAAGAGATATCATAATTTGCAACAGCAGAATTGCTGAATGACCTCTGGACCTAAGACTTCCACTCAGGCAATGTAGCAAGGCTTCAGCTAATGGTGCCAGTGTTTGTCATCTCTGAAAGCAGCTGAGGAAAGTGTCACTTAGAGTCAGTCCTTCAGAGGGCTGATTGGAAGATGTAAATTAATGTAGCTTCGTTTAGATCAAATAAGCTCATGGCAGATATCTAAGAGGTGCAGTAAATGATGAAAATTGCTTTCAATGCAATAATAAGAATGTGTCAGAGCAAGTGGTAGAAGCAGTATTGCTTTTAGAACTAAGCTACACATTCTGAAGATGTCATTATGCTGTTTGAAGCAAGTGAGGTCTGTTTGCCTTATTATGCACACACAGAGTTTGTTTTGCTTAAAAATCATATCAGTTAAAATAATAAATTTATTTCTGGACCTACAGTCCTTCAGATAAGTTCCTTTCTTACTACATTGTGTTTTTTCCCTGAGTGACATAATATGAAATTCAGCAAATCCAATGGAATTACTAATTCTATGTTTTTAAAACACTGGTAACTGAAAACTGATAGAGAAGCTCAGCTTCTGCTGGCTGCAGTGGAGGTAGTCACTATATTCACTGAAACAATATCTGAAATGGAAAGAGACAGGAAATATCATTTTTTGAAGTGATGTTTGGCTAAATTCTGAATCTAATTAGTGAATTCTAAAGCATTTGCATTAAGTTAGCCCAATAATTAGGTGCTCACTGTTTTGTAACATCCGTTGCTCTCTACAGCTCCCTGAAAGGAGGTTGGAGTGAGGTGGGGGTTGATCTCTTCTCCCTAGTGTCAGGTGATAGGATGAGAGGAAATGGCCTGAAACTGTGTCAGGATAAATTTAGATTGCATATTAGGAAAAATTTCTTTTCTGCAAAGGTAGTCAGCCATTGGAACAGGCTGCCCAGGGAGCTGGTGGAGTCACCATCCCTGGAGGGATTCAACCAACTTGTGGACATGGCACTTCAGGACATGGTTTAGTGGGCATAGTGGTGTTGGAGTGATGCTTGGACTTGATCATCTTAAAGGTCTTTTCCAAACAAAACGATTCTATGCTCGTGTGATTTGTCTCATCTCTTTCACAGGACTTTTGTCACTTTGTAGGTCATAAAAATGTCACAAGGGTTTTGGTATCGCTCTTTCAGGCTTCTCTGGAAGCAGACATTAAAAATACAAAGAGCTAACCAGAGTTTTAGAACCTGTTAATCTCTGTTCTGTGTGTCTCAGCATGTATTTTACATAGTCTAGGTGATTCTGAAGTTAGCGAGAATGTCATGAGTAGAAGAGGATTTTTGATCAGAAGAAGGAACATTTATTTTAAAATTCTGTTTGTACTCACTTTGGCTATTAGATATCTTTTATCAATATGCACAGCAACCCCAGTCTCTGTGAAAAAGCACAGTTTAACTCAAATTTTGCACGCCTTTGAGGAAAACGCACATGCACAAGGCCGTTTCTTCCCTCCACCTCCTCTTGTCTCGTCCCATCATTTGTGTGGTAAAATGTAGAGATGGTCTCTGTATCAAGAGTAGAAAAGACTCCCATCCACAATCTACTTGTTGCTGGTTTTATTATTTAGAACTGAAGTGAGAGCAATGGCAGAAGGGAAAGGAAAACAGTCTACTGGAATCCTCCATCCTGAATTGAATGCCTATGTTGCAGATAGTTATAGAATCATAGAATGGCCTAGGTTGGAAGGGACCGTAGAGACCATCTGCTCCAGCTCCCCTGCCATGGGTAGGGACACCTTCCAGTAGGACCCCTTCCAGGCCTCATCCAACATGGCCTTGAACACCTCCAGGAAGGAGGCATCCATGGCATCTCTGGGCAACCTGTTCCAGTGTGTCACTACCCGCCTACAGAAGAACTTCTTCATGAGATCTAGTCTAAACCTACTCTCCATAGTTAATGCTCCCCTGCAGAGAATCACATCCTTCAGGCTGACATGGAACTGTGCAACTCAGCATTCATTAAAAATAAGAGAACTGGGCAGATTTAAGAGACTGACTGGAGAGAGGAAGGCAGCTGTTTATGGCCAGTCAGGAGCTTCCAGCTGTGTACCATCCTGGTTTTCTGAGTCTGTTCTTGTCCCTTCCATGTGTGAAGCCAGAGCAGGTGTTCCATTCCCTGAACAGCTGTGATCGATGAGATTTGCCTTCAAAGCCAAGCTCTGCTTGATTTGGAGAAGGAGCTTTCACTATTTCTCTGACAACTGCTATACAGGAGACATTCTGACAGACTTCTGTACCATTGCAAATATCAACTAGCAAAACTTTTAATGCTGCATGAGACCAAGATGCCTATGGTCTAAGGGGGCCCTACACTGCTCTTGAGTACATACAGTGGATGAATCCCCTCCAGCACATTTGAAGAGCTGGACTTCATATGCACTCCAACTCAGTTCCAAGCTGAAAACCAAAAAGTAACACTTCTCTGCTCAGCTCACCACACCATTTTTAGGAGAAATTAAGTACTGTAATTCATGTTGCAATCAAAAGGAAAGTGCTTCAGTGCCAGTCAATAAGGGCTGAACAAAACAGGATCCATAGCCCCTGAATTCATTGACAACACAGTGCTTAGGGAATGTTAAATGCTTAGAGAGTGTAGGACTACCACTCTGAGCAAGAAGTCAATTGCAAAAACTCCCAGAGAAAAAGTGTGGGCAGCAATTTTGCCTGGCCATGGACTCTGTGCTCTTTCTGCACTATACACACAGGATCAAGAAAACAGCTTCTGCATAGAGCATGTTCCTTAAAGGTGGGAGACATGGTATTTCTGAACCAAGTGTCTCACCTGCAAAGCCCCAGCCTTCTGAAATCACAGTCTGCCTGCTAGAGCTGGGGTGTCCAGCTTTACTAGGGGAGAATTCATATGGTTAATCAACATGGCTGCAAGGCAAGATACCTAAAGACCTTTGGGAAATGGAAACTTTCCCTGGAATCTTTGTCCTGGGAAGGATGGGAATCAGGCACACCTTTCCTCTGCAAGATCATAGAATCACAGAATGGTGGGGGTTGGAAAGGACCTGGAGGTCATCTAGTTCAAACCCCTTGCTAGTGCAGGTTCACCTAGATGAGGTTGCACAGGAAAGTATCCAGATAGGCTTGCAAAGTCTCCAGAGAAGGAAATACCACAACCTCAGTGAGCAGCCTGCTCCAGTGCTCTGGCACCCCCATAGGAAAGAATTTTTTCCCTAAGTTCAAGTGAAACCTTCAGCATTCTGGTTTGTGCCCATTGCCCCTTGTCCTACCACTGATCACCCTTTAGATATTAATTGGCACTGAGAAGATCCCCTCTTCTCAGTCTGCTCTTCTCCAGGATAAACAACCTAGGGCCTCTCAGCCTCTCTTCATAAGAGAAATGTTTCAAGGCCCTCATCATCCTTGTGGCCCTACACTGGACAACTGATTCCTTCCTATCTGCTATTAGTAAGGCTCCTTCAGAAAACATATTTACTTGGGGGTCACACTTCATAGATTCATAGAATGATTTAGGTTGGAAGGGACCTTAAAGGTCATCTATTTCCCACCCCACTGCCATGGGCAGGGATGCCTTCCACTAGAACAGCTATCTCAAGCTCCAGGGATAGAACATCCACAACCTCCCTGGGCAACCTCTTGCAGTGTCTCATTGTAAAGAGTTTCTTCTTTATATGCAGTCTGAGTCTAACTCCTTCCAACCTCAGTCCATTCCTTCTCATCCTATCACTACAAGCACTTGTGAAAAGTCCCTTCCTGTCTTTCTTGTAGGCCACTTTCAGGTACTGAAAGACCGCTTATAAGGTCTCTGCAGAGCCTTCTCTTCTCCATGCTGAACAGTCCCAACTCTCTCAGCCTGTCCATATAGGGCAGGTACTTCAGCCCTCTGATCATGTTAATGACCCTGTTCTGGACCTGCTCCAGCAGCTCCATGTCCCTCTTATGCTGGGGACCCCAGAACTGGATGCAATACTTCAGGTGGAGTCTCACAAGAGCAGAGCAGAGGGGCAGAATCACTTCCTTTGTCCTGCTGGTCACAATTCTTTTGATTCAGCCCAGGACACAGTTGCCGTCCAGGCTGACAGCAACCATTGCTGGCTTATGGTGAGTTTTTCATCAACTGACACCCCACATCCTTCTCCTTTAAACTGGTCTTGAACCTCTCCTTAAACCTCTCCTTGCCCAGCCTATATTTGTGCTTGGAATTGCCCTGACCCAGGTGTAGGACCTTGCACTTGGCCTTGTTGAACTTTATGAGGTTGGCTCAGGTCCACTTCTCCAGACTGTCTAAGTCCCTCTGGATGGCATCCCTTCCCTCTAACAAGTCAACTAGCCCACACAGCTTGGTGTCATCCGCAAACTTGCTGAGGGTACACTCAATCCCACTGTCCACACCACTGATGAAGATGTTAAACTGCACTGGTCCCAGAACAGACCCCTGAGACACACCACTTGCCACTGGTCTTCACCTGGACATTGTGCCCTTGACCACAACCTTTAATAATTTAAACTAAATTGATAATAGTGCTGACATATTTGTAGTCTGTAGAAGAAATCTCCTTCAGAAATCTCTTCCCTTTTTAAATACCTGTCATCAGACTTCATGAATGCAGGGTGCATAAGGAAGAAAAGACTATACTGAGAAATTATTTGGGGGGGGGGGGGGGGGGGAAAGCTTTGTATTCAAACTGCTGTCGTAGATATGCCCAATGAAGTAGCATGAAGGATCTTATTACTATACCAAAATAAAGCATTTCCTAAGAGAGCTCTCTGATTTCATATTAGCTTATTCCCTCTCTGAAACACAGTGATTACTGCACCGAGTGATACATAAAAATGGGGAAAACAGCAGGCTCCATCAGTTTCAAAGGCATCAGCATTACTGGTGTACCAAGCTGGAAAAATCAGTGTCAGCAGTGACACTGAGTAGGATAGGAAAAGTATACATTTTATATGCACCTAATATTTATGTACTTCACAACTTCTTCTCAGATTATCTGTATCTCCCTTGAATTAAAAAAAAAAACCAAAAAAACAACCAAACACCACAAAAACAACAAAAAAAGAACAACAAAAAAAAAAAAAAAACCCAAACCCTAAAGGTTTTCTTTTTGTATTTTGTCTTCGGAAAGCAGCCTGTAGTTAGTTTTCATCTCATCTGTAATTCTGCGTTTCAGTGCCATCAGCTAAAGTAATAAACATTTCTGCCTGGCCGTGTGTTTTAAAGAGAATCCTCTCAAAATTCATACCTCTAATTTGGCAAAGCATTGTTTAGAGCTGAAAAGAAATCTTCCCCTGATTTGAGTGGTCGTTGTAGGGAATGAATTCACAAACAGTCCTTTGAAAATACAGAAACTGGAAGCTTCACAGAGAAAGAAAGAAAGAAAAAGAAATCTGTGTAAAGCAGGTACTTTCCTTGAAACAGGAAACTTATTTGTTCCCCAAGGCATGGCAAACATTATTTTAAAGCTCATTTGTTCCTTCTTTTCCAAAACCCAGAATAAACAAAATGGTTGTATTTAAAGCAGTTCAGCTCAGTCTGTTCTGATGAATGAAATACCTGCAAGAAAGGGAAAGAAAAAAAACCCAACCCAAACCACAAAACATCTTTCAGTCACCTGGAACAAAGTTAATTCAGTAAAGCTAAGTAGAAATCAGAATTTCTACATGGCTTTTTGGGGTTTTTTTTTTGCTTTTTCCCCTTTTTGCTTCAAATTGGGAGAAAATGTTGAATTATTTAGAAGGTGATGAAACAAAAACACTCTGTGAAAGATCTTGCTTTATTTATGACTACTATGATGCATTGTACTTCTTAGCTGGAATTCTTTAGATCCTATGAAGTATACTATGGCTTGACAGCTAAGGATGGGGCATTTTGGGACCTGCATAGTCTAACTTTTCTTTAGGTGATACCTGTAAACAAATTTAATTAACAGGGGAGAAAAAGGAAGAAAAAAAAAACCAAAAAATAAGCAACCAAAGGGCTGAGGAATATGTTTTGTGGACTGCTTATTTCCACTCAGCTACTTGTATTAGGAATATTCTGTTGTACTGTGCTAAACTGTTCAGATGGTTATCATTCATTATATTTGACAAGGTTAGGTCAGATCCCTTAGTGGCAGTTGTTACTACCAGAATCATACATGAATACAGGCTGGCTGGAGAGAGCAGTCCTTAGGAGCAGGACTTGGAGATGCTCAATATGACCCAGCGATGCATGCTTGCAGCCCAGAAATCGACTGTGCCCTGGGCTGCTTCCCCAGCAGTGTGGGTAGCAGCTGGAGGGAGGGAGTTCTGCATCTCTGCTCTACTCTCGTGAGATCCCACATGGAGTCCTGTGTACAGTTCTGGAGCTCCCAACACAAGAACAACATGTAACTGTCAGAACAGGACTGCAGGAGGCCACAAAGATGATCAGAGGGCTGGAGCACCACTGCTATGGAGACAAACTGAGAGAGGTGGGGCTGTTCAGCCTGGACAAGAGAAGGCTGTGGGGATAACTTCTAATAACTTTCCAGGAGAGCTGGGGAGGGACTCTTGACAAAAGAATGGAGTGACAGGATGAATACCTGAGGGGGACCTACAGAAAGGCTGCGAAGGGATCATTCAGAATGGCTTGTAGCAATAGGACTAGGGGAAATGGTTTGAAACTGGAGCAAAGTAGATTTAGGTCTGACAGAGTTCTCCATGATGAGAGTGGTGAAATACTGAAACAGGTTGCCCAGAGATGTGACTGGGGCTCTGTCCCTGGAGACATTCAAGGTCAAACTTGATGGGGCCTTGAGCAACCTGATCTAGTTTGAGATGTCCCTGCTCGCTTCAGGGGGGGGTGGACAAGATGACCTGCAAGGGTCCCTACAAACCCGATGCATTCTGTGGTTCTGGGAAAGATCTTACTGATTTCAGTGAGCTTTGTATCAGGCTATGATAATCTGCTTCTTTTCACCTTGTGTGTGGTGATTACTCACCACTGAGGATAACAGAATGCAGTTTGCCTGGAGTGTTTTTGAAGGTCTAACGCCTTGTGCAAGCCTGTAAAAGTTAGCTTGTACTTTTTTTTAGCTGTGTAAAATTATTACAAGGGCAGAAATAGTGAAAATAACTGAAAATTAAGCTATGTGGCTGAATCATCCACAGCCTTAGCTTTGTTACAAAACCCAGCTATAATTGTTTAACTAATCTGTGCCTTCTGACTTGCATTTCCTGGCCATGCCATTAATCATAGTGTTCATGTTCTTATTTTTACAATACTTGTTTCATCTCTGCAAGTTTATGGCTCTGTTTGCTGGGAAGATTCCACACTGAGAAGATCTGCTAAGAAATCCAGAGGCTATCTGAATAGAACGTGGATGAATATTCTGCTGCACAGGTATGCTTGTAGTTGCTATATATTAATCAGCATTTCATTACAACTTAAGGTCAGATCTAGACAGTAGTTCAGAAGGTAGGGAGTGCATTATGTATGTCATTTTGAGTCACATACAGCATGATGTGAGATAATTAACATCTAATTGTAGGTTTCTCACACTCCAGAGCCAAGTAAACAACTACATTTTCAGTGTTCATGCTAGTTTGTATATTTAAGATCAGTTTTGTGGTACCACATTGAAAGCAGCTCCTGTGACTTGTCAAAAAATAGCTTTTTAGCAGCCAGTATTCAAGAATTATAGCAGGAAGATTGTATTCCCAGCTGTCACAGTATCTTCATGTTTTACAAGTCAGAAAAAGCATCAGTGACCTTTCTGGATAATGATGTCCTAATGTTTTAAATTCTTCATAGTTAGTGAAGGATATGTTGTGGTGTCAGCAGACAAATCCAGCCACACCACGATGTTAAACTTCCAGGTTTTTTTTTTTCCTTATGTGTTGAACTCTGTGAAAAGTGGGAGATGTTTTGCATGACTTAAGATTTCCAGCCCTAATTTCCTCCTAATCTACAATATTTACACAAAGTCAGCTTTAAGAAAAATAGTTTCTTACATACCTAACTGGTTTTCCTGTATTCAGCTGTAGACCTTCTTGTGACTGTGGTAAGTTTTTGTTGAGACTTTTGGATTATAAAGGGAGAGGAAGAAAATCATCCTAACTCTTACAGAGGAGTGCATATATGAAAGTCTGTCATAAATCTAATCTTTTATTTGCTTGCTCTATTGGAATAAAACATTGTGACACTATTATTTATGTTTTTGCTTTTTTCTAATTCAGAGTGCTACTGAACTTTTCAAGTAGATGTAAAATACATCAATGTTATTCCTGATTGTGCCAGCTGCCTTGGCATGGAATAATTTCATAGTAGGTGGTCAGAGTGGAAACACTTATTTTTGACTGGTAAAAGTTTTCAAGATACGGAAATCTTATCTCCCATGACCTTGGAGGTGTCTAAAAGATGCAGAGGTGTGGTGCGAGGGATATGGTTTAGCACCAGACTTGGTAGAGTTAGATCATGGTTGGACTTGATGATCTTAAAGGTCTTTTCCAACCAAGATGATTTTGTGATTCTATGAGTTGTGCCTAAGTCATTAGAAAGAACTGTGATGCTGTTAGGCAGGACTTGTTTTATTCTCCTGCAGTTAAGGAAAAATAAGTTGAAATACAGGGAAAAATATCTGGTTCTATTTGGCATAGGATGTAAATACAATAACAGCAACCTCAAGGCATTAAGCGTTGGAGATATTTCTGAAGAGAAGTTTAAGGTAGATTTTAACTCACGTCTTCTCTGTCCTTACATTGTAGATATGAACAGACTCAATAATTCTGAAGGTCTTTTTCCAACCAAAATGATTCTGTGGTTCTATGAAGTCTATTTGGGAAGTCAATGAAGAGTTAAAAAACAGTCATTGAGTTATTTACAATACAATACAATACAATACAATACAATACACCAGGTTGGAAGAGACTTTCAAGATCATGGCGTCCAATTTCTTCAGATATGGCTTGCAAGTTTTGTTATGGCTTGCAAGTTTTGTTTCGGCTTTAGTCATGAAAATATAATCATCTTGGATCTTCAGATACAAAGTTATTTATGCAGTAAAAGTGGGTGTTTGGTTTTTAAGAGAACAAAATAAAATTGATTTACATGAATAATACCAGCCTGCTAGTCTGACAAGCTTTGAGTCATCACTGATTCAGACAGCTGTCTTTGGAGGATGCTTGCTTAGTCATGGATAAAATCCTTCAGGTAAACCCACAAAATTCTTCCACTGTTCTTTCAGAGTGGGAACTCTTTTAAAATTAATTCTGGTAGCTGTTTGAGAAGAACAGCTTTTGTCCTGAAGTGGTGCCTGTGTGGGAGTGGTGAATGTTAGGCTGCTATCCTTTTTTGCTAGAGCAGGGCATAACAATGTATCATCTGTATCTAACTTGCCATGGTATCGCAATGATTCATTATCACATCCAGTGCCCTTTACATTTTAGATGAGATCTTTGAAGAATGTGCAAAACTGTAATTGGCCAATTCTCCTTTGTTTTACAGTTAGTCTGGTTAGGTTTTACATGGGTCAATCAATTACTCCAAATCCTAAAAGAACAAATTTAATACTACTTTCTGCAAAGCAGAGTTAAAAGCTTTCCCTTCACTTGCTTGTAATTTTGCAATATTAACGAAAGTAGTGAGAAAAGTAATTTAAGTGAATTGCTTTTTATTAAGAAGTAATGTCCAGAGAGACCAATGACCACATACATTAATCTCCTGACAAGAAGCAACTTTCCACATTTATTACAGTGTACTTAGATCCTCAACAACCATAATTCAATTTTAAAAAGCCCACAGTTGCAATACAGGAAATCGGCTGAAGGGGCAGACTGCCAAAAGCCTGAGGATGAAACAGAATCACAGAATTGTTTCAGCTGGAAAAGACCTTCAAGATAATCAAGTCCAAGCATCGAACCAACACCACCTTATCCAAAGTGCCATGTCCACATGTTTCTTGAATCCCTCGAAGGGATAGTGACTCCACCACCTCCCTGGTCAGCCTATTCCAATGCCTGACCACTCTTGCAGGAAAGAAATTTATCGCAATATCCAATCTAAACCTCCCCTGCCACAATCTCAGGCCATTTCCTCTCATTCTATCACCTGATACTAGGGAGAAGAGACCAACGCCCACCTCATTGCAACTTCCCTTCAGGGAGTTGTAGAACTGTAGAATTATTTTGATTGGAAAAGACCTCTAATATCATCAAGACCTCTAATCAGGAACAGTATGGCCAGCAGGAGCAGGGAGGTCATTCTGCCCCTGTACGCTGCACTGGTAGGACACACCTTGAGTACTGTGTCCAGTTCTGGGGCCCTCAGTTTAGGAAGGATGTTGACCTGCTGGAATGTGTCCAGAGAAGGGCAACAAAGTTGGTGAGGGGTTTGGAACACAAGCCTTATGAGGAAAGGCTGAGGAAGCTGAGGTTGCTTAGCCTGGAGAAGAGGAGACTCAGGGGTGACCTTATTGCTCTCTACAACTACCTGAAGGGAGGTTGTAGCCAGGCAGAGATTGGTCTCTTCTCCCAGGCAGCCAGTACCAGAACAAGAGGACACAGTCTCAGGCTGTGCCAGGGGAGGTTTAGGCTGGATGTTAGGAAGAAGTTCTATACAGAGAGAGATTGCCCATTGGAATGGGCTGCCCGTGGAGGTGGTGGAGTCAACCTTCATTGGAGGTGTTCAGGAGGAGACTTGCTGGGGTGCTTGGTGCCATGGTTTAGTTGTTTAGGTGGATTGGATTGGTTGATAGGGATAGGTTGGACGCGATGATTTTGAAGATCTCTTCTAACCTGGTCTATTCTATTCTATTCTATTCTATTCTATTCTATTCTATTCTATTCTATTCTATTCTATTCTATTCTTAATATCATCACCATGCCCACTAGACCATGTTCTGAAATACCCTGTCTTCTCTAGAGGATGCTGTCATCATCCTCCTCTGCAGACTAAATAACCCAAGTTACCTTAGCTGCTCCTCACCACACCTGTTCTCTAGGCCCTTCACCAGGTTTATTGCCCTTCTCTGGACATGCTCCATCAACCTAATGTCTTTCTTGCAGTGAGGGGCCCAAACACAGTATTTGGGAACACAATAAAATATTTTTCAGCACAGTTTTATGTATCTTAGAGACATATCAACAAATTAAAAAATAAGCAATCTCACTTAAAATTGAAGTCCGTAAAGAAAACGCTTAAATTAATGCCACTTTTGGTGTATTAACTACACTGTACTGTGAGGTGTAAAACCCCTGAATATATTTTGATGGTGAAAGCAGATTTATTTCCTCCCACATAAAACTCCTCAAAATTTTATGCAGTTTCTGAATGAAAAAATGTGATGTGCTATTAAATAGGTATAGCTGTAAGGTAAGTTTCAATTCTGCTACTTCTCACTATACTTTTGCTTTCCAGGACCGTAAACCACTGCTACCTTACTGAACTCTCAAAATTACTTCAAAAGGTAGTGATTTTTAAAATACTAGTTTTAATATTATCCTTGTATTTGCCATTTGCAAAGTGGAAAGAAACAGAAGTATATATGTATCTGTTTATTTTATGGAGAAACTTAAAGATTAGGGTAGAAAACTGCCAACCCCATTCCAAACTAGAAGCTTTTAAGAGACCAAAAAAAGAGAGAACATGAAAATACCATGAATGAGAGCTTTGTTTTATCTGTGTTTTAAGGATTGTTTGTTTCTGCAAATTACTGACAAAGCTCATAGCTTTAATGTTAGAAGTGCAGAATTATCCTTCCAGGTTCCAGATTTCTTTACTTATGGGAATATCGAGTTTAAAAAATCCCACTCTAAAATTAAGCTGGTAGAATTCCATACCACAGGAAAGAAGATGACCTTCATATATTGATTTTATCATTGTAGAGGCATTCTTGCAAAATTAGTTAGAACTAGAAATGATGTTTCGGTTTTAATTAAGGTAGAAAAGCAGTAAATTACACTGATTAAATGGCCCAAGAGGAAGAGAAGTTACAAACTCCAAAGTGAAGACTGAATTCTCAGTGACACTTGGTCTTCATTTAGGCAGCAATATCCCAGAAAGCAGTTCCCATAACTTTTCTCTCCTGAAATTTTCTAGGTAACTTCAAACTTCATTTTAAATCCATCAGTCTTTCAGATCCCAAAGACCTATTTCAGCTTTGATAACCATTTTGGCTTTGATGTCTATCACAAGTTGCATTAAACTAAATGCTTTTCATATAACTTCTCTAATGAGTTTGATTTGGACCTGATCCAAAAAAAGGCTGTAGAACACAGCATCTCCTTTCAGAGGAATATTTTAGACAGCAAAGCAATTGTGCAGGGTGCTTAAGACTGTGACTATGCCCAGTTCTGTCACCAGTTCCATGTGTTAGGGAGAGAGGTAGATAGGAGATGGTTTGTATCTGCCAGGTTTTATTATGCTTACTCAAAATCAGCTGTAATTGATAGTTTGAGCTTTAAATCTAAAGTATGCAATAGAACCATAGAATTGCCTGGTTGGAAAAGACCTTAAGATCATCAAGTCCAACCATAACCTAACATCTCCCTGTACACAACTGTTAAATAGAATAGAATAAACAGCTTGAGACTGTGTCCTCTTGTTCTGGTACTGGCTGCCTGGGAGAAGAGACCAACCTCTGCCTGGCTACAACCTCCTTTCAGGTAGTTGTAGAGAGCAATAAGGTCACCCCTGAGTCTCCTCTTCTCCAGGCTAAGCAACCTCAGCTCCCTCAGCCTCTCCTCATAAGGCTTGTGTTCCAAACCCCTCACCAACTTTGTTGCCCTTCTCTGGACACATTCCAGCAGGTCAACATCCTTCCTAAACTGAGGGCCCCAGAACTGGACACAGTACTCAAGGTGTGTCCTAACCAGTGCAGCGTACAGGGGCAGAATGACCTCCCTGCCCCTGCTGGCCACACTGTTCCTGATGCAGGCCAGGATGCCATTGGCCCTCTTGGCTGCCTGGGCACACTGTGGGCTCATGTTCAGCCTACCATTGACCATGTCCCTAAGCTCCTCATCCAAATGTCTTTTAAGCATCGCCAGGGATGGTGACTCCACCACTTCTCTGGCAGAAATACATGAAGGAGTTCTGCCAGACAGGTAAGATTGTATTTTACGACACACCATATTTACCAACTTTGGCTGCTTCATTTTGAAATAAACAAAAAGTACTTCATTTGGTGGGAAATGTAGGACTTGTTACAAGCATCCTATTGGATTTGATACAGCCATGCACAGCCTGATCTTGTTGGAGGTGACCCTGCTCATTGCAGGGGGCTGGACAAGATGACCTTCTGAGGGCCCTTTCCAACCTGATGCGGTTTGTGAACCTGTGAATTAGTGATCCAAGGTCATCAATAGGATTTCTTGGATGGGTGAAATGAGGAGGGATTTTAGGCATATACTGCAAAAAGTTGTTGGTTGTCTTTTTACTTCTTTCTTTTTTTAATAGTGTGGTGCATCTCTAAATTGGCCTCACCTTAGCACCTCTTCTGAAAATTTGGATGCAGCAGTTAGGAATTATCATTTATTTAGACTCCTGATGTCAGAGGGATCGAAGGCCATACAGCTTCTTACGAAGTAAGTTCTTTACTGGCTTCTAGCACAAGACCTATGTGAGACCTGTGGTTGAGCGGAGCAGCTCCTTCTGCCTGCCTGTCACTGCTAATGATGCGTAATTTATGGACAGAGTAGATAGCAATTCCTAATCAGCAGAGCTGCAGCTAATAATGCTGCAACATATCATAGAGAATTGATGTTAGATTTATGAAAAATCAAACTGGCAAGTGAATTTTCTCCTGTTACCTGCTGTAAAACCTTCCTTTACAGAAACATTCAGTCTGTTCACTAACACTTGAAAGACTGGTTTGAATCATCTTCTGTTTATCAATTATTTATTATTAAAGGCAGGTCTTGAGCAACACAGCATTTAATAAGTGTTGCACTTGATTTTAATACTTTAAAATGTATGTTTCAACTCTTAATATGTTGACTTTATTTATTTCAATTCTCCCATCTTTAATCCTTAATGTTTGAACTAAGTTCTAACCTAAAGCATTTAATTACATGGAGTAATTGGAAAGGAAAGTTCTCTGGGATTTTTCTTGTTCATTTGTGCTTTGGATTTATGATCGATTCTAATCATGCTAACAGCCAAAAAAAGAAACTAAAGATGCATTTCTATTTGTACTGCTTAGCTTTGCTCTGAAGGTTGTGTGCACAGAAGTTATTTTTCGAAATCACGAGGAAGTTTCTTCACTGATTTTATTCCATAAGCCACATGAAATCAGTATAAAACACGAGGTTATGAACTGAACTATGCACTGCCACCTGTTCTTCTGTGTTACCAGACTGCCTGGGTTATTTGAGAGTCATTTGTGACACAGGAGTCAAACTATTTGGGGGACATGGTGTTTTAACATGCAAAGCTTGATACAGCCACTCTTACCTCAGGGTAAAAAGTTTCTTATTGAACTAGATTCCTCATTAGATTTCCAATCTTTATTTCCTAGGTATTCCTTCATCAACTTTATACTAAAATGCTGAGTACCATCTAGGGGCAGGATGTAAGAAAGATTATATTTCACAAGGGCTTGTAGTGATAGGATGAGGGGGAATGGATTTAAACTGGTAAAGGGTAGATTTAGACTGCATATTGGGATGTAATTATTTACATTGAGGGTGGTGAGACACTGGAACGGGTTGCCAAGGGATGTTGTGGATGCCCCCACCCTGGAGCTATTCAAGGCCAGGTTGGATGATGCCTGGAGAAACCTGGTCTAGCAAAAGGTGTCCCTGCACATGGCAGGGGGTGTTGAAAGCAGATGATCTTTAAGGTCCCTTCCAACCCAAACTTTCCTCTGATTCTATGATTCAGTTACATTCCTCTCTGCAATGCATGTTAGAACCATAGAATCACAGAATTGTTTTGTTGGAAAAGACCTTTAAGATCATCAAGTCCAACCATTCTCTAACTCTGCCAAGTCTGGTGCTAAACTATGTCCCTCAGCACCATATCATAACGTCTTTGAAACACCTTCAGGGATAGGGATTCAACCACCTCCTTAGGGAGCTTATTCTAGTATTTGAGAATCCTTCCAGTGAAGATGTTTCTTCTAATATCCAGTCTGTACCTCCCCTGGTGCAACTGGATGCCATTTCTTGTAATCTCATGTTGGATAGATTAAGATAATACCTTAAATACATCTCCTGTCTTGAATCTGGCCCCACTGTAGAAATGTCTAGGAATGCAGGAAATTCAGGAAACAGTTTATTAGATGTTTTCTATTTACATGTTTCCAAGTATACTTGAGTATATTTCATATTTTATTGTACAGATCAGCATGGGAAATGGCTAAAGTAAAACCCACTTATAGGTTATCATAAAGCCTTCAATTAAATGATGTCTATCACATTATTAAATATTCAGTACTGACATATGCACCCAAACTGTGCAGAATATGGTAAGTGTTTATAAAATGAATCATGATAGGCATTATCATTTGGGGCTACACTGAGAAGCAGACAAATATCTTCAGTGATGACAGTGGAATAGACAAAATATGGCGCTGATGGAGTGGAGCAGATTGCTCAAGCAGCTTGACTGATTGACCGTATCAGATGCCACTAATCTGAAATAATCTGCAGAATCAACACCAGATGAAAGGAATCCCAATATTTTTCTGGTTTCTGCAGGGCTCAGCTGCTTCATGACTGAGAATCCAGAGCCTTTGGAAGTTTATATAGAGAGGACGATATCCATAATGAGGTATAAAGGTGTGTTAATACAAAATAAAACCCCTACATCTTTGATGTTTTTATTGTCCCTTGTTTGCTTGCTTGCTTTTAGGAAACATGAATAGACTTTAGAATGAAGCATTTTAGAGATGGGGAGATTCTTAGGAAGTCAGAGGTGCATACCTTTGGAATAATGTACTTTTGGCACAATGCAGGAATAAACTGGAGAGACTTCAATGGCAGTCGGACTGGATGATCTCAAAAGGTCTCTTCCAACCTCAACAGTTCTATGATTCTATGATCTAGCAGAACAATGTAATATCCCATATGGCCCTGAAATTTCTGAGCAGAGTTGCATTTCTATGTAGTTATTGGTGGTTATTACTTTAATCCTTCTATTATTACTTTATCCTTCTATTAATTTAATTATTTATTATTTACTAATATATATTAGTATATATTTTTAATTAATAAATATATATTAATATATTTATTAGTTATTGTTAATTATTTAATTATTATTTATCCTTCTATTATTACTTTTATCCTTCTTTTCTTCACATGGTTCTATCTCTGAGTTCTTGTCTCTTTGCATGCTGTCCAAGGACCATGAATAAAAGTGGTCAGAGCTTACATTTAATTCCCCTGAGCTCAGACACAGATTTTTGCTGTGGTCTTCAATGGGACAAATGGAAGCTGAATTTGAGGGGCTGATGGAACTGGGATTGTTTTGTCTGGAGAACAGGAGGCTGAGAGGAGACCACTTTACTCTCTACAATGCCCTGAACAGATGTTGGAGTGAAGTGGTGGTTGGTCTCTTCTCCCTAGTATCAGGTGATAAAATGAGAAGAAATGTCCTGAAATTGTGCCAGGGGAGGTTTAGATTAGATATTAGGGGGAAAAAAATTCCTGCAGGAGTGGTCAGGCATTAGAGAGGTGTTCAGGAAACATGTTGACATGGCATTTTGGGACATGGTTTAATGACCACAGTCAAAGATTAGACTCACAGACTCAATGATCTTAGAGATCTTTTCCAACCAAAACAATTCTATGATCCTATGATTCTATGAACTTATAGGAATGTGGCCTAAACCTCTCACATTCATGAATCATTCTCTCTTCTCTGCTGCTAGCATCATATTCAAAATCTATACCAATACTGGAGATGTAGATAGTGAGTTAGCATATTATTCTTGGGCTCTACCAAAATCAATAGGAACTTGCTGACTTGAATGAGCAAAGCATCAAGTCTGCAAGGAATATCTCTAGAGGCTTAAAAACACTGTTTAACCTTTATTACAGGAGGTGCATTTTGAAATATGTAATGAAAGTAAAAATTATGCTACTTTTTATAGACTGGTAGTTGTCTGTAGGTCTTCAGATGAACAGGAAATTACTCCAGTGAAAGGCAATTTATAAGAGGAGATAAGAGGGTAAGATTTCATAGCACTAATTAGCAACAGTGTAGATCAAAGCATAAAGAAACAATTAGTGCAGCAATGTATCTAAAATCACAGAATCACAGAATACATCCAATTGGAAGAGACCTCAAAGATCATCCAGTCCAACCCTTGACCCAGTACTGAAGGGTCAACACTAAACCATGTCCCTAAGTGCCAGGTCTACACGCTGCTTAAACATCTCCAGGGATGGTGACTCCAGCACTGCCCTGGGCAGACCATTCCAATGTTTGAGAACCCTCTCTGTGAAGATATATTTCCTAACATCCAGCCTGAACCTCCCCTGGCACAGATGGAAACCATGTTGCTTGCCACCAAGGATAAGAGGCTGCCTTCTCCTAGCTCCAACCTCCCTTCAATTCACTGTAGAGAGTGATGAGGTCTCCCCTCTGCCTCATCATCTCCCGGATGAACAACCTTAGCACCCTCAGACACTCCTCATAGACCATGTGCTCCATGACTTTCACAAGCCTGGTTGCCCTTCTCTGTACATGCTCCAGCCCCTCAACGTCCTTCTTGTAGTGAAGGGCCCAGAACTGAACATAATGCTTGAGGCGTTGCCTCACCAATGCTGAGTACAGGGGAATGATCACCTCCCTGTTCCTGCTGGCCACAATGTTTCTAATACAACCCATGATGCCACTGGCTTTCTTGGCCACCTGGGCACACTACTGACTGACCACAGGTGTTATCCTGAAGGTAGAGATATAAAGCTGCTCGACATAATTGCTCAGTGACCAGAACTGTCCCTTGGAAATGGAAAATCCAGGTTCAGCTCTCATTCCAGCAAAAGGATGTTCAAAACAAACAAACTCTGCTTCCTTGATAAAAACCCTGGCCAATAAAGGAGGCTGAGGGAAGACCTTCTCATTCTCTACTAGTCCCTGAAAGTAGGTTGGAGCTACGTGGGGACTGGTTTCTTCTCCCTAGGAGCAAGTGATAGGAGGAGAGGTAATGGCTTCAAGTTGCACCAGGGGAGGTTTAGGTTGGATATTAGAAGAAGCATCTTCACTGGAAGAGGAAGAAACATATTGATTGAAATATATCTGGAACAGGGTCCCTAGGAGGTGTTTGAATCCCCATCTCTGAAGGTGTTTAAAAGACAGAGATGCTAAGGGACATGATTTAGCCCCAGAGTTAGATAATGGTTTGACTCAATGATATTAAAGGTCTTTTCCAACCAAAATGATTCTGTGAATCTATGAAAGTGATTGAAAAAGGACTTCCAGGGTTAAGCAACATAAGCAAAGCGATTTGGGACCTCAGTTTTGGATTTATATATCTATTTTCTATTTTAGCACCAATTTAGGTAATGAATTCCTTCACTGATTCAATCCCTTAGGGTCTAATTTCATATACTCATACAATGTGTGCCAAAACTGCTAGTTAACATATTTTCTTCTGAGATATACTAACTCTCTGTTTTTTATCTGGGCACATTTTATTTTCCCTAAAGCTGAAGAAAAGCAGGATTATTCCAGTAGGAGATCATAATGCTTGGGAATATCTCAGGTTCTGAGCTCTGATTTATATTAGGTTTTGTCTGGTGCCCACCTTCAGAAGGATATTTCTACAGCTTTACTGGTTTTTAATATCTGCCAAAGAGCAAATGACAGATGTGTCTTCTGTGCACCAAGCCATCAATCAAGGAGTGCAGTGTTGTTGAAGCTGTAATAGACTAGGGCTCTAAGTGAGGTAAATTTCAGAGGGAGATAATATCTTTAATAGAGTGATGGTCAAATAGATTTTTGGAGGAGGAAAAAAAGCTATACAATGCTTTGGCCTCAGAGTGACTAACTGCCTGTTTCTGCTTCTTTTTCACAAGGCCAAGGATTTTATCACCTCTTCTCTTGCTACTATTTCCCTCTGATTACTTAACTAAATGCAAACTTTCAGGTCCCACTGAAAAGAGAATGATACTAAGAAAAAATCATGGTGAAAATCATCTTCACCACTGGCATCTCCTTCATTTGGAGAAACCTCCCCTCAGGGGAGAATGTTCATGTGGGTTCCTTCCATCATTGCTCTTTCCTTCTCCCATGGTGATTTACCCCCTTCCCTTTGTTCCAATGTACTTTCTAATTTGTTCCAATGCACTTTAGTTGGAATTGTTTGAGCTGATTTCAGGCCTCTGCTGAGAGTACATTCCTTTTTTTCCAACTGCACCACCTGGTCCAATAAATTATACTACTTCTCCTTAAAAAATCAGAAGTGGTATTAATCAGAAGTCTTATGAGGAAAGGCTGAGAGACTTGGGACTATTTAATCTGGAAAAGGGAATACTAAGAGGAGATCTTATAATGTCTATAAATATCTGAAGGGTGGATGACAAGAAGTGGCCAGGCTCTTTTCAATAGTGTGTTGTTACAGTACAAGGAACAAGGGATACAAACTGGAACACAGGAAGTGCTCCAGGAAAAACTCCTGTACTGTAAGGGTGAAGGAGCACTGGAAGAAGTTGCCCAGAGAGATTGTGGAGTCTCCTCCTCTGAAGACTTTCAAGACAAATCTGGATATATTACTGTGTGACTTGCCCTAGGTGATCCTGCTTTGGCAGGGGGGTTGGACTCAATGATCTTCAGAGGTCCCTTCCAACTCCTAACATTCTATGATTCTATGATTAAGTAACCAATCAGTAAGTCATTTCTAGTCTCTTTTGTGTAAAGGGATTAATTTCTCACTTATCACGATGGTCACAACTTTTTACTGTGCACTTTATGAGCTTCCCTACTCAAGAAGATGACCATTATGCAAAATAATTTGTCAAACTAGAGTTTTATTTGTTTTTCTTTTCTCAGCAATAAGTCTTTTAAGCTACAGAGACTTCACCTGCCATAGATTACACACAGATAGTTCATAACATACACTGTGTCCAGTTCTGGACTTCTCAGTTTAAGAAGGACATTGAGACTTTTGAACATGTCCAGAGAAGGGCAACAGGGCTGGGGAGAAGCCTTGAGCACAAGCCCTACAAGGAGAGGCTGAGTGAGCTGGGATTGTTTAGCCTAGAGAAGAGGAGACTCAGGGGCGACCTTATTGCTCTCTACAACTACCTCAAAGGTGGCTGTAGCCAGACAGGGGTTGGTCTCTTCTCCCACCAGGGGAAGTTTAGGCTCGAGGTGAGGAGAAAGATCTTCACAGAGAGAGTTGTTAGCCATTGGAATGTGCTGCCCAGGGAGGTGGTGGAGTCACCATCCCTGGAGGTGTTCAAGAGGGGATTGGACGTGGCATTTGGTGCCATGGTTTAGTAGTCCTGAGGTGGGTGACAGGTTGGACTTGGTGATCCTTGAGGTCTTTTCCAACCTTATTGATTCTATGATTCTATGATAACAGGAATGGGCTAGCAGAAAACACAAGGCATTGCTTTTTAGTATGCACAATTATTACTGCAGCCTTCAATAACCTGGTTAATATGTAGCCTACCTACAAGATAGTGAACTTGGAGAATTTGCTGTTCACTCCTTTGTAGTCTGTGATAGATTTTTATTATAAGAATTATTTACTAAATTTGGTGAAAAAAGATAATATTTTGGTAGAATTGAACTGAGATGCTGACAACAGAAAGAAAGATTGGTGAGAGTCTTTATAAGGCCTGTGTACAAGTCAGAAGGATCACAGCTATCTTAAGAGCAATGAAAGAACACTAGGACAACGAATGGCTGTTCATTGTTCTAACTGATTTTGTAATTCAAATCTAAAAGAGCATTTACTGGGCACTGATGCTGATGATTGAGATGCAGGCTGAGAGGGCTGGGGTTGCTCCGCCTGAAGAAGCCAAGGCTGCAGGGGGAATTTCTAGCAACCTTCCAGTATTTGAAGGGGGATACAGAAGAGCAGGAGAGGGACTTTTGACAAAGCCTTGGGTGACAGAACGAGGGGTAATGTCTTCAAACTGGAAGAAGCTGAATTTAGATTGACCTAAGGAAAAAATTCTTTCCCATGAGGTTGGTGAGGCACTGGAACAGGTTGCCCGGGGATGTTGTTGTTGCCCTCACCCTGGAGGTGTTCAAGGTCAAGTTGGATGATGTCTTGAGCAACCTGGTCTAGTGGAAGGTGTCCCTGCCCATGACCTGCACTTACAGTGGCATATGAATGACATTAGAGAAGGAAGGACTCATGATCACCTTTAATTACTCTTTGTAGTTTAGTTGTATTACAGTGCAACAGGGAGAACAGCTTACACAGAGATTCTACTTGCACTGCTAAAGGATCAAGGAGTCATCAGACCTTTCTGCTCCCAGCCTGATGCAATTGGAAAATACATGACTTTCAAAGACAGGGAGGACTGAGGTAGGGAACTGGTTGGCAAATACCATTCACCTAAGGGAGATCACGAGACTGCAGAAGTTTAAGAATCGCATTTCATTAGAAAGGTATTTCAAAGGTAGATGTAGCATTAATAGCAGCTGTGTAAGCAGCTAAAACAGCACGGCTATCAAAAAGGGATTGCTTATATTTCTAGTGAAGCTATTTCAGGGAATGTCTGCAAGTTATTTTGGAAACACCATGCTTATTCAATAAAATGGTATTGCTTTGTCAGGCAGTAACCCAGCTCCTTGGTGAATAAACTTGGAGGCAATTACCTTCCCGTGAAAGGATTATTGCCTTATGGAAAAATACCGTGATGCTCTTTGTGTTACAGGACAGCAAATATTTGTGTTGCTAACTTTTCCTGCTGCTTGAAGAAGCACTGTAAAGATCTAGTTAGAAGTCAGAAAGTCTTTGTCATTGTAAAAACTGAGCTGAGAAACCATCTGGGAGGAACGCAGCATCATCTAGGCTGGGGTGACTAAGCATCTGTTCTGAAGCTCTGCCTGTGCACAGCGTGGAGGGTTTGAAAACACTACAAGGAAAAAGTAAAATGATACTTTAGAGCTGAGCTTTGTCTAAGTGCACCTAAATGTTCAGGCAGAAAAAGAATCAGTGTGTTTGTTTAGAGATCATTATTCAACAGCCTCTGGAGTGCAAAGAAGCTCATGTTGTGAGTTGGTTTCCATGTTTTGGTTGGCTTGTTTGTTTCCTTTTCTGTAAGGCTCCAAGTCCCAGACTGCCCCAAACACCTTTTGTCTGAAAACTCCCATGAGCAATTCTACAAGCAACAACTTACTCGAATGTTTTAGAAAAGAAGGGAATTAAAACATCAGCCAAACCATAACATTTTGGGTCAGGCTGACATGTATCACACGTTTAGAAGCAGGGAAACGTCAGTCTCAGTGGGAAGACAATCCTAACCTCTTCACTGCAAATACAGCCACTGTTGCAATTCAGTATTCTTTTGGACAGTGTGGCACAGATCATCACCCAGTTCCGTAGTGGTCTAGACCCTCTGATACGTTTAATTACTGCCTGACACATATTTCAAGCCTACACATATATCTAGAGCAATCTTCTCACTCCTTGCCTCTCTAGATGTGTAACTTGCTTTGTACAGCTTGCTTTTTGGCAAGTGCAGTCTCAGTGTTGTTCTCAAATGCTTGGCTCTATGTCCAGTGCAAATATTTCTGTGTGCATCTAGATGTATGCAAAGGGATAAGCTCATTCTACAAGATCCCAGTGTCCCAAAGTACCATGCCCACATGGTTCTTGAGCACCTCCAGGGATGGTGACCCCACCAACTCCCTGGGCGGCCTGTTCCAATGCCTGACCGCTTGCAGAAAACAATTTTTTCCTGATATCCAGCCTAAACCTCCTCTGGCACAAATTCAGGCCGTTCACTCTCATTCTATCACCCAATACTAAGGAGAAGAGACCCCCCTCCATCTGGCTCCAACCTCCTTTCAGGGAGCTGCAGACAGCCTCCTCTTCTCCAGACTAAACAATCCCAGTTCCCTCGGCTGCTCCTCCTAAAACCTGTTCTCTAGTCCTGAAGTGCAGCATTGCTCCTGTGTGGTCCATGTAAATTAATTTGGGAAGCAGAGCATTTGAGGTGACTGGTGTGTTCTAAATTTCACCTCATTAGAGCTGTAAATTATGTGCCTTATCCTTTCAGCTTGCCCCATGTTTTAAAATCGTCATTTGAAAGGACTGGGTGTTTTTTCTCTTATAGTCTTCTACAGTTTAGAGTATCATCCTTGATTCTGACAAGCACACAAGCTCTTTTCTCTTTTAAAAAAATGTTCTTCAAATTTTGGTCAGTCAGCCCTAGAATGTTGATTTCCATGCCCTTTCTACTTCAATCTTACTGCACTCCCAGGAGTAGTGCTCTCTTCACAGCTGTGTAGAAAGGGGTTAAATGCTGTTTTACATGCCAGGTTGCAAGTTCCCATGCTGTCTAACCCACTGATGGAAAGTACTGTGCCCATGTTTGACAGCAGATGTCCTCTCAGAAGCCTATGACAGCCAATAGGCTGAGAAATGTTGCTTCCCAGGAAAACAAAAACAAAGTTTTGTCACAGTAGTTATTTGGTTGGCCAGAGAGGTAACTGGGTGAATCTAAAGGGCTAGTGCATCCAGAAGAGATTGGCTTAGGCTGCTTATTTTAATAGATCTCTCTTTTATAGTTATTTTTGTTGTACTTTGCAATATTATTACGAATTGCATAATATCTGCAAATTCTATTAGCATAGAATTGACTGCTTTTCCCTTGTTACCTAAGGAGCGTTTCTAGAAGTCATCATCATAGAGAATAATTGACCATGACAGTCTATACATGCTGCACAACAGCATGCCACACAAAAGCACAGACTGGTTTGGAGTGAAAGTGACTTTAAACATCACTTAGTTCCAACCTCCCTGCCATGGGCAAGGACACCTCCCACTAGACCAGGTTGCTCAGGGCCTCATCCGACCTGGCATTGACCACCTCCAGGGAGGTGGCATCCATGACCTCCCTGGGCAACCTGTTCTCGTGTCTCACCACCCTCACTGTTAAGAATTTCTTTCTGCCGTTCAGTCTAAATCTAGCCCAATCCACACCCCACACCCCCCAACGCAGGATCATCTATTGAGTTAGGAATTAGGAACTCTGAATAGTAGGAGGCTGCCTTCTTTTCTGGAAAATTCCCTTGTAAGCTGCTGTTGTAAGAGGACTGCAGACAGTCCTGCCTTTCTCTTAACATGACATGAACAAGGGTTGGAGAACTTCATTGTCTCTGTTGAATGTCAAGAGGGATATAATATCAGTATCTGCAGCTTGGGGTGTAACACAAGGCAAAGTGGATTATACTTTATGAAAGCTTTATGCTGTATACAAAACTCCCTTCCATACTGAAATGTTCAAGTCAAAAGAAAATGCTTCCTTCAGCATTGTTGCTTGCTGTACCAATTAATTTCTTCTGAATTAATGTATTTATGACTCTGCTCCAGATAGTGTTTTAGTCCTGCTCTGCATGTGAACCTAATTCCTTCTGTAATGTTACTGAGACTCACTTCCCAGGTTCATGTAGAAGCCTAGATTTTCATCACCAACTGGGGACAAGCTTCTCTAGTCTACAGCACTGCTAAAGGAACCAGATAAGGAGGAAAATGTTAACTAGTGGAACATCAGGTGAAAAATAGGTAAAATTCCAAGGAATTACCAGTGTAATCATTAAAAAGACCAAGAGAATTCTAAATGAGATGGATATATATATATATTTTTTTAACTCTAGCACTAATGAACAAAGCAGGATGGAGTTTAAAGCCAGCCTGAGACAGGCATTAGCCTAGTGCTAAAATTTATATTCAGAAGATATTTTAGTTTACTAATACTTTGAAGATGAGATTGTACTCATAAATATAGAACAGATAAAATAAATCTTTCCAGAACTAATGTGCTTTAGGGTTGATGAATTGGCAACAATTAATACTTGCACACACTGTAATAAAATGTTCATGAAGTTTATTATTTGCCATTCTTATCAACTAATTAAAAACATCTTCAGGGTCGGATGTGTAATAAATGGGTTGGAGAGAAAGACAGAATGGATATAAACAAATTTTCTTCCCTTGAATATCACAATGACTGTTGGCTCATGGCTCATTAATTCGAGCTACAGAAAAGAGCAGCAACAGTATGAAAAAGACTATATATTATATTATGAACTCTGGGTGTGTTCGGCTCTCTGGCTGGAAGCTAATTTTATATGTTGAGATATAATTAATGTGCTGAGTTCTACTTCTAATTTGGAGCCCATGTGAAACTGCTCAGTGTCATTGGCTAGCAGTGAAAAGGGAGAGCTGATGCTGCTTCCTCTCAGCAAAGCTGAGAGACTCCAACCTATTATTTAACTGACTAAGAGCACAGAGATTTCCTATCCATAGAGCCTTGATCCTGTCTTTAGGGGCTGTTTTCTATGTTGACCCCTGCCACGTAAAATAACTATTTTCAGGGCAAACTTTCCAGTGATCTTTAGAGTAAACAGAGAGAAATGTGCAAGACAGAATAGAAGAATAAAACCTGAAGGCGGGTGGTGTTGGCCTCTCCCCCAAGTAACTAACAACAGGACAAGAGTTAATGGCCTCAAGCTTCATGAGAGGAGGTTTAGGTTGGATGTTGGGAAAAATTCTTTCCTGAAATAATGGTCAGGCATAGGAATCGGTTGCCCAGGGAGGTGGTAGAGTCATCATGCCTGGAGTTGTTCATGAAATGTGTGGACATGGCACTTCAGGACACGATCTAGTGGTCATGGAGGTGTGGGGTAGAAGGTTGGACTTGATCATATTAGATGTCTTTCCCCACCTTAATGATTCTGATTCTATGAATGAGTCCCAACATACATTACCTCATCTAACCACTGTGAGGCAAAGCATGCACTTGCATTCCCTTGATATTGCCTCCCTTTGTGAAACAAATCTCTCATGTGAACTTAGGAGCTGAATCTAGCTGAGGAATGAAAAAACAATTTATCCATTAAGTTACACCAGTCTACGTGTGGCAGAGTGAGGTTAGTGCCAGTGAAATGCTACTGGGGGTGGGGTTGATAATGGCCTGTTTGTACAGAATTGTTATCCAGAAAATCTGTAGATGTCTTGCTTATTTATAGGGGGGGGAGGGGGAAGGGAGAAAGGTGATTTGTTTTGTTTTGTTTTGTTAAAGTATTTGTCAAAAATCATAGTTAGTGATGACAGGCTGGACAGATGGGCAGAGTCCAACGGTATGAGATTTAAGACATCCAAGTGCCAGGTTCTGCACATTGGCCACAACAACCCCATGCAGTGCTACAGGCTGGGGTCAGAGTGGCTGGAGAGCGGCCAGGCAGAGAGGGATCTGGGGGTACTGGTTGATGGTAGGCTGAACATGAGCCTGCAGTGTGCCCAGGCAGCCAAGAGGGCCAATGGCATCCTGGCCTGCATCAGGAACAGTGTGGCCAGCAGGGGCAGGGAGGTCATTCTGCCCCTGTACACTGCACTGGTTAGGCCACACCTCGAGTCCTGTGTCCAGTTCTGGGCCCCTCAGTTTAGGAAGGATGTTGACCTGCTGGAACGTGTCCAGAGAAGGGCAATGAAGTTGGTGAGGGGTTTGGAACACAAGCCCTATGAGGAGAGGCTGAGGGAGCTGGGGTTGCTTAGCCTGGAGGAGAGGAGACTCAGGGGTGACCTTATTGCTCTCTACAACTACCTGAAGGGAGGTTGTAGCCAGGCAGAGGTTGGTCTCTTCTCCCAGGCAGCCAGTACCAGAACAAGAGAACACAATACAATACGATACAATACAATACAATACAATACAATACAATACAATACAATACAATACAATACAATACAATACAATACACCAGGTTGAAAGAGACCTTCAAGATCATCATGTCCAATCTATCAACCAATCCAACCCACCTAAACAACTAAACCATGGTACCAAGCACCCCATCAAGTCTCCTCCTGAACATCTCCAGTCTCAGGCTGCGCCAGGGGAGGTTTAGGCTGGATGTTAGGAAGAAATTCTTCATAGAGAGAGTGATTGGCCATTGGAATGGGCTGCCCAGGGAGGTGGTGGAGTCACCATCACTGGAGGTGTTCAAGAGGAGACTTGATGGGGTGCTTGGTGCCACAGTTTAATTGTTTAGGTGGGTTGGATTGGTTGATAGGTTGGACATGATGATCTTGAAGGTCTCTTCCAACCTGGTCTATTCCATTCCATTCCATTCCATTCCATTCCATTCCATTCCATTCCATTCCATTCCATTCCATTCCATTCCATTCCATTCCATTCCATTCTAAATATAAGGGTAGCATAACATGACAGCATGTATCAAAATAGGGTTTTTAAGTGGTCTGATCAAGAAAAGAATGTTTTCATGTAAGTAACTAATAAGATTAAGATACATTAAACATAATATTTAAACAGATGAGATATAAAGTCATTTGGGGAAATAACTCTTAGAAAGTTGTGGTTCCTTTTTGTTGTGCATCCAAAGAACTGTAGGGCATGCTTTGCTTTTAAAAAATAAAACATTACCTTTAACTTCCAATTAATGATTAAATAAATTGAAGACATTTTGTAACAATTTTAGTGAGACTTGTGAGAAGTTGTTACTGAATGGTGGCAGCCCTTAGTAGATGCTCACTTCATCTAATTTTCTACACAGAAAATGGTTACAGCAATGGTTCTAAAACATACAACCTCCTTTTTCCAGAAGGTCACAGAGGCTTTGCTTCTACTCCTGTGCTATGGAAAATGTTTCATAGAATCACAGAATCATTTCAGTTGTAAATTCCCTTAAGATCATCAGGTTAAACCATTATCTGATACTACCAAGTCTGGGTCTAAACTCTGTCCACAGAACCACATTTCTGTGTCGTTTAAACATCTCCAGGGATGGGCATTCAACCACCTCCCTGGGGAGCCTATTACAGCATTTGAAAACCTTTTCAGCCAAGAAATTTCTTCTGATATCCAACCTAAACCTCCCTGATGCAACTTGAGGCCATTTCCTCTCATCCTATCACTTGTTCCTCAGGGAGAAGAGACCAATAACCACCTCACCAGACCTCTATTGCAGGCAGCCCACATTTTATATGTCCTTTATTTGTTCCCAATGTGTAGGAAATAGTGGGTAGAACTACAAAGACAGGAATATATACAAGATGCATAGTAAATTAAGGATTGCACTCCCTAATCCTACTCTCCAAAGCAAGGTGTGATGTCATCCCCTTGCATGTTTGGGCTCTACTGGACTATCGCTGCTCATACTTTCCCTGCTAATGACAACAGGCAGAGGGAGGATGCAATTAAGATCCAAGGACAATAAATTGTGTAGCTGGTAAATACAAAAACATAGGCAATCCAAAAAACTTCTTGAACAGGTTAAATATATGTGTTTCAATGAAGATAAACATAGACAGTAAAGATTTTGAGACTACTACTTTGATTCTGCATTTAAATAATCATAATTTTAAAACATATCTTTTGCCTGAACCAGTCCTCTAGTTACAGAAGAATGTGAGTATAAAAGGGATTATAAGGCCAAAGTATCCTTCTAGGGGGATTACCATATTACTGAAAAGACCATTAAAAAGGGGAGGGAAATAGGAAGGATGAAAGTGGAAATTAATCAGAACTCAAAGGTAAAATCTATAAGCTTGTTTCAGATCTTAGATTTTTAAAGTCAGAAAGTAATGAATTATTTTCAAACAGTGGAGGAAAGGCATTAAACAAAGCTAAAAGATTTCAAGGAGAAGATGTATTAGCATATAGGGATATCAACTTTATATCAGCTTAACAGAAAGGAAAAAAAAAGAAAAAATGAGGAAGCAGTAATTAATGTGATTGAGTACTGCCTCCTGAAGGTTGGATGAGTAGCACAATGTGAACCATTAGAAGATCAGTAGTTACTAAGTTCCTCTGCAAAAATGCTCAAGAGAGTAAATTTGTTCACTACCGCAGAAATGAGTATTTGCTGAATGATGGCCTCTGATGCTGATGAGCACTGTCCTTACACTCTGCCATAATGCTTTTCACTGTATCACAGTATCACCAAGGTTGGAAGAGACCTCAAAGATCATCAAGTCCAACCTGTCACCACAGACCTCATGACTAGACCATGGCACCAAGTGCCACGTCCAATCCCCTTGAACCCCTCCAGGGACAGTGACTCCACCACCTCCCTGGGCAGCACATTCCAATGGCTAACAACTCTCTCAGTGAAGAACTTTCTTCTCACCTTGAGCCTAAACTTCCCCTGGTGCAGCTTGAGACTGTGTCCTCTTGTTCTGGTGCTGGTTGCCTGAGGGAAGAGACCAACTCTCTCCTGGCTACAATCCCTCTTCAGTTAGCTGTAGACAGCAATAAGGTCACCCCTGAGCCTCCTCTTCTCCAGGCTAAACAATCCCAGCTCCCACAGCCTCTCCTTGTAGGGCTTGTGCTCGGTGCCTCTCACCAGCCTTTTTGCCCTTCTCTGGACATGTTCAAGTGTCTCTTCTTAAACTGAGGGGCCCAGAACTGGACACAGGACTCAAGGTGTGGCCTAACCAGTGCAGAGTACAGGGGTACAATGAGCGCCCTGCTCCTGCTGGCCACACTATTCCTAATGCAGGCCAGGATGCCATTGGCCCTCTTGGCCACCTGGGCACACTGCTGGCTCATGTTTAGGCTTCTGTCCATCAGCACCCCCAGGTCCCTTTCTGTTTGGCTGCTCTCCAGCCACTCCGACCCCAGCCTGGATATGCAATTGTCTTTACATTATTAAATCTTCTGTGCAACCTGGGGGAAATGTATATTTCAAACTACTATTGTTTCACTTCATAGAATATTAGAAATGTTGAGATTAGAAGTGACCTTTGAGATCAAGTCCAGTCACTCATCTAGAGCTCACAATCCCACCACTACTGCCACGGCACTGCCCCTAAACTATGTCACTAAGCACCACATCCATGTGTCTTTTGAATACCTCCCGGAATGGTGACTCTGCCATCCTAGGCAACCTGTTCCAATGCCTGAGAACTTTTTCTGTGAAGAAATTTTTGCTAACACCCAACTTGAACTTCCCCTGGCACAACTTCAGGCCACTTTTTTCTTGTCCTGTCACTTTTTGCATGTGAGGAGAGACCAACTCCCACCTCACTCCAACATTCTTTGAGGTCCTTCAGAAAGGACTGTGGAATACACCCTGATAAAACCTAGGCAACAATATGAAAAAGTAGAATGCTGGATGTCATGGCCCTCAGTTTTCATTATTGGATTTCAAAACACATATCTTGTAAAGGACTTGCAGCCCTTTAAGAGAGATGATAAAACATCCTTAAATGACTAGAAATAGAAGTCTCTGAAAGGTTTTCAGAACAAGTAGCAGGTGAACAGGGGCTAAGCCAGAAAGAAACACTGCATGAATAACATCTGTGTTGGGAAATAGCTTCACCTACTTGTGTGCCAATTTTTTAGGCTTTCTGTGCTGAGCATTAATAAATACACCCTTTCTATAAAAATCAAGAGCAGGTTCAAGTCTGTAAAAGTTTCAGAAATTGCTCTGCCATGAAAAGTTTGGATAATAGTTTGAAACACTTCCAACTTGATTTCCTTCTCAGGAATCAAAAGGACATTGTCCAGGTCTCGGCAATCTTCTGATAGAGTTGTTCTTCCAGCTTGATAAAGCTGTGGTATGACCATTAGAAAATATTTTTTCTCAGATGGCCATTGAGGAGCACACCTCTTTAAGAATGTCTGTCCTGGAATTTAGTGAGGCTTTTATGATTACTTGTGTGCTCATAATTTTTATTATTTTTTTTTATATTTATATAAAAAATGTCATTTGGTGGCGAGATCCTCGAACAGGTTGCCCAGGGAGGTGGTGGAAGCCCCATCCATGGATGCCTTTAAGGCCAGGCTGGATGTGGCTCTGGGCAACCTGATCTAGTGGAGGGTGTCTCTGCCTCTGGCAGTGGGGTTGGAACTAGATGAACCTTGGGTTCCCTTCTGACCCTGACAATTCTGTGATTCTGTGATTTATTACACAACAAGAGTTGAGAAACTTGAGGGATATGAGACATGCTACAGATAAGCATCAGGATCGGCAAAGCTCCCAGTATTTATTACCTAATGCAACATTTGAAGTTTCATTTCACACTTTTAAACTATCTCACTATGACAATATATATTGCATGTTTAACAGCACAGGCATGGTTGCTCCACAACATGTTATGGAACAGAGAACCAGTTGTTGTTTTTTGTGCTGCCATCACCAACATATGTGCTTAGCATTGCTGCCAAGCTCAGAGGATACTGTGACAGACTCCAAGCTTTTTTATAGCTGTCTACATACTGTCTGCAAAGTCTGTCTCTAAAAGGCTGCACAAGCAGCCAAAACCATCATCTCTATTGTCTTTAGTAATAACAACATTGCCAAGAGGTTTTCATTGTGTAACTCATAATGACATTTCTTTGCAGTGACAAGAAAAAAGACTTTTTCTCCACTTTAACACTTCCTGCCCTGATTTCCTCATTTTAATGACTCACCCATTCTGGAACAATGAAATGAGTCAGTTAGATTCCTACACTTGCCACCTGCTAGGTCAAGAATAAATAAAAACCTCCACTAATCTGTGTTTTTTGTTTGGTTATTTGGTTGTTTTTTTTTTTGATGAGCCACTTGACTGAATTGAAGGTAATGAAAAGCCTTGAACAGAACATAAAAGAGGGTCAGTCCTTCCTGCAATGCTCTTTGGAAGAACACCAATGAAAATAATACCTCCTTTCTTGAAACTTGCCTGACTTTGAAAATGGACTAAAGGTGGGTTTGTCCATTTCAGATGATATGCATCCAGAAGGCTATGCATATGGAAATGAAAACTTGCTCCACATAGTTCTACTTATGTATATTTTACATAATTCTAGTTTATAGAATTATGAAGTATGTCATCCATATATCTAATTGTGAGGTTTCCTGTGCACCTTCTGTCTGTTGAGCCTCATCATAGCACTATGCACCCTTGAGAAAATGAAAACCTGGCTCTGTTTTTTCTATATCCTCTGACCAAGGTAGTGTATGGTAGTGTATCCCTTGAGTTTTCCCTTCCCTAGACTGGACAGACCAGATTTGGCTGACTTCTTTTCACATGTTATGTGTTCTAGAGCCTGTCCATGTTGGTGGTCTTGCTCCAGCATGTTAATGTCGTCCATATACTGGGAAGCTGAAAACTTGACACACTATTCAAGATGCCATCTCTCAAGTGCCAAAAAAAGAAAAAAAAATATTTTCTTGGACCTGTTGGATAGTTTATTAATAAATTCCAAAACACAGTTGGAATTTTTTCTAAATCAGAGATTTGATTTCTTGTAAAGTCAGTATCAGAATGATTTGGGTTGGAAGGACCTTAAAGATCATCTAGTTCCAATCTCCCAAGCCATGCTCAGGGACACCTCTTCTAGGCCAGATTGCTCAAAGCCTTGTCCAACCTGGCCTTGAACATGTGACTTGGGCAGTGACTGGCTGGAAAGAAGCCCTGAGGAGAGGGACTTGGGGATGCTGGTGGACGAGAAACTCAACATGAGCTGTCAATGTGCACTTGCAGCCCAGAAAGTCAATCAGATCCTGGGCTGCATCAAGAGAAGTGTGGCCAGCAGGTCAAGGGAGGTGATTCTCCCCCTCTACTCAGCTCTGGTGAGACCCCACTTGGAGTACTGCATCCAGTTCTGGAGCCCCTACTACAAGAGGGATCTGGACGTGCTGGAAGGTGCCCAGAGAAGGGCCATGAGGATGATCAGAGGGCTGGAGCACCTCTCCTATGAGGACAGACTGAAAGAGTTGGGGCTGTTCAGTCTGGAGAAGAGAAGGCTCCGAGGTGACCTCATTGTGGCCTTCCAGTATCTGAAGGGGGCCTACAGGAAGGCTTCTCAGGCTATCAGGTAGTGATAGGACTAGGGGGAATGGAATGAAGCTGGAGAGATTCAGACTGGACATGAGGAAGAAGTTCTTCCCCATGAGAGTGGTGAAGCCCTGGAATGGGTTATCCAGGGAGGTGGTTGAGGCCCCGCCCCTGGAGGTGTTTAAGACCAGGCTGGCTGAGGCTCTGGCCAGCCTGATCTAGTGTGGGGTGTCCCTGCCCATGGCAGGGGGGTTGGAAGTAGATGATCCTTGTGGTCCCTTCCAACCCTGACTGATTCTATGATGCTATGATGCTATGATCTCCGGTGACAAGACATCCACAACCTCCCTGGGTAACCTATTCCAGTGTCTCCCCACCTTCACTGTAAAGAATTTCCTCCTAATATCCAGTCTAAGTGTCTGCTCCTTGAGCATAAATCCATTCCGCCTTGTCCTGTCACAACAAAGTCCAGTAAAAGTCAAAGACAAAATTGAAACTATGTAAATGGCTACTGGCTGCACTTGAGATCAGTTAATGAGGTACTTTTCTGAAGCTATCACTAGTAGGTGATATAACTTATTGTCAGCTGTTTTTTCTTCCAATTTTTCAAAATTGGTCTGGAAGATTTTTGCTTTTGGAGGCGAAGGATGGATCTTCATTTTTCATCAGGTCTATCTGTCATGTGGGAATTGTGACTGGAGGATTTATAACAAAGTGGTAGTCCAGTTGCAGGATTGGAACCCTCAGCTTTTCTGCTGTAAGCAGTGCTTCTGAGACCAGTGATCAGCACATGATGTATGAATTTTAGTGTCTGTGTCAATACTGGAGCCAGAGTTATGGCTACATGCACAAGTTACAGCACAGTGAACTAGAAAGCAGAGTAAGAACATATATTAGTTCCCTTGAAATATTTGTTCACAGGTATAAATGGGTATGCCACATTTGCCTCTGGGATATAAACCACCATTTAGTGCAGACTAGAAACATGAAATGGTTAATGTTGTTCTGACAATACCTCCTGAAGAACTAACCGTAGGGTTCAGTATTAAAAATGAGTGACACTGAAGAACACTTAAGTCTGCAGCACTTAAAAGTATTAGAAAAGCATTCAAAGAGTTGTTGGATAAAAGCAACCCACACACAAACCCCTGAATTATCAGCAAAATGTATGAATAGTTAAGAGGGCTTTTCATAGAAAAGGTTTCTAAAGTTACAACCCATATAATGAGAAGGCAGTTTTTTTTGGTGTCTCTTTTTAAGAGGTAAAGAAAAGAATGCTGCACTGCCTGAACTGTTCTTTCAAACTCAAAAATGGGCCAAATGCTACATATTCAACAAAGTTTCTCCTCACAGTAAAACAAAGCTTTCTGACACAGACTCTGCTGGAACAAAAGATTGCTTCATATCTGCCAGTTTCTCAAAGGAAAAGGTGGTTTCAGCAGTGGTGCTGTTAGAAAGGTTACCTGTAGGAGGGGAAAGAGAAAGCAACTAAAGAACTTAAAGATCCTACAGAGTTTTCTAGAAGGAAAGAGTTGCTGACTATTAAGGTCTAACGCAGGTAGAATATAGATGGCCCTAGGAAATGTGGCTAGGTAAGTGTACCCGTGTTTGTACCCACACAAACCAACAAAATTTTGGCCCTCATGACAGGTAGATACTTTGGACAGCTTCCACTAGACCAGATTGCTTAAGGCCCTGTCCAGCCTGGCCTTGAATACCTCCAGGGAGGGGGCATCTGCAAGCTCCCTGGGCAACCTGTTCCAGTGTCTCACCACCCACACTGTAAAGAATTTCTTCCAGATCCCCAGTCTAAATCTGCCTTCTTCCAGCTTCAGTCCATTCTCCCTCATCCTATTACTGCAAGCCCTTGCAAAAAGTCCCTCCCCAGCTTTCTTGTTGGTCCCCTGGAATTAAAGTATCAGAATTAAAGTCCTAGACAGCATTTATAATTTTGAAGTACCTCTTTCTCATGCTCTTTAATTCAAGTGTTGTTTGCCCCATCATTTTTTTTATTAGTATCACAGTATCACCAAGGTTGGAAGAGACCTCAAAGACCATCAAGTCCAACCTGTCACCACAGACCTCATGACTAGACCATGGCACCAAGTGCCATGTCCAATCCCCTCTTGAACACCTCCAGGGACAGTGGCTCCACCACATCCCTGGGCAGCACATTCCAATGGCTAATGACTCTCTCCGTGAAGAACTTTCTCCTCACCTCGAGCCTAAACCTCCCCTGGTGCAGCTTGAGACTGTGTCCTCTCGTTCTGGTGCTGGTTGCCTGAGAGAAGAGACCAACTCCCTCCTGGCTACAATCCCCCTTCAGGTAGTTGTAGACAGCAATAAGGTCTCCCCTGAGCCTCCTCTTCTCCAGGCTAAACAACCCCAGCTCCCTCAGCCTCTCCTCACAGGGCTTGTGCTCAAGGCCTCTCCCCAGCCTCATTGCCCTTCTCTGGGCATGTTCAAGTGTCTCGATGCCCTTCTTAAACTGAGGGGCCCAGTGTCTCCAAGTTAGCCTTTCCAAAATACCAGTTTCTATTACTGATCTATGTTTTGTTATTCCTTGCAATTTAACATGCTCTGAGCTCGTCCGTCAGTTCGTGGTCCAACCTTATCTTCTGCTGTGTGCATCTTGGTTATATTCTTTCTATTTCCATTTGACACATTGCTAAATTTTTTAGCTGCACCATCTCCATCACGTCTTGGGACAAGCAATGCATCTCAGGTACATTATTTCTAATTTACATCTAGTAAAAATAATGTGCACTAGATGTGCAAACTGTATGATAAATGGCAATTCTACTAGGTCAGCCACAGATTCTTTTCAATACTTACAGATGAATTTATCTGATTTAAAACAGTTCTATGCTAAATTGGAGGAAGGTGGGGCAGGTGACACACTTATCTGAGACTATTCAAGGAGCCATGTTATATTATTCAGAAACCAGATATGATTCTTTCCAGTAGCTGACACCTGACATTGCAAATTACCTTATGAAGGAGTCGGAGCAGATTCTCCATGTCAATTTATTTGTAATATCAGACCTCATTTATTTTTAGTGTTCCCAAAATGCTAAGTCATAACTCATTCCCAATTACATTGATCTGTCAACATAAGAAAAAATATCTACAGGATGCATGTAAATGTCTTGCTAAGTGCAAACTCCCTCTTTGATTCTTTAAAGGAAGACTGTAGGCACCATGTATCACCAGGCAAAGATTTGAAGCTCTCAGTAAGGCACACAAATGTCAGAAACCTGAGTATGAGGTCTGAGCAAGGCACATAATTCTGAGTAATGCACCTAAATGCTACGGAGGGGCAGAATCTGAGACACATTACCACTGACTGGCTTTGACAGCTCCCCAATACAGAGTACTGCCTTGCATCCCTAAGAATAATAAATACCTTGTTGAAAGATTATATACATTCCTGGAAAGCTGAATCACTGGGGAGAGTTGAGGAGTCATAAGGCAAAGAAACTAACTCAGTTTTAGTGCTGTGTTGTAACCTAAAGGAGCTGATTAGACGTAGGAACGTACAAAAGAGGCAGCAGTGAATATGAATGGAGCAATTTCACCTCTTTATACAAGACTGGAGAGAGCAATATGGGGATAGCCATCTGAACAAATACAAGGAGGGGAACTACTGGCTGGATATTAATTTGACAGCAATGAGCTTCAGAACCTAATCTGAATTTTAAAATGAAAATGAGTGAAGGACTGTGCTGCTGTAAAAATCAAATATATTACTGTAAGGGATAACAGGAATGTGAAGTAATCCTTGTGCTCTGTTTAGCATTAGGAAGGTCTTATCTGGAGTACTGTGCCCCGTTGCTGCTAGAAGATTTACTTTCTAGTAGTAAAGATAGTTAAGTGTTGGAACAGATTGCCTAGAGAGGTTATAGATTCTCCAGCAGTGAAAGTTTTTAAGAACAAGTTAGATAAACCTGGATCAAGAATTTGTACAGCTGATCCTGCCCTGGAGTAGTGGATGAACTGGATGACTTTGCCTAGTATCTTTCCAGCCCTATTTTGTATGAACAGTATGAATTTTACAATTATGTGAATAAAATGTACAACTCTGTTTGGATTTTGAAATGGAAGAGAATGTACAGAAAAGGTGCAGAATTTATGCTGAAAAAAGCCATGTTTTACTAAGACATTTGAAAGTGTTTAGGCTAGGTTTCCAAAGGAACTGCAAAATATCTTGATTATTATGTGGAAGATGAGAAATGCTTGCTGAGAAAAATGCTAATTCTGAAACCATCCTTAGGCAGGTAGAGAAACATAACAAGAAAAACCACCGGCTAGAAGGCAGATAAGACTGGAAATAATGCCGAGGTGTTAACAAGATGTTATCACTGAGGCAAACTACCAGAAGCCCACACCAGGGTTTGAGGCAGACACCTTCCTGAAAGATGTGTTTTCCAGGAAGGTTCACTTCTGCAAAACCACAGTGTAGAAATACAGGAAATACAAACATTTTGCCATGATGGAAGTCAGATTAGAATAGTGCTGTAATGTGTCCAGAGAAGGGCCACAAGGATGATCAGAGGGCTGGAGCACCTCTCCTATGGGGACAGACTGAAGGAGTTGGGGCTGTTCAGTTTGGAGAAGAGAAGGCTCCCAGGTGACCTCATTGTGGCCTTCCAGTATCTGAAGGGGGCCTACAAGAAGGCTGGGGAGGGACTTCTCAGGATCTCATGTAGTGATAGGATGAGGGGGAATGGAATGAAGCTGGAGGTGGGGAGATTCAGGCTGGATGTGAGGAGGAAGTTCTTCACCGTGAGAGTGGTGAAGCCCTGGAATGGGTTGTCCAGGGAGGTGGTTGGGGCCCCATCCCTGGAGGTGTTTAAGCCCAGGCTGGATGAGGCTCTGGCCATCCTGATCTAGTGCAGGGTGTCCCTGCCCATGGCAGGGGGGTTGGAAGTAGATGATCCTTGTGGTCCTTTCCAACCCTGACTGATACTATGATACAATCTAATCTACTTCCAGATTTATATGATAATTAGATCACCTAATCTGCTTGCAACTTTTTATGATAATTAGCCTAGGCAGAGTTTCTCTGAAATGCTGTGTTTTCATTGTTTTGTTTTGTTTTCAATTTCTGAAAAGTCTTTAAGATTACAACACCACCACCTTCCTCTGTTCTACTAGGACCACACACACACACACAAAAACAACCAATCAACCAACCAACCCACCAACCTAAAGAAAACCCAAACCAAACCAGGAAAAAAAAAAAAAGTCTAAAAATTATTTCACCAGAAATATAACAGTTTGTGTTTTGTAATAATGCAATATATCAAGCCTAAAATTATGCAATATCTCAAACCTAATTCATAGAGGATAAAAGAAATGTTTGAAGGGTATGGAACATGTTTTGGGATGAAAAAAAAGACCATGTGCTTGCAAGGCAAAATATGCAACATGCCTCAAAGCTGCCAGCATTTAACAGACTATATTAGAACTTTTTTGGTGGTGGTGGTGGTGGTCTCAGCATGGGCCTCATTGTAGGGAAGATGAAATTGGGCTCAGAGGTGAAAAACAACAGAGACATTAAATACCCTATTATTGGCACTGGTTTCACTGGCATTGCAAGTTTTCAGTGTTTCTCAGGATCAGGTCCCTACATTTTATGTTCATCTCTGGGGAAATATCAGTGTAAGTCTAATTAGTCTTTAACTTGGAAATGACAGCAGGGGAGCTATTCTTTCTAGAGCACAGAAAACAAACTTGCATCTGTTTTGCTTTCCAAGCTAGCAGATCTCTGCACTTAACAGGGATAAAAATAAATGATTAATTCCATGCCTTCAAAAAAAAAAACCCCCTTAAAAAAAAAAAAAGAAGCAAAAAACCCCAAAGAACCAACCCAAAAAACCCAAACCCAAAACAGTGCCCTAACCCTAATAAAAACCTTGCTGCTTCAGTGCATCACAAAGGAGGTACCTTTACTAGACTAGAAGATATCAGATTTATTTTAGCAGTGGAAATTCCAGTGGGATGGTTAACCCCCATGCCATGTTTTCCAGTTCTATTGCCATAAACTGTATCAGTACACAATTTTCTCACCTTTTGCATTTTTTTGGGGGGCATAGTTCATGTTTTGCTTCATCATTTGTCCATGTGGGCACAATTGGAGCTGCATTCTTTCAAAGTAGATATTTGATTCTGGGATAGAATAAGGAGATAAATGATTTTTAAATGAGAGTTTGTCACAGAAACCTCATGAATATATTCATAAAGTCGATATTCCTGCAGAATCTCAAACCTTAAAAAAAAAAATAATCTGAATATTATAGATTAAGAATTCAATGGACATTTATGGAAATAATGTAATTGTGATTCCAACCTTGTTAGGTAGTAGCAGAGAAATAGAAATATTGGACAGAGAAGGAATAGTCCTTATGAAGTGAAAGAAAATATATACACATGCAGCATTGGAGGAGAGATGGGATGAATGTTTATGGAAGATAATGACAGCTGCTGCCATTCCCTACAGAAAATAGATATCTAAAACATGTGCAGGTTTGCAAGGGAATAATAATTAGATACTTGTTGGCTTTGCAGGGTTTTGACCAAAAAAAGGAAAAAAAGACCAGTGTTTACCTACTCAGAAAGACCCACCAGTGCCTTCTCAGGTTAACAAGCTTAGGCCTCAGCTCTAGTTAATCTACACAGAGTATTTCTTTCTTTCCTCTTTCTGCTAATTTAGAAGCAATCTAACCGTTTGAAACCCAGAATAAGTATTTTAATTTCTTTTTCACTCAAGAAAAGAATGCAAGACTTGACTAATCAATAAACCGACAAAAGGCAGAATGCCCGGAGGAGATGGGCAGGCAGATGAGCCCATCGGGCTGAGGGAACAACGTGGCACAGAGCCTGATTGCAACTCAACACAAAAGGGACTGGTCTTTGTTTTCCTAAGCAGCCCATCAGCAGTTGAGGGGATCAACAGGTGATGCAAATGTCTCTCCCCGAGTTCATCAAGAGACTGTGAACGTCTCCCTGAGTTAGGTCAGACTACTGTGGTGGAATAAGGGGGAGTGAATAGGTGGCTCTGCTTTCCATAGAGCACAAAACCCCAATTCAATAGACTCTTGAAGAAAGCAGTAAATGTGAGCTGCCTTTAGCACGTTCTGTCTGATGAAGAGGAGTATATAAAGGCCTCTAAGGAGAATCTCATTGATGTGGTGACAGTGCTGCAACTTGGAGTACTGTATCCAGTTCCTGGCTTCCCAGTTCAAGAGGGACAGGGATCTACTGGAGGGAGGTCAATAGAGGGTCATGAGGATGATGAAGGGACTGGAGCATCTCTTACAAGGAGAGGCCAAAAGACCTGGAGCTGTTTAGTTTGGAAAAGAGAAGACTGTTTATCAATATCTGAAAGGTGGAGGCCATGAGGATGGGGCTGGGCTCCTTTCAGTGCTGTCCAGTGATAGGGCAAGGGGCAACGTTTACCAACTGGAACACAGGAGGCTTCACTTGAACTTAAGGGAGAAACTTCTTTCCTGTGTGGGTGTCAGAGCACTGAAGCAGGCTGCCCAGAGAGGTTGTGGAGTCTTCTCCAGAGACTTTCAAAACCCACGTGGATGTACTCCTGTGCAGCCTGCTATAGTGAACCTGCTCTACCGGGGGAGGGGGGGGGTGGTGGTGGTGGACTAGGTGATCTCCAGAAGTTACAGAGTGACAGAACTGAGTAAATGAAAAGAGGCTTCGGTTGGTGGTAGTCATGAGATAAGCCACCTTTAGAGTTAGAGTAGAATAGAATAGAATAGAATAGAATAGAATAGAATAGAATAGAATAGAATAGAATAGAATAGAATAGAATAGAATAGACCAGGTTAGAAGAGACCTTTGAGATCATCAAGTCCAACCTATCACCCAACACCATCTAATCAACTAAACCCTGGCAACAAGCAGCCCATCAAGTCTCCTCCTGAACACCTCCAGGGATGGTGACTCCACCACTTCCCTGGGCAGCCCATTCCAATGGGCAATCACTCTCTCTGCATAGAATTTCTTCCTAACATCCAGCCTAAACCTCTCCTCACACAGCTTGAGACTGTGTCCTCTTGTTCTGGTGCTGGTTGCCTGGGAGAAGCAATCAGCCCCCACCGGACTACAACCTCCCTTCAGGTAGTTGTAGACAGCAATAAGGTCTCCTCTGAGCCTCCTCGTCTCCAGGCTAAGCAACCCCAGCTCCCTCAGCCTCTCCTCATAGGGCTTGCACTCCAAATCCCTCACCAGCTTTGTTGCCTTCCTCTGGACACATTCCAGCAAGTCAACATCCTTCCTAAACTGAGGGGCCCAGAACTGGACACAGGACTCAAGGTGGAAAGCTCTTACAAATAAATTGTCATACTCTGCAATCCTTTTGGGGGCCTAAGCTTTGTGCATGGTAAAGAGAAACCTACGACGAAGACAGTGAATCTGGACATAAGGCTTGCAGGGGAAAGAGGCTGAGAGCATTTTTTTAGTTTAGGTAGCCCTGGATGGAGATGTGCTTGTCAAAGCCTGCATTTCCTTACTGAGAACTGTGAACTGAGAATGGAAGCTTTGTCCCGGTGAAAGTAGAATGTGAGGAGGAAGCTCTGGGACTGAAGAGCTTGGCTAGACTTAGAAACAGGATTGTTTTGCAGTCACTCTTTCAAAGGATCAAATCTTCAGCCCCCGAAGCACCCAGGGCCAGGAGGAGTCAGGGGGAAAATGCAGTAACATGCTACAAAGCCGAGTAAAATTTCTAGGGAGGCCCCAGATTCTGACCTCTTCTTTCAGGTAACTGGCTTCTGAAGCTGTGCAATTAGTCCTCTGGAGTTCTTACAATGCCGTGGCAGACCTTTTGAGTTCTGCCTGGGACTCAGAATGGTTCCTTCAAGGCTGTAATCCCTGCAGAACTGAAGTGTGACTGAAGTGCCTGGGTATCAGTTTGCAACGTTACTCCTCGGTCCAGACAAACAACAGAAAGGGGAGGTTTGGTGCCTTGCTTCCCTGTCACAGGAACCCTGTGGTGCTTTAGCTTGTCTGTCTGGGGGGGCTGCACCTGCTCCCAGTCATCTCTGCTTGGTTTTAGAGACCATATTTTTAACACTGTAGTGCTTACAATGTGCTGTAAGAAATTATCAGGAAGATACATTGTGCATCTAAGTTACAATACGCACAAGTTTTTGTTGTTGATGTTTTCTGTTGTTGCTGCATTTAATTTTGTGTTTGTGGTTTTTTGTGTGTGTGTGTGGTTTTTTGTTTGTTTGTTTACCTTGTTTGTCTTTTTTCCTGTTTAAATAATAATAATAATAATAATAAAGACTGACAATTCAAGGCTGCTTGAGGCTGAGCAGAGAGCAGCAGCTGCTGTTGCAGCTGGGGCAGTTGCCCAGCTGAGGAGGGCTCAGGGCCTTCCCTGGAGAGCTAAAGGGAAATCAAACCCAGAGTACAGAGTGATGAGACTGGGGCTGGAAGGGCTCCAGAGTGCTCTGGATACCCCCAACCATGGTGGGGCATGTGTGGGGGCTCAGGTCACTGCAAGCCATGTGGGTGCCCCAGGCTGGGGCTTGGCAGTGTGTTGTATAGAATCAATCATTTTGGCTGAAAAAGATCTTTAATATCATTTAGTCCCATAATTTATATAACTTTACCAAGGCTGGTGCTAAATGATGCCACTCAGCACCACCTCTCTGTGGCTTTGAAACACCTCCAGGGATGGGAATTCGACCACCTCTCTGGGGAGCTTGTTTCAGTGTTTAGTAACTCCTGCAGTGAAGAGGTCTCTTCTAATACCCAACTTGCACCTCCCCTGGAACTGGGAAGCTGCTGGCTGGGTACGGGTTGTACCTGTGCCCTACCCTGAGAGGTCCTTGGGGCATCCTGGAGATCTCCTGCTGAGGAGCTTCTTGCATTTACCGTTGGATTCGATGATCTTAAAGTCCTTTTACAGCCTAGGCAAAGCTATGAAGGGCATTGCCAAATTGGGTAGAAAGTTTCTTAAAGAGGTCAAATTATTAATTTATTTTTCTAACTTTCAAAGTTTTCTGTCTCCATTCTGCCAGTGCACCTGCATGTGCTTCCCTCCACTGCAGGGCTGTGTCAGCCTGAAGATATCTCTGGCAGTAGTGTGCCAAGTTTCTTTTCCAAGGCTGAGAGAGCATAACGTACTGTACTTTAAAATATGACTTGCAGTTGCTAATGGAGGAGTAGATAGCAAGTGCAAGTGACAGGATTTGCTGGCCAGCAGTTTTTACATATTTTCCACAGCTGAGCTCCTAAGAGCTGCCACAGTGGTGGAGGCTGGAGATCCAGTATCTCATTTCTTGATTCTGACAGTTTGGTATTAATAGATTTGAAGCTGTCGCAGCTGGGAGAGCACTTAGCTTTTTGGAAATGCAAATTCAAAGTAGCTGTGAGGAGAAAATGTGTATTTTTAATTTCATTGCTCTTGCATACTACATTTAAAGTTAGTTGTGTAATACAACAGTATGTGCATAGCATAACAGAACTTCATGGGCTCATGAAAGAGCTGTTCAAATACTGTAATACAGCATTATCATTAATGAGCTGCTAAAAGAGGTGCTATCCTTTTTATGTCTTGGCCTTTTTCTATTAATGTGTGTATTTATATACATCTATTTTTCTACTAACATGGAAAGGGCTGCCTGGGGAGCTGATTGAATCTCCATCCCTGGAGGTGTTTAAAAGACACCATGATGTGGTGCTGAGGGGTATGGTTTAGCACAGAATCACAGAATCACCCAGGCTGGAAGGGACCTCTAAAGGTCATCTAGCCCAACCCCGCTGCAGTGAGCATCAGGCATGGTAGAGTTAGATAGTGGTTGGACTTGATCTGGTGAGACCCCACCTGGAGTACTGCATCCAGTTCTGGAGCCCCTATTACAAGAGGGATATGGACGTGCTGGAACGTGTCCAGAGAAGGGTCACGAGGATGATCAGAAGGCTGGAGCACCTCTCCTATGAGGACAGACTGAAGGAGTTGGGGCTGTTCAGTCTGGAGAAAAGAGGGCTCCGAGGTGACCTTATTGTGGCTTTTCAGGATCTGAAGGGGGCCTACAGGAAGGCTGGGGAGGGACTTCTCAGGCTATCGGGTAGTGATAGGACTGGGGGGAATGGAATGAAGCTGGAGGTGGGGAAATTCAGGCTAGATGTGAGGAGGAAGTTCTTCACCATGAGAGTGGTGCAGCCCTGGATGGGCTGTCTGGGGAGGTGATTGAGGCCCCATCCCTGGAGGTGTTTAATCCAGGCTGGATGAGGCTCTGGCCATGCTGATCTAGTGTGAGGTGTCCCTGCCCGTGACAGGGGGTTGGAACTAGATGATCCTTGTGGTCCCTTCCAACCCTGACCGATACTATGATACTACTATGATCTTAAAGGTCTCTTCCAACCAAAACGATTCTGTGTGCTTAAATTCTATATTAAAGCTTTTGTCTGAAATAATTAGGGCTGAGTTTTTTATCTAGTGAAAAAATATGCATTTTTGGAATTCCACAGTGAACTGCTCTTTGAAATAGTCTAAATATAACATGAGCTGTACAGACTGTCATTCAGCTTCTTAAATGAAAATTCATGTGGTGTAAGTGTAACAACTTGTAAATGGTGCTTCATAAACTGCAGAATTATCGCCTGCTTTGTGTTTGGGTTACAGCCAAGGCAGACAGACATTCTAGCTAAGCAATGATGTGATTTCAGTGAAAACTGGTTGTTTCAGAGCCTTGTGGTGATTGTTGTATGAAGGAATTCTGGTTTGGTCCTTTTTTTTTTTTTCTGTTTCTTTAAACTTGTGGTACTTAGCAGTCAAATATCTAATTGGCTTCATTTAATTTCTTTTTCTGACTCATTCAGGTGATGCTTCTTGACTTGCTTATATTTTGTTGCCTTTGCCAGTCCATCAATACTCTTTGCTGCTGCTGCTGCTGACTCAGATGGAAGAGCAGATTTGATCAATCTTCACCAGGTATTAAACGCTAAGGCTCAGCAACTCCTGTGCAATTTGTGAGGAAGCAAGGGCTACCTGCTACATGGAGTGTAGTGCCAGAAGTGGAAAGTTAGGGTATGTTTTAATATAATGGAGAGGAGAGGCAGGTTTAGCTCTGAAATGTGGGAGGAGACTGACATAAACTGGGAAATGTGTGGATTGACAAGACACTGTCATTAATTTCTGAGAAAAGTAGGCTCCATATCAATGGAGTGATTAACCATGCTGTAGAATTATGGCAAGATGTCAAGACACTTGCTGCCAGCAGGTTTTTCAGCCCTCCCCTTATGTCTGCAGCTGCCACATTTCAAGCTTAGTAATGGTTATTTGGAGAACTTTGGATGGGTGAAGTTTGCTTGTCATCTAGAAATAGCTGGTAGTTTTCCAGAAACCTGAACAGTGCAGGCAGTAGAGATCACAGCAGAGTGAAGGCAGCAGTTCTGCAAGAAGAGAATGTCAGTGTAGAGAAACAGCACCCATGGTTCAGACAATTCCACTTTCAGTGGGCTGGGAGGGGTTCCAGGGGGCTTATATGCTAATGAGTTACAAGTTGAAGGCAGAGGAGCAGATCAAGGGTGTCTCTGTGATCCAATAGTTCCTGCAGAAGAGCTGGGTCTGGGAACATGGTCCAGGAGACTCTTCCAGCATTAAGTTTCTATCTAGGGCCACTCAAAGCCTGAATGTGAAGTTTTTATCCCTAAGGCAGGAAGGAAACCATAGCAATGCCAGGCCTTTGGCTCCTTCTTGCTGTGATAACTTGTCTACAGTAGACCTTTAATGTTTTGCCATCTTAGTTTTTTCCCAAAGTGCAATCACCTGCAATTTTTCATGGAGACAACTCAGAGCTTTAGGGGATGATAATCCAGTAAGGGATTTTGTGAGGGGTGGGTGATGAGCTATGAAAGTATTAGGAGCCCATGAAATCCCCATGACTATTACACAAAGTGAAGTAGGTCAGCCTTAGTACCTACAAGAGGACTTCATTCCTTTTACCTGCCAAGTGGGAACTGGAGGCATGAGCCTGCCATGAATTATGCTGAAACACAGGAGCAGCCTCCCAAGAAAAAAGAAAAGCTTAAGGCTCAGGCATACAAGTTGTCACAAAGTAGCAAGCTAGGTAACTCAAACCTACAGGTGTGCTTTGATGAAAACTTAAATATAATATGATTAATTCTACTTTATCAACTGAAGAACCAAAAGTCAGAAGGAAAAAAACTGAAATGATCCCGCCCACCCCCAGAATTCCTGTGGAAAAACAAAGTAGTTTGACTGTCATACTGAGACCATCTGACCAAACTGCAGTTTTAGTTAGGAAGTACTTTACAGAAAACATTATGACCATTCCTGCTTAAAAATTCAAGGTGCAAGTAAGTCTTCTCCATTTAATGCAGGAGATTTAAGAAATACATGCACAGTTGAGTTATTAGTTACCTATTTCTGTCATATCTATACTCTTGGTGAACCTTTCATTTCAAAATCAATGTCATTCTCAAAGTAAAAAGATTATTTCCCTTACATGAGCTCAGAGAAAATAAGGACCTGTTAAAAAGTAATTTCCACTGGGACTTGAGAAATATTTGCAAATAAACTCCTGAAGTGAGAGTGCAACAGGGAGAAAGTCACCAATGTGCTGACTTCAAAATCTTTATTTGGGCTCTAAAATACTCAACAGTACCTTCACTGAAACTGCAAATTATATTCTAAAATCTGAGGGTAGAAGATTCACCATTCTGAAGTGGCCAAACCTAAGGTTTGATTACACTATTATGTTTTCATACTACTCTGTTTCAAAGTGTTTTCATGCTACTCTACTCCATTCTACTACCTAGATCCAAAATGCAGGCAGGAAAGAATGAAATCTGCTGTTTGCAAACAATAATAAATTACTCCCCTTCCCCCCTCCCCTTCCCCCCCCCCCCTTATCTGCAATGATTGGTAGTCTTGAGCTAAAAAATGGAGACTCGTGCCTGGGAAAAGCTTGGTGATGCAGAAGAGCACAAATTGTCATCAGAATATCAAAGAGAAAGCATGCTCCTAAGTGGTGACCTAAGTTGTTGGAAGAATGAAGTGCCTCAGAATACCAGCTTGAAAATACCTTTTGAGGAGGAACAGAGGTGTCTGGGAAGAGAAACTGTAACGTGTGAGATTCCTCATACATTGCAGTCCCAGGAAGAACTTCACCAGGACAGAGTCCTTACCAGTGCACCATGTGCAGGAGAAGCTTCATGTGCAGCTCCAACCTTGTCCTGCACCAGCGTAGCCACAGGCCAAAGGAGGCTTACAGGTGCATGCAGTGTGTCAACTGAGCCACATGGTTTGGTGTTATCAGCAATCTTGCTGAAGGTACACCACTGATGAAGATGTTAAACAGCATCGGTCCCAGAACCTACCTCTGAGGGGCACCACTTGTCACTGGTCTGCATTTGGACACTGTGTCCTGGTTTGAAGCTGTACAGATCCTCTGTTGTCCCAGGAGTGACCAAAGAATGACACTCACACAAATGGATTGGAAAGTGATGGAAAGTTTAAATGGAAAAGTGATTAGTGTTTTACAGAAACTACAAAGCATAGTGGCAAAGAATCCTGAATGTGTACAGAGTCTCTTACAGCACAGCCCCTCAGCACTTCCCTTCTCCTCACCTGAGGGTCTACCCAAAAACCTCTAGGGCTCTTTCTTACCCCCCATCCTCATCAAGGGCAGCAGGCTTTGGGTGCCTGGCACTTGTGCCAGCTGCAAGCTGTTTGGCCTGCCCTCCCTTCCTCCATGGCTCTCTTTATAGCAGAGAAAGTCATCACCCCATCAGGGTCTGATATGGCATGTATCTCCACCACTCAATGCCTGCTGGGTTGCAGCCAACAGTGGAGGTTGAGATTCTTGTCAGCAAACACAGAGGTGCTTGGTCAGCCCCTGTCCTTTCACCTGGTTGTCAATGCAGAGCCACATCTGCCTGATCTGGTAAAAAGTGACTAGCATGGCAAGGCAGAGACAGATGTGCACGAGCCGAATAACTACAACGTGGTGTAGCAGTGCATAAAAGATGCTGGTGGCTGTGAAGTTCCCAGGAGTGCCTCGCCTATGTGATGATTTCTGCATTGTCATCTGAGACGTTCATGGTACTGGGTTGTGGAATTAATATTTCCAGCTTATGACATAGCTTGACTTTTCTCACTTGTATCTACCAAGCACCTGTAGGGGACAAAACACAAGCACCTCCCTTTCCTGTGCAAACAAATCTACTGGCCCTTACTAGGCTGAATCTCCCTGTGTAATGTATCTGGAGAATTCCTCCTTTTTTCTTAAGGCAGGCATCTCAATGTAGCATGAACATGTTTGAGTATTGCCTGTGCTGTGATGTTGTAGGGAAGGTTTGTCTTGTGCCAAATCTGCCACTGCTGTGAAATAATTGCATATTTTGTGCTGTGTAGGCAGGGCTGTTATCTGTTTTAATTTCTTTTGGCACTTTCATGATTGCAAAATAGCAATAGTGATCTTTCTTTCTAGCAGCTGCAATAGCCTGTATCAAGTTATCTTTTAAAAGGGTCACAACTTTTTGTTTATCTGCTATAGAAATCTAGTACCTGATCTAGTATAACAGTGTATGTTTGAAAACTTAATCCTTGAACTCTTGCCAATTTAGCTTTTTTCCTAATGTAATAACTGTTTTATTCTAAACCTTGACATAATCCTTATCTTAAAGCACAAGCATTAATATAAAGGAAAGAACAAAACCATTCTGTAATATCTAAACTCTCTTGCTATGTTAACACTAGAAACTTATGTTAAGCAAAAAGACTATGTTAAACCCAACCCATTCAATTAATTTCTTATAAAAGGCAAAAAATTATTGTATTACACAGAATGCTTTTGGAATAGAACAGAATTAACCAGGTGGGAAAAGACCTTGGAGATCATCAAGTCCAACCTATCACCCAAAACCATCTAACCAACTAAACCATGGCACCAAGTGCCTCATCTAGTCTCTTCCTAAACACCTTCAGTGATGGTGACTCCACCACCTCCCTGGGCAGCACATTCCAATGGGCAATCACTTTTTCTGTGAAGAACTTCCTAACATCCAGCCTAAACCTCCCCTGGTGCTGCTTAAGACTGTGTCCTCTTGTTCTGGTGCTGGTTGCCTGGGAGAAGAGACCAGCCCCCACCTGTCGACAACCTCCCTTCAGGTAGTTGTAGAGAGCAAGGTGGTCTCCTCTGAGTCTCCTCTTCTCCAGGCTAAGCAACCCCAGCTCCCTTAGCCTCTCCTCATAGGGCTTGTGTTCCAAACCCCTCCCCAGCTTTGTTGCCCTTCTCTGGACACGTTCCAGCAAGTCAACATCCTTCCTAAACTGAGGGGCCCAGAACTGGACACAGGACTCAAGGTGTGGCCTAACCAGTGCTGAGTACAGGGGCAGAGTGACCTCCCTGCTCCTACTGGCCATACTGTTCCTGATCCAGGCCAGGATGCCATTGGCCTTTTTGGCCACACTGCTGGCTCATGTTCAGCCTACAATCAACCAGTACCCCCAGGTCCCTCTCTGCCTGGCCACTCTCCAGCCACTCTGACCCCAGCCTGTAGCACTGCATGGGGTTGTTGTGGCCAATGTGTAGAACCTGGCACTTAGATGTGTTAAATCTCATACCCTTGGACTATGCCCATCTGTCCTGGCTGTTAAGGTCCTTCTGCAGAGATATATATGTATATACACAGAAAAAAATTCCTGAATCATTTGAACTAGAAGAGAACTATTGACCTATGAAGTTACAAACAATTTATTCTAATTAAAATTTCTCCAGTCACAAAACCTTTTATTTATTACTACCATCGCCACTATTTTACTATCATCAGTTGCTATCGTCTTTATTATATGACTCCTAATTGGCTGTCAGATGTAAAATTGGGTAGAAAACAGCTGAAGTTTTTAAGGCCAGGCTGGATGGGACTTTGAGCAGCCTGATCTAGTGTGAGGTGTCCCTGCCTGTAGCAGGGGGTTGGGAGGGTTGGAACTAGATGATCCTTGTGGTCCCTTCCAACCCTAACAATTCTGTGAATATTGTTGAAGTTGTCAAGAGAATACATGTCTTCATAGCTGTGGGTAGTTAAGGTTGATATTATTAGCAGGAAATTCAGGTATCTCAGGTTCCCAGTTGCAGGATGGGAAATTTGACACAGTCCAGAACTCCCTTTCTTGTTCTTGAAACTTCTCTTTCATTCTGTAGTGCTCAGCTAAGCTTAAGTAGCAGTACAGTGGTCGATTTGAGGCAGGGCGAGAGCATCTTTAAAAGTCTATCTGAAGTCCTATATTCAGACTCCCAAAGGAGAATGCTGCGTGGAAGCTGAAGCTTATTACTCTGGATGTGTGCTGAACCAGAATTAATGTTTTCCTAGAACTAAACACATTCCAGGTCAGGAAGCATTAGTAATACAAAGAATTTTCTTGCCAGTTTCTGAGGAATATTAGCTCTTACTCTCGAACAGCAGACTTGTGCAAAGTCACTTCATTGCAATTAATTCAATAAAGATGTTTGACAATCTGTCAGTTAAATGAGACCATGTAGAGTTTGGGGATTGCTCAATATTTCATTACAAATAGCAATTAGGACAAAAAAAAAATTATAATGAAGGTATTTTCTACCTCAGGAAAATATCAGTTTTATACTAATGTCTAACAAACCTGTTTATTTGATAGGTTTCTGCATAAATTCATTGACTGCTCAAGAGCTATGCTTATCTGACTTCAGAGTTGCATTTCTTTTCATAAATCAATGCACCACCGAGGATGGGGAGCAGGGGAAAAGGGAGACTTCACTCACTGGCACGAATCCACTCATGCTTGAGACAAAGGTTAGCCATCAGCTGCTGTCTGTTCTTGTCTCAGCTGGGTGACCTGCTGTCTGAAGTGATTGAACAGCTTTTTAAGGAAGTCATGGAAGTGTCTGAACTCCTGTTCCTATCTGTGAGGATGATATCTGCCTTTGGTCACTTGGATAATCTTCTGTTCAGAATGAAAAGGATGAAACAGTGGTCATTTCCACCACTCACATAATTGTGGGGATATTTCTCTTATGGTGTGGTGTCACTTCCTGGCATAAGGATCAAACTGAGATTCAATCATCAGGAGAATGCTATTAAAACTTAAAGGCAAACATTGAGGGAGAGAAAAATGATTTCCAGAGTGTAAATTGTCTAAATATAGTACTAGAAGTGGAGATAATAGTACTCTGAGGTCATGAATGATTCTCCTTTATCCCTTTGTGCAATGAGAGAGTAGGAGTTCTTCAGGCTGGGAATGGGAAGGCTCTGGGGACAGCTTCTAGCAGCCTTCTAGTATTTGAAAGGGTTGCAGGAAAGGTGGAGAGGGACTTTTGACAAAGGCATGGCGTGAGAGAATGAGAGGTAATGGCTGCAGAGCAGAAAAGCTGGATTTAGATTAGACATGAGGAAGAAATTCATGCCCATGGCACTGGAAGAGGATGCCCAGAGAAGTGGAGGTTGCAAGCCTGGAAGTGTTGAAATGCAAGTTGGATGGGGCCTTGAGCAAGCTGGTCTAGTAGGAGGTAACCCTGCCTATGGTGGTGGTGGGGGTGAATCCCGATGATCTTAAGGATCCTTCTGTGTGTTCTGTCTTTTAACCATAGAAGCAATGATCAAATTCATTTGTAACACAAAAAAATAGTGCCCACAAGTGTGAAAAGACTTTGATCTTTCTACATAGCTCTTCAATGGTTAATTTTTTTAATTTAAATACATTTTTGGATTACTTCAGTCTTTTTTAGTTCACAGCTACCACTTTCACATGTACTTTTTAATGATTTGCTCTTCCAAATTATACTTACCAAATTAGCTTCTTCCAGAAAAAGACTCCATGAGGTAGTCTTGCTCAATCAGCCTTGTTTCTTGAATTGCTTCCTTATCTATGAAAATGCAGTTACCACTTCTGATTACTCTTAGATAATTAAAAAAATGACAAAAGTGCCTAATTTACTAAATTGAGTAGCTTTAGCTCATACTGCCTTTTGATGAATGATCTTAACTCCAATTAACACAGCTTTTGCTTCACATACTGAAAGCCTATACCCCCTTTTTATTTCTGTGTTATGGACCAGATGCTAAAATAATGCAAAGCTTTTGGATTATTAAAACCAATTTTACTATCAGAATGCTTTTACCTATTAAAATCAAATGTTATTTGATTGCCAGTATGTTGAGGGAGTTTCTCCCCATCTGCCCTGCCCTTTTGAGGTCACATTTGGAATATTGTGTCCAGTTCTGGAGAGACAGGGAACTACTGGGAAAAGTCCAATGGAGGCTACAAAGATCCTCTTATGAGGAGAGGCTGAGAGGCCTGGGGCTCTTTAGCCTAGGGAAGAGCAGACAGAGAGGATCTTATCAATGCTGATCAGTACCTAAAGAGTGGAGGTCATGAGGTTGGGGCTGGGCTCTTTTGAGTGGTAGCTGGTTATAGAACAAAGGGCAGCAGGCACAAACCCAGGATTCTCTTAAACATAGCAAAGAACTTTGAATAAAGAATGAAATAGAAACTTGAGTAAGAAAAGGCTGCAAAGAAGATAAAGGAAAGAGAATTAGATTGAACCACAGACTCTTAGAATGGTTTGGATTGAAAGGGACTTTAAAGATCATCTGCATCCAACCCCCCTACCATGAGCCTCCCACCAGACCAGGTTGCTCAAAACCTCATCCAGCCTGGTCTTTAAACACTTCCAGGGATGAGGTTTCCATAGCTTCCCTGGGCAGCTAGAGCAGGTTTTCAGACCTGGAAAAGTTCCAGGGATGGGGCATGTCCCACATCTCTGGGCAACCTGGGCCTTGTCTCACCATTCACAAACACTTCTTTTATCTCTAGTCTGAATGTTTATCTTTTATTTTAAACCCATCACTCCTTGACCTGTCACAAGAGACCCTGTTCAAAAGTCTGTCTCCATCTTTCTTGGCCCCTTTAAGTCCTGAAAGGCCACAAGAAGGTCTCCCTGGACCCTTCTCTTCTCCAAGCTCTCCCTCCTCAATTAAAATAATGACTAATGTTCTTCTCATTTACTTTAATGGAATCTATTATAACTCCAGTGGATGTTCTCATTTACAAGAGGTTTTGAATGCTCACATGAGTAACTCATAATCTGTGCCATCAGATTTAGAGATGTGTGTGTGATTATTTCTTTCACACTTTAGAGATGTGTGGGAAAGCCTAGTGCCTGCCATCTTGTACCTCCTTTCAATGTGAATAAATGGGTCCTTAAAGGCAGGAAAGGGAGTGCTAACTATTATTTCTTTCTATACACTAGAAGTAAGAGTATGTATTTTCTGTCTAGTTCATTTTAAATTACTTCTGAGCAGTCTGTTCAGGAATGGAGAATGGTGATGTTACTGAATGGCTGAGTATTTATGTGTGTAGACAGTGGGTACTTACACAAATGTATTGCTGAAGATTAGAAGTTACGATTGAAGCCTGTGGAAATAACCTACTGTGAAACTAATATACTGAGGATGAGGCCCAAAGGATCTCATCTCAGTTGGAGTTTTGTTACAAGGAATTTCATCAAACTTCAGCTTAACTCAAAACAAACCTACAAACTCACATTCTGTGAGCCCATTGTGGTGATTGTGTTCTTTGCCCTAGAAGTCTTCCCTTGTTCTTGTCCAGTTTGTCAGAAACTACCCCATGAGAACAGAACACTTCTTTAAACATTGGGTTGCATCTTCTGGACCTTTGGGACCTATTTTGCAACGTTTGTCATGATTAGCCTACCCGATGTCTTTCCACTTGCAGCAATTCCTAGAATCATGAATTGTTTTGGTTGGAAAAGGGCTCTAAGACCATCAAGTCCACCTGTTGTTCTAACATCACTATGGCCATTAAGCCACATCCCCAGATACCTTCTCTGCACATTTTTTTGAACACCCGTGGCGTTGGTGACTCCACCACCTTTGCAAGCAGCCTGTTGCAATGCCTGACCACTCTGTCAGTGAAGAAATTTTTCCTAATATCCAATCTAAACAACCCCTGGCACAGTTTGAGACCAACCCTCACTTCCATCCAACCTCCCTTCAGGTAGCTGTAGAGAGCCAGTAGATCTCCCATCAGCCTCCTTTCCTCCAGAGTAAATAATGTCACTTCCTCCATATCATAGTATCAGTCAGGGTTGGAAGGGACCACAAGGATCATCTAGTTCCAACCCCCTGCCATGGGCAGGGACACCCCACACTAGCTCAGGATGGCCAGAGCCTCATCCAGCCTGGGCTTAAACATCTCCAGGGATGGGGCCTCAATCACCTCGCTGGACAACCCATCCAGGGCTTCACCACTCTCATGGTGAAGAACTTCTTCCTCACATCCAGCCTGAATCTCCCCATTTCCAGCTTCATTCCATTCCCCCTAGTCCTATCACTACCTGATAGCCTGAGAAGTCCCTCCCCAGTCTTCTTGTAGGCCTCCTTCAGATACTGGAAAGCCACAATGAAGTCACCTCAGAGCCTTCTCTTCTCCAGACTGAACAGCCCCAACTCCTTCAGTCTGTCTTCATAGGAGAGGTGCTCCAGCCTTCTGATCATCCTTGTGGCCTTTCTCTGGACACGTTCCAGCACGTCCATATCCCTCTTGCAATAGGAGCTCCAGAACTGGACGCAGTACTCCAGGTCGGGTCTCACCAGACCTGAGTAGAGGGGGAGAATCGCCTCCCTTGACCTGTTGGCCACACTTCTCTTGATGCAGCCCAGGATCTGATTGGCCTTCTGGGCTGCAAGTGCACATTGACAGCTCATGTTGAGCTTCTTGTCCACCAGCACCCCCAAGTCTCTCTCCTCAGGACTTCTTTCCAGCCAGTCACTGCCCAGCCTGTACTTATGCCTGAGATACCCTCCTTGCAAGGCATGTTCTCCCTGCTAGACAGATCTGGACATCTTCACATATGTACTCAAGTCAAGTGCTACTCTGCAGCAGTATGGACTGAATTCAGCTGTTGGATGATTTGTAAATGAAAGTGTCTCTCCAAATGAAGCAGTTTTCAGCAGTGTTCTCTGAGATTACTTAGATTTGATTAAGTTACTGCCCAAACAAAGTACATTTTCTACGCATCAATCATTAGAAATAAGTGTCTATTTTTAATTTATTTCTAATAAGTAATCCACCCTGTGAATGATTGTTCTTTGTTTATGGATGACTGCTAGAGCAGCTTGAATTTTATAATAATTCATGAGAAATTAATAAGCAGTCATAATGAATAAACTTAGGGACAGTTTAATGACTATTCATCAGCAGTTCATGCACAACAAATCCAAATGTTTATCAAAGATGTTCATAAACACAGTGCACAAGCAGCTTTAATGAACTGATAAAGAACATTATTGAACATTCATTATGAATTTCCCTTTGCCGAGACTGACATCCTCAGAGGAGATCTAACATTTCAAATTGTTTTCCTTATAAAGAAAAGAAACATGGCTGTTTCAAAAAAATCCTGCTACTTTGGATAGGAGTGAAAATAAAATACTGATTAATTTTTCTTTTTCCTTTGTTGAGATCAAGAAGTTATGATGGAGTGTAGGAACATCAGCTCTTGTCATCATCCATGTGAGGGGATCTTCAGAGGCTATTTTGCCAGAAGTATGCCATCAACTCCTGCTTCCTGGGTTGGTACCTTCACTACAGATTTTATGATTTCTCTACTTTATGGAAAGTAGACAAAATAGAGAATTAGGGCTGCATTCTATGAGCCTTCTGGAGAAGGAAAGGTTTGAACATTAAGCAGAAAAGTAAGAAAAAAAAATAATTCTAGAAGTGAGAGAAAAGGGAGGAATATTTAGCACCTCACAGAAGGGGAAATTCTTTCTGGAGATACATCTGGATACCAAAGAACTGTTGAGGTTGGAAGAGAGTTTTGAGAGATCACAATCCCACCACTACTGCTAAGCCACGTCTCTATGCATCATGTCCATGCGTCTTCTAAATACCTCCAAGGGTGGTGAACCCAAAACCTCTTCAGACAGCCTGTTCCAGTACCTGATAACCCCTTCTATGAAGATATTTCTCCTAATGTCCATTGGCACAGCCCAATCAATGACAGGAAGTATATAAACAGGGCTCACAAAGTGGATATGCAGGAATGTAACCTCTAACAATTCAAATGGTTGTGGCTGCTCAAAGGATATGAGGGAAACAATATCGGTAAGGAACTTGGGTTATCCTTAAATGGGGTGTCCCATTGCTGCTGTCAGAAACAGGATAAACACCAATGATCTAAGCTATCAGAGCTTTTCTGATGTTCTTAGACTATGTTTTCAGTGAAAAGAGGTTAATCTTTGGGAGCTCTGTGAAAGACGTTTAAGTTAGAACATCAGAGACACCATAGCCAAGAGATGGTGATTATTGCTTTCACACTGTGTAATGCTGGCTCGAGGATTTACATTGACATATGTCCTTCAGAAACTTGTAGTATTTTAGCTCAGCTTTCGGCATTTAAGTATAACCTAAAATGTGTCAACATTATTTTTTTAAACTTTTAGTTCTGTACTGTCAGTGACTCTGTGCTTGAAGAGTAGTGTACACTAGGCCTACAGAAACACCCTTCACTTAGTACTTTGAATAAAATTGCCTCCCCCAGTTACCACCACCACTGCATTTATGGAGGAGTTACTGGCATGTCTGCTCTCTTACCTAATTACTTTAGGAGACACTACATGCCATCACACAATTTCAGATAAGCCTGTGGTGGTGGCAGAATGTCCACAAGAAGTATCAGAGGCATGCATGCCAGTGCTACTGCGGAGTGCCAGGTGGGAAATAAAACTCATGAAGAACGAACTGTGGCCATGACCTCAGGATGCCAGAACTGGGTTTTAGAACAGTATCAAGGGAATGCTTCCCTCTCTACTTCCATGCTGTATCTGTTGCTTTCCTCACTCAGAATCTTAATTTTAGGCTGGAGGTTAGGAAGAAGTTCTATACAGAGAGAGTGGTTGCCCATTGGAATCTGCTACCTGTGGAGGTGGTGGAGTCACCTTCATTGGAGGTGTTCAGGAGGAGACTTGATGGGGTGCTTGGCTGCATGGTTTAGTTGCATGGTTTAGTTGTTGGGTGGGTTGGACACGATGATCTTGAGGGTCTCTTCCAACCTGGTGTATTGTATTATTGTATAATGCAGTAAACCAGACCAAAGCAGTTGCACAAGACCTCTGAGAAAGACCCATGAGCACATGGACCATCCTATTTGGTAGCTGAAGGAAGAATTCATAAGCTGTTCTCTTCCCAGAAAATTCTGTGCATTAAGTTCTGTCTTAACTATTAGTAAATTAGAAAAAGTTGTATTTCACAGAATGAGAATGGTAGGTGTTGGAAGGGACCTCTGGAGATCATCTAGTCCAATCTCCTTGCTAAAGTGCAGTCTCCTAGATCAGGTTGCACAGAAATACATCCAGATGGGTTTTGAAAGTCTCCCAAGAAGGACACTCCCTGGGCAGCCTGGTCCAGGGCTTCATCACACTCAAAGCAAAGAAGTGAAATCTCCTGGGTTCCAGTTTGTACCCATTGCTCCTTGTCCTGTCCCTGGGCACCACTGAAGGGGCCAGTTCTCTCACTTCTGCCCTTTAGATATTGATAAACATTGATATGTTTCCTCTCAATCTGCTCTGTTCCAGTCTTCCATCACCCTCACAGTGAAAAAGATTACCCTCATGTTTACGTAGAAGCTTCGGCTATGAGTGTGTCTTAAACTAAAATACAGTCCATTTTCATTGGAGATCCAGGGAGAAGCAGAGTAATCTCTGTTCACATTCATGACATCCAGCTGTGGGTTCCATGTTATTTCTAGTAACTGACTAAAGTTTCCTCAGCACAGTAGATGAAAGACTCTTTAATTCGATGCTGGTTTCTTTTCACAGCAAGTTAAAATGGTATGCTTGGCATATTAATCATTTTCATTGCAGAAGCATTGGAGGTCAGCTGAATAAAATCACATTTATCTGCAGAGGAACAAAACATTATTCCTTCAACTGGGATATGCTTTTTTTAATCTCTAATTCATAATTATTGGAATAAGATGAAAGCTGTACTAACTATTGCACTGAATTTGCTTCACAGAGAATAACTAAGCTGTTTCTGGTTTTACTGCTACTAAGAACTCTACAAGTACTCACCTAACTCATGCTCAGTGTTCTTATGGGCAAGAAGGGAACTTACATAGATAAAAGCAAGAATTTATTAGTAGAATTGAAATCTTGATGATAGATTAGAATTAACCAGGTGGGAAAAGACCTTGGAGATCAAGTCCAGCCTATCATCCATCACCATCTAATCAACTAAACCATGGCACCAAGTGCCCCATCCAGTCTCCTCCTAAACACCTCCAATGACAGCGACTCCACCACCTCCCTGGGCAGCCCATTCCAATGGCCAATCACTCTTTCTGTGAAGACCTTCTAACATCCAGCCTAAACCTCCCCTGGCACAGCTTGAGACTGTGTCCTCTTGTTCTGGTGCTGGTTGCCTGGGAGAAGAGACCAGCCCCCACCTGTCGACAACCTCCCTTCAGGTAGTTGTAGACAGCAAGGTGGTCTCCTCTGAGTCTCCTCTTCTCCAGGCTAAGCAACCCCAGCTCCCTCAGCCTCTCATCATGGGCTTGTAATCAAGAAATCATTATTAGTCCACATTCAGATATTACAAAAAAAAAAAAACCCAAAAAGGCAGAAAAGTGTCAATTAATAGCAATCCAGTTAGAACTGTTCCATGTGGATTTGGTGGTAATTACCCCTTGTCTTGGTGGTATATTTATCCTGCTAATTCCTTTCTGGCTACTGAGGTCTGTAGAATTAGATAATGGTTAGCCTTGATGATCTGAAAGACCTTTTAAAGAGAAGCTTCTCAAGAATTTAAAACGATAAGCTTTTTGTGCAGTGTGTAATCCAAATTTAGAGAGGTCAGATCAATGACATAACAGCTCACTCCTCATTTCATCTATAAGATCCTGACTGTCTACCACAAAGTGACACCTGCCATATGTATCTTTGTTTCTGTCTCTGCCACCATGCCTGCAATATAGCATGTCAAAGAATTTTTTTTTCTCCCCCCTGAATTGTGGAACAAACCAGAGGTAGACAGGCATTTAAAAACAGATTTGAGCTGCTGTATTTTGCAAGTAAAGTGCTACCATAGCAGCTTAAAGTAACGTGATGAGAACGCTCTTATCACTGCACATACACTTAATTCTGGTTCACCATCACGCTGCCTTTAAAAAGTGTTGAAAGAAAAAGAACTATAATTTGGTACAGGTTTGTAATATCAGAGATGCTGAATCACAGATCCAAATAAGCTCTGTCTATGGAAACATTGCATGTTGAATGTGTTAACTCTGTATCACCTGGAAACTGCTACAGGTTGCTACTTTTCTCACTGATATCCTTAGGAAGTGTTTAGAATGTATGGGTTGGAGATTGGATTGAATTTTGTTGAACAGTTGGGGTGTTTTTTGACTGTTTTCAGAGCTAAAGCTATGTTCAAGTTTCAACCAGAAGATTTCACCTCAACATGAGGAGAAACTTCTTTACAGCAAAGGTGACAGAGCACTGAAGCAGGCTACCCAGGAAGGTTGTGGAGTCTCCTTGTCCTGAGACTTTCAAAACCCACCTGGATGCATTCCTGTGTGGACTACCTTATGTGACCCTGCTTTGGCAAGGGGTGTTGGACCCGATGATCTCTTGAGGTCCCTTCCAACCTCTGATATATTGTGATACCATAACCGAAGATATTTTCAGAGATTTATAGAAGCTTCATAAATGGTTTATGTTGGAAGAGACCTTAAAGATGATGTAGTTCTGACTCCCTGGCATTGGCAGGGACACCTTCCACTAGAAGAGCTTGCTCAAGGACTCATCCAACCTGGCCTTGAGCACCTCCAGGGTGAGGGAATCCATGGCCTCCCTGGGTAACCTGTTTCAGTGAAGAATCCTTAACTTACAACATATAAATATGTAGTTATTATTTGAAAGATATTTCTTAATTCCTTCATTTAAAAGAATTCTTAATTTAAAAGTCTAGGGGCATTTTGTTTCTTACCCCTCTGTGAGGGAAATCAAGGGTTCTGGTAAGATTTACATTTGGATGGAGAGTTTTGATAACAAACCCCTTAATTTTTAAAAGTGAAAGTTAACAACTGCATAAATTAGAAGGCAACAGAGAGAGAGTTGGAGTTATGTTATTCAGTTTGGAGAAGGTTCTGAGGAGGCCTTACTGTGGCCTTCCAGTAACTTAAGGGGGCTAGATGAAAGTTGGTGACGGACTTAAGATGTCAGGTAGTGATAGGACTAGGGGGAATGGAGCAAAACTAGAAGTGGGCAGATTCAGACTGTCAGTTAAGAAAAAGGTTCTTCACCATGAGGTTAGCAAAACACTGGAACAGGTTGCCCAAGCTGGTGGTAGAAGCCCCATCCCTGGAAATTTTTCAGGCCAGGCTGGATGGGGGTCTGCAGAAGCTGATCTAGTGTGAGGTGTCTCTGCCTGTGGCAGCGGGATTAGAACTGGATGATCTTTGAGGTCCCTTCCAACCCTGATAATTCTGTGAAGACAACTTCCAAGCCACAGGTCTCAGTCCTCCAAGACCCTTGTGTTAGAAACACTGAATGTATGTGATGGAGGCACAGATAAAAAGACACAATAAAACTACATGGAAATAGATCTTGAGATTGATTCCTCGAAAAGACAAAACTTTAGCTGGGAATTAGAAGTTACTAACATATCATGGTAAAGTACTGTTGGAAAGGTATCCTCCATAGATTAAAGAACTTCATAATTCTCAGACCTGAAAAAATGCACAGTAAAATATAATTTAAGTAATAAAATTCTTTGTCATTTCTCAGTACAGTAGTAAATCTATTAAGTGAGGGCTGGTAGCAACAGTAAAGAGAAGCCTTTGAGTTATGATGAAACTGCATGAAGGGAACAAAACCTCCAGGTAAAAAAAAAAAAAGCAATAAAATGGAATAAGCTCTTACCTGCTCAAAATAGGATTGGCAGTCTTTATTTTGGGGTTGGGAGAAATATAGGATAAGTGCTTCTGAAAGAAGAAATCCACATAGAACCTTCACAGGGCAGGAATGTGGGCTTTCTGATAATCTCACAGGAGGATTAGTGAAAATCTCTGTGGGCTGAAGAAATTAGGCGATGTGAAAGAAGAAAGGGAAAGTAAAGTAGCTCATCCCAAGGAGAAAGAAAGAACTGTTGCAAGAAAAAAAATCTCTCCTCAGAGGATATGCTTTAAAAAAAGATGTCTTTTCAGGTCTAACAAAGAAAGTAAAATAAAATAGAAGTCAGATGTATGCCTCTCTGGGCCAAAACAAGACAGGAAAGAAGTTCATCTTGTAATTACTAATTTAGTAACAAATCAATCTGGGGACACTACCAATTTTGCATATATTTAAGTTTCAAACATGCTTAGATTTTGTGAGCTTTTATAAAATTTTTGTTATTCACTGTTCATCAGTTAATATCACACATATTTTGTCTTTTTGAGAAGTTTTTTGTTAGAAGTTAACTTACCTTTCTTGTTCTTGAAATGGTGCAATCTTAAGGAGGTAAGCTGGGGTGTTATTCTTCCTATTAACTTGTCCCATGGGTCCACTTGACCTGCTTCACCATCACCATTCCTGCACCCAGCCCAGAGCCTGGGGCAAGACCTTCACCAGCCAACATACTACCCAGAGGAGCTCAGCCCCAGCAAAGAACCCCAGCCAGCACCTGTGGATGGTATTGGAGTAGTCATCTGCCCTATTCCTAACAACCGGGGGGCCACCAGGCCCCCCCGGCCTTCGTTGTCACCACCACCATCACCCAGTGTGCACCACAGGCACTCACCAGCAGATGAGAGGCAGATCCTCAGCCCAGATGGGCTTAGTTTAGGGCTTCTGCCTTTCCTGGTGGGGATTAAATAGGGGAGTGAGTGGGGAGGGCAAAATGGCCACACCTGGGGTGGGAGGACATTCCAATAGAGCCCAGGTGCTCTGGGTTTGAGGGGAAAAAGGGGGAAAATGAGGTGGGTGGGGTGGCAAAGGGGCTGGCTGTGAAACCAGTGTTCTTGAGAAAGAACAGAGATGAAAATAATAGTCAAATGTGAATTATTGACTCTTAGTGATTGCTAGGTGCTTAATATGACTAGTTTCAGGATGTTCCACTCCTCTTGGATAGTAGATAATTTATTGACAAGGTGGTGGTGTCAGTGTCCCTGAAGGTGTTTAAGAAAAGCCTGAATGAGGCACTTAGTGCCATGGTCTGGTTGATTAGTTAGGGTTGGGTGATCAGTTGGACTTGATGATCTTGGAGGTCTCTTCCAACCTGGTTGATTCTGTGATTCAGTAACACTTCCTTCATCTGAAATGCCCTGACAACTTCTTTATTCCAACTTGAACATCAGAATTTTCATTTAAACATGAGGAGGAACATCTTTAGTTTAAGCGTAGCAGAGCACTGGAACAGGCTACCCAGAGAGGTGGTGGAGTCTCCATCTCTGGAGATGTTCAAAACCTGCCTCGATGTGTCCCTGTGTGACCTGCCCTACGTGAACCTGCCTTTGAAGGGATGTTCGACTTACTGATCTCTAGAGGTCCCTTCCAGTCTCTACTACTCTGTGATTCTGTGAGAAGTCAGGGAAGGTCATTTTGTTTCCTCTTCACATCCGGACTGCCACATTTTCTACTGGGAGCATGTTGTGACCTCCAATATACACTGACAGTTGGCTTATTGATAGGTTCTTTGCTACATGCTGAAGCTTCAGCAAGAGAAGTTGAAGGAAATTGGCAGAGTGTCCATTGAAGAGACAGGAGATGCTGGATCAAATGCCCTCAAACAGAGAGGAGTGAACTTATTCTCAGCAATGAACTGTTGCTGATCAGTTGTCTGAAATAATCTAACCACTTCTTCTCTAAGTAACATCTTGTGTACGTCTTTATCCTCATAGAAGAGTTCAGAGATACAGAATCAATTGATTCACTCACTAATTGCACCATTGAATTAGTAAACTCTCAATCTTTTCTTCATTCTTCTTCATGGATTTTTTTTTTAAGTATGCCAGAAAGAGATGAAGAGGACAGAGTGAATGACAACCAATAATTTAAGCAATTACTGCATCTTAATAAAATGAAGGGAGCACAGTTGTGTAGTTGAAGTCCACTATTTAATGGAAGGCATTTTATTACATGGCTATTATTCTGAATAGAAGATCTTTTAAGGGTTGCTAATTGAGTCCTTCCCTAACCTTCTTCTTAGATGATTGAAATCTGCAATCACTGTTAGGTGGGTTTTTTTTTTGATTAAGGAGGGTGCATGTACAAACACAGCCTTCCATGAATTCATTTCCATCTAAGGTTTTGCTGCTTCCTACAACTAACCTGTTATGCCTCCTGCAGAGTCTCAAGATTATGATTATGATTATTATCAGGTTTCTAGGAGGAAAAAAAAAACGAAAAGAAAAAGAAAACAAGACAAGCACAATGGCATTCCCAGGAAACTGTCATTCATTCACCTTGACCAGGCAATGTCAATAATCTTAAGTGAAATCACTCTTCCTGATTTTTTGATTTTTACTTTCAAAATCTTTGAGAAGGGTCAACTCTGATCTTTTAAGCAGGTCTGAGGAACTATTCACATATTCATCACATTATCCATACTAACACCCTCCAGAGAAGCACTGAGCAAATCCAGAAATGTTTGATGTGATGTCAGTGCTCTTGAAGTGAATCAGAACTTTCATCTCAAACCTGAACCAGGGATTAATATTAAAGTGATATGCTGGGGGAAAGTTGCACAATTTCTCTAGCTGTAATACAGTATTCTCAGTATTTAAATATATATATATATATTCATGGCACCACAAGCAATTAATATATCAGTGGGATCAAGTAACAGCTACGGACTTTCCTAAGAACTGGCCTGTCCCTGCAGTTCAGAATATATCTTGATGCTGAGGACTGGATTCTAATATCTGTTACCTGCAATCCTGTAGTAGTTTGGAGCTTTCAGCAGAGTCAAATTGTTCTTTAGATCAAATCATTCTGCAGTATTTCCTGGCATAGTCAGGCTGCTTTGGGCTTCATTCACTGAGGAGATACTGCAACGATGGTTTTGAGGTTCCTTCTCTAGGGCCAGCTATTGGTATGTCAACAGACAGCTACATGACCTTCAGCTAATCTTCTTTTGATTTTGGTATGTCCTAAGCCTTCTCCAAACTGTTAGCAATCCAACTTTTGGTTTGTGGTGTAAAGATTATATCCCTTTATTTCTCCCTCATTCCTTATCAGCTATGAAAATCCTTTGGCTTACTAAACTCTGAACTGTTGGAAAAACAGAGCTGCATTTCCCCTTTAGCCAGGAGAAGAGAGTAACCTGGGACTTTCCCTACTCCTCTTTTTCAGTATGACCAAGTAACAAAGGGGCCAATTAATGCTAATTCTGATAAGCTTTCTTAGGTGCAATTATACCTGTCCACAAAGAATGGGATTGATGCTGCACATCCCATGTAGCTCACACAGTGAGCAGAGGATGAAGTCCAAGTTGCTCCTTTGGCAAACACAAAGGCAATAAAAATATTCACACCAAAAATGTGGTACTTAACCAGTCATTCTCTGAGCTCTTTTATACTCTTTATGCCACAGGAGTTTGAAATGGGGGTTTTCACCATCCTATTTTTCCTGCAGCTGCCTGTTGCATGCTGACTTTGTCTTTGTGCTGCTGGAGAAAGGGGCAAGACCTGTTCCTTTCTCACAAGTGAGCATATCAACCCACTTGTAGGTGAAGTATTCTTCTACCGCAACAGAAGGATGTGGAATTTATGCACAGGACTTTGCTACAGACCCATTTTCTCACGCTATTTTTACTGCTATCTCTACTCATTATTGCCTAGTTGGTTTTGGGTTTTTTTTTTTTTTTTTTTTTTTTTTTTTTTTTCTTTTTTTTTCCATGGTGTATCCAAGATAACCTATGTTTTGTCAAGTCATTGTCACTTCTAAAGCATCCACTGTAGTAAAACATAAGTGCTATATTTCTTGGGGGATTTGCAGAGTTTCATCATTTCTACCTTTGGTACAATCCATATTGCCTTTAAAGGACTTGTTGCCTGGGATGTGGTTTGAAAAAGAGAGTGGATCATTCTTTTGCAAAGCTTTGATCACTGCAGTCATATTGTTGCACCTTTTATCTTGCTGGTACATTGATTTTTGCCAAAGATTGCCTTTCATGAAACTCTGAACTTTAAAAGCACCTCAGTTTCAAGAAAAAAAATATTCTGTGAAAGATCTGAAGGCTCAGATTTGATCTTTTTATGTGCATATTACATCTAACTTATTTTCTGTGGGACAGTTGTATAATGCTTGTGCTTCTAAAACATGAATTACTACTAACATGGAAAAAAGAAGATCATTTCAAAGTGTATGAAAATAGTCACATCAATTCTGCCTTTCAGTTGTGAGCCCCTTTTATTTGTTAATTAGTTAATTGGGAAAACAGCCTGTGGATTGATATCTATATATCTATATCTATGTCTATATCTATATCATCTATATCACCTATATCATCTATATCATCTATATCTATATCTCTGTATCTATAGGGTGAATGTATATCATGCAATTCTAATTTATTTATCTTTTATTACAATACAATACAATACAATACAATAAACCAGGTTGGAAGAGACCTTCAAGATCATCACGTCCAACCTATCAACCAATCCAACCCACCCAAACAACTAGATCATGGCACCAAGCACCCCATCAAGTCTCCTCCTGAACACCTCCAACGATGGTGACTCCACCACCTCCTGGGCAGACCATTCCAATGGGCAATCACTCTCTCTGTATAGAACTTTTTCCTCACATCCAGCCTAAACCTCCCCTGGCGCAGCTTGAGACTGTGTCCTCTTGTTCTGGTGCTGGCTGCCTGGGAGAAGAGACCAACCCCTGCTTGTTTACAACCTCCCTTCAGGTAGTTGTAGAGAGCAAGAAGGTCACCCCTCAGTCTCCTCTTCTCCAGGCTAAGCAACCCCAGCTCCCTCAGCCTCTCCTCATAGGGCTTGTGTTCCAAACCCCTCACCAACTTCGTTGCCCTTCTCTGGACACCTTCCAGCAAGTCAACATCCTTCCTAAACTGAGGGGCCCAGAACTGGACACAGTACTCAAGGTGTGGCCTAACCAGTGCAGTGTACAGGGGCAGAATGACCTCCCTGCTCCTGCTGGCCATACTGTTCCTGATGCAGGCCAGGATGCCAGTATGTACTGTTCCTTGGTATTTGCTAGAAGTATCTTAACTGGACTGCACAACCCCCCTTATATTTATTTAATAAAATAATAATAATAAATATAAGTATATTATATAGTTATATTTATTAAAAATAATGTACTGAAAAAGAAGAAAATCTATATTTACCTGGAAGGTAAATTTCTTTCCTGCATCAGTGGTCAGGCATTGAAACAGGCTGCCCAGGGAGGCGGTGGAGTCACACCTCTGGAGGTATTCGATAAACGTGTGGACATGGCACTTTGGGACATGGTTTGATAGTCATGGTGGTCATGGGTCAATGGTTGGACTCAGCGATCTTAAAGGTCTTTTCTCACCAAAATAATTCTATGAATTTATGATTCTGTAAGATATGAAGAGTGTGCTGCAAGTATTACCACACTGTGTAATTTCTAGTATAACTGTAGGGTGAGCTAACTAGATATATTGAAATGATAGAAAATACATTTGAACCCTGAGACTCCAGTCCACTCTTGTGTTACTGAGTGTGTAACACAGAACCTCATGCCACTGGCACTTCTGAATTTGTCAACACAAATAATCAAGACATAAATCATCAAGACATAAATGGATTGAAGCTTGAAGAGGGTAGACTTAGACTAGATACTAGGAAGAAATTCTTTACATTGAGGGTGGTGAGACACTGAAACAGGCTGTTCAGGGAGGTCATGAATGCCCTCTCCCTGGAAGTGTTAAAGGCCTTGAGCAACCTGGTCTAGTGGAAGGTGTCCTTGCCTGTGTCAGGAGGGGTTGGAACTAAATAATGTTTAAGGTTCTTTCCAACCTAAACCATTCTATGAAATCTATTAAGCTTATTAGCTAAATTCTAGTATACTGCAAAACAACAGGAGAAAGCCTTCACATTAATTCATCTTAACAAAATAAAGGTGAATAATATTGTTCTACCTTGTCTGGCAACCTCATCTGAATCAAATAATCACAGAATTGTGTGTATTGGAAATGATCTTTATTATCATAGAGTCCAAGTATTAGCCTAACACAGACAAGTTCTTGACTAACCCTTATCTCTAAGCGCTACATTTACACTACACTTGTATATCTCCAGAGATGATCATAGAATCATAGAATCAATAAGGTTGGAAAAGACCTCAAAGATCATCAAGTCCAACCTGTCACCCAACACCTCATGACTACTAAACCATGGCACCAATGGAATGTCCAGTCCCCTCTTGAACAGCTCCAGGGACGGTGACTCAACCACCTCCCTGGGCAGCCCATTGCAATGGCTAAGAACTCTCTGTGAAGAACTTTCTCCTCACCTCGAGCCTAAACTTCTTGCACCACCTTCCTGGGCAGCCTGTTCTAATGCCTGATAACACTTTACATGAAGTAATTCTTCCTAATATCCAATCTAAACCTGCCTTGGTGCCATTTCCTCTTGTTCTATCACTTGTTAGATTCCCTCTGAAAATCCTATCTCAGAAGTCTTCATTTTAACTGTGAAATCTTCCCAAACCCTGGCTGAATGTGAAAAGTATATGGGGCTCTCTGGGGCACTGAAATTTCACAGCCTACACTACAGCATGGACAGATTAATGCCTCAACTTTATATTTCTATATAAATTCTTGTTCTTGAGACTTTCTTTTCTGAGAGTGTCTTGAATCTATACATCATACTTATGTCTAGAATGAAACAGGATAGAGTTTTGCTTTATGTCCCAGTTGTCTAAGGTTCCCTTAGTAACACTGGACATAAACTGTTTGAAGCGAAGGAAAAACAACACACTGGTTTAAGCCACATCTGAATCTTACTGTTAACAGCTTCAATTTCTTGATTAACAGCAATCTGTAAGAATGAAGATAATTTTCCCCTATCTTAATTGGATAAGACACTACAAAAATGCATGATCACAAATATAGCTGAGAGAATGTTTCTTCCATGCCCTTTCTAAAATCTGACTAAAATCTGAGTAGCACTTGAAAGGAGATGAATCACGTGTTGTTTAATCGTGAAAGAATCTTTGGCAAAAAATAGTTTTAGAAACTTTTGCAACTGTTATTCTCCTTTTTTGGGGGGTGGGGTGGAACAGTGCATACCAGATCTAATTATTTTATGAAGGTAATAGTAGCTTTGTCTAAGTGCTCCCACTCTATTTCTTCAAGCAGTGGATTTTACAATTGTGGGGTACTCCTCAGAGTATGACATTTTGGTTCTACTATAAGTTCATTTTGCTACAGTTTGCTCCCTGTCTCTAGCTTCATTACCAGAAGCCAATGCTTTGCTAAACAGTAGATGCTCCTCTCACTCCTTTGAGTACCTTTGCCTACCGTATTTAGTGTCAGGATCATCAACCTTGCTTTATCAGGAGATATTTCAGTACCCACCAGTGTTTTCTTGGCAGGTTTATCTATGTTCTTTACTCATTTTACATTCTTATCTAGAGGTTTGTTTTTACTGTTCATTATATTTGTAATGAACACATTTATTTCTGCAAATCTGAGGTGTAATTAGTTTGTCAGGAATTAGCTGTTTAACATAATAAAGCTCTTTACCCCTCTCTGAAAACTCACAAACATATGAAATCTCTGGCAAGCTCATGTTAAACATTTACTCCTTCACAGGTTTTTGACTGGTGATTACACTAATAATTTTGATGTCTGTTCAGTTATGTTGGTTAGTCCTGTGGACAACTACAGTGAAGAAAGGTGGGTTTCATTTAAGAATCAAGCTTACATTTTGGGCCTGTCTTGTAAGCAGCTCTTACAGATGTTAACAAAAAGTTTAAAAAACACTACAAAAATGTGCAATGTTTAAAGGAATCTGGACTGCAGACAGTTTTGGACTGCTTCCACATTCAAAATTCTGTTGCCAGACACAGAGAAAGATGAGAATCAGGCAGGTTTAGTGAAGAACAACAATATTTTGATGCCTAGGAGTAAAATGCAATGATTCATTGTAGTCACAGTTCATAGAATCATAGAATGGTTTAGGTTGGAAGGGACCTAAAGATCATAGAATCACAGAATCATCCAGGTTGGAAGGGATCTCAAAAGTTCATCCAGTCCACCCCCTGCAGTGAGCAGACACATCGTCAACTAGATCAGGTCACCAAGAGCCCTGTTGAGCCTCACATTGAATATCTCCAGAGATGGGGCCTCAACTACCTCTCTGGGCAGCCTGTTCCAGTGCTCAACCACCCTTATTGTAAAGAACCTTTCCCTAACATCCAATTTAAATCTACTCTTCTCAAATTTCATGCCACTGCTATTTGTCCTATCACTGCAGGCCTTCATAAACAGTCCCTCTCCTGCCTTCTTGCAGACTTCTTGCAGGCCCCCTTCAGGTACTGGAAGGTGGTGATTAGATCATCTAGTTCCAGCTCCCCAAGGCTCACCTTCCACTAGACCAGGTTTCTCACTGTAATTCTCTTGATAGTTATTCCAAATGTTTTAAATAGTGGTGTTTGGCAACTTATGAATGCTCAATAATTCCATTGTTACTGGATAAAATTGATGAGGCAGGGAGAAACTAAGAAAAGGCTGTAGAGCATTTTTAGCATGGCTCAGGGCAGGTGACTATGTCTTGACTACTGTGCAGTCACACTGCCTGAGTCATCCAGGCTGTGGCATTGTCACCTTCATGAAATAGAATTTTAAGTGTTCTTACAGTGTACTGAAGATTTCTAGGCCAGATATTTCCAGAAAGGAAACTTCTAAGTCAGAGCACAGGAGACACTGTCAGAACTTAAGCTTCCTCTGCCTCGTTAGATTCTGTTGCTGCTGCTAGAAATGTGAAGCAGTCTGAGCACCTATTGATATCTGAGATAGGATAATGTCTCCAGCAGCTGAGAAACCACATCCTGAAGCAATGAAGGAAAGATCTCATGGGTTGATAACTCATGGTGATTATCATAGAATGGCTTGAGTTGGAAGGGACCTTAAAGATCATCTAGTTTCAACCCCCTGCCATGGACAGGGACGTCTCCCACTAGACCAGGTTGCTCAAAGCCTCATTCAGTGTGGTCTTAAATACTACAAGGGATGAGGTGCCTACCACTTCTCTAGCCAACCTGTAGCTGTCGCCCTGGAAAACTTCTCTGGACAACCTGTAGTTATCTCACCACCCTCACTGTAAAGAACTTGTTCCTAATGTCCAATCTAAATCTACCCTTCTCTAGTTTAAAACCCCTTTAGGTACTGGAAGGCTGTTGTAAGGCCTTCAGAGTCTTATCTCAGAAGCCTTTCTCAGGAGCCTTCTCCTTTCTAGGCTGAATAGACACAATTCCTTTAGCCTGTCCTCACAGGAGAAGTGCTTCAGCCCTGTGATCATCTTTGTGGTCTCCTCTGGATCCTCTCCAACATATCGATGTCCTCCTTGTGTTGGTCACTTCAGAGCTGGATACAGGACTCCAGATGGGCTCTCACCGGAGCAAAGGGGCAGAATCACCCCACTTAATTTTCTGGCAGCATTTCTTTTGATGCAGCCCAAGGTGCCATTGGCATTTTGGGAAACCACCTTATGCAGCTGATCTGGGAGCTTGTTGCCTGGACAGCTGGATGGGGTGGAAGGAGCCAGAACCATGGTGTAGGGAAGCTTGTCCCCACAACTGTCCTTTCTCCACTCTTCTGTTCAAGATTGATCTGCAAGGAGGCCCTTCATTTTTTCTGATTTAAGAGCAGGAAAGGTCCTTCAAAAGGACTATTTTGCATCTGCAAGGAAATACATGAGACATTTTGGATGTGGCTTCTTAAAAAGGTTTTGTAGCTTTCTAAACAACACATTCCCGGAACATCTTTGAAAGCAGAGATAGTTTATTCTCTTCAAAACTAGAGAAAAATTATGAAACAAAGATTTTCAAAGGAGTGGGAAGGAGCTCAAGAGTTTTCTCCTTATTTTCCTAAAACTGGTAAGGATTTTATTTTAAAAAAACCAAAACTAATCACTTTAACAGTCATTAGCACACCATGTGGTTCACATTTTGGCATTCTGGAGGTTTTAAAGCTCTTTGATGCAAAGGTTATCTTCTGATTGAATGTGTGCACAGCGTTTACCGAAAGAAATTCTCACGTTGTCTGCAAAGGAACAGCACTTTAAAGCATTTCTTGCATGGGTGAGCTAGAACTGTTAGGTTATTCAGAGAGTCACACTATTTATTTAAACTCAGGTGCTGAATCAATGAAACCCCCATCACAATTCTAAGCAAATCTTGAACCCAACCAAGTAACAAGACTAAAGCCCAGTAAGAAAACACCCCAAGTGGAAAAGTCCTCCTGTTGTTGAAATGTTAACAGCAAGAAGAGTTACAGATCATGAATTTATTTCATTCTGACAAGCAGCTGCTGCAAGTACAAACACGACAGACTGACTGAGGCTGACCTCTGTCAGTTACTTTGTCAAGCAGAAAAAGGGTGAGATAGCAGTGTGGTCGTGAATAGGCTCATAAACACTCAAATCTCCGCCTCCTCTTTTGGAACTTTGGAACATTCGGACTCCAAACATTAATTAGGTTGGTAAAATGGAGTTGTGCCAAGTTGTAGGCAAAGTAGTTGATGACTAATGGCCACGAAAGTCAGTGCCATCCTGGCTTGTATCAGGAATAATGTGGCCAGCAGGAGTAGAGAAGTGATTGTCCTCTCTGTACTCAGCACTGGTGAGGCCACACTAGTTTTGGATCCCTCACTACAAGAAAGACCTTGAGGCTCTGGAGTGTGTCCAAAGAAGAGCAAGCTAGTGAAAGGTCTGGAAGACAGGTCTTGAGAATAGCAGCTGAGGGAACTGGAGTTGTTTAGTCTGGAGAAAAGGAGGCTGAGGGGAGACTTTCTCTCTCTAATTCTCTGACAGGAGTTTGGAGCCAGGTGGGTGTTAGCCCCTTCTCCCAAACATTAAGTGAATGGCCTGAATTTGCACCAGAGGAGGTTTAGGTTGGACATGAGAAGAAACTTCTTGACTGAAAGTGTTCTCAGACACTGGAACAGCATCCCAGGGAGGTGATTGAATCCCCATCCCTGGAGGTGGTGCTAGGGGACATGGTTTGGCAACAGACGTGGTAGAGTTAGATGGTTGGACTTGATGATCTTGGAGGGTTTTTTTTTCCAACCAAAATGATTCCATGATTCTATGAAAAGCTGAAAGCAATGGGAATAGTGTCACTGAGTTCATCTGCATTACACCAAGCACTGAACTCATTGTCTCAAGAGTTCCAGGGAAATAGGCAAGGAGGCATAGTCTTTGTTCCGCTCAACAGAGGGTGCAGGAGATTGAATTACTGAGAAGGAGATTCACAATGTGGACAACTGAAGAATTAGATTTGGATCAGAATAGGCAGAAGATCAGGCTGATGGATCAGACACGTGAGGAGTTAACGAGGGTCTCTTTGCCAGAGTGCAAAAGAAAGAAAGAAAGAATAAACACATTCTGAAAGTTACAAGAACTTTGCAGTGTTGAACACCTGAAAAAGGCTTAATCATGAACTGGGTTCAGAGTTAAAGTTCTCCAGTGAGGTGATTAATGTGCAGATTTGGCAAGATGGGAACAACACCCCACCCCCCCAAGGCCAGTTCACCTAAAGGAGGTCACACAGGAACACGTCCAGGTGGGTTTTGAATGTCTCCATGCAAAGTCTTAAAAAAATTAGCTTAATTTAAGTATTAAAACGAATCCTGACATTTCTGAAATCCAAAATCTGTGGGTACACAGTAGATACTTAAATGGTACATTGTTTTTTTGGATTCCACCTGGATTGGAACCTTACATTTAGATTAAACCCCCCCCATCCAACAAGTAGCCTTACTAAATCTTGGAAAAACAAGGGTTGAGTCATGGAGAGATATTTTGCTGTATCTTCAGTTTCTGTGTTAATTCTGGGAGACTACTGGGAAGATTTTAAGAAATAAAAAGAAGCATTGCTCAGGTTATGATTTTCAACAGATCATGAATATTCTGGTTCCTGCCTTGATCCATTGAGTGCTGATTGCGTACTTAAAGATGCAGCAATTCATCCGCTACTACTGCCCAGTGCACAAAGGAACATTAAACAGAGCCAAGAAAAATCTGGAAAAACCCGGAACTGATTGATAAGAGCCAGCTCCACATTGAAATTACTGTTCCTAAAAACCCGTTCAAATCTGTCTGTGTAGCTGTTAGAAGCAGTTCATCTCCTAAAGACAAAGGATGTTATAATTTGAAGTTGCTCAAATGAAGGGTATTTATTTTCTTATATCGTCTTATGTAGTTAAGAAACCCTGCATGGGGTTGGTGCTTTACTCATGGTGTCAGTAAAGACTTTTACTCATGGGTGTTAGGAAGAAGTTCTATACAGAGAGAGTGATTGCCCATTGGAATGGTCTGCCCAGGGAGGTGGTGGAGTCACCATCATTGGAGGTGTTCAGGAGGAGACTTGCTGGGGTGCTCGGTGCCATGGTCTAGTTGTTTGGGTGGGTTGGATTGGTTGATAGGTTGGACGCGATGCTCTTGAAGGTCTCTTCCAACCTGGTTTATTGTATATTGTATATTAACTAACTCTGTTATACTGGGAAGGGTAGTGTCCTGAAAAGTGGAAGAGCTTATCCACTTATTTGTCCCTCTTCTTCCTCCACTAAACCACAGATAAAACATATTAAAGATGTATGAGCTAAGAAAGCTTGGTAAACTCTTTCCCACTTCTGTGTTAAAAAAAGACTCAAGAAACAGAGGTATATAATATTTTTTAAAGAATATTGTGTGGGATGATGAGGGGGCTGCATTTCCTTTCCCTTTCTTCCTCTGGTTCTCCTTTTTTTGCAGCAGCAGTACAGTCACTCCAACATCCCTTTGTGGGCTCATGTGTGGCAGGCACAGATAGTCAGCTTTAAGAAGGATTAACATTTTTTTCTTATAAACCATGTCCCTCAGCAACACATCTCTGCACCTTTTAAACACCTCCAGAGATGGGGTTTCAGACACCTTCCTGGGCAGCCCGTTCCAGTCTCTGAGAACCCTTTCAGTCAAGAAGTTTCTTCTAATATCAAACCCAAACTTTCCCTGGTGCAACTTGAGGCCATTTCCTCTCCTCCTATCACTGGTTACTAGGGGGAAGAGACCAACTACCACCTGGCTTCAACCTCCTTTCAGGAAGCTGTAGAGAGTGAGAAGGTCTCCTTTCAGGCTCCTTTCCTCCAGGTTAAACAAACCCAGTTCCCTCAGCTGCTCCTCACCAGACCTGCTCTCCAGACCCTTTACTGGCTTCATTACCACTCTCTGGACCTACCCCAGTGCCTCAGTGTCTTTCTCAAAGTGAAGACAAGTATCATTGGTACAGTGATAATCTATGATTCCAGCAGGAAGAAATCCTATTTCAGATATCCTTTAGTCTGGAGTTCAGTATGGGAGGGGCAGAGTGGAGCGAATTTTTTTTATCTGATTAATCTGGTTTCACGGAATACAGTCTGAATGTCTGAACAGAATAATAATTTTCTGAGTGACAGAAACTCAGAGCTGTCTCATCTGACATGGCTAAAGCTGTGGAAGATGTGTGAAGAGATAAGCTTGCAACATAAGGCCATGTAAATGTCATAGTGGGTATGTGTCATACATCCCATCGAGGGAAATTAAAAGGTTAACCACAGTCCCTGTTTACCAAAATAAGACACTTTCTAATTTTTTAAATGTTTTGTCAGGAAAAGGAAAACAATGTCTAGGGGAACATGGGGGAAAACATAAAACCTTCTGACATCTGTTCTGGTTTTTACTCATGAAATAAGCCCAGAAAGATGAAACGGATTTGAGAATGATTGCTGGGTGTGCTATGCTATGGCTCAACCTCAAGGGCACAATAAACTTAGAGCAAGTGCTTAGAAACAGATCAAAGATCCAATGAATTATTTTGCATTTTTAACCTCTGACCAAAACACCATATCATGAATGCTGGGGCTGTTAATTGGAGAGCTCAAAAGATAAGTAATATAGAGGGAGAACCACTGCCACAGGAAAGTAAAAACTGTGTGATTAATTATGGCGTATTCCCTTGTCTATTCAATATGTTTATGCAAAACTTATTCTTTCAGCAACAACATTAGAACTTTTCCCCCATTGAGTAATATTTACATTTGTACATATGCAAATTGAAAAGGTGAGAATGTGCATAAATGTCTGTGAGCTTGCTGCTACCCACCTGAAAAAAAACCAACAGAAGCCACAGGGAAAGTTGTTCAATTCCTTCTCACACCACAAAGAAGAAAAATAAAATTTCTTTATAAATCTGAGTCCATTTTGAGGAGCTCAGTACTTAAGCAACTCCATTTCCAATTTAGACATTGGTCTGTAGCCCAGTGATACTCCTTTAACATTTTTGGACAAGTCAGTAAAAGTGGAGTATTAAATATGACTCTGGATCAAGTTGGGTACCTGTTAGATCTTGGTGATCAAATAATTTGTATAAGTGTGCAACAAAATACTTTGAATATTTGGGATTCATCCCCACAAGAGTGGTGAGGTGCAGGATCAGGTTGCCCAGAGAAGTTGTGGAGGCTCCAAGGCTGGAAGGGTTGAAAGCCAAGTTGGATGGGGCCTTGAGCAAGCTGGTCTAGTAGGAGGTGTCACTGCCCATGGCAAGGGGGTTGGAAGTACCTGATCTTGAAGGTCCCATCCAACCCAAATCATTCTACAATTTTTGCTAGAGTTTTGGTGACTGGTTAAGCAAAAATGTGGTATGAACAGGATCTCTATCAAATTATTCTGTCAATGGCCCATTAAGTAAATAGTATATTAAACCAGAGATTCAGAGATTGCATTGGGTTGGAAGGTCATCTTGTCCAACCCCCTTGGGCCTCGAACACCTCCAGGGAGGGTGGCTTCTACAACCTCTCTAAGCAACCTATTCCAGAGTCTTACCACCCTCATACTGAAGTTCTTATTCCTAGGATCCAGTCTGATCCTCAGCTTAAAACCATTTCCCCTTTTCCTGTCGCTACACACCCTTATGAAAAGTCCCTCTCCAGCCTTACTGCAGGATCTCTTCATGTATTAAAAGACAGCTGTAATGGCCCCCAGAGTCTTCTCCAGGCTGAACAACCCCAGCTCCCTCAGCCTATCCTCATAGCAGAGGTGCTCCAGTCCTTTGTAGCCCTTCTCTGGACTTGCTCCAACAGTTATATGTCCTTCTTATGATGGGGATACCAGAACTGGATGCAGTATTTGAGGTGGGGTCTCGCAAGAGAGGAAGAGAAGATTCCTTTTAACTGTAAGTATAGTTTTCTGGTTTTGTTTTTGTTTGTTTGCTTATTTGTTTGTTTCAAAGCCTTGTTTGTCACACCTTGATGTAATGCTCCATAGTTTGAGATCCAGAAGAAATCCTGCTTGTGGGCGCTTCCCAGCATCAACATGGATTCTCACTGTATGTTTTTCTCTTCCCAACCTTTTGCTCTTTACTAAAAATGGGTGATAGACATTTATTGCTGTTAGTCAGTCATGGCAAATGGAAGAACTTTAGAATTTGGAGTGACGTTGTGTAACAAAAACCTAACACTCAGAGATTGGCCTTTATTCATTGCCTGTCACTTGTCAGCTGACTCCTTAGGATTTGTTTTTTCTCTCTCTTCTTTTTTTTTTTCCTTTTAATGAAAAAGAAGTCCTGCTTTAACATAATTAGTAGCAATTAAAAGAATTACATAAGGTTTTTTCCTTTCTTTAACAGAGGGTGGGGAAAAAAAAAAGGTGATAATTCCATTAAAATGTAAATATGTCAATTGAAATTTAGATGACAGAGTATTAATGATTTAATTACCAGGATGAAACCTCCCTGAAAGCGCAGACCACTTATGGGAAGGTCCTATAATACCAGTCTGAGCACATGTAACAACTGATTTCAGTGGAGAAATACTGTCTTCAGTGAAAAGGTCTTTTCATGCAATCACAAGCCTGAATATTTAATAGTTTATTTTTAGTGAATACATTCAGGGGAAAATAAAAGGCTGAATAAAATTGAAAGAAAGCTATCAACTGTATCACAATTTCAGGTTAGGCAATTTAGATTTACTTAGCTTTTCTACATAAAGCTTTGATATGTTTCATGAAAGAGAAGTGCAATTTACTGTTACATTGGTCTATTTAAATAGGTTTTGAGAGGGATAACTGCTCTCAGTAAAAAAGTAGGCACTTGTACTCTGTGTAGCTCTGAACATTAACGATTATGTGCCAAATACATCTAGCAAATTCGTTTCTCTTCTGTTATTCCAATAAAGTTGCTGTTGTTTACTTCAGAGTTGAATTTAGCCCTGTGCTTCAAGACTAATGGCTAAATCTACAAGAGACGTTAGCCCTCAGACAACAATATTAGGCACATAAATTGAAAATGTAGGTCCTCAAAACATTTGTCCATTTGTCTTTTAGTTCTAAAGTCACCTATAGCATATGGGCAGAGATTTTGAACTTTACATTGGTAAAGTGTCTGCTGCTGGACATCTCTAGGACTGCTTGAGTATTCCCGGTGCTTGATGGTCAGCTTCTACTACAGGGGGTACCCATAGTTGTTGTGGATAGGTATAGACATTCAGATTTTGACACATGCAATGGTGTTTATCAAAGGTTTGATCATTGCCTTGGTTTCATCACTTGAAGCCATTGACGAAGTAATGTCAGGATGGCTGGTAAGGAGGTCATGACACAGACTGAATCTCCTGTACCTGCTGCAGCTTTCCATATATCTGAACTAAAGCATAAAACTGTAGTTAAAGATTTGCATAAAGCTCATTTCCAGGCAGAAAGCTGCATACCTAAAGCCATGGAATCATATAATCTTTGAGATCAAGTCCAACCATTCACTTAGAGCTCACAACCCTACCATGACTGCTAAGCCACTATCGCTAAACCACAACATCCACACAACTTTTAAATACCTCCAGAGATGGTGACTCCACCACTTCCCTGGGCATTCTCTTCTTCTCTCTGAGATATTTTTGCTAATATTCAACCTTAACCTCCCCTGGCACAACTTGAGGCTGTTTCCTGTTGTCCGTTAATGCATTTCTGTTGTCTACTAGAATCTCTTGGTAACAGTTTTGTACAACTGAAGACTGGAGACGTGCAACCTCCTTAGTGTCATGCCACCTACTTTCTGTACTTTGTGCTAGTCCACTGTTGTCTCTAGCACAGTATGATCAACAAATGGATCATCTCATTTGCAGGCTTATTAGAAAAACAGGCTTCACAGAATATCTTAGCAAAAACACAGATACGTCGGTCCTATGTTGGACAGGAAGATGGATTAGAAATGTCCTCTTGAAGTTCCTTTCCTGTCTATTCTATAGACAGATCTATATTCTGTGTGGTTAGAGCTGTCATGCAGGATTTGACCTCAAGAAAGATGTAGGTGAAGTAGCTGTCTTTTATTTAATACCCATGGGAGATCACATTCTTGTTTGCTTGAAGAATAAGCAAACAGGGGAAAGAACAAGCAAAGGACAAGTCTTTCCTGTTACAGTCTAGGTTAATATGTTAAACATCATAGAATTCCAGAATGGTAGGGGTTGGGAGGGACCTCTGAGGATCATTCAGATAATGCATTTTGGACACAGAGTTTTATTTTGCTGAATAGTAAAGAGATGTTAAAAATGGGGCAGTCGTAGTGGGTGCATCAAATATACATTCTGCTTTTTCATTTTTTTCTTTTATAGTCCATTAGTAAAATAACATGGAAAGAAACAAAGATTTCGTGTGTCTAGGGAAATTGTCTCATGTGCATGACCACTGGATTAGTAAGACCTCAAATAAACCTGTGAGTAAAGAATTTTCATTAGAAATACAGGAATATTCTGGGCATAAATTGGTGTGAGGTTAGGCAGCCACTGAGTGGCAGTTTGAAGGAGGCTGAGCTTATGGAAGTTCTAGAATCACAGAATCAATAAGGTTGGAAAAGACCTCAAAGATCATCAAGTCCAACCTGTCACCCAACACCTCATGACTACTAAACCGTGGCACCAAGTGCCACATCCAATCCCCTCTTGAACACCTCCAGGGACGGTGACTCCACCACCTCCCTGGCTAGCACATTCCAGTAGCTAACAGCTCTCTCTGTGAAGAACTTTCTCCTTACCTCTAGCATAAACTTCCCCTGGTGCAGTTTGAGACTGTGTCCTCTTGTTCTGGTGCTGGTTGACTGGGAGAAGAGACCACATGAAAGATATTTCAGTAGATTTCCTGAAGTATCCCTTCAGTTACTTTAGCAATACCAGTATCTTGCAAACTGTTCCATCTAGATGAGGCACACATCCTACTCGAAAGGAGAAACACACAATTTGCACATTATCTCTATACTCCCTCTTCATAATTGTAAAAAATGATCAGTACTTGAGCAATGTCAAGCAAAGAATTTATGGTGTCAGTGAAAAAGTCTGTTCCTAAGTCTGCCCAAATTTCTAGCTAGGATTTCAATCAAATCCTCTGTTACTCACAGCACACTAGCAGTCCAGACATAATTCAGTCAGTGTTCAAACACAGAATGTTTTGTTTACCTCTGTACTCAGCACCTGGTGAGGCCACGCCTTGAATACTGGGTTCAGTTTTGGGCCCTCATGACAAGAAAGACATTGAAATGCTGGAATAAGTCCAGAGAAGGGTAACAAAGTTTGTGAGGGTCTAGAGAACAGATCTGTGAGGAGCAGCTGAGGGAACTGGAGTTCTTCAGTCTGGAGAAAAGGTGGCTGAGAGGAGACTTCATTGCCCTCTACAGCTCCCTGAAAGGAGGCTGGAGCAAGGTGGGTGTTAGTCTCTTCCCCTTAGTAATAAGTGATAGGATGAGAGGAATTGGCCTCAAGTTGCACCAGAGGAGGTTTAGGTAGGATATTGCAGTATTACAGTACAGTATTACCAAGGTTGGAAGAGACCTCGAAGATCATCGAGTCCAACCTGTAACCACAAACCTCACGACTAGACCATGGCACCAAGTGCCACATCCAGTCCCCTCTTGAACGCCTCCAGGGACGGCGACTCCACCACCTCCCCGGGCAGCCCATTCCAATGACGAATCACTCTCTCGGTGAAGATTTACATACAGAGAGATCAAAGAGCATTTAAGAAATAACCTTCTAATGATGAGAATATTCTTAAATGTACTATCCTATCAGATCAATTGCTGCACAACTAGATTAGTCTAAAAGAAGAAGTGGTTCTCAGATACTGCATAGCTACTCTTTTGCCACACAATAGTTTGTTAGCTCATGGTGATTGCTAGATCGTGGTAGTAGCTGTTGAGAAATGTTTGTTCTTCTAGTGATCATGTCTTAATAGTAGTCACTATACTTCTGTAAATTTCTCAGTCTTCTTTAATCAGCACTGAATAAAGAGAAATCACTCTTAAATTAACAGTGAAGCTTTTTTACATTCCTGTTAGTTCACCAAAATTGTCATAGCCATGGAGCTTCTAAAGACTGCTCATTTCTAACATCACTTCAGTTCAGAAGAGCATTATACCAATTGTTCATCTCTCGATTTGCAGAGAATTTTGTTTAATACATTTTAGCCAAATTGTGGAGAAAGCAAAACTCACTGACACTTCTGAGATATTTCTATTCTCCAATCTCTTAATTCTAACAGTTTCTCAAAGCTAATTGCTCTGAAATTCATTTTCTAAACCTACAGTTTTCAATTGTTGGCTAAAGATTGAATTAGGAACAAGAGCCTAGATCCTCAGAGGATACTCATGGCTGGGACTTACATATTGCTCTTGCATGAGCAACAATGCACTAGTTGTGTCTTTGCCCTTAGTTTAATTGCAGAGTGTAGTTTGCCGCAACAACTGTGTGAAATGGAAGTAAATGTCAGCTGGCATATTAACAGGTTAATTTATTTACAGGAATAATCATTTCAAAACAGATGTAGTGCTCATTAATAAGAGCCAAGTATGTGTTAGGACTGGGAAGGCACTGGGGCTGTGTGTAAGTATTGCAGGCATGCAAAGGTAAAGCTCTGTCTGAGAGAACACAAACGAAGGGGGAGAAAAATGAAACAACACTATAAAAGTTGCTGACAACGTTTCCCAGTGATCAGTCCAGGGACCAATTTAATTAAGTTGTACTGAAAATTTTAGCAAGCAAAATCAGACAACACAGTAGATAAAAGGGTCAAAATATCATAGAATAGTTTTAGCTGGAAAAGATCTCTAAGATCATTCCATCCAACCATTGACTTAACACCACCATGGCCATTAAACCTAGTCCACACATTTCTTGAACACCTTCAGGGATGATGCCTCTTCCAATGCCACTCTTTTAGGTAATTTTTTTCCCCTAATATCCAATCCAAACCTCCCCTGGCACAATTTTAGACTGCTTTCTCTTCGTCTGTCACCTAGATACTAGGAAGAAGAGACTGACTGCCACCTCCTTCCAGGGTGTTGTAGAGAGCAATGAGATTTCCTCTCGGCCTCCTTTTCTCCAGACTAAATAATCCCAGTTCCCTTAACTGTTCCTCTCCAGACTACTCTCCAGCTTTGCTGCTCTTTTCTGGACATGCTTCTGTGCCTCAATGCCTGTGTTGTAGTGAGGAGCTGAAAACTGAACCCAGTACTCAAGGTGTGACCTCACCAGTGACAGGTGCTGGAGGATAATTTCTTCCTTACTCCTGATGGTCACTATTGCTGATCCAGGACAGGATGCTGATCACCTGACCATGCTGCTGGCTCATGTTCAGCTGGCTGTTAACCAGCACCCCCAGGTTCTTTTCAGCCAGCCAACTTTCCATCCAGGCAACTTTTCATCCACCCTGCCCTAAGCCTGTAGAATTGTATCCACATTATCTGGAATGAATGATCTTGAGCATGATTTGCAGTTTAAGCTAGTAAGTAGTGATGGGATGGGACCTGGTGGCATAAAGTGCAAATCATGCACTCAGGGAGCAGACAAATGATTCCTAACCTTCAGGCAAAATGACCTAATTTAACAATAGTTCTTTGTTAGCATCTCAATTAGACTGAGATGGATTATGGCGGAACAGAATGTGGTTTAGAATGCATTAGGGAGAATCAATCTATGGAGGAAAGATAGTAACTAGTAGCTGGAGACAGTTAGAGGGGCAGGAAGGATTTCACTGGCAGAAGCAGTCCCAGAAGAAGATGAATATCCTCAGCATGGGGACTGCTGGTCAGAATTATTACTGTTAGTTTAGGAAATGTGATATTCCATCTAAACCCAAATGTGAGAACTGCAACACCCACGTCCAAACAATGCTTATTATAAAGGGATATCTGAGGACGTCTCAAGAGAGAACATTTGATCAGTTCATTTTTACCACTCCAGAAATATTTTTTTTTCCACCTGCCCACTGCTCTGATCAAAAATACAATATGTCATCATTTCAGTAGGAAAGCATCTGAAGATTTTCTTTCAATATTTCACTGATTATTTCTACTGAGTTGAAGACAAATATGAAAATGGCGTTAAGGTCTGAAAAAGCCACTTGATTTTCTGTCAGTTATAACATTGCCTGGTAAGTGAGGGCTACGTGGGTTCTTGTTGTCCCGTGAAAAAAAATAAAGAGAAGATCTGATGATATTGCCCTCTGCTTTTAAGAAACTTATGGAAATGAGAAGTGTGGATCTAATGCAGTTAGGTTATTTCTGACAACTAAGTGCAGGCAAAAAGTGCTGCTACTAAAAATAAAGAATAAACAGGGCAGCTCTGTGGAATGGGAACAGCCCATAATCCATAGAAGACTACAGAGGCTTTCAGTGTGTTCAGCTACCAAAAGATCAAACCAATAGCTAGAAAGTTTAGGGGACTAACCATGAAACACTATTTGCAAATACTGAGTCACTAGTCATGAATGTGACAACTCAGGTTTTGCTGAAGTAGTATCATTGTCACAGAATCACCTGGGTGGAAAAAAGCTCAAGATCATCCAGCCCAACCACTACCTGACATCTCCCTGTACACAACTCTTAGACCATGCCCCTAAGCTCCTCTGTCTTTTAAATACCTCTAAGGATGGTAACACCACCAATTCCCTAGACAGCCTTTTCCAGTGCCTGATGACCCTTTTGGTGAAGAAATTTTTTTCCTGATATCCAATCTAAACCTCCCCTGGTGCAACTTGACTAATTGTACATAGAAATCACTACAACTTGTGGATATCCCAAACCTAGCAGCCCCAAAGAATAATGCAAAGTGGTGAATAAAGCTTCCCCTCCCCAGCCTGTCAAACTGTTTCTGTCACACATAATGAATGCTACATAAAAATCCACTTTACAACAATATCACTGAGCCCTGGTTTACAGATCTTTCCATGACCAGTGAATGGGTTGATGGGTTGGAAGCGATGATCTTGAAGGTCTCTTCCAACCTGGTGTATTGTATTGTATTATTGTCATGTCTGAGGAAAGATCCAGGGAAGAAACCTAATTTTAAGCAGTCTCTAATCATGTAAAGAGTTTCACAATCTATTCAGATTCATTTTCCAGAGTGCTGCTTCTTAGACTATCTATTTCTCTGTAAGCCTGTTTAAAACGCTAATATACTTAATACCTATTTGCAATACCTAAGAAGTAATCTAGTCCTTTCCAACTCAACACACACTAATTTTCTCAAGACTCTTGAACACTTTATAGTGCTAATTATGTCTATTACTGTCATTTGCTTTGAAATGATACGTGTGCTCCCTTCTGAAATAGAAATCCCCAATTTTGCTTAGCAATGAAGAAAGTTCTATTTCAGTAAGCCTTTCTGATCTAATGGCTCTGATTTCATTTAGAAATAATAGGTTTACTCACACAAAGAATGGTGACACATATGTTTAATGCAGATAACTGACTGCTTATCAAATTTCTTCTAATTAGACATTTTTGCATTATAGGATTAATGTAGACACTGTTGGGACGCTGCAGAAGAAGCATGTGTGCTTCACAAGAGAGAGAGGTTTGTAGAAAGAATTTTGCCTTTCCCCCCCCCCCCCATGCTGTCTTTGCAATGCAGACAGGGTTAAGTGTAGCACTAAAATTAGTCAATGACACTAGAATGAAGCTGAGAAATTTCGGAATCTGGTTAAATTTGAACCTGATCATGGAATTGTTACTGTTGTAAAAGACCTTTGAGGTCATCAAGTCCAGCCATTATCTAACTACCAGGTCTGGTGCTAAACTGTGCCCTCAGGACTATATCTCTGTCTTTTATACACCTCCAAGGATGGGGATTCAACCACCTCCCTGGGAAGCTTGTTCCAGTCTTTTAAAAACCTTTCAGTAAAGAAGTTTCTTCTAATCTCCAACCTAAACCTCCCATGGTGCAACATGAGGCCATTTCCTTTCATTCTGTCACTTTGAGTGATAGAAGTGTTTCAGTTGGAAAAGGCCTGGAAGATCATCAAGTCCAACCATAATCTAACATCTCCCTGTATACAACTGTTAGATTATGTCCCTAAGATCCTCATTCAAATGCCTTTTTAACACCGCCAGTGCTGAATCATAGGAGGTTCTTTGTAAACGTAAGGGAAAACCTTTTATGTCTTTTAATGTGAGGGTGGCAGAACACAGGAACAGGATGCCCAGAGACATTGTGGAGTCTCCTTCAATGGAGACATTAAAAACCCACCTGGATGTGCTCCTGTGTGACCTACTCTAGGTTGCTATGGCAGAGTGCTTGGACTGGATGATCTTTCGAGGTCCCTTCCAACCCCTAACTTTATGTGATTCTGTGATTGTGTAACTCTTTGAAGTTTCTATCTATCAGCTGAGCAGTGGTAAAGTATTAAAGACAACATGACCATAAATGGTGGTCCAATTTCTGCCATAAGGCGAGACCTTATTGCTCTCTACAGCGACCTCAAGGGAGGTTATAGACAAGTGGGGGTTAGTCTGTTCTCCCAGGCAACCAGCACCAGAACAAGAGGACACAGTCTCAAGCTGCACCAGGGAAAGTTTAGGCTCGAGGTGAGAAGAAAGTTCTTCACAGAAAGACTTGTTAGCCGTTGGGATGTGCAACCCAGGGAGGTGGTGGAGTCACCATCCCTGGTGGTGTTTAAGGGGGATTGGAAGTAGCTTTTAAAGCCATGGTTTAGTTAGGCATGAGGTGTTAGGTACTAGGTAATAGGTTGGACTTGATGGTCTCTGAGGTCTTTTCCAACCTTATTGATTCTATGATTCTATGATAATGGTTTTGTTGTGGTGCTGTGTTTTGAAGATCAGTAGAGAAAACAATTGTTTTGGCTGTAGTGTGGGGAAAGCCAAATCCGGTAGGACTGCCAAATTGTGCTATGTTGAAGCCTGCTTAGCTTAGTCCTAGTGAAATAAGTCAAGGTGACTCTTCATGAAGTGAAGTACTACTAGTGATGAATGAGGTCATCAGAGTTAACTGCTTATCTGTATGTCACTTTAAAAATAATTCACTTATTATTAATGAGTAACAAGATCACATCAACCTCAACAATTCTGACATTTGTGCTGAAGAAAATGACAGCAATTGGATACCAACTTTTGCTACAAATTAGATACTACTTTAATATTCATTCCATTTTATAGAGATATAACAAATGGAAACAGTTGGTTTTACTGGGACCAACTAAAACAGAAGTGGAAAAGATACACGAGCACAAAAGGAATATTCTTCAGTCCAATAAAAAACCCCAAATAGCAGGAAAAGGAGAAAGAAGATCAAAGTGCTAAATAGAGTCATAAATGAACTCTCTCTATATATATATATAAAGAAGAACATATAAGAAAAATAGCGTGTTGACAGAGAAGGATTAAATATCTTAATTAAAAAGTACTGCAGTTATTAATTCAAACTGCTTCCATTTCACCTAACAATTGGAAACCCGGCAGGATTTATAAAGTACAATTTTCTATTAAAAATTGGCTGTGGAAGCATCAGGGAAAAAAATTATTAAAAAATGCAGAGAATGCACATTTTGGATCTGCATAATGACATTCAGCACATCCCTGTAGGGGTACTAGAAAGAGATGTTTGTGTACCAATCTCATTTTGCTGATAACACTTTTCATCAGAAAAGATGAAACAAATGTGACTTTCAGAATTTAATCATGAAGGACAAGGACACTGGCTAACAGTAACCACTTTAAATGTCTCAGGAACTTGCTCTGTAAATGTGCACGTTATCAACTTGAAGGCAGACCCAACGTACTTCAAGGCGAACGGCTCAGATTATGTTAGCTCTTGAAGTAGGAAGGACACACGGTGCCTTAGATGTATTATCCAGGTTACAAAAGAGAGGCATTTTCTCAGAGTCACATAAATATGAAACAGCCTGAGGTGAAAAAGAGCTGTAACCAGAGGCCATTAGACTGCTTTTAGCTGGATAAATAACTCTGAACTGCACAGCAAATATGCAGCATTCCACCCCAGGTGTGATGGTGCATCTGTAATGTGCCTGAAAGAAACATTTAGCGGACAGAATGATGATGTGCTGGCAACTTAGAGTGGACACCAGACATCACGTTTAGAATGCTTCCTAAATTACAGAATAAGGTTTTGCAATTGAGAGATACAAGTGGATTTGCAAGACTGCTGGCTAAAGTCAGAGAATAATTAGGAAGGTCTTACTAGGGAAAACAAAAAATTAGTCAATGAGTCAGAAAACTTGATTCTAAAGACGACTCTGATACAAAGAATAACAATAATCTCTTAATACCCTACTGAAATACATATTATAATGCATTCATTTACAAGAAGGGCAAAAAAAAACAAACCCACATTTGCCTTCCTGGACTTATAAATAGGAAAAGAAGAAAAAAAAATACAAAATGGACTTACAACTGATTTCTCTATTCTATTGGGAAAAAAATCCCTGACTAGAAAAATTTATTGAATCAATTATACTGGTAGTTGGAGTGCATTCAGCAAAACAAATCCAAGTGAAGTATGGCCAAATATGTATGTAAGAGGAAAATGTATCCTCTTCAAGCACACACTTTCTTCTAGACAACTCTGAAGTCAGAGGTGGCTGTAAAGGGGTCACAGGTGAAGTGTATGTACATTAAATTAAGAATCATAGAATTATTATGGTTGGAAAAGATCTCAAGTCCAACCTTCTACCAAGAACCTCCATGACTACTAGACCATGTCCTGAAAATGCCACATCTACTCTTTTGAGCACCCTCAGGGATGGTAACTCTACTGCTTCCTTGCACAGTCTGTTCCAGTGTCCCACCACTCATTCAGTAGAGAAATTCTTTCTAATATCCAACCTAAACCTCCCCTGGTGTAGCTTGAAGCCGTTAGCTCTTTTCCTGTCATTAGTTACTTGGGAGAAGAGGCCAACACTGGCCTCACTACAACCTCCTTTCATCACATTCACATTAATCTGTGTCACCATCAGCAGGGGTTTCTCTCGTGTTTTCTTTACTTAGCCTAGTCCTTACAGGTATTTATTCATCTGCTTGGTCAGTATGAAAAGTTCCTCCCACAAGAAGTCTGGAGAAGAGAAGGCTCTTATGGTGGCCTTCTAGTATCTGAAGGGGGCCTACAAGAAAGCTGGTGAGGGACTTTTTAGGGTGTTGGGTAGTGATAGGTCTAGGGAGCAAAACTAGAACTGGGTAGATTCAGATTGGATATTAAGAAGAAGTTCTTCCCCATGAGGGTGGTGAGACAGTGGAACAGGTGCCCGAGGAGGTGGTAGAAGCCTCATCCCTGGTAGTTTTAAAGACCAGGCTGGATGTGGCTCTGGGAAACCTGATGTAGTGTGAAGTGTTCCTGCCCATGGCAGGGGTGTTGGAACTAGATGATCCTTGAGGTGCCTTCCAACTCTAACAATTCTATGATTCTATAAGAAATGAATTATTCATATATGTACATAATTAAGGACTATAATTTATCTTCTGAAATGACAGGCATTTATCCCAGCACTGATACTGTATAAAGAACAGGTATATCTGGATGCAAGAACTGGTCTGCATCTCCACCTCATTCTTCATCTGAGCATTGGCAGAACCAATTGTGATGTTTGCTTTATAGTTAATTCATACTTGAACACTGATATTTCTTTGAGTTTCATGATATCATTACACAGGTCAGGGTAAAATATATCCTAAAAAATAAATTTGATGCATTCAGTGGCTTTTTTTCATCCTTCCAACTGTTTCTCAAAACAAAACCTAAAGCCATGACACTTCAGGACCAATGCTGTAAACTCGTGAGGTTCAGATAAAACTTTCTGTTTGCTTTTCCTAAATTTCATCATCCTTACTACTAAAAATATTGAACATACTGAACAAATCAAACATACTACTCGAAACTGAGTGTTGAAAAGACAGGCAGCATGTATAAACAACATTAAATGGCTCAGATGGATATGTCTCATTGATTTTTCAATATGAAAGTACTGATCCCACCACATACCTTTAATTCTCTAAGAATACCAGCTCTGGATGGAAACTCGGAAATCTTATGAAGATAGAAAACTTGTGTCTCTTCAGAGCATAGGTAGAAGCTAGCCAGTTTACTTTGAAGTTTTTATCTATAACACTGCAGTATTTTTATTTCCCAGAGTAGTTTACATGAAGGGTTAATGAATAATTGCCATTGAACAGAGATTCTCTCCTCCTGCTTCTCTCTCTGAAACAGGTACTTAGGAAAAGAATTAACAGAAACAGGTCAAGCAAAAAGATATCTTCCACTAAGTGTTTAATCCTGACTGCTAGCAGCTAGCATTGCATCTGAACTACCATTATGCATTCCTGCAAAGAATTCCTGTGTCCAGTTCTAGGACCCTCCATTTAAGAACGTGCCCAGAGAAGGGCAAAGAGGCTGAGGAGAGGCCTCGAGCACAAGCCCTACGAGGAGAGGCTGAGGGAGATGGGATTGTTTAGCCTGGAGATGAGGAGGCTCAGGGGATACCTTATTGCTGTCTACAACTACCGGAAGGGAGGTTGTAGCCAGGAGGGAGTTGGTCTCTTCTTCCAGGCAACCGACACCAGAACAAGAGGACACAGTCTCAAGCTGTGCCAGGGGAAGTTTAGGCTGGAGGTGAGGAGAAAGTTCTTCACAGAGAGAGTTGTTAGCCTTTGGAATGTGCTGCCCAGGGAGGTGGTGGTGTCACCATCCCTGGAGGTGTTCAAGAGGGGATTGGCCATGGCACTTGGTGCCATGGTTTAGTAGTCATGAGGTCTGTGGTGACAGGTTGGACTTGATGATCTTTGAGGTCTTTTCCAACCTTATTGATTCTATGATTCTATGTTTTAAAACTCCCAATGTATATTTTCAATGCATGCACTCACAACACATGACAAAAACCAGTGATTGCTTGCTTTGTTTGCTCTATATGGTTAATGAGACTGTGTCTTCTTCCCCACAATCTTTTTGTTTCTTAGCTCTGCCAGGCAGTTAGGCTTTTCTTTTCACTTTGAAATCACAGTCCATCTCTGATCATTCTTGCCTCTCTTAGCAGCATTTCTAATTCGACCACGTCTTGGTTGAAACAGTGAATCAAATTGCCGGGAGCTAAAGGTGTGCCGTGTAAGAACACCAGCATGTCTTCTACATTCATTTCAAAATGATTCCTAGCACTTCTTAAAGTGTTTGGGAAATCTGGCTTAATTTCTTCAAGTCAAATGTTCTTATTTACAATGGAGAGTGTTGAAAATAATGTTGTTTAAAATGTACACTAATGTTTTGCCTTAACTCTGTCTCACCAACACTTTATATTTACTGTTTTATTTACTTTCCTTTGGGACTCTTAATTATGACAGTAATGTGTTACTTGCAAATGCTAGGAGATCAGTAAGAAAAAATACTTGCAAGTTACTTTTAATGCAGTGTTTCCAAAATTCTAGTAATATTTTTTTTTTTTAGGTGTGGATTTTCTTATTTTTCAGTCTTCTATTTTGTTTTCTGCTTTATTTTTTCCAGTCTTTGTTTACCTGCTTTTTCAGTCTTTTGTTTTCTGCTTTATTTTTCAGTTTGGGTTTTCCTGCTTTTTCTGCCTTGTGTTTTCTGCTTCATTTTTCATCCTTTTATTTTGTTTTCTGCTTTATTTTCCAATCTTTTATTTTTTTCTGCTTTATTTTTGTCTTTTTTTTTCCCCTGCCTTTTTTCTCTCTCTCCAGTCTTTTGGTTTTGGCTTTGTTTTTCATCCTTTTCTTTTATTTTCTGCTTTATTTCCCAGTCTTTTGTTTCCTGCTTTATTTTTCATCCCTTTCTTTTGTTTTCTGCTTTATTTGTCAGTCTTTAATTCTGTTTCCCTCTCTTCTTCTGTAGTCAAGAAAATTCAAGTTTTATCATCTTCACATGGCAACCTATCATACAAATAAAGTAACCTGTACATTCTGTAATTTAGATTAATTTACTGCAAACATTTGTAAAGCTATATGGAGGTAAATATTTATGCAGAAATCACATGATGCTACTTCTGTCCCAGACAGCTGAGATTGTTCATCCTGGAGAAGAGAAGGCTTAGGATTAGTCTTGTCAGTACGTGTAAGGACAAAGCCAGAAGAGAAAACCAGAAGACAAAACCAGACTCTTCTCAGTGGTGGTGGGTGGCATGAGAAGAGACAATGGCTACAAACTGGAAGACAGGAAATTCTAATAGAAACCATTATGAGGGTAGTTGAAGACTGGAAGAGATTGCACAGAGAAGTAAGTTATGGAGTCTCTATCCACACAAAATCTAACTGGAGGTTTTCCTGAGCAACCTTCTCCATCTGATCCTATATTAAGCAGAGTGTTCTTCCAGATGACCTCCAAAGATGCCTTCCAGCCTCAGCAAATCTGTGATTTTGTGATGTGATTCATTTACTCAAGGGTGAGAAGACTTATGACATCCACAAAAATGCTGGACTACAGGAATTGCAAATAGTAGCAAGTGCACTAAGGAAAACAAACCTTATGCTACACTTTGGATCTATGCCCAAGAATAACACAAGTCTAACCTGCACTCCTAAATATGCTTCTCAGGCAGAAATGCTTTTGGTAGTATATCAATGGCATTAGCAAATAGAATGCAGTTTGGATCTATAATGGTGCCACACCAAAAGCATAATTTCTTTGATGTCATTTGACTTTAGATGTAAAAAAAAAAGTGATATTCTGAAATTGTAGTTGGCTTCTTATTCACCTACCTGTAGGAAAATGATCTCAGGAAAAATTACTTAGCTGTGTAGAAAGCTGGAAGAGGTAATCTGTCTGAAACAAAGAGAGAGGAAAAAAAAAGAAGGGAAAAAAACCAGGTGTAAGCATATGCAGTGGACTCCTAAAACGAATTTCAAAGTAAATGAAAATCTAAATAACTGAAGGAAAGCTAATGATGCATAAATTCCATATTAGACACCTCAGGTGTCCCAAGTCACAGAGTTTTCCTGATCATACTGTATTTTCCTTCTTATTACTGACTGTAATAGTAATGGGAAATGTAATTAAGAGCTGTTAGATCATGTATATCTTTCATGTATAATCTGCTGGAGTTTTACATTCTCTTTCTTTTAGCAAGGAATACATCTACAGTAGCAAAGGGCTAGTAAACTGGGTAGTGCACTTGAGTTTCATCCCTTCCTCCTGTGTTGAAGATCCTCATTATAGCACTTATATCCTCAAAACTATTTATAGGAGTTACCGGTCTTTTGAATTCCTATGACAGGAACCCTAAGCTGGTGTTTTCCAGTAGGTTTTCCTTGAGGTCGCTGCAGAAAAGATCATAAATGCATAAACAGGAGACTAGCTGCCCCTTAAAACAAACAAACAAACAAACAAACAAACAAACAAAAAAACCACACACAAAAAAAGGAAAGTAATAAATCAGAACTTGATTATCAACACACTAAACAAAAAAGCTTTTAAAAGTAGAAATAAGATGACACCGAAAACTGCTCTTCTGGAATAAAAATATCTGAGGTTTTGTATTAGTTCCAGTACAGATTGTCAAGATAATATCTCATTTTCTACAATAATCCTGAATTATGATTTGCTGCTGTATACACAGAACGGGAGACAGGCTTTTTGTCTTGGAATTCAGTCAGCCAAGTGAGAAGTGTTTTCTTTCTCTTTTAAAGAGCAATCAAGCGTCTTGCTGTTGTAGGGCTTTTTGATCACGTGGAACCTGGATTCAGATTTTCTGAATCTCTGCCTTCTTCTTGATACATTCTTGTTTCTCTGTGAACTTTCGCCCAAGACACCTAGAAGAGCAATGAATATTTATAGTTTAGCGAATAAAGAGGGGGAAAAAACCCACCACACCAAAACCAAGCAAACCACAGATCTTTTTGTTTTTCAAAGAAGACATTTCTGACTGTTTTCTGATAGAGCACCCTAGCAACAATAATGCTCCTAATTTACATAAGGATTTCAGACAGCTATGAGTATTAAGAAAATAGCTTTAATGAGGATGTGTATTCTCAATACAATAGGTGCTATAACTAGCTAGGAAATGCAATGGGTTTATGGAGTGGTGTGCCTAAAAAGATGAAATTATGTCCTTTGTCTTGTTCATGTGCCCAAAAAGATGAAATTTTGTCCTTTGTCTTGTTCATGGACCAACAACGATAATTAAAATATCCTTCATAAATAACCTTAGGATAAGAATTTGACTGAAATACCTGGGCAAGTGGAAGCAGAATAATGATGAACCCTGTCTCCACTCTGAGTGGTGCAATTGTAAAACTCAGAATTATCTTTAAATGATACATTTGTTTGTTCTACTACATAGGGGGAACAAAAGCAAAAGGAAATGCATTCAACTAACAGTTTTATTCCATTTAAATTCTTTTTCCTTTTAAAAGACAATTGAAAATAAGGACAGTCATCCCTCTGGGCACTTTTAAAAGACTGTGGCATCTGAAATAAGTTAGTGAACATCACTAGAGAAATGATAGGAAATAAAAACGTGCAGATTTTTGGTAATAAAATGACACACTGGCTTGCTATCAAAATCAAACATCAGTCAAAGTAATAGTCTTGTCAGAATTATGACTGGAATTGGACAAGGGCTACTGAAGATAACAACAAACTTGGATTAAAGGTGAAAAAAATGCAGATCTCAAGGGACTCTGCCTATGCAGTCAATTTAAAACAATTCGGCAATAGAAGTATTGCATTTGAGGATGTAACAATAAATAGCATTTATCCTCTTTGTCCTTGAAAGCAACAAAAAGAAAATGATCTGAGTAGGACGCATAAAATATCTAGGGATGTAGAAGACATTGAAATTAGTAGTGGAAGTTATTGTATTATAAATTTCCCTAGTTTTTAAGTGGTAGCTAGTGCCTGTGAAGAAAACAACAGAGCACATAAATCAGACGCAGAGCTTTGTCTTATCGGGAAATGGAACAGAAGGTTTGATTGAACAGGAAATTTGCTTTCTTAGCAACAATTTTAAGGCTGGAATCAAAGAGTCTGATTGTGATCATGGTAAATTAAGAGTGACTTCATCAGACTAAGGCTATTTTCTCTCCCCTACTTTTTAATCTGACAGAAGAATGTATGTATCCATTCTTACTCAAGACAAATTATCAGTTTACAGTCAAGGAAAATTCTGACTTCCCTGTGAAATGGAAAGCAGCTAAACTTTCCTAAAGGATGATTTCCACCAACATCTCTTTGAGAGCGTTTGAAACCACTCTAATTATCAGTTCATGTCTAGTTCATGTCAAGTTCTCTAGTTCAGGTTATTTGCTCATTAAGGGTGAAGCTTTGAATTCAGCGAATATTCTGAAGCTTGAAGGGTAGTTTTTATTCTCCCCTTCCTTAGGGCTGAAAGTGGAACTACCCTAAACCTGGAGGACAGTAGAGCAAGTTTATGCTGGCTTATGGAAATCAAACATCTTAGAAACTCTGCCTGTTACATTTTTTAAAGCACTTTTTAAATTATGAGGAGCTTTATGCCTTCACTATTTAGAGCAAGTTTTTGAAATTTGGCCTGGAGACAACTGTGAGATAAAATAAAAAAATCCACTACTTTATCTTCTGAAATTCAGTTTAGGTTTGGGTGAGAATGAATGTCAGATACACTTCTGGCAAAGGTCTGATTGCATGTAAAGATGCATACCAGGAACAATGCCTGTGAAGATACAGTCTGCAAACCATCTGAAATTACCTACAGCAGGTAGCTCTGGTTAAAGCTTCTTCCCATTAATCTTATTTTGTTAACATAATTCACTTTCTTAAAGCTGAAATCATAGAATCATGGAATTGTTATGGCTGGGAAATATTTTTGAAATTATTGACTCCAACTATTATCTTACTCTGCCAAGTCTCCTTTTAAACCATGTCACTCAGACCCACATCTCTGCCCCTTTGAAACACCTCCAGGGATTGGGGATTCAACCACCTCCCTAGGTAGCCTGTTTCTTTGAGTACCCTTTCAGTCAAGAAGTTTCTTCTCATATGCAATTTAAACCTCCCCTGGTGCAAGATGAGGCTGTTTTCTCTCCTTCTATCACTTGTTACTAGGGAGAAGAGACCAACACCCACCTGGATCCAGCCTCTTTTCAAAGAGTTGTAGAGACAAAGAAGGTCTCCCCTCAGCCTCTTCTTCTCCAGAAAAGTTTTCAGTTTCAAACTGGTAGCGAGACAACTGATTGTGCTGCAGCTCTGAACCAAGGGCAGATTGTGCACAAGGTCTGACACATTTTGTATGCATTAGATGTGCGGAATAAGCTCAGACCCACTGGGAATGTGCATCACCTAAAGCATCTCCTTCTTGCAGAGATAAATGAGTCTTGTGTGTTTGCCCCGTGTTACTTTTGGAAAGTCCTTTGCATCAAAATCACCTCTTCCCACCAAACATAACTATGATATGATCCTATGCATCTGGATCCTGCTTTTTCCTTTGTCGCACAACCAAGCTGTGGCCCACCTATCTCTTTGACAGGCAGCTACTGTCAAATCACCTGCAGAACCAAGAGAGTTCATTAAAACAAGACATTTTTCACAAGGATGTCTTCACCCCCAGTGAAAACACAGCACAAAGACTGCAGAATAAAAGGATGCATGCAAAAAGAATCTTGAGGAATAGGCTCAGACAAGTGAGAAACACAGAGGAGTAGTAAAACAAAAGGAGTTCATCTAGTAAACATATCAAAAACAGACAGTAAAATTAGTCTGGACAGTTCTTCAGGCACAAATGGGATGGCAGAGTTAATGAGAGGAAAAGCAGGTTTAAAAAAAAGGCACTAAACCCAGCTCTCGTGCATTTTGCATATGTGGCAATAATATAGAAATGACTAGAAAATTGTTTGCAGTATCCATTTGTTTGGAGCATGTAAACCAGATTTTACTTCAAAAGCAATTTCATAATAATGACTTCTAACATGGAGGAGATAAAGCAAAATTAGGCAGGAAATTCAATACTGAAGATATTTCTTTGGTTCTATTCCAGTTTGCTGCTTTGCTTCCTGGATGTCTACTTTTGTTTGTTTGCTTGTTTGTTAATCCTTTCTTAAAGTTTTCTCTCTGTAGTAGATTCTTACCCTCTTTGTCTTCCATTTTAAGACCCAAGTTACTGAGTCTTTTATTCCATGATGGGTATTTGCAAGCCCAGCAGGTGCTAAGGGTGCAGAAAAGTGCGTATGAGCTTGAGAGATCATTGTTGAATCACAGCATGGAGCAACAGATAATGTGGATAGATGTGTTCTGGTTTTACTGAAACAGACTTTGAACTCTCATAGGTTTGGGTATCAGTTGGTCAAATATTTCATTTCAAGGAAATGATTTGTATGTGTATATGTGTGTATACCAAAAGAAAAGATGATGTTAATCCAGGGAGACTTGGGCCCCATGTTGCTTCAAATAAGATTAAAGGGATTGCCTACCAGGGTGAAGCTCTATTAAGTTTATAAATATTCATTGCTATATTGAAAAGTTTAAAGCAGACTGAATTTCAGTTAATTGCTCACACAAAGTAATCTTCTTATTTAAAAGAATACTGTTAATTAGATTTTCAAGGGGAAAAAAAGAGACTGGAAACCTAAGATTTTTGTACAAAGAGAGAGGGCTTCCAGCAGCAGAGTGTTAGGAGCAATCAGATCAGTTATGAGGGTTAAATTAGTTACTGGTTTGGTATAAGGGCATTTTCCAGTTACAAGACAGCATCAGTATGTTTTGAAAGGATTCATCAGAGATGAATGTTTCCCACCAGTCAAAAGTTCCTGAGAACCGGTTCAAAAGCTGCAGAATCCCTGGTCACATCAGGCAAAAGCAAATTCGTTGAAAGACTGAGCTGCCTCGTGGAAAAACATCGACTAAAGGTGTCAGAGTAGCAGAACCATTTGTAGTGGAGGGGCTACAAGAAAAACAAAACAGAACAAGCCCCGCCCCCCTTTCCTCCTCCAACAAACTTTACTCCCAAATATCAACAGACAGCTCAGCTCACACCAGTACTGTAACGAGAATAGCTACAATATTTTGTCAGTACCTAAGAAACAACTTCTTAATAAATATGTAAATAATGGAAACAAAGCAACATTTTCCATGTAGCACATTACTTAATCTGTATTTCCCCAGCAGCAGTCCCAAGGCACGCTGTTGGAATTAGGTAGGACACAGGAAAATATCCATGGCAATGAAAAAATGCTGGTTTAGGTTTTTTTGCCAAGAATTGCATGTATTCAGGGAGCTTGAGGTTAGGAGCTACCATTTGTCTCATTTTCTGTTTAACATAGGCTGAAATAATCTAGCTGTTGTCCACGGATAAAGAAAAGCTGTTTTTGACTAGGGACTTGTCTACATGAGGAAATAAATGTGGAATGAGCTAGAACACGAAACGAGAGGCCACTAACTCCTCTCATTAACTCTGCAGAAGAGCATTCCTGCTCTGCTGTGAGAACTCTATTAAGATACAATGCATTAAAGTTTTCTCTAAAGGGGTGTTTTCTTTGCCAAACAAGAGGTTAGAGAGACAGCCACTGGAAGATTCCTTCTCCTCATTAACTTCAACATGTAGACAGTTTCAAAATAATGTGTAGTTAAAATCTGTCACCGAGGCTATGCTGGTAGAGGAATTATTTACACCAAAGGTTAATCATCCTTTTAATAAGGATGCTTCTTTTCACACTTAGACTATATAAAGTCCTTGGCTTTCAGTCTTTAGTTCTTAGGGGTTTTTTTGTGTTTGATTATTTTTTATTTGGTGGTTTGGGGGTTTTGTTTGTTTGTTTGTTTCCTAACTATTCAATTAAGGAGAGCTTTAGTAGTCTTTTATGAAAACGCTCTCTGAACTGAATGGAAAGCATTATTAATGTCAGTGGAGAAATCTCTCATTAACTTCAGAGGATTGGAAACTTCTTCAGAAAATCCTAAAAAGCTGTTGGGGTTTTGTTTTGTTTTGTTTTGCTTTGTTTTGGGTTGTTTTTTTTTTTTTTGTTTGCTTGTGTGGGTTTTTATTTTGTATTTGTTGTTGTTGTTTGGGTTTTTTTGGTTTGGGGTTTTGCTTTGTTTTGTTTGTTTTGTTTTGTTTTGTTTTGTTTTGTTTTTTTTGTTTTTTCCCCGTTTTTCCATGGAGTTTGTCTCCTGCTCTTCTGTGCAATGTATCTATTTTGCTCAGCATTGCAGGAAACGACACAAAATAAAACTGATTGGCTCTAAGGGTCAATGCATAACCTCTACACTATTGATGCTTCCAGGGTTTAAACTCTTCAATGCAAGCAATCAGTCATGCAGAAATGCTCATTCACCTCCTGGGCTGATCTCTTCCAGGTTGTTATTAAAGTAGGAGTGAGCCCAGGAGATGAATCTGTAATTAGGCTGGATCCATTTGTTTTGCTCTTTCTCACAGCTAGTATAGTTGTGGATCAGAAGTGGGACAGATGTCTGCCCTGATACCAAGGAAAAACAAATCTTTGCATTAAAGATCATTCTGCTTGGGTATGAATTATATTAGAAATGGTGTTTGCATACTTCTGAAAGCAGTTTCCTAAATTAACTTCCCTGTAAGTTTGACTTTGGAAGAAACAAAAATAATAAAGACTAATGTCAAACCTCCAGAACTGCAATATGCAAACTCCATGCAATTTCAGTCACTGGTATTCCCATCACAACTCCATAACTATCTAAATGGCAATGAGATACAACCCTGTTCTTTGGACTTTGGTTTAGAAGAGCATCAATAAACCAAAGCACTAACCTTTGTAAGTTCTTCAGCCCAAAATACTAACCCTAAATCAGAAAGGTGAAAGAAAGAAACTCTCTGCATGTTGTTGCGATAGCTGTGCTTGTGAAAACAGACAAAATTTCCACATTGTCCTGGTCTGAGATGAGTCAGCACTGATTCTGCTCAGTGGTTCTTCTTCCCAGATCAGTCTCTGCTCTGACCTGGCACTTTCTGCAGCTCAGGGCAGGTTTGCACAGGCAGGGCCCTCTGTTAGCAGTGAGAACCTGAAGTGGAGAGTTAGGGCCAAGGGCTGGGTCAAGGGCACTGCTCCATCTTGTGTGCAGAGGAAAAAGCTGCAGCTGTAAGGAGAAGCAGACAGTTCAGGTGAACCTCAACTGACCAAGGAGGGATTCCATCCCATGGACAGCATCTTTGGTGTAAAGCTGAGGGATCACTAGGGTCAAGTTCTCTTCTTCAATGGCTGATATCTAAGGAACACTCTGTCCACTCTGCCTTTGATCCTGATCCATAAGTACTTGAATCCAGCTTCTGAATCCATTTCCTATCTGCTGCTGAGTCCAGTCTGGGACTTCTGCCACAGTACCAGTAGTGATGATGACTAATTGCCATCAGGGGTTGGATTCCTTATTGGTTTGTATCTATTTATGTCTATTTTATTGTTCTTATTTCCATCAAAGCAATTTTAGTTTTCTTTCCTTACCCATCAGTCTCTCTCCATTACTGCTTTTTCCTTTGGGAAAGCAGAGGGCTTCATAGTGGGCCTCTGCCATTCCTTCAGTGGCCAGCCCAGCTGTGACTCGACACACATGCATATTGTTATCTTTTCCTAAATGATCTTTTCCTAGATGATCTTTCAAGGTCCCTTCCAACCTCTAATGTTCTGTGATTCTGTAAAATACAAAAAGCCATTTCCTTTTCAATATCATAAAATATGTAGAAAAATCCCTTAAGATGCATCCATCTCAGTCATTTTCCAGTCTTGCCTATGTGTGAAGAAGAAATGTGCTGATTCTGTTGTCATAAATTAATAATAAACTGTTATGTGATTGACAAATATAACTGTCACATAAAAAAGTTCTTTAAAAAATGTAATTGTTGGTATCAAGTTAAAGAAAAATGCCTGCCTAACCATTTTTAGCTCTGTGCAGGTAGCGAAGAAACTCATGATGCAAATCAGACAATAAAAGTTCTCACGGAAATATCTGTGCAGTTCAGTATTTGTGAGCACAGTCACAGTTCTGTAGAGCACAGGAAACTTGTGTGTCTATAGTAGGGTTTTGGAGGTGTTTTTTTCCGATGAATCTAGGTGTAATCACAGAACCATAGAATCACAGAATTGTTAGGGTTGGAAGGGACCTCAAGGATCATCTAGTTCCAAGCCCCCTGCCATGGGCAGGGATATATCTCACACTACACCAAGTTGCTCACAGCCACATCCAGATTGGCCTTCCTTAGAAACCTCCAGGGATGGGGCCTCCACCACCTCCCTGGGCAACCTGTTTCAGTGTCTCACCACCCTCATGGGGAAGAACTTCTTCCTAACTTCCTAACATCTACCCATTTCTATTTTTTTTTCCATTCCCCCTAGTCCTATCATTACCTGACACCCTAAAAAGTCCCTCACCAGCTTTCTGGTAGGCCCCCTTAGGATACTGGAAGGCCACAATAAGGTCTCCTTGGAGCCATCTCTTCTCCAGACTGAACAACCCCAACTCCCTCAGTCTGCCCTCATAGGAGAGGTGCTCCAGCCCTCTAATCATGCAGAAATATTACAACAAAGATAGAATAATTTCCATTTTGTGGAAGTTTTTGCTTTCATTCCATCTTGGAATGCAGTCTGGAAATTTCAGTTTCTTCCTCTGAAAAGGAAGTTGCTGGGGATTATGTAAATCCTTATGCCTCCAAGCAGACTTCAAGAGTGTTGGTTTTATACTGGAACAGAATCTTGCAGGCTTCAAATCCTGTTCACTCAGATATCTACGACATGCTTGGATATTTGTAAACAATGATCCAAATCAACTGTTCTTTAAAAAACACATTGATTAAAAAATGAAGATTTGAGGTTATAGTTCACTTCTTTTCAACAGCTGACTCTTTTTTGCATAACCATTGGTGATGTTTCAAAGACCCTTTCTGATCTATCTATCTTCTATCTATCTATCTATTTATTTATTTATTTATTTATTTATTGCACCTTGACAATCAGGAAAACTTTAGACAACTACATGTCCTAGCAGTATTTCAAAGAGTTTTAATTTCTTACTTCTTACTTTTAGCAGGCAGCTTCAGTGTATTTATCATCCTGATGACATTGTTCAACTCAATACAGATTCATAAAATGAGATTTCCTTTTCACAGAAATAATCCATTTTTCCAGCATGATTTGGGATGTCAAAGTCATTGCAACACAGACTGAAATTCATGCACTTTTAATCATGAGTATTTTTTGCTTTCACTGTCTTACGTCTAAAAGTTGATTCTTACAAAATTCAGCTATATAGATGGCAATTGTCTTATTGGACACAAACACCAAAATTCTTTTACTTGATATAATTACATATAGTTAAAGCAAATAATTTGAAGTTTATAATCATCTTGAAGTTCATTGCCCCTCATCTAGGTCAAGAGAAGGGTTTATGTGTCTAGAAGATTATCCTTTTCTACAGTACTATAGAATTGTGTTCATAAGAACTCTCTTTCATGACAGACCTTTGAAAAAATGGAACCAGTTGCTAATGAAACTTTCTTATTTCTTCTCTAGTGGGGCTGTGGAATCATAGAGTTGTTTACATTGGAAAAGACTTCTGTGACCGTAGAGTCCAGATGGTAAACCAGGTTGATGTTAAACTATGTTCCTCAGAACCACATCCCTATGGCTTTTAGATACCTCCAGGGTTGAGGACTCCACTCTTCACTGGGCAGCCTGTTCCAGGGCTTGACAACCCTTGTGGGGAAGGAATTTTTCCTTATGTCAAGGGAAAGGTGTGGATGTTCTTTCAAACTAGCACTGATGATATAAATCTATCTCTGCAAAGGAATCATAGGCTCACTTAGCACAGTTATGTGAAGAGCCTTTAACTGCATAGATTCATTAAGTCGTTATTAAGCAATAACAATTGCATGTAAATGCAAATGGTTTAGGTTGTGTGAAATACAAATGTAACTGTTGAGGACCACTAAGTGTATTTGTCTTTAAGTATATGATAGCAGTCCCTAACTTAAAAAGTAATTCTTCATGACTCTTCAGCAGGTTTTCCACAATTTGAGCAAGTCATCTTTTCCTGATGAAATGTTGCAAAATTCTCTCAGACCCATTTGCACTGGAGCACTTTCTCCTACCTTACTTACTTTAGGTTTTGTGGCATTTCTGACTCATATTTAAAATGGAAAAAAACCCTGGCAAACTGATCTTTAAATTGTATGTGCTCCAATGACTAATCTTAGAGTTGGAAGCAAAAACTCAATGTTTTGCTGCCTCTTTTGAATTAACACAATACTTTTTATTCCAAGTGGATTACTATTCCCTTGGCAGGAAAAAAAGGGAAAAAACACATACCTGGAGAGATACTGACAAAGCAACAGCATATTTTCGGGGGCCAAATTTCTGACATTAATTTCCTTCATACATTAACAATGAGAAATAATCAGCACACCACAGTGAAGCTAAATGTACTGCCAAATTCTTTTTACTTAAAGGTTATAGTCCCTGAATATAATTTTCTTTGGAAAGAGAAACTGGGTAGAATTAGTGTAGACCAGGGAAAGTAGTGACATCTGAAGTAAGAGTTAACTGCAGCACATTCAGACTGAGTCTTTCAGTTGAGGACGTTGCACAAGAGAAAAAACACCATCTGCTAGCAGCCAGAAACAATTCCAGACTTCACGTGTCAAGAGAACTGTAAAAGCAGCAGATAGTGTCCCGAAGGACTATCATGTGTCCGAAACAAATAACAAAGCAGGAAGCATGGACTTATTTTACTGAAATACTGAGAACTTCTTTTGAAGTCATTGAGAGGTGGGAGCTCTCAGAATCCCTGGAAATCAGATTGCCCAAAGAATTAATTAAAATTATGCTAGATTAGCATATATAAGCCACAGCCTTACTTTATCCTGTGACTTTTGTGTATTGCTTGGCAGCGGTCAATGAGCCACTTTCTACTCAAATCATTATTTAGAATTTTTATTAGAACAGTGGCAAGGGACTGTGTTAATAATCTGTAAAAGTCAATAGAAAAAAAGTCTGGTCTAGGAGATAAACACTGAAGCATTGTTTATTGCAGATAGAGAGGAACTGACCTAACATCCTCATTTAAAAAGGCAAGGGGGAGAAAGTCTGCTCTAAATTTACAAAGAAGAACTAAAGAAGGTGGTCTCTTTCCCAATACATAATGCTTCTCTAATTCTTTGGTTTTATTTAGTGTTCAAAATGTGCACAACTGTGTTGAACAATCTAAACAATACAGGACAGCTGCCATTAAAACAGAAAAGGATGCTAAACAAATAAAAGATGAAACAAAACCTTTTAGGATTTAAACAAATAAAGTATAAGACAAAACCTTTATCACCTGATGTCTGAGCAAAATGACTTTGCAACACTAAGTCTAGTTACTCATATTCACTATCAAAAAATTCAGGGGCAGATATTTAGCTGCTGCAGTTAACTCCAGCAAGGTGTTGAACTTGTCATGAAACTTCTTTCTTGGCCATATTAGGAAATGAAGCAATTCAGTTATGTTTTGGATAAAAATTGAATTATGCAGAATGTGTGTCTGTGTGTGTGGGTTGCCTCAGTATAACTTAGAAATGAACATTAAAAGAGAAAACAAATAAACAAAGCCTCAGAGAAAGTGAGAAGAAAATGAGTAGTTGAAGATCCTGCTAGGTCAAGATACCCAGCATGAACCTGTCAAGGGCTAGGAAGAAGCTCATCACTAAACAAGTGACAGAGACTCTCTATGAATCCCTCTGCCTTCCTAAAGGGAGAAGAAAGGGAATGAGGGAGAGGGACTGATGAGCTGGGAAAGAAAAGTAAAACTATTTTACTGAAAAAAAATAGAAAAAACATAAAAATAGTTACAAATAGATGCAAAACAGTATGGAACCCAGCCCCTGATGGCAATTAGACATCATCACCGTTGATGCTGGGACAGATGTCTCAGATTGTCAGCAGCAGACAGGAACCAGATTAAGGAGCTGGGTTCTGGAACTGGATTCAGAAACTTGTGGATCGTGATGAAAGGCAGAATGGACAGAATCTTCCTTATTCTCTTTTCATCCCTTTGGGAGAGGGATTCACAGATTGTCTGTCACTTGTTTAGTTGACCGCACCAGTCCTGACCCATGACAGCTGTTTAAAAGGTAAAGAAGGAGAAAATTCACATAAGATTTAATAAATGCAATTTAAACAAGACCAAGCACAAACAAACAAAACAAACAAAATGGCAGTCTTAGCTCTCCTTTTCTGTCTAGGAAAAAATAGATTACTTAGGAGAAACTAGTCAAGGGAGCTTTTGTGTAGGCTTCTCTGAACAACAACAACAAAGCAGTTTTCAGCTCTATCTTTGCTAAACACGATAGTAAAAAAGGAATAGGCCAGGCAGATCCCCTCTTGCCCCTGAGAGGAGCAAAAGAATGACACTCACACAAATGGATTGCAGAAGTGATGGAAAATTTAAATAGAAAAGCAATTAGTGTTTTGTGGAATCTGCAAGCATGGTGACAAAAAATACCCCAAAGCATGCAGAATCCCTTCCAGAACACCCAAAGGTCCCCAACATTTCCCATCTCCCCACCTGAGGGTACACCCAAAACCCCCAGGGTTCTTTCTTCTCCCTCCCACTGCGAGGATAGTTTCAGGCTGGCCAGGTCTGAGACTGTCCCTCCTCCCTTCTCCTCCTGGCATTAAGCCTAGCCAGGCCTGAAAGGTCTTGAGATACTCCCCCACCACTACCCTATAGGGAGCATCTCCCACGAGAGCAGAGAGGGAAGAAAGAGGAAGAGAATGACTTTGCAGATGGGTTTATAGGGTGCAGGATACTATGGGTATGAAATACACGGTTTCCTGTGTCCACCCACTGGGCTGGACCCTTGGGACACTGGAGATGTAGTTTATGTGGCAGTGACAGGAGGCACCCAGCTTAAACTGCCACAGTCAGATGAACATAAAAACTAGGGTCAGCTGTCTTTTCTCTCTCAGTTTTGTTATCATTTATAAAAACACAGCTTTATGTGTCAACAGATCACAGCATCCACACAAACTTAACATATCCCCACATGGGTGGTACAAACAACTCAGAGAGTGCAGCCCAACAAAAAAGCTGTTCCATCCTCTTGATTGAGCAAAGTTCACTCTGGAAAAAGTAATTCTATGGAAATGTTCCAGATTGATATAATCTATAGGCTGCCTGGAGAGGTGGTTGAATCCCAATCACTGGAAGTGTTTTGAAGCTTCAGAGATGTGGTGTTAAGGGACATGGTTTATCAGACAAGGGCAACGAGACTGGGGAGAAGCCTTGAGCACAAGCCCTACGAGGAGAGGTTGAGGGAGCTGGGATTGTTTAGCCTGGAGAAGAGGAGGCTCACAGGTGACCTCATTGCTCTCTACAACTACCTGAAGGGTGGTTGTAGCCAGGAGGGGGTGGTCTCTTCTCCCAGGCAACCAGTACCAGAATAAGAGGACACAGTCTCAAGCTGCACCAGGGGACATTTAGACTCGAGGTGAGAAGAAAGTTCTTCACTGAGAGAGTTGTTAGGCATTGGAATGGGCTGTCCAGGGAGGTGTTCAAGAAGGGATTGGCCGTGGCACTTGGTGCCATGATCTAGTAGTCATGAGGTCTGTGGTGACAGGTTGGACTCGGTGATCTTTGAGGGATTTTCCAACCTTATTGATTTTATGATTCTATGAGTCTATGACCATCAGCTTTGGTAGTGTTAATGGTTTGACTTGGTGATTTTAAAACTCTTTTCGAACCAAAATGATTCTGTGATTCTATTAGCATAACGCTGGGACACTATGGATAGATATATAGAAAAATAATGAGGTTTTGAGGCCACTTTCTTTAGGCTTTCTTCACTGCAATAAATTTCCTGATGCTTTTCCAAATCGATCTCCACTAATGACATCTGTGCTATTAAATCTACCAAAATCAGAACAGAAGGAGAAAAAAAAAAAGGGTGATAGATGGTTCAGCTTTAATTGCTGAAATTCCTGGAATGAAGTAATTTTCAATTTCAGGTCTTTGCAGTGGGGCTCAGGGAGCCAAGATAATTTGAAAGAATATTATATCAATTGCTTTTTATCTACTTTTGAAGTGGTTTAATAATTTAGTTAACACTTTATTGGCATTTTATGAGACAATTTTGTATGTGTGCATCAGTAGAACATTTTAATTGATAAGGCAGGACTACAGTAGAACTTTATGGCAATTGTTGCTTATCTTGCAGAATCATAGAATAGTTTGGATTGGAATTGGCCTTTAAAGGGTCATGTAGTCCAACCACCTTGCACTGAGCAGGGACTACTTTAATTAGATCAAATGGTTCAGAGTCCTGTTCCACCTGACTTTGAATGTTTCCAGGGATGGGGCATTTACCACCACTTTGGGCAACCTGTTTCAGTGTTTCAGCACCCTCATTGTAAAAAATGTCTTCCTTACTGGTTAGATAAGGAACTGGCTAGAAGGTCTCACTCAAAGAGTTGTGGTTAATGGCTCGATGCCCATGTCCAGTAGCAAGTGGAGTTCCTCAGGGGTCTGTTTGGGGCCCATTGTTGTTCAACACCTTTCTCAATGACACAGTGGCATAGAGTGCAGACTTACCAGGTTTGCTAACACACCAAGCTGTGTGATGTGGTAGATTCACTTGAGTGAAGAGATTCCATCCAAAGGGACCTTGACAGGCTTGAGAAATGGGCCAGTGCAAACTGCAAGAGATTCAACAGGGCAAAGTGCAATGTCCTTAATCTGGGTAGGGCCAATCCCAGGCACATATATAAACTGGGTACAGAGTGGGTTGAGAGCATCCCTAAAGAGAAAGGCTTGGGAGTGCTGATAGATGAGAAGCTCAAAATGGGCTGGCAGTGTGCTCATGTGACCCAGAGAGGAGGAATTTAGCCAGCAGATCAAGAGAGGTGATGCTCCCCCTTTACTCTGTTCTTGTGAGCCCCCACCTCAAACACTGCATCCAGTTGTGGTGTCCCCACAATAAGAGGGATATACCTCTGTTGGTACAAGTCCAGAGGAGGGCCACAAAGATGATCCAGGAGCTGGAACACCTATGCTATGAGGATAGGCTAAGGAAACTGGGATTGTACACCCTGGAGAAGAGAAGACTCCAGGGGGACTTTATAATTGCCTTTCAAGTCCCTGGAGAGGGGCTTTTTACAAGAGTGTCCACCAACAGGACAAGGGGAAATGGATTTAAACTGAAGGAGAATAGGTTTAGATTGGATCTTAGGAAGCAATTCTTCACTATGGGGGTGGCAAGACTCTGGAGTGGATTTTCCAGAGAGGTTATGTATGCCTCCTGCCTGGAGATGTTCTAGGCCAAGTTGGAGAGGGCCTTGGATAACCTGGTCTACTTGAGAGGTGTCTTTGCCTATGACAGGGAGGTCTCTTCCAGCCTAGGCCATTCTATGATTCTATGACTACATCAAGTCTAAATCTGCCCTCTTTTAGTTTAAAATAATTATGCCTTTTCCTGTCTCATCAGGCCTTGCTTAAAAGAATTCCCATCTTTCCTGTAGGCACTCTTCAGGCACTGGAAGGCAGCTATAAGGTCTCCCTGGAGCCTTCTCTTCTCTAGGCTGATATTGAAAAATACTCCAAGAGCCCCCAGTGTTTCCAGTTAACTCTATCTGTAATTACCCTGCAATGAACTCTGCCTTGTGACATAAATATTCATGCAATTACTTCAAGATATACAATATTATAGTTCAGGGTTATAGCTATCAATTTAATGATTTAGTAGTTCTGTTAGCAGCTGAAATATATAAATGTTTATTTGCATCTAGCCTTCTTTATACGATGTGAGAAGCTGGACCCAAGTGAGTAAAATATTTTAGATGCTGTTTTCGGGCTTTGTCTGAAAGACTTTCAGTATTTAAAAGTCTTCAGAGTATTCCTGGGCTAAAGGCAGCACTGGCATTAAAAGGTCAGAAAGCAGATGCAGCTGTAAAATTGCATGAGTTCCCTCAAGCTGGCTTTTTGTGGATGTGCAAAATAAATAATGGGGGGAGGAAGGAAGAAAAGGAATATGTCAGGCAATGCATTCAAACATTGAGCAGATTTTCCCCACCCCGTTTTTCCTTTGTCCTCTTTTGATGTATTAAAAAGCTTTCACACATCACATTGGCAAAAGTAATACTAAATAAACATGTCTCATTTTAAAAGAAATAAAATCCTGTATGGTCATAGAGCTATCAATATTGCATTACCTTAAAGGTTTCCCTGTTTACGTTATACTATCAAGATTATACTATACGTTATACTATCAAGATTAAATCAATTGCATTATATCCATTATATAGTATCATAGAATCATAGAGTCATTTTGCTTGGAAAAGACTTCAATATGGATACCATATTATAATATGGTAGTTTTGTATATTTATTGTATTTTTCTGAGTGTCTTTCAAATTAATAGAGTTTATGGTTCCATAACATTTACATTACATTATATTGACTATATTAATTGTATTATATTAATTGTATTCATAGATTCATAGAATGATTTGAATTGGAAGGGACCTTCAAGATCAATTAGTTCCAACCCCCATGCCATTTATAGGGACACCTTCCACTAGATCAGATTGCTCAAGGCCTCGTCCAACCTGGCCTTGAGCATCTTCAGGGAGAGGGCATCCACAACCTCCCTGGGCAACCTGTTCCAGTGTCTCACCACCGTTACTGTAAAGAATTTCTTTCTAATATCCAGTCTACATCTTTCCTCCTCAAGATTCAATCCATTCCCTCTTGGTTCTTTCACATCCAGCCTCTGTAAAAAGTGGCTCCCTAGCTGTCTTATAAGCTCCCTTCAGGTACTGGAAGGCTGCTCTGTGGTCTATCCAGACCATTCTCTTCTCCAGTCTGAACAGCCCCAGGTCTCTCAGCCTGTCCTCATAACGAAGCTGCTCCAGCACTCTGATCATCTTTGTGGCCATATAGACAACCAGAATTCACATAGAATAAAAAATCACAGAATCATTTTGGTTTTGAAAAGCCCTTTAAGATTACCAAGTCCAACCATTATCAACCTCTGGCAGTCTGGTGCTAAAACACACCTCCCAGCACCACATTTCTGTCTCGGCACAGCATGTGTGTAGTGCACTAACTGTGTACATTTTAAATGAACAGAAACAATGGATGGGAATGTTCATCCCTAGTTGGACTGGTTCTTTAAGGAAGTTTATTTTTCCTGGCATCTGATTTCCTTTGTTGGCAGAAAAGGAAATATGAGATTTGATTTGTCATCTTGATTGACATAACGAAAAAACCAACATCATCTACCAGTGATTAAATGAAATCTTATTTCATATAAGTAAGAAAGGATTAGATATTTGATTTCTCTTTTATAAAAGGCTATATTGAAGGTTATTCTGTTCCTTCCAAAGTCATTCTACATTCTGTTCATGTCACTCTTTATACTATATCTATGCTGCACATCGTTTGCAACTCAAGATTTTCATTACTTTCCCCATTCCAGCATAGTAAGTTCTTCATCAGCATACGTCAAATCCTCCTCATTTATGATGGTGTCATTCTGGGACAATAATGTTGAAATCAATGAAATTACTTTGTGAACCAGGCTTTTAGAAGCACAAGGATAATTAGAATTATCTATTGTTGCTTGTAGGCAAGATTTTGTTGCGTTATGCTTTATATGTCTGCATCTGCTTTGATTTACTGTCAAAATCAATTTTGGTAATATTCCATCTCAGGCATCAAATTGTTTCTGTTGGTTGGGGTTTGGGGTTGGTGGGTTTTTTTGTTGTTTTTTTTTTTTTTTCCTGTGGTCTTTGCTGTAGAATCTTATATGAGCAGGTGGCTGCCACACAGTTGAAACTTCTTTACAAATGGTGGAATGAAGACATCTTACTCTTTTCTACTTCCAAAATTCAAACAAGATGTAATTCTCCGCACTGGATCTCATTGGATTGCACTATTTAGAATGATAAAGCTTGAGGAGTTCACATATTAAACTCCTGCATTTATCTTAAGTCTTCTGCTGTTGTTTGTCTTCATTTATGAGAAGTTGGTGCCTGTAAAGCTCGCAACACTGCACTCGTGAGACCTATCATAGCCTGTGGAAAAACTGTAATCAGGGACAGTAATGCCCCAGTAGTGCTGCAGCAGCTGCAACTGCAACAACTGCAAACATGCCTGGATTTTGTCTGGACCTTTTGATTTAATACTGTGCTGTCATTCAGAGTTCTGTATGCAATTCCATGTCGCACATGCAGAAAACTTGTGAGATACTGATCTAATTGGAAAGAAATTGTGGAGGCTCCAAGCCTGGAAGGATTGAAAGCCAAGCTGGATGGGGCCTTGAGCAAGTGGGTCTAGTAGGAGGTGTCCCTGCCCATAACATGGGGAGTTGAAACTAAATGACCTTTAAGGTCCCTTCCAATCCAAAACATTGTATGATTTTATGATATTCAAATACATTAATCCAGCCAACATGGATTTAGGAAGGGCAGATCCTGCCTCTGCAATCTGATCTCCTTCTGCGATCAGGTGACCTGCCTGGTGGATGTGGGGAAGGCTGTGGATGTGGTCTACCTGGACTTCAGCAAGGCCTTTGACACCGTCCCCCACAGCAAACTGCTGGCCAAGTTGTCAGCTCATGGCTTGGACAACAACACTCTGTGCTGGGTTGGGAACTGGCTGGAGGGCTGAGCCCAGAGAGTGGTGGTGAATGGTGCTACATCCAGCTGGCAGCCAGTCATGAGTGGCGTCCCCCAGGGATCAGTGCTGGGCCTCATCCTCTTTAATATCTTCATTGATGATCTGGAGGAGGGCATTGAGTCAGTCATTGGCAAATTTGCAGATGATACCAAGTTGGGAGTGGATGTTGATCACTTAGAGGGCAGAAGGGCTCTGCAGAGGGACCTCGACCGACTGGACAGATGGGCAGAGTCCAATATGATTGCATTCAACAAGTCCAAGTGCCAGGTGCTGCACTTTGGCCACAACAACCCCATGCAGAGCTACAGGCTGGGGTCGGAGTGGCTGGAGAGCTGCCAAACAGAGAGGGACCTGGGGGTGCTGGTTGACAGCTGCCAAAACATGAGCCAGCAGTGTGCCCAGGTGGCCAAGAAGGCCAATGGCATCCTGGCCTGCATTAGCAATAGTGTGGCCAGCAGGAGCAGGGAAGTCATTCTGCCCCTGTACTCAGCACTGGTTAGGCCACATCTTGAGTACTGTGTACTGGGATTGTTTAGCCTGGAGGAGGCTCAGGGGAGACCTTATTGCTGTCTACAGCTACTTGAAAGGAGGTTGTAACCAGGAGGGAGTTGGTCTCTTCTCTCAAGCAACCAGCACCAGAACAAGAGGACAGTCTCAAGCTGCACCAGGGGAAGTTTAGGCTCGAGGTGAGGAGAAATTTCTTCACTGAGAGAGTCATTAGCCATTAGAATGTGCTGCCCAGGGAGGTGGTGGAGTTCCCATCCCTGGAGGTGTTCAAGAGGGGACTGGACGTGGCAATGGTTGTCATGGTGGTCATGGAGTCTGTGGTGACGGGTTGGACTTGATGATTTTTGAGGTCTCTTCCAACCTTGGTGATTCGGTGATTCTGTGATTCTGTGACTAAATATGCCCTTCTAGCCCATCTTCAGGGGCTGAGGAGCAGCTGGGTGCAGGGGTGGTTCCTGCCACAGCCTGAGAGAGAAGTAACAGCATGAGCTACGTCTTCAAGCCTAGCACAGCACAGAACATGTCAGGGATGTCCAGCCATTGTGCGAAGTGGCCACCGGGGCAGGGAAAGCTGCCTGAGCACCCTGGACACAGGGACTGCCTCAGGGTCGGCACCCCGAAGGCTTCCTCTGAAGGATGCTGGGCAGAGGGGCGCTGGGCGGGGCGCTGGTGGGCAGGGCTGTGCATGGGGAGCTGTCACCTGATGTCACAGAGCCACCACCTGGCAACCGCAGGGCAATGCCACCAGACAGTATAAAAGGGAGCATCCTCCCGTGTCTGCTGACAGACCTGGCCCGGAGGAGATCCCGGACGAGTCTTGCTGAGATCACCATCTTCGCTCCCTGCAGGGGCAGGGGCAGCAGCGGTAGCAGTAGCTATAAGAAAAGGGGTGCAGAGATGTTGCTAGGGGTCCCAGGCAGGCGAAGGATTTTTGTCCTCAACGCCTATCAGGCCAGGGGCATCTGGCTACTCTGTGAAGCCACTGAGAGAATAGCTCCAGGCTGAGGGAGAAGAGGGCTTGGGCATCTCCTGAGAGGCATGAGAAGCCTGTGAGAGGAGGAACCAGGTCTTGCTCACATGCTCAGGGAGTAGCCGACCGCCAGCACTGGGGTCAGGAAGGAATTTTTTCCCCCAGGGCACATTGGCACTGGTCCCTGGGGTTTTTTTGCCTTCCTCTGTAGCACTGAGCATCACCACTGGCCGGGGCTCCTCCGCTCCCTTTTGGCTGGGTTACTGCCTGCTGCTCATGCACCAGGAAGATGGCCTCTCATGCCCTGCAGCTAGGGGAGGAAGGCTTTTTCCTCTCACAAGGGACTATTAAGTGTCCCCGGGGTTTTTTTGCCTTCCTCTGCAGCACTGAGCACACCCCTTGCCCAGGCCTCTTTGGGGCCATTCTGGCCAGGGGTCTGCTGCTTGTGCTACACAAAGGTGGCCCTCGGGCTGCATAGCCAGGGACAGAGAGCTCTCTAGACCATGCTAGCTACCCAGGTGCCTGTTGCTTGTGCCCCTCAAAGGTGGCCCTCAGGCTGCAGAGCCAGTGACAGAAAGCTCTCTAGACCACTCTTGCTAGCCAGGTGCCTGTCCTCCTCAAAGGTGGCCTTTGGGCCGCCCATCCAGAGGGAGCAGCCATCTACCAGGGCAGGACAGGGAGGGAACTCTTGTGCTCCACAGGTGGCCTTTGGGCCACTCCACAAAGGTGGCCTTCGGGCCGCCCATCCAGAGGGAGCAGCCATCTACCAGGGCAGGACAGGGAGGGAACTCTTGTGCTCCACAGGTGGCCTTTGGGCCACTCCACAAAGGTGGCCTTCAGGCCGCCCATCCAGAGGGAGCAGCCATCTACCATGGCAGGACAGGGAGGGAACTCTTGTGCTCCACAGGTGGCCTTCGGGCCGCCCATGCAGGAGGAGGCAAGCTCTTGAGACTCAGGGTAAGGAACCTGTCACTCATGCTCTGCAGAGGCGGCCTTTGAGATGCACATCCAGGACGAGGAAGCTTTCTAGATTCCCAGGACAATGAAGCTTTCCTGGCTTCCCCAGAAGCCGATTCTTTGCTCTGTAGCATTGAGCACAGCCCCTTGTCAGCACTTCCAGATGCTCTGGCACCTCCAAGGTATCATTCATGCCCTGGCTTTCTTACTCAGTATAAGCTTGCAGCAGGAGCAAGCTCTGGGTACTGTGTGTTAGACCACTGTCACTAAAATAGGTTTAAAAAATAACATAAAACAATATAACATAAAATAACACAAACCAATATAAAACAAAATAAAATCCTATTTCCACTTGTATTCTTTGTGTTTTGTGTCCTTTGAAGTGTTTTTGGAGCTGGAGACCCTCCAGAATTTCAGGCAAAGAGCAGGCTCATGGTTCCTCGACTCAGGGTGAGTGAAGGGAACAGTGATGCTGAGGGCAGCATCACAGGCTCAGACACTGGGCCTGAGGGTTCCATCCAGGAGCACAGCTCTCTGCAGTGCAGGTCCCAGACCCATCCAGGAGACAGAGATAGCCTCACCCACAACATTGCTCAGGTAGGGACTGGAGGCCCCTGTCTGAGCTGAGACATATCCCTTGGGCCCTTAGCATGAGATGGTAGGGGTGGGAGTCCCAGAGGAGGCTGGTCTCTGACACTGAGACCTATGAGCACCCCAGCACCCTGACAGAGCAGACTTGCACTGCTCATGTACTCTCCTTTAGATGTTTATGCTTGGCCACTTTATAGACAGGGTATGGGGCTAGATGAACCTTCTCTCTGATGGAGTACTGATGTTCTCAGGCTCTTGCAGTTTAGTATGTCTGTCCAAGGGAAACAAGTCAGGCATTTCTAAAAATGAATGCAAGGAGAAAAAACATATCCACAGAGAGGTACTGCTCATCTCAGAAAGATTTGCAAGCATTTAGTTGAAGAGCACATCCTACTTCAGACTGAGGGCTTGATCTTGGAGCTTTGCTGGCATCAGAGATGTGGGGATTTGCCATCCTGTGGAAACTCAGCTACACTGGATGAACACAGAAGAGCTGTGAAAAACACACTGCACACCTTTGCTGTTTACAAATTTGTTCAGGTCATCCAATTATCTCAAGACAACCCACAGCTCTCACCCTTATCAGAAGATGCATGCACCCTTCCCACAGGGTGACAGAACCAATGCCTAGGCTGGGACAGAACTGTACATTCAGTGCCTTCTGCTAGTGCAGGGCTGGGAAGAAACATCACTAGAGATTTCCTCAGCATGTCATGTCAGGGAAATGGAGAAAGTTGTACATGTAGTAAGGGACAAAAGTTGCCTTCCTCTCTCAGGTTTCCCTTTGTGACTGATGCCACCTGTAGCCAGGTGGGGGCTGGTCTCTTCTCCCAGGCAACCATCACCAGAACAAGAGGTGATTGGCCATTGGAATGGGCTGCCCAGGGAGGTGGTGGAGTCACCATCACTGGAGGTGTTCAGGAAGAGACTTGATGGGGTGCTTGGCACCATGGTTTAGTTGGTTAGATAGTGTTGGATAATAGGTTGGACTCGATGATCTCAAAGATCTCTTCCAACCTGCTTAATTCTATTCCATTCTGTTCTATTCTGTTCTATTCTATTCTATTCTATTCTATTCTATTCTATTCTATTCTATTCTATTCTATTTTTTTGTTTTGCTTTATTGCTTTATGAGTTTTTAAAATGTGAAATGCACTGCTGGAGAAAGAACACTAAGAATCTAAATTCACAGTTGATGTAACATCAGGCTTTTACACAGTATTATTTGCATACCTGGTTTCCATTCTTGTTCTGCACAGCATTTGTATGGCAGTGTACATTCATACATATTTAAATGAACCTCTCTTGGCAGCAGTGTACAGAAGTGCCATTAATCCTGAGGATTTCAGCCAGCAAATGACTTGTTTCTCACCAAACAATAGCCACTAACATGGTCTCAAGCCTGGATGTGTTTTACTTCAAACACCTTTTAGTAGCCTTCTCAATCTTCTGAACTGGTGTAGAACCTACACAGAAGATTCAAAAGGAGACTGTTTCACTGTTTCTTTTCTTTTGCTCCCTGCAGCCCACAAACATCCTCCACATTCCCTTCCTGTGAAATGGCAGTTCAGAGGCTGGATGCCAATGTCAAAGTGACAGCTACTCCTCTGCATGTCTAGCATCCCGCTTTATATCCCTGCAACCCCATCAGTTGCAGCATTCCTTTTATCCAATCCAACAGGAGGAAAGGGAAAGCTAGAAGAATAAGAGGGAGTTGTTAGTGTGTCTTATCCTGTACCAGTTATGAGAAACAAGATAGAGTTTTCTGTCTTGGGGAAGTGGAAGAGGAAATGGATGTCAGGAAGCCTAGAAGAGGTCAAGCTGCCTCATTATCATAGAATCATAGAATCATAGAATCAGTCAGGGTTGGAAGGGACCACAAGGATCATCTAGTTCCAACCCCTGCCATGGGCAGGGACACCCTACACTAGATCACGCTGGCCAGAGCCTCGTCCAGCCTGGTCTTAAACACCTCCAGGGACTGGGCCTCAACCACCTCCCTGGACAACCCATTCCAGGCCTTCACCACTCTCATGGTGAAGAACTTCTTCCTCACATCCAGCCTGAATCTCCCCATTTCCAGCTTCATTCCATTCCCCCTAGTCCTATCACTACCTGAGATCCTGAGAAGTCCCTCCCCAGCCTTCCCGTAGGCCCCCTTCAGATACTGGAAGGCCACAATGAGGTCACCTCGGAGCCTTCTCTTCTCCAGACTGAACAGCCCCAACTCCTTCAGTCTGTCCTCATAGGAGAGGTGCTCCAGCCCTCTGATCATCCTCGTGGCCCTTCTCTGGACACATTATGCCCCAGAACAAGTCCTCTCACCCCCAACAGTCTTTAGTGCGCCCTTTCTTTAGGCTAGTTCTACAGATGGCTGTGAAAGAAGGAGAGAGCATGATGTTATTCTATGATTTATCACCTAAAATATGGGCATGACTTCTGCAAAGCTTTAAGCAAACGACAGGCTTAGGAGGTGAACTAACACCTTTTGAAAAATGTAGTCACTGATTCATGTTGTGGATCAAACTTGTTAATTTACAGATTGAAAACTCACAAAAACATAAAGGGAACACACTTGTATTTAGTTATTTAGTGACAAAAAATGTGAGCAGGTTTTGTTCCTTGACCTGTGTGTTCCTCCACACATTTTCCATCCGTCCCACTTTCCATGTGAGCACACATTCGCTTACAGTACTTCACTTTCTATTGCCTTCTTAGGTCCTGGTTTTATTCTTCAGTTTCTGCTAATTTTCTTGGCAAGACAAGCATTCTTTCTTTCACTCTGTTGTTCAGACCTAAACATCTAACATCACATTCCAGATGTGCAAACCTTTTATTTTTATTTGTTATAATTCAGCATTACTCTTTTGCAAGTAAGAGCTTGGAATGAAGAGCTCTCCTGACTGCTCTCATCAAATATCTTTGCTCAGTCTTTTAATCTGAATAGTTCTATCTACTTTAGGTATTAAAAGTCTGCATAATACCTTGTTTATTTTCTTCTGATCTGTTCCTTGTTAATCCATTTTCCTATAGGGAGATAAAAAAGAAGCCTTGGAATAATATGGGAGGCTACTTCCTGGATGTCTTACAACTTCGTTTCATGAAGTTGCAAGCCAAGCAAATTGAGCTCTGAAAGAAACACAAATCAAAATAAACCAAAAGCTGTGTGTTGGTGTATATAAACCTTAGGAATCCAGAGAAGATTTTCAGGAGAATTTCAGGTAAGTAGAACCACCTGTGTAGCTAAAGCTCCTAAATTCCATGATCAGATAGGGTTTATTCTCAGCATCCCACTAGGGTTTTTCTGTTTGTAACATATGTGTTGTGCATCAGCTATCTGATACTCTGTGAGGATGATTAAGGGACTTGAACATCTATGAGGAAAGACTGAGAGAAGTGGGCTTGTTTAGTCTTTAGAAGAGAAGGCTGAAAGGGGTCTCATTAATGTCTATTAATATCTGAGGGGTGTATGTCAAGATGAAGGTGCCAGTTTCTTTCAGTAATAGATACAAGGAGCAATGGGTACAAGCCAGAACACAGGAAGTTCTGCCTCAATATGAGGAGAAACTGCTTTACTGTGAAGGTGCTGGAGCACTGGGACAGGCTTCCCAGAGAGGTTGTGGGTCTCCTTCTCTGGAGTCTTTCAAGACCCATCTGGATGTGTTCCTCTGTGGGCTGCTGTAAGTGATCCTGCTTTGGCAGAAGGGTTGGACTTGATAATTTCCAGAGGTCCCTATGAACCTCTACTATTCTGTGATTCTGTTAGTCTATACTAAATCTTTCCCTGTCATATCCAGAAAGCCTTAGGCAGCTCCAGGTTTGTAACTGCAACGTTATGCCTCGATGCTAATATCAGCACCTACTAAATACTGATTTGAAGGCTCTCAGATCCTTACCTGGATATAGCCACTTGTCTGTGAGGCCAAAGATCAGTGTTGGCTTTTCAGGGTGCAATGGTTCAGTATGTTTCATTCATCTCTTTATTTTGACACGAATATTTCTGGTTTTCTTTCATGGTTTATTATTTTTTGGTTTGTTTTTCTTTTTACCTAATGGCAGCTTAAACTCAAACAAACTTATTGAAGATGTGTGCCACTTCCTCTAATTATTTTTATTTGGTTTTATTTCCTTTTTTTAAAAATTATTATTAACTATAGTGTACAGTTAATCTAAAATATTAGAACTGAGATGCTGTTCTCATTCCTATTAACAGGATGCTTAATGCAGGCACATTCAGGGATGCACTTCTGTCCTCTTATCATTGATTTATAAGCTTTTATTTATAAGGATAATGTTTTAGAAACATTTTGTTCCACTGCAATTGAAGATACTGGGGCACCCTGGAGCTGGATTTAGGGAAAAGGAACCAGGATTCTCTCTTCTCTCATCTCTGATTTGGTTTATAAGACAGAAAGAAAGCAATATTGGAAACCTTCTGAAATATTAGAACAAAACTAATAAAAGCACACACCTCCCTACCCGCCCAGGCAACTTCAGAAAGATCCACAGTGCTTTGTGTAACTCACTGCTAATGTTGCCATGGATCTCCCTCTACCTGCACAATTTGTCTTATTTAGAGAATAGCTTTTACCAGCTCTAGAGGCATCTAGTTTCCAGGTAAAAGAACCCTAACAACAGCAGTTCCTCAGCTCTAGTTAGTTTTATATCCTCTTGCCTTCTGGTACAAAATTAACTTATGTATAGAATAGAATAGATTAGAATAGAATGCAATACAATGCGATGCAATACAATGCGATGCAATACAATGCAATGCAATACAACAGAAATAACCAGGCTGTAAAAGACCTTTGAGACCATCAAGTCCAGCCTATCATCTAACACTATCTAACCAACTAAACCATGGCTCCAATTACCTCATAAAGTCTCTTCCTAAACACCTAAACACCAGTGATGGTGACTCCACCACCTCCCTGGGCAGCCCATTCCAATGGCCAATCACTCTTTCTATGATGAACTGCTTCCTAACATCCAGCCTAAACCTCCCCTGGCTTGAGACTGTGTCCTCTTGTTCTAGTGCTGGTTGCAACTTGCACCATAGTTACAAGCTTGTGAGTATGGCTTGTTTCACATGTACTGGAAATAGTCTTAAACTCACAATTTGATATCTAGCCAGCTGAAAAAACCCAAAGAATTCTCAGATTTAGTGAGGATATTGCCTCCATCTGGATTGCTCTTGCAAGGTAAATCGGCTTTTCAACTCATCTGTGGCAGCTTTCCTTAAGTATTCTTGACCTGAACGAGTGTTTCTGTAGTGTCACTGAACTTGGATTTAGATGCTTTAAAACTTGCATGTCTGAGATCTGGTTGATATTGTGTGGTTATTATTTTTTTCCTTCTTTTTCTTCTTTAATTTATTTTTTTGCTATTGCATACATTTTAATTACATGCCCAGCTAAACAGTTCAGCATATATACCTACGTTTTTCAAGCACACTGAAAATTTCAGATACCCAAAAGCTTAGCTGTGTTAAAGAGAATTTCTAAATTCACTGAAGCCACATGCTTTGGAACACCTTGTGATTTAACTGTTAGTTAATGCTTAACGTTTCGATGGCTCTTTTGAATTTGGTTGGTTATGGCCAACCAAAGTTAATTTGCAACTAGTGTACTGTTACAAAAAGTATTAAAATCTGCCAAAAGAGTAAGCTCAGGAGAGATACTTCTTCCCATAAAATAGTGCTTCACTTTTGCATACTAATTGAATTGTGTTTTGTTTGAAAAGTAGAGACAACTTATTTACCCTGAGGATATATTTTATTATCATGTGAAATATGGAATGTTATTTTGCTACAGGAGATAAAAGCAATTTTCATCTGACTCCTTCTAGAAGCTAGTGCATCAGCTTACCTAGTCAGCTGTAACATCTGTGAGGGCTATCTTTCAATAAACATTCTTCACTATTATTAATTTGTGCCTGGCTTGTGCAAACTAAGTCTTTCACGAAGAAGTTTTCTTGTGTTTCATTTTAAGTTAAATAAGTCTAAACTGTAGCAGTTGTGAACAGATCTTACCTTAACAGATTATAGTATCTTATGTCTGGTTTGCTCTGAGTCACTCAGCTGCTTGCTCCCTTTTCCCCTTCAGTAGGATAGGGGAAAGAAATAGGAAGAACAGGAAGAAAGACTGTGGCTTGAGATAAGATTCCATATCAATTACCATCATGAGCAAAATAGGCTTTACTGGAGGAAAACTAACTGGTTGCCAGCAAAAATTAAGATAGAGAGGGGAAAAAAGGCAAACTTTAAAGCAACACCATTCCAACCTGCTTTCCCAGGCAGTACTTCATTCCCAGCTCCTCTGTGAGACAGGTGTATCCATCCCAATAAAATCAGAAACTTCTCATCTCTGAAAGAGTTAAAACTTGAAGCCTCAGTTTGGGGGTCTGGCTTGTTCTGTATGCACTGTTCATGTATACACCTTAGCCAAGGAAAAGGCAAGGTCCTTTGATCAACAGACTGTCAAACACCTCAGTTGAGAGATGTTTCTCGGCTGCTAACCATATATATAATCACAGATCAGATTTGACCAGGGTGTAAATGGAGTCCTGAAAGAGGGCAAATTGAGTCAGTCCTACTTGGAGCGGTGGGTCTGCAGTTAGAAACTCTCTCATTGGATCAAGATAACTCCTTGAGAATCAGAGCCCTCACTTTACTGGGTGACTGATTGTACATTTTGGGTAATCATCCTAAAACTTGAGCTTGTTAGCTGTGCAGTATGAGTTCCATTAGCTAATCTTTGTTGCAGTGTTAAATAAGTTTTTATTAGAATAAATCTTGAGTGCCTGCCTTGTCTGAGAGGCTCTGTGACATTCTGCCTGCCCCACCTGCCCCCAAGATGTGAGAGAGTTAAGGTCAGTCCATAATGTCTCATCTCTTGCCACTCCTTTTCCCTCACACTTTTCCTCTCTTCCAGCATGAGGGCTTCACAGGCTGCAGGGAATACCTGCTCTGATGACAAGAACAGCAACTCTTCCTCCTTCTTCTGACCTTGGCATTCTATTTACTGCTTCCCTTCTATCTTCTGTCCTTTCATAAATGCACTTGCCCTGAGGAAAACCGGAACCATTGGAACTGGCTGTGTCTGCCATGGGGCAGCTCTGGCCTCTCCTCAAAAGTGGCCACCCCACTGCTAGCACTTGAGCACCTTGCATTCTCATTAAAACCAAAAATAATTGGTAGCAGTAGAAGTTGTACAAAAATACAGATATTTTTCACTGGTCTGCTTTCAGGCTGTAAACCTTTTCTTTCCTGAATGTCTAGTATCTTCTGTAGAAAGTCCTTCAGACATTAAAAAAAAACCCACCTCCTCACAAAGCCTTATCTGATCTCCTGAGTTTTCATCAGTTTCGAAGTCCATGTGGACTTTAACCAATCATAGCTTGTTTCCTAATGGTGTTAATGGTAATTCATTTCTTCTTTTAATTAAACACAGATGTAGATCTAAAATTTAAGAAAATAGGAAAAGCTGTATTCCCTTGCCAGGTTCATAATTTCCTTTTTCTACCACACTGCAGGGTCATTGACAGTACCCTAGAGTCTACCACAGATGCACATTAATTACCCATCCTCTAATTACTAGGGTACCAGTATAACCATTCATTAAGCTTTCTTCTCAACTTTTCAGAGCCCCAGAGATGTGTGCAAGAAGCACACAACTTGGCAATGTTAATTGAGCCCTATTAATTCATAATATGTACAAAAAGTGTAACTATTGACAAAAAATATCTTTTTTCATTTTGTCCACTAAGCCCACAACGCAATCCACCAACAATCCATTTTGGTGCGGGCTGTTTGGAGGTCCAACAAGGCAGATGCTCACAAATTGTTTAATTATTGGTCATACATCAAAAGGATTAGGGAAGAGTCCTAGCTATTAAATCACCAGTCTGACTCCTCATTGAAGACATGCATGAAGGCAGTCAGCTATAAAAGCAAATCTAAGCAGTATTATCAAGAAAGATTTAACAAGTCCAAGTGCTGGGTTCTGCACTTTGGCCACAACCACCCCATGCAGTGCTACAGGCTGGGGTCAGAGTGGCTGGAGAGTGGCCAGGCAGAGAGGGACCTGGGGGTACTGGTTGATTGTAGGCTGAACATGAGCCAGCAGTGTGCCCAGGCAGCCAAGAAGGCCAACGGCATCCTGGCCTGAATCAGGAGAGTGTGGCCAGCAGGAGCAGGGAGGTCATTCTGCCCCTGTACACTGCACTGGTTAGGCCGCACCTCAAGTTCTGTGTCCAGTTCTGGGCCCCTCAGTTTAGGAAGGATGTTGACTTGCTGGAACGTGTCCAGAGAAGGGCAACGAAGTTGGTGAGGGTTTGGAACACAAGCCCTATGAGGAAAGGCTGAGGGAGCTGGGGTTGCTTAGCCAGGAGAAGAGGACACTCAGGGGTGACCTTATTGCTCCCTACAACTACCTGAAGGGAGGTTGCAGCCAGGCAGAGGTTGGTCTCTTCTCCCAGGCAGACAGTACCAGAACAAGAGGATACAGTCTCAGGCTGCACCAGGGCAGGTTTAGGCTGGATGTTAGGAAGAAGTTCTATACAGAGAGAGTGATTCCCCATTGGAATGGGCTGCCCGTGGAGGTGGTGGAGTCACCTTCATTGGAGGTGTTCAGGAGGAGGCTTGATGGGGTGCTTGGTGCCATGGTTTAGTTGTTTAGGTGGGTTGGATTGGTTGGTGGGTTGGATTGGTTGATGGGTTGCACGCGATGATCTTGAAGGTCTCTTCCAACCTGCTTTATTGTATTATTGTATCATTATTATTGTATACCGGACTTGATGATCTTTGAGGTCTCTTCCAACCTTGGTGATACTGCGATACTGTGATTAACAAGAGGTAGCCTATGAGACAGAGTTATCAACAATCAGGAAAAAAAAAATCTTGAACTGTTCTGTAACTTATTTATTTCCAGGATCTAAAGTGAAGTTCAATTGTAATGTCATAAAACATCTTTTACCAGCATCATTCAGAATTTAATGTGACAGAAGAAAGTGTTATGACATGAACGAATCAGTCAGAAAGAATGAAGTCTTGCTTTTAAATATGTCTTTCTCCTGTACCTGCCACATCTTTGATTTCCAAGGTTCACTTGTTGTAAAGATGCCACATTTAACTACCTCGTGGTTTTAGAGTATTTGTGAGATGTTGTAATGACTCTCCTTTGCTCTGGTTATGGTTTTACATGCTGTGGGCCAGCAGCTCCAAAATTTATTTTCTACCTTACTGGTGTAGCAGCCATTATTATTTACTAATTCAGTTAATATTTCTTGGTAAATATTTGTTATTTCATCAGAATCATAAAACTGGTTTAGGTTGGAAGAGACCTTTGAGATCATCATGTTCAGCTGCTCATCTAGAGCTCACAATCCCACCACTACTGCTAAGCCACTACCACTAAACCATGTTCCTAAGCACCAGATCCACATGTCTTTTAAACACCTCCAGGAATGGTTACTCCACCACTTCCCTGGGCAGGCTGTTCCAATGCCTGGGAATCCTTTCTGTGAAGAAATTTTTTGCTAATATCCAACCTGAACCTCCCCTAGCACCACTTGAGGCTATTTCCTCTTGTCCTGTCACTTCTTGAATGTGAGAGGAGACTGACTCCAAACTTGCCCCAACCTTCTTTTAGGTGACTGTAGAAGGTGATAAAGTCACCCCCTCAGCCTCCTCTTCTGAAGACTAAACAACCTCAGTTGCCTCAAATGTTACTTGTAAGATTGCATTCAAGGCCCTTCACCACTTGCTTGCTCTTCTTTGGACATGTTCCAGCATGTAAATGTGCTTCTTGTATTGAGTGGCTCAAAACTCAAGATAGTATTTGAGGTGTAGCCCCTCCATTGCCAAGTACTGGGGCATGATCACTTCCCTACTCCTGATGGACACAAATCAGTTTTGTCAAAAATGTAAGTCTAAGCTCTAATAATAAAATACTGTTTACAATAGGCACTCAGGAAAGTCTGTTACACGTAATGATTTTTGCAGTATATAGCAGTTAGCTCAATGTAGAAATCTTTAGAAAAATGTGTGAATTACCATTAAAAAGAAAAAAAAAAAGTACAGAAAATACAAAGGGAGGTGCTTCTCCTTGTAGTGTAGTTCTGGATATTGGCCCACGGTGCTATATTGAATGAGAATCTGCTGAAGGATAGCTTTGTGCTAATCAATGAAACAGATTAACTCCATGCAGATGATTCTGCTTAAATAAGCACGCGAGGCTTACTGCAATTAATCGGAAAAAAAGGGAAGACAACGTATGTTGATTGATCCTGTCTAAACTCATCCAGAAGAACCTCAGCTACCTTTTGCATTTGGAAGCAGTGGAAGAATGTGCCAGTGAATTGCTCAGGCCTGTCTCTGGTCTGTGACATTTACTGGTTCTTGCTTCAGGGATTTTTAAGATTTATTTTAGTTGAACAGCATCACCGAATGACAGAATGGTGAGGGTGGGGGACCTCTGAGGATCATTTACCCAACTCCACAGCTAAAACATGATTACAGATGCTCGTTGAAGATAAGCCAGCAGCAGGCTCAGGTGCCAAGAAGACCAACAGAAACCTGGCTGGTATCAGCAAGTGTGACCAGCAGGACCAGGGAAGTGATTGTCCCACTGTACTTGATACAGGCAAGGCTACACCGTCAGTACTGAGTTCAGCTTTGGCCCTTTCCCACTGAGCAGGTGGACCTGCAGCAGGTCCAGAGAATGGCAACAAAGGTGGTGAAGGGTCTGCAGTGGAGGTCGGATGAGGAGCAGCCGAGGGAACTGGGGTTGTTTAGTCTGGAGAAAAGGAGGTTGAGGAGAGACCTCACCGCTCTACAACTCCTTGAAAGGAGGTTGAAGTGAGTTGGTGGCTAGTCTCCTCTCGCTAGTAACAAGTGGTAAGACAAAAGGAAATCACCTCAAATTGCACCAGGGGAGGTTTAGATTGAATATTAGAAGAAACTTCTTGACTGAAAAAGTGTTAAGGCATTGGAAGAGTATGCCCAGGATGATGGCAGAGTCACTGTCTCTGAAGGTGTTCAGAAGATATGTAGACATGGTACTTTGGGACATGGTTTAGTGGCCATAATGGTGTTGTGCTGCTGATGGTTCAACTCAATGATCTTGGAGATCTTTTGTGATTATTTCAGTAATAAGACTATTACAAATCTTTCCATCGCAATGAATTTCCTGTGCTCCTCTTAGTGAAAAAAAAAAAACAACAAACCAACAACCAAACAGGAAATTAATGATGCATTTAATATCTTAAATGGGATACTGCATCACTGAGAGAATTAAAAAAAAACCAACAAAACCAATTGACATAAAATCCTAATTAAAAGAAAAGTCCTAGTAACAGTCTAAAATCGCATGAAGTACTAAGGACAGTTACCAAAATGGCACCACCCTGAAGAGTTATTGTCCAGACTGGGCAATACGAGAGTTTCCACAGAGGATAACTCTAGAGCCATCATAGACCTAGAGGAAGTTTTGGGGACTTGGCCAACTTTTTAACTAAATCCACTCAAGAAGTGGCAATTCCAGGCTGCAGTGGTCCCGCGTCCCTGTCCAATCTCTGCCAGCCCTGCCTGTGGGTGCTTCTTGTACTTGGACCCAGCCACAGCCCCTCAGCTGGAGCAGGCCCTGACCTGCGGCTCCAGCTTCCCCTGGGCCCGTGCTGCTCCCTGTCGGGGCAGTGGGAAGCGCCCTGGCAACAAGGCCTGGCTTGGGCCCCTTCTGCTCCCCACCACAAGAGAGTTGCCAACCCTTGCTGAGCTCTCAGAGGAACTGGATGGCAAGTACCTTCCAGTTCTGGCCCACTCAGTTAAAGAAGGACATTGAGACACTTGAACATGTCCAGAGAAGGGCAACGAGGCTGGGGAGAGGCTGACAGACCTCAAGCACAAGCCCTACGAGGAGAGGCTGCGGAAGCTGGGGTTGTTTAACCTGAAGAAGAGGAGGCTCAGGGGAGAACTTATTGCTGTCTACAACTACCGGAAGGGAGGTTGTAGTCAGGAGGGGGCTGGTCTCTTCTCTCAAGCAACCAGCACCAGAACAAGAGGACACAGTCTCAAGCTGCAACAGGGGAAGTTTAGGCTGGAGGTGAGGAGAGAGTTCTTCACTGAGTGAGTTGTTAGCCATTGGAATGTGCTGCCCGGGGAGGCGGTGGAGTCACCATCCCTGGTAGTGTTCAAGAGGGATTGGATGTGACACTTGGTGCCATGGTTTAGTCATGAGGTGTTGGGTGACAGGTTGGACTTGATGATCTTTGAGGTCTCTTCCAACCTTGGTGAGTCTGTGATTCTGTAATTCTACCTGTTTGGAAGCACTACTGGGGGTGTTCCAAATTCCTGTTCCTAAAGTAGTTAGGACATCTGATAATTCAGTGTGGTGTGCTGCATTTCATTTGGCATATTTATGCATACAGGAGCATTGTAACTTCATAAAGGTCTGAGAACATCTACGGCTTCCTGAAAGGAGGTTGGAGTGAGGTGGAAGTTGGTCATTTCTCCCTAGGAACAAGTAACAGGACAAGAGGAAATGGCCTCATGTTGCACCAGGGGAGGTTTAGATTGGACATTATAAAAATTTCTTAACTGAAAAAGTTCTCAAAGGCTGGAACAGGCTGCCAAGAGAGGTGGTTGAATCCCCATCCCTGGAGGTGCTTCAAGACCACAGAGATGTGGTGCTGAAGAACATGATTTAACACCAGACTTGGCAGAGTTAGGTAATGGTTGTGCTCGATGATCTCAAAAGGACTTTTCCAACCAAAATGATTCTATGAGTTTATGTATGGAAGCTTTGCTTTGTGAGTCTTTAATTTCACATTGTGGGTTGGATTAATCCTGGGGGCAAGATTGCTGTCTCTGGCAGCAATCTTCTTTGTTGGCTTCATAATACTGGATTATTCAGAAATATTTAAAAACATGAAGGAATACATCTTGTTTTTTTCTTCAAGAACAATATGAATTGTACATTCTTTAAGAGGATGCTAACATGAGGATTAATTTGTCCACTGCTAATTTGAAGTGAAATATTAAAAATAAGTTTTATAAGCCACCACCCAGTATTCCATTTCTTTGTGCATTTGCCTGTGTGATAGACAGTGTCCTGATTCTGTTTAAACAGGACTGACACTGATCACAGCAAATTTAAAAGGTGTTTATTTGAACCTAGAATTAGGAGGGAATAGAAAGGTGGAATGAAGGGAGGGAATACTTATTTAATATATTATTAATTAATTAACAATTAATTAATGATTAATTAATGATACAATGGTCTGTATCATACCACTATAGATGTTTTAAAATGAGAATAAATCTTTTAATTGGGTATTTAGACAAGCTGTATTCTTTATTATTCTTGTTAAATACTAGCTCTGTTTATCACTATATGTATTAGCATCTTGTACAAGGACTTCATTTGCATTTAATTCGTTTCCCTGTAAAATGATTTCTGGTTTTGAAATTACGCATTTGTACATTACAGAGCAATCAAATGATCAGCCTCACTGCCAAAGATCAATTTGAAGCTCTGAGAAGTGCGATGAGGTAGGTTTTCCATCATTAAAATTGTCTTCAGATTCTTCAGTGCTGTCAAAATGTCAATGGCTGTTACTTAATTTGTTTAGAACTAGTAGGAGTAAATGGGATTGTGTAGTAAAATGGAATTCCAGAAAGTTAATCTTTCCACAAGTAGAATGTTTTGCTGGAAGTCTTAAGAAATCATGAATATATGTATCTACTTTTTAAATAATTTTTGCCTTGTTACAGTGCCCAGTCTTAAGGTTGGCACAAAAATGTTACCTGGATTCTAACTGAAACCTGATGGATTCAGTCATCAGAATTTACCTTTAGAGCACCGGATTGTGAAAGAGAAAATGATGAGAAAGGAAGGTCTTAGCTAAATTTTGTCTCCTGTTTCTTTATGCTTATCTGAGCAGTGCTGAGGACAACAAAATGAGAATAAAGATACTAAAATAACCAAGTGGTCTTTTACCCTTTTTGAGGAGACCACAAATATGTAAGCAGAACTCAGTGCATTTTTACAGTGACTGCTTTCCACATGTATATTTCTGTCCAAAATCCTTGTTAGCAGTTTTTAGCTATTAAAATTGTTACCATTGTATGCCCTACTACCTGCTGTACTGAGGGGAAAGAGGAGAATTTCTCTCTGCCTGATTTCAGGAGATGCTATGGTTTAGTGATTTTTCAGAGAGCTGGAATGCAATCAGGTGATATGTGAAAACTGTTGTCCACACAGCTCTATAAGGTTAAGCATGGCAAGAGTAAGAAAGAGTTGCTTGTAATAGGCATACCCTGAGTTTGTCTGGGCTAAAATAACTGATACAAATTATCATAGTCACCTGGTTTGGAGCTATACATGAATGTTAGTGCAAAACAGGAGCTATTAATAACTAGAGTGATTATAATTATTGTAGAATTAAGTAAATGTGAATGTCACATTTCCTTGGGAATGAAAATAGTTAGAAGATAAAAACACTTGCCACTGCCTTTTCCCCCTGGACAGTGGCTATTGTACATCATTGTGCAAATTTGGATTTCAGAGAGGTAGACATGCAGGGAAAACCCTTTATCAAACTTAAGACATTACTGTGACAGGTACTTATATTGCCTACAGTTACTCATATTTCTTTAATGCCTAGAAATGCTCTATATTTGTGTTTGTATTTCACATTTTTTTAAAAAATGTCAGTAAGTTTCAGCCCTGTTTTGGGCTCATCAGTATGACAGAAGGGTATGGATATTGTGTATTGACCCTGGCCAGCAGCTAAGCACTCATTTCCTCCCTGCTTGACTCTCACCAGAATCAAAGAGAATAAGCACTCACTTCCTCCCTGCTTGACTCTCACCAGAATCAAAGAGAATAGGAAAAACCCAAACCCGTGAAAACACATGGGTTCTGGTAAAGACAGTTTAATAAGTGGAGGAAAGAGGGATAAAAACCAAGTGATGCAAAGACAGTCATGAACCATCTCCCATAAGCACATTGTTGCCCAGTGAGTGTCTGAGCAGAAACCACCTTGGAAACCAAAAACTCCTAAGCATCTTCCTCCAGTTTTGTGGTTGTTTTTGTGTGTGCATTTTTGTGTGTTTGTTTGTTTGTTTTTGTTGTTGTTGGGTTTTTTAACATCTTTTTGGACATGATGTTATGTGGCATGGAAATATCCCTTTGGTCCATTGGGTCAGCTGTCCAGACTGTGTCAATTCCATTCTTCTTGTCCACCCTTAGTCTACTTGCTGCAGGTTGGGGAGGAGAGAAAGATTGATGCTGGTGCAACCAGCTTAATGCTGGTTCAGCCACAGACCCAAAGCACAGCACCATATGGACTGCTATGAAGAAAGTTAACTCCATCCCAGCCAGAGCCAGTGTAATGAATTCAGTGCTTTAAGTCAGCTGCTGCTGTTAGCAAACACTAAACCAGAAAAATAAACCTTAGCAAACGCAAGCTGCTCTTCTAATCATTTTTCTTGGGTTGGTGCTGCTGCTTTATCCTAACAATGATGAAGTGATGCAGACTGGGGATCTTTACAATATCCAGCTTGCAGAGGAAAACTGCAAAACCAGCAGGAAGCCTGAATGCCATTTTTACAGAAGATATTATCCAGTCCAAGCATTAGCATCTCTTGAGAGACATAGCTTCTTTTGAAATAGCTATTTTTAATGTCCCTCTTTCCACTGGTCCTTGACTACCCCAGTAGAGAATGATTAGGTCTAACTGTCAGCTTCTGTGGGGGCTCAGACGAGGAGGAATGTCAAGCTTGAAAGATTTCAGTGTATTTTTAGAAAGAAGGTACATTGCAGGATCTTTTCCATACTCAGTGATGTCCTAAGTAGAATTTCCTGTTGGCACAGATAAAAATGCATGTTTTAGATTTCAAATCTGCATTGTAATGAAATCTGTATTTAATCAGGCTAGAAAGTGCTTTAAAAGCTTCTGCAGAAAAACCTTGTAATAGTTTGGAGCCAGGTGTCTAAAAAAGCCAGATATAAGAGCAAAGTTTATTTTGGAGTGAGTGTCACAGTTTGCAGATGAAGAGGACAGTTTACAATTGTGAGGACTTCATGGGATTTGAAGTGGCTGCCAGCAATTTTTGAGGTTGGGAGTGTGGTGGGGAAGAAAACAGCCAGAACTCTCTTTTCTAAATTAGTCATACATAGCAGCAGTGCATTTCCATCCTTCCGCTAAACTCAGACCTCAGCGGGGACTGAATGTCTTTGTCTCTTTCAAAAACAAAAGCTTAACTCTGAGAGGCAGCAACTCCTGGCTCTCAGCTCTACTGAGATTAGAGATTTGGGAGTTGGGAGTTCAGAATCTGCCCACAAACCTTAGACTGCTGATAGAGGAACATGCCTTAAATTCTTTTCTCTTGCATGAAGAAATTATTTATTCTCAGGATACCTGTACCAATAACCAACCTCTTAGAAATGCAGTGGTGCTAGAAGGCTTCTCTTATATGTAAGATTTCTTTCTGTGAAACTGAACTGAACTTTTCTTCAGAAAATAAGTGATTTTACAGGATTTACCTCCCAATTGAGCAATACTGATGGTCATATATATAGCTCACGTGTGTCTTGTGACAGGCAACATCACCCCACTTCTTAATACCTTTCCCTTTGTAGTGGTTAGTCAGATATTTGGAAAGGAAATCAATTTTAATTAATGTTTTTATCCTGTTTCCTAGATGGAAATTATGTCACCTAACTGAAATAAAATTCTTCTATTGAATATTCTATAGACTTTAAGGCAAGAAGGTACCATTATATTGAAGCAGTTTGTTTCCTAAATAACACAGAGTAGGGTTTGATCTATAATTTCAGGTAGTAAAGGTAGTATGACACTGGAACAGGTTGCCCAAGGAGGTTGTGGATTCCTCTTCCCTGGAGGTGTTCAAGGACGGGTTAGACAGGGCATTGATCAATCTGGTCTAGTGGAAGGTGTCCCAGTCCAAAGCAGAGGGGTTGGGACTAGATGATCTTCAAGGTCCAATACAACCCAAACAAGTCTATGAATCTATGAAGTTTCTAACTTGTGCTTTATACTGTCTTTCAGCAAAATATTTATTCTGCACTTAAAGGGGTTTGAGTGATGGAAATTAAAGCACATCCTTTACTGAGTGGTTGCTTCTGGATATTTTTCCTGTTACAAACAATGCCATATTTATAGATGGAAATTTAGCTCATTTCAGCTTGCAGTCACTGGATATTGGTATGCCTTTGTTTAGTAGATTAAAAAAAGCCCTTGCCTTTGAAAAGTTCAGTAAATAGAGCTTTGTAAATCTCAAACTCCAGACATGGACTCAGTCTTGGAAGGCATGTCTGAACCTTTTCCAGTGTTTTTAAAAAAGGTTTTGAAGATTGAGGCAGACTAATGGTCTCTCCAGTGTTGTACTCAGAAGAGATACTATCTTCATATTTCTCCTTATATACATGCATACTGCAAAGTACCTCTTCTGATGGGATTTAGTTGGATTTCTGTTAACTCTTAATGTGACTAATGCTGTTTAGCCTCTTTTTGAGTGTCAGGATTATGATATAGGCTGCTTCAACAACTCTCTGCATTTGCATCACAACAAACAGGAACTAACAAAATCAGAACTATCTTGAGCAACTAAAATCAAGTTAATTAAATATCTGTAAAGCTGTTAGCACTAATTTTCTTCTGGTTAGGTTCATCCTAATGTCTGAAAGCACAGAACTGTGGGCTTTACCTTGCTAATCTGTATTAGCGCTGGCAGAGATTCTAGAATTTACTTCAGTCAGTGACAGGACAGCAATGATAGAAATCGGCTTCACAAGTCTGCAAACGGAGGGGGCAGCCATTAGGATGAGAAATATTCTTCTGATAGCTCCTCTGGTCACTCAAATAGCAGTAGGTGGAGGAAGGAAATTCTGCCCCTCTACCCTGCTCTAGTGAGATCCCACCTGGAGTCCTGTGTGCAGCTCTGAAGCCCCCAAACATAAGAAGAACATGGAACTGTTAGAGTGGTTCAGAGGAGGCCCTGAAGATGATCAGAGCACTAGAGCACCTCTCCTTTGAAGACAGCCTGGAGAAGAAAGGGCGCTGGGGAGAACTTCTGTCAGCCTTCCAGTATTTGAAGGGGGTCCAGAAGAGCTGGATTGGGACTTTTGACAGAACAAGGGGCAACAGCTACAAACTGGAAGAAGCTGGACTGAGATAAGACATGAGGAAGAAATTGTTTCCCATGAGGGGGTGAGGCACTGAAATGGGTTGTCCAAAGAATTTGTGTAGGCTCCAAGCCTGGAAGCGTTGAAAGCCAGGTTGGATGTATCCTTGAGGATGCTGGTCTAGCTAGGAGGGTTGGAACTAGATGATCTTTAAGGTCCTTTCCAACCCAAATAATTATATGATTGCATGATAAAAAGGTAGAACAGTCCTTTTTCCAGAGAGAAAATAACACCCCCCTGCCGAATTTTAAGCACCATAATAAAATAGCTCTTCTTTGTTATACACCATTGAGTAAAAATGGTAGCTCTCTCTGCTTCCTATTTCTCCTTCAAATCATTAACAGCCAGTAGAATAGGCAGCTTGCTGGGTCAGTGGCCTCATTTAGGTCAATCAAATCAGGTATGCTCTCATTCTTAGAAATCCCGTACTATCTTTTTCAGTTTTGCTTGCAATCAAGACGTCTTCTTCACCTGCTTGCAATGATCTGTGCTTGTTTAAAGATCAGACACTTGTATGCTTCAGTATCTTTAAAAAGATGTATCCATACCAGCCAAATAACAGAAACTTGGTACAGCTGACTGCAAAGTGAAGTGAATTGAAGCTGCAGCTCATACTTTTGGGAGCTGGGGATTAGCACAGAAGAGCCAGATGCAGGCAGATGGCCAGCCGGTTTGCTGGCCAGGAGAGTGCTGCACCATTCCAACTGGGACTTTCTGCTCAGAGCAGATAGGACCCAGCACATGGAATATGATGTCTCTGAATGTGGGTTTTAATTTAAAAGAAGATCCTTCGACTTGGGGCTGGATGGGATACATTGTCTTGCTACAGTTTCTCTGCTGGGTGGGGAATGGCTAGAGATTACCAAATGGATTCTTGAGTTCTGTCATATTTTGCCAATAGAATTTGAGTGAAGCAATTGCTGCTTTTACTTTTGAAAAAGAAAACTAGAAAAGAAAGCAAAAATGTTCTAAGGGCTGCATTTGTAGCAAGTGATCCGATGTCAACTAACCCATTCCTCATGGGTTTGTCTTTCTCTCTTTGCTTCTAAAGAAGAAATGTATAGTCAGTGAGATTATAGTTCCAAACAAAGTATGTAACTGGTAATAATTATTACAGTAAAGTCACAAGGCTTTGAAAGGGAGATACTGAATTTACTAAGTCTGTTGTAGATGGGAAGTGAGGAATGTCTCAGGGAGCTGGGGTTGTTTTGTCTGAAGAAAAATAGCTGTAGGGGAAGCCTACTACTGACTCCCTGAAAGGTGGTTGGTGCTGTGCGGGGTTGGTCTCTTCTCCCTGGTAACAAGTGATAGGAGAAGAAATGGCCTCAGGTTGCACCAGGAGAGGTTTAGGAGAAGAGAAGAGATTTAGGAGAAGAGGAGGCTCAGGGGAGACCTTATTGCTCTCTACAACTACCTGAAAGGAGGTGGGGATTGGTCTCTTCTCCCAGGCAACCATCCACAGAACATTCTAAGAAAAAAATTAAAACATTGTCTCTCTAACAGTTATTCTCACCATCTCTCTACTGCTTTTGAGGTAAAGAAAGATGACCATTTTTTTAAAGACAAATAGACTTCATTGGAGCATGAGGAAGGACCTTTTTTGTTTGTTTGTTTCATTTTTTGATCACAGACTGTCAAACAGTGCAACTAAATATGATCAAGCAGGTGAGAACCACTGCCTCTGTGGAGGCGATCCATGAGCAAAACCACAGATTGCCTACACCAAACATAATCCAGGCTGTTAGACCATAGTCTTTATTCTTACCCTTTGAGACCAGAAGTGCATAAGTAGTGGTAAATAGAATGGATTTTGTGAGGTCTGAGAGCCTGAATCTTGTGCTGTAGTAGAAAAGCAGACAGGGGACAAAGTGAGTCAACTACAATGTTGACTACCATTAGCAGACCAACCTTTCAGTCACTGTGACGAATGGAAGCAGTCCTCAGATGAGGACACCTCTACTCCTTCACTTCTGAAGGGCCTTATAGGTGCCTTCCAATACATAAAGGGAGCTTACAGGACAAGTGGAGAGGGACCTTTTGTAGGGGTGTCTAGCAATAGAAAAAGGGGGAATGGTTTGAAGCTAAGGGAAAGTAGGCTTAGGATGGATGTTAGGAAGAAGTTCTTCAGTATGAGGGTGGTGAGACTCTGGAATAGGTTGTCCACAGAGGTTGTGAAAGCCCCCTCCCTGGAGGTGTTCAAGGCCAGGTTGGATGCCCATGGCAGGGGGTTTGAATCAGATGATCTCTGAGATCCCTTCCAACCTAAGCCATTCTATGATTCTAAGGCTTAAGACAAGGCAGATTGATACATGAAATCCAGACTGTTTGCTTCAACTAAGTGCACTGAATGATAATGTTGGAATATGTACTAAAGTGTTCCGTACCTTCCTTCCTACTTTTTTTGGAAGTGTGACATGATGCATCTATGAGCAATTTTGTTGTGAGAAATATGAAATTGAATTAGAAGTTGGTGGGGCTATAAGCAAAAAAGAATGGACAAATTGTCCATCTAGAGAATTGCTGGTTTGTTCAATAAAGTAATAGATAGGATTCTATGTAGCTTTATTCTGAGTCTGGTGTCCAAAAGATGGCAGGTGGCTTTGAAGTGATTTACTGCTGTATCTCCAGGAACATCTGGTAAATTTACAGCCCCATTCATTGCAGTACTTAGCCATGACAGCCATCAGAACTTCTGGCTGTAATGTGTAGCTTGCTAAACTGCATTTTGTTCATGCAGGCTCATTGTGCAGGTGTGTGTGGTTTTAAGTTCTGGAAGCAATGATTCTCTGTGCTAGGCACGGCACCTTTTGTGCTCTGCTTCTGTTTACTACGTTCTATGGTTTTATAGACCAAAGAGAAGCTCACTGCTGAAATCTGAATGTTACACGAGAATCCTTCGGTGACTCATCTGTTTCTTCAGGAGAATTTGGAATGAAGGGAAGCATTAATCTCTTAACTACATAGAGGAGGGCTGGAGCACCTCTCCTGTGAAGACAGGCTGTTCAGCCTGGAGAAGGCTCCAGAGAGAACTTTCAGTGGTCTTCCAGTACTTACAGGTACTTAATACTAGGTATGTGCCTACTGGTGCCTACAGGAAAGATGGAGAGGGACTGTTTATAAGGACATGAGGTGATAGGACAAGGGGCTATGGTTTTAAACTAGAGTAGGATGGATTAGGCAGATGTTCTTTACTATGAGGATGGTGGAACAGCTTGGCCAGAGAAGTTGTGGTGCTTCATCTCTGGAAGTGTTTAAGAGCAGGCTGGATGAGGCCTTGAGCAAGCTAGTCTAGTGATAGGTGTGCCTTCCCATGGGGGAGCAACTCAGATCATTCTATGATTCTGTGAAGTTGGTAATGGGAAGAATTCCTCATTGCAAAAAGAGGAACAAAAACTTTGTGAGAAACTAAAACACAGTGCTTCCCAGCAGCCCCAGCGATAGTTACAGATTGATCTGTAGACAATGAAATATCAATGGAAGTTCTGAGGCACTTAGATTTTGAGTACAGGTTGATAGTGCTGTGTAAGGTATTTCATGCTGCAGCAGCACTGTCAGCTGAAAAATACACTTATCTATGTGATCTGAGGAGTGAGTGCTTAAGAGTTTGAAATTCCTTCCTTACATGGTAGAACATAATTTCCTTATGACAGCTGGAGATCAACAGGAAGCAGGAACTGAAGCTACACTTGGGCTCATGTATTCCCCATAGGGAACATGTGGGCTCAGAGGTGTAAGCATGTATTTTGAAAGCCTTAACTCTTCTTCTCTTCCTAATGGCAGAGATGACATGTCAGAAGTCAGCCAACAGTTAAACTAATTTCTGTGTATGTGACAATCAGTTTGTGACCCATGTGATTAAAAAGCAGATGGTAAATGCCCCATGAGTCCTAAGGCTGGTATAGGCTTTTATACTTTATATTTTATGTCACAATATCATGTTTTGGTTAAAATGCATACCAAGACTAGATAATGGCATAGCAGATGCTTTGCTATGCTTTCAGGACAAGAGAGAGATAAAAACTCCCCTAGCACCAGTGACCTAAGGCTAATGCTTATTTTCTTTGAAAAAAGTCAGTATATACATATCTGAACTTCAGAAAGAAAGCTGACCTCTTTAGTATGTGGAGGACCTTCCACACCTTATTAGAAGAGGCCCAGCAGGATTCACAGTTACAAGCTGCCGTGTTTTGTCATGAACTCTGGGCTTACTACTGGGGAATACTTAGATTGAGCCTCAGATGGTGTGCAGTGGCTCACTGTTGAATGTCTCCGTATTTTGGAGTTCAGGATACTACAGACACATGTAGCTTCACAGAGAAGGTAGTCCTGTAACAGATGTTTTAGCAGCATTTTTCATGTTCTTAGGAGCCAAGCTAGTTCAGCTCTCAGTAGAAGATACACCAGAACCAAAAAATTAGGTGATGTCCTATTGCTACCAGCTTCCAGAGACCCAGCTCAGGTGGTTCAAATTTATCACACATAAAAGCTGGTGGTTGCAGTAGCATAAAGACTAGACAAGCATAAGCACTTCCTAATTTTTAAGGTCTCAGGACAAAGGATCTGCAGTATTTGTTTCCCTATTCTCCACATCATAATTCTATTCATGTAATTAATGATTTTTAGTTCCTGAGAAATTAAAGTGTTCTTTTTGGCGCAGCGGTTCCGAAGAGATTAATTTTGTCAGCTGGATCAGGAGCTGTCAATGGGCTGATATAGATTTAAGTGGTGAAAGTCCTTCCTGAGTTGAGAGGATTTTAATAATGGTTAAGACATCCTACACTGACTCTTTTCTTATAAAAGTGACTTAGTTTGAGGGTGGCGAGCTTGATCTGAAACCATGCAGTTGTGGGGTAGGAATGTGCACTATCATGTAGTGTATCTGGGAAAATATGGGGCAGCTTCTAGAAGAAGTGTGCACCATGAAACAGTGGGATGGCAGTGGCATGGTTCTGTGCAAGTTCATGCTTAGGAACCACACATTGTAGAGCAGCCATTTAAGATGCCTTTAGTGTGTTTGCTGAGAACAGAAGACAACAAGCTAGTGAAAATAAAAGAGAGAGCACAGGAGTATTTTAGGCTGCTCTCATTTATTGCCAGCCAGACTATGTGCTTGCCAGAGATCCTTCTCCTTCTCCTTCTCCTTCTCCTTCTCCTTCTCCTTCTCCTTCTCCTTCTCCTTCTCCTTCTCCTTCTCCTTCTCCTTCTCCTTCTCCTTCTCCTTCTCCTTCTCCTTCTCCTTCTCCTTCTCCTTCTCCTTCTCCTTCTCCTTCTCCTTCTCCTTCTCCTTCTCCTTCTCCTTCTCCTTCTCCTTCTCCTTCTCCTTCTCCTTCTCCTTCTCCTTCTCCTTCTCCTTCTCCTTCTCTCCTTCTCCTTCCTTCTTCTTTTCTCGCTGCTTCTCGCAGAAAATCACATTTGTTTTTGATAATATCTAAGTTGATAAATGATTTCCTATGTAAGTAAACCAGTCAACTAAAATGGTAAAAGTCCATTGCCGATACATTTTTTTCCTACATTTGACAAGAAAGTAGATTGGGATTTTAGCCATTTAGCTGAAGAGATGGGAAAGACCTTGGTCTCTTTGCTCTGTCTAATTCAGGGAACACCATTGCCTTTTTTTTCTTTTTTTTTTTTTTTTCCTCTTTTTTTTTTTTTCTTTTTTTTTTTTTTTTCCTTCCTTATCCACTCCCTTCCCCCCTTTAATAATTTGATTAATCATTTTAGTTGCATGTTTCCACTTGGCAGCCTCTGGAATCAAAGGTTCTATCTCAGCAATATGTCAAAACCAATGACACCGCAAAGGCTTGACTAAACCTTGACATGACACTAAATGAGGAATTTTATCTCTTGAGACAACTGAGTGGATTAGATTAAATGAACTTTAAGAGGAACTTTAGAGCTACAAGCATAACCCACACAATCCATAAATATTGAATGCATCTGCAAATGTGCACTGTCTAGCACTGCTGCTTAATTCCAAACCTATATTAATTCTCTTTGAGGATTGCCCCACGTCTTTACAATTTTTCCACACTTTGAGAAAACCTTTCTTTAACTGAAATGCCATTTCTTTTAATTTCTGCATGCTTATAAAGGTAGCTTAAAACTAATTCTTCTGTACAATCCATCAGTTGCGCTGGAAATTAGTCATACTAAAACCAGTAAGACTTGTTATGCAGCTAAATATTCTTGTACAGAGAAGATATTAGGAAATTTCTCTTGAAGCTATGGTCTTAGAAATGCCATTTGGTGAGCCCTGTTCATCCATACTTGAGCTAACATGGGGGGGTGGGATTGTTGACCAGGAAAGAAGAATTTATCTTCTGATCTTCCTGTGGTTTTGACACAGCATGGGTCTGAGGCACTTTGGCCTGGGGACCCTCCTGGAAATCTGTGTGATAGGTCAACATTTGACTTTGGTTTCTGAAAGAATGGGGTAATTTGAGGTTTTCTTGTCAAACAGCTTCATTTATGATTTATTCTATTTTATTATATTTACTATTTACTTATTTTACTTTATAAATCAGAAATTCTAGGGTGGAATAGATTCGGCAGCCTCTTCTGTGACATGAAACATGCAGATGTGGAAGGTGTGTAGATGTGTATGGTGTAAAGAGTGCAAATCATGAACAGGTGCAAATTTGGACATGAATGATTTGCTTAGTGTTCCCTTTTGTAGATAAACCTCAAACTTGTATAGATTATCACTGAGGTGTAATTTACTGTCTTCATTTGTATAGTTAATGTCTTATGTGTGACAATTAACTGTGTGAGATGCAACAATGCTAAGTGCTGAGTCCTGTACTTGGGTCACAACAACACTCCCACAAACAATCCAAGCTTGGGGCAGAGTGGTTGGAAACTGCCCAGCAGAGAAAGACCTGAAGGAGTTGATTGACAGCCTGCTGAATATAAGCCAGTGTGTGGCCAGGTGGCCAAGAAGTCAAACAGCATCCTGGCCTGCAATAGAGAGACCAGCACAACTAGGAAAGTGATTTTCCCTCTGTATCCAGTACTGCACCTTGGTGAGTCTGCACCTTAAGTACTTGGCTCACTTTTGGGCCTCTTAGTACAAGACATTTTTCAGCAAATTACTCCCTTGTGACTAAGAACATTTAAAAGAGATATTAGTATTCTTTCTAGCAAAATATATTGTTATAGTCTGCATTTCACAGAATCATAGAGTGGTTTGAGTTGGAAAGGACCTGAAAGATCATCTAGTTGCAACCCCCTTGCCATGCATTGTGTACTTACACGGATGAGAAGCTGATCACTGGCAAATGGAACTAAACTTCTTCCTGAGACATGTGGTCAGTTGAACTTTCTTCAGTAATAAAATCCACATTTTATTTAATACCAAATAATAAATCTGTATTGATTTCAGCACAGTAAAACAAAGTCCACACATCTCTAGGGGTTGCTGATGGCCCGGGAGGTGGTGGAGTCACCCTCATTGGAGGCGTTTAGGAGGAGACTTGATGGGGTGCTTGGTTGCACGATTTAGTTGATTAGATGATGGGTTGGACACGATGATCTTGAAGGTCTCTTCCAACCTGGTCTATTCTATTCTATTCTATTCTATTCTATTCTATTCTATTCTATTCTATTCTATTCTCTCTCACAGAAAAAGATTTAGTTTCATATGTGCAAGAGTAATGGCAGCCAACAATTAAGGTTTCTTTAAAAAGTGCATTTTCTGATTTAGAAAAGTCATTGTTGTGAGATTCAGAAATGTGCTGGAGGTCTACTTGATGCATGACTGCAAAGTGTGATACTTTGGAAGATCCAAATGCCTTGCTATTTTACCCATTATATTCTGTTTGCATAGCCACCTCTTCCTTTCTTTAATGAAAAAAAAAAAAAACATGCCATTATATTTCTGAGCCATTCAAAGGTCAACAATCTATTTTCTACTACAATAAAAATAAATAGTCAGCATGTCATGCCATTCTGACTGCCCTTCTGACATCTGCCATGAAGAGTGGTGGCTTCTGCCTTGAAGTAGGAGCAGTACATGCTTATCTCTTAATGTTACTATTTAACATCAGGCCAGAAAGACACAGTTTTAAGCTTTATTATCTCCATAACAGGTTTAAAATCTGTTGTTACATAGCCTAGTCCTTCTCCTGAGGTAGTGCAAAGAAATCCTTAACCAATTTCAGTTCAAGAAAGGTAATATAAAGGGAGTATTCATGTAAATATAGCATAGTCATGCTCTTAGAGCATTCTATACCAATCCTCAACCAAATTCTTATGGGAAGATCATATGAAGAAAGTACTCATTTAAATACAACTGACAGATTCACAGATAACTAGAAACTGGTAGATCATTTAATTTTACTATTGAGATGGCTGGGAGATGATAAGATTGAGAGCAGCCCTACAGAAAAGGTCTTGAGGGTGCTGGTGCATGAGGAGATGGACACAAGCCAGAAATGGACACTTGCAGGCCAGAAGGCCAGTTGCATCCTAGGCTGTGTCAAAAGAGGTGTGACGAGCAGGTTGAAAGAAAGGATTCTGCCCATCTGTTCTGCTCTAGTGAAACCTCACCTGGAGCACTGTGTATGGCTATGGGGACCCCAACACAGGTGAGACATGGACCTGAAGAAGAGGGTCCAATGGAGGACCACAAAGTTGATAAAAGGCTGGAGCACTTCTATGAGGACAGGCTAAGGTGTTCAGCCTGGAGAAGAGAAAGATCCAGGGACACCTTAGAGCTACATTTAAATATTGGAAAGGAACCTACAGGAAGGCTGGGGATGGACTGTTTATAAGGGTTTGTAGGAATAGGATGAGAGCAATGGTTTGAACCTGGAGCAGAGTAGATTTAGGTTGGACATAAGAAGGAAGTTTTTCACAGTGAGAGTGGTGAAATACTGGAAGAGGTTGCCCAGGGATATGGCTGAGACCCCATCCCTGGAGACACTTGAGATCAGACTTGATGTGGCCCTGGGCCACTTAATCTAGTTGGAGGTGTCCCTGCTGACTGCAGGAAGTTGGACAAAATGTCCTTTGAGGGTCCCTTCCAATCCAATGTAATCTGTGATTCTGTGAGACAGCATAGGCTATAGGATTTTATCATTGATGCAAACAGCCTACAGAAAAATGCTTCTAGAAAGCAATTCTGCCTTGATTTATAGGAATCAAAAAAATCTGTTGCTTCCTTCAGGCATTTTGGCAAACAGTTTCATTTTCTCTGTAATTTGCCTGTACGATATCTTAATTTGGTCACATTTATCAACGTTCTATGAAACATTTGCCTTCTGGGATAACAGTTCTGTAATTTTTTCAATAAACAAGGCATTACAATGGAAACAAAATAATTGTGTGCCATAATGGTTTCTTAAAACAGGCTGCATTACACTCTGCAGGGTAAACAGCAGAATTCTTTCTTTGTCTCCCAGCTTCCTAGATGTACAAAGCACAGGGAATGTAACGGTCTAATTAACTGAGGAGGTGCAATCACACGTCCGCTGTCTGAGTGATGTGTGTGATGCATCTTTCCTGATTTGCTTCAGTTTGGCTACTGGATCACAACATGTTAGTAACACACTGTAAGTTTTCCAATGTTTGTATGTGCTTTGTGGAAAATCTTTCATTCTTTGCTTGGGTTTTAGGTCGCTTCCAAACCAAACCATTTATGATTCTGTGAAAATATATTATCGACATTCACCAGAGGCTCCAAAGCCTGAGAGAAGTTGTGTTGAAGACCAGAACAGCTTAGGATGTTATGGAATCTATGGTTCTGGCCATGCAAGACTGGCTGTAATCCTGTTCATATTTCAACACCGGATTCGTTGCATGAACTATATTTTGCTGTTTGCAATTAAGCTGTGGTTGCAGAATTAGGCAACAGAGTGTTAATATGTATTTGTTAGGATGATGTGATGTTAATGATGTTAAGATGCTGTCTAAAGAACAAGTTCTTTGAGGAATGGCTCAGGGAACTGGGGATGTTTAGCCTAGAGAAAAGGAGGGTGAGGGGAGATTTCCTAGCTCTCTACAAATCCATGAAAGCAAGCTGGAGTCAGGTGGGGGTGTGATTTGTTCTTCAAATATTAAGACTAGAGGAAATATATTCAAGTTGCACCAGCAGAGGTTTAGATTGGCTATTAGGAAGAAAATTGTTCACTCAAAGGGTTGTCAAGCCCTGGAACAGGGTGCCTAGGGAAGTGGTGATCACCATCCCTGGAGAGTTGTGAAAACTTTGTGGATCTGGTGCTGAGGGACTTGTTTTAGCAGTGGATTTAGTGGTGTTGCATTAACGATTGGATTTGATGATCTTAAATATATTTTCCTGCCTCAATAATTCTCTTATTCTCTATAGTGCACATGGCCAATGATAATCTGATGTCTTTTCACAGGCCATACTTTTCTCAGCTTAAAACTTGGCAAAGATAAAGTTGTTGCCTTTTTTTTTTTTTTTGATTAATTTGATTTTATTTCTGTGATAGAAATGGAAAAGCAAATAGTTTGAACATTCTAGAGCGTGTATCAGTAGAAAAAAAAATCTAATTCCTGTGGAAAGCTTAGGGAAGTTGGCCTTTTCTCCTCTCCATATAAAATATCAGGATGTCATTTTGAATTATTAAGGTGTTTTCTTGAAACACTGGAAACCCAGCATGGGAAAAGAGAAGAGAGTTTCAAACTATTATGAAACTGAATTGGAAGAGATTTTAAGCTCCCTTGGTAATCTTTCTCATCCCCACAAATATATCTTAAAGGATGCTTTCTGTAATAAATCACTGTAATATAGGTCTTATGTCTGTCTTAATATTATAACATCTGTGAGAGAAATAGATGTGAGCTTGTAAAGGGATTCACATAAGAGACTGTCCTCCTAAGTGAAGTCTGTGCTATGCAAATGTAGTGCATATAGCTGCAGAGTTCAGTGTTGAGATTGTGGGAAGTCTGAGCAAGAGACAAAATTGTCGTGCTGCTCTTCATGTTGGCTGCCATAGCACTCAAGGGTGGTTTAATGCATGACATAAAGAGCTATTATAAACCCCCACATATTTTTGGTAATGATTAAATCTTTAATTCACGTGTCAAGGAGTCGTTTTACCCACAGAATTTCTTTCTCCAACTTTAATGCTTGTGTTGTGAGGATTAAGTAGGCAATTCTTGTGTAACACCTTGAAAATATAAAGAGCAAAATACAAATGTAAACACTTGTCAAATACATCAAGAAAAGAATTAAGGCCTACTAGAATCACCAGTCAACTTTATTACCTTTCTTTTTGTGCAGGGCTTGTAAATAATGGAACTACTGCTTTCAAAATGCAGACATGAGTGAAAAGTAGGCACTTTTTCGTTAAAAGGCCATCGATCCTTGCTACATCACCCTCATTTCTGTTCCTAGGTGTTCAGAGCCATTCAAAACCTGCCATAATGGAGTATGCCAGCCTGAGAACACCTGCCTGGTTAGATCAGTGTCTTAAGGGGACAGAAACATAACTGCTAAAAGTATATTTTGCCATCTTTCCATTTTCAGTAACTTTTTCTTCCTTTCAATATTGAGTTAAATAATTCTACATAATTCCATATCTAACAGATGCTTCACCATGACTTTTCTTCATCAGCTGACAATGTATGTCAGCAATGTTTAATTTTTCCTAAATATCATTGCATGGCTTCTGAAACTTATATTATCTGGAAAAGAGTAGTTCCTACGGGTTGTTTTTAAATGTTAAAAGTCAGACATCATGTTTCAACCCAGTTCCAGTCTATCCTAGATCTGTAGGCTTCAAGGTAGGGAAGGCTATGGGTTATATTGTAAATGCTTGAGATTTAATGCAGAAGAGTGGGATGCTCATAGCTGAGCAGCTATGTTATTACATGAACTGGTTTAGTGTCATAGAATCATGGAATGGTTTGGGTTGGAAGGAACCTTAAAAATGATCTAGTTCCAAATCCCTTGCCATGAGCAGGAACAACTCCTACTAGAGCAGGTTGCTCAAGGTCCAATCCCATCTGTGTTGATGAATTTGGTTAACGAAGCACGAATTAGTAATGTTACATGTAAATTAGAGCAGTGAGAAATGATAGGCAATATTTGACACACACAAGAATAAAAATGAATAACAAAAAAAAGCATAGTGGCAATTAAGTGGTTGTGAGTCTGAGAAGGATCATCAAGGGGATAAAGGGCCCAGGCTGGGTGGGTAAACTAGAGTGTGCAGGGCCTAGATGGAACTGCATGGTCTGTAATGTCATAGAATCATAGTATGCTAGGTGTTGGAAGGGACCTTTAAAGATCATTGAGTCCAATCCCCTTGCAAAGCAGGACCACTTAGGGCAGGTCACACAGGAGCACATCTAATTAGATTTTGAAGATCTCTAGAAAAGGAAATTCCACCGTTTCTCTGGGCAGCCTTCTCCAGTGTTCACACTCACAGTAAAAAAAAACACAAATTCTCATGCTGAGATGGAATTTCCTGTGATTGAGTTTATGTCCACAGTCCCTCATCCTATCATTTGGTATCACTTAAAAAAAGACTGGCTTCATCTGCCTGGCAGTCACCCTTCAGATATTTGTAGACATTGATAAAGTCTCCTCTCAGCCTTCTCTTCTCCACACTAAACAGCCCCATCTCTCAGTCTTTGCTCATAAAAGAGATGCTCCTGTCCCATGTCATCCTCTTAGCTCACCATTGAACTCTCTCCAGTACTTCCTTTTCCCTACCAACCCAAACCATTTTGTGATTCTATAACCTGTGAGATGATGTGTGAGCGCATGCAGATGTTTGCTGGCAAGCTACAAGCTGAACCAACCAGTGAGGAGAGAATCAGAGGGGAGGGTAGGAGAGCTGGGGAACTGGTCAGGAGGGCTAGACATACAAAAAGGTCATGCTGGTATTCAAGGAATCTGCTAAAGTGCATCTATGAGTGTGAATTCAGTGTGGAGCGTCAGCTGTTACTAGTGAGCTTCAATCTCTCCCAGATGAGGAGGAGGAGGAGACTTTGCTGGCTGTGCTTGTGTTTTCTGTCCCTCCTGCATATAGATGACACTAAAGGCAGCAGCTTGTCTGTGGCAAGCTGTGCAGCTGGCTGTGTTGGTATCCTCTGTGTGTGTTTGGGACACATGCTCAGCATCTCTACTGGTTGAACTTGGAAATGAGAAAGCAGCAGCTGAATCCAGTGACCTGGGATGGAGGTCTGTGGATCTCCAGACTGGACTTGAAGGACCCAGGAGGAGTTACTGGACCTCACAGCTGCTGGAGGCAGCAGCCACTTCTGATATAACAAAATGTAATCAGAATCCCTATAACCAGCTCCCAAGATTTTCTTTGTTATTTTTTTTTTCCTTTGCAAAAAGCAATTACATTGATGAAAAAGCACATTAATCCCCAAAGATTGTTAATCTACATTTTTATATTACCATATAGCCATAAATATAAGCAAAATCCCTAAAGAGCTGTTAAAAAGAAAGTGTCTTTGATGAAACACAAAAAAGTAACTGCAGAACAAATCAGAAGGAAACCAAAAAAATACTTGCTATTTTTGTGAATAACAATCAAGGTCAGGTTTATCTTGCAGCAAACAGAATGAATATTAATTAAAGATAAAATTTCCACAAGCTCAAATAATCTTGCAATTCTTTCCTAACATAAAGATACCATAATCCACTAAATCACTGCCTGTTCCTATTGTATGTATATATAAAAAATAGTGGAGTATTTTGTCCAAGTAGAAAGTTATACAAATGGTGCACTGGTTGTACAATATTCAGAGCTCAGGTGGGCTTACATTGAAGGTCAGAAGACTTGACTGACATGCTTGATTGATAATTTGCTTTACATCAACCATTAGATAGGATAATAAGTAACTGTTATGAATGATACCAGGAAGCTTGTATTACAGAAAATAACAGTCTTTCATCCTTGACATGATGTGCTTTAGCCACTTTGCTCCACTCTGTAGAGATGCCATCAGGACTCCTGTGTCCAGCTCTGGACCCCCAACACAAGAAGGACATGGAAGTGTTAGAATGGGTTTGTAGAAGACCACAACGATCAGAGGGCTGGAGCAACTCTTTTATAAAGACTATAGGCTGAGAGAGGTGGAATTATTGAGCCTGGGGAAGGGAAGCTTCTGGGGATACCTTCTAGCAGCCTTCTAGTACCTGAAGAGTGGGCTATAAGAAAGATGGGGACAAACATTTTAGCAGGGTCTGTTGTGACAGGAAAAGAGACATTAGTTTTAAACTAAAGGAGGAGTATTTAGACTAGAAAACCTAGGGAAGAGATGTTTTACACTGAGGGTGGTAAAACACTGGCCTGTGCTGTCCAGAGAGGTGGTAGGTGCCCCATCTCTGGAAACATTCTAGATCAGGTTGCTTTAGGACTGAGGGGAGACCTTCTCTCAGTCTTTCAGTACCCGAAGGGGCCTACAGCTGGGGAGGGACTGTGTACAAGGTCTTGTGGTGATAGGAAGAGAGGCAATGGTATTAAACTAGAGAAGGAAGGACTTAGATTGGCCATTAAGAATTTCTTTATTAGGAGGATGGTAGAACACTGAAATATGTTGCCCAGGGAGCTGGTGGAGGCCCCATCCCTGGAGACATTCAGGGTCAGGCTTGGTGGGGCTCTGATCTAGTTGGGGATGTCCCTGCATACAGCAGTGAGGTTGGACTAGATGACCCGTAAAGGTCCCTTCCAACTCAATGTATCCTATGTTTCTATTCTGAGCTGCAGTAACTACCACTTCTTTCTACAAAATTTCTCTTCCTTCCTTTTTTTCTTTCTTTTTTTTTTTTTTTTTTTTTTTTTTTTAAGTGCATGAAGCTGTTTGTGTTCCTATCTCAAGTGTAGTGTTTTAAATGCTTTCATTTCCCTTCAGTGGCTTTCTCTGTCTTTTAGGAGACAGGAATAGACTTGATTATCTCAAAGGTCTTTTCCAACCTGGTTGATTCTGTGATCATAGAATCGCCATAGGATCATAAAATGGTTTGGGTTAGAATGGACCTTAAAGATCACCTAGTTCCAACCCATCTGCCCTGGACAGGAACACCTCCACTTAGACTGGCTTCCTTGTGGCCATATCCAGCTTGGCTTTCAACACTTCCAGGCCTGGAGCCCCCACAAGTTCTATGGGTTTCAATGCCTCACCACCCTCATGGGGAAGAATTTCTTGCTCATGTCTCATCGCAGTCCAGGTTATTCCATTTTGAATCCATTACCCCTTGTTCTGTCACTACATGTCTTTGTTAAAAGTCCCTCTACAGCTCTCCTGTGATTTTGAGCATCACTCAATTTTTGTTACATTTGTATATCTAATAGTTTTGCACTCTGCTGTTTAATGCTGAACCTTGTTGTGCTTCTATCTGTGCTGTATTAAGTATCTTCTTACGCTTTTCCTTTACAAGATTTAAATAACAACAACAACAAAGGTCCTTGGTCTTTTAGTTTCCTTTCATAAGAGACTTTTTTCATGTCCTTGATGATATTGCCATCCTACTTCACCCTGGATCTGGTATTTTTCTGTAAACTCAGTGGCAATTTTCTATCAGCTATTGCAATGAACTGGAGTTTTAGTTACATCTACATATCTCAGCAAAAAGGCAACTGCAGTAATTATGGGAACTATCCACCATACAAGGTCAATTTCAACTGCTGCTTCTATTCAGAATAATCAACTCTGCCTCTCTATATGTAAATGGAAGCTAGTGAGCGTGCAGAAATGAGCACAACTATCATGTAAATAGTTTCGGACCTCATCCTGTGTAAATGCCATGTACATTTATTGTCCATTGAAGTTAATAGGTACTGAGGTCATTCAGTGGCACTTTAAAACACAAGAGCTTTTTTCCACATTAAGCTGTATTTACACTTTAGTTTTGTTTTAGCTTTAATATTAAAGCACTTCAGAGGAAGAACTAGTAACCAGAACAACTACAATTTGCCATGTTTCAACTGTTTTATTTCTGTGTGCAATTTAATAGCTTTGGCTTTGCAGTGGCTGAACACATTTGATTTAATGCTCTCTTCACATTGATCTCTGTAGTGAGAAAAAGAACTAGTTTTGATCTGGTCCCTCAAATGTACAACTCCAAACTCTTTGCTAGAATTTCAGTGCTAACAATTGCTGCTAAAATGTTTGAAAGGACAAAGAAACAATTAGAAAGAGAGTATGAGAAAGTCAATCAAAACGAGTAGAATCTATTACAAAATGTGATGGCTGTTATGAGCAGTGAGTTAGATTGATTCTGCTGAAATTCAGGTTTTGATTAATACACAAGAAGTGACTTCAAACTCTAGCTATGTGGAACACTCTTTTAATAATGACTGTGTCTTTGAAACAGAAATCTTTTTAGAGGTAGAAGGGACTAATTTTAAAAGAAATCCAGTTAGAGTTTAGGAGCAATGACAAGGAACAAGGACAAAATATTTGCTGCAACAGCTGTTTACAGATATGTTATGAAATGGTTTGGAATAGATCATAGATAGAAATATAATCAATGTTTAAAATAGCTTGTCATGTCCATGTATATGTCTTACAATAAAGAGCATGTGATATGCATAAAGATAACTTAGATATAGTAAATACTTAATAGCATAGATATTATGCCTATACTCTGAAATATATTAACATAATCAAATCTGAAATAGAAAAAGGAGCAAGCAAATATGAGTAGTAAACAGTCTAGTGAAAAATTATCAGCTATGAGAATGTAACAACAAAAATGGTAATGTTCATATCTACAGGATTTCTGGTCTGGTCTCATTCCCCATGTGTGGCTCAGAAGTAAGGAATTAGAAACACAGCAAAGTTAATCTATTGCTTGATTGCTTCTCCCGCTTGCACTTCTCCTGCTTAGTTTAGTGAGTCAGAATTGGGCAGATGTAAGAGGTCTCACATACCTGGGGCTTTACGCCTTGACATGCTGCTTCACCATCTGATGGTAATGGGAAATAAAGATCTAAAGGGTTCTTCTGTTCTATAAGATTTCTAGCCTCTACCTATGAGCTGCATACATACCAGCAGCTATGGGAAAATCAGCTCTGGGGCAGAGATTGGGTGACAAATGGAAGTAGTGTTGGCAGAATTTGGAAAGCATCTGCTATTTCAAGTCTGTGATACAAATGTTGTGAGTCTCATTGCTGAAGGGCAAAGAAGGGAACACAGATACAGGAGGTTAGCATGATGCTCATGTCCTGCACTTACAGCACTGTACTCCTGTCTGTCATGCATTTCTGTGCATCTCATCTTTGCTCACCGATACATGCATTCATCTTCTGCAGAGTCTACCAGAACAGAAGAAAAATATCTTCTAGTGGATGAGTTATACCTTTTCTTGAAAACCAAATTTTTCTGGTTTGTTCCCCAGAGATTTGATGGCCTTTCTACAAGTGTATTTATATCTGGTTAAGTAAACTGCCAGAAGCCTTTGCCATGGATGACAAAAATAGACTTTTATCTGAAGAAAAGCAAGATGGTGAGGCTATTTTACAATGAGACGAGTAAAACAAGTTGTAACTGAGTTGTTTGACTGTCACACCAGTTGAATTTTCCTTTCACATATCTTAATGATTCTAGTGTTTGACGCGTCTGTCACACAGCCAATTAAATTCACAACCATGGTGAGGGAAGAGACTGTCATCCTAACGAGCTCCTATTATTGTTTACATTGTTATTCTCTAAGTAGAATTTCAATGTGGGGACCTGACAGCAGATGGGAAGTTCATTCTTAGTGAAAACTAAGATGAAGACATTGTTATCTTTCTGAGATGCTGGGATTTATCTTCCCAAACTGTGAATATAGAATGTCCTTTATGTTCATATCTAATTGCCAAATCTCTGTTATTTGTATTGACAGCTGGAATGAGTGTAGTAAAATCAATATGTCTCAGTGCAGGGGAATTTTTAGAAGTAAATGATGTGTACAAGGTGTGGGAATGATTGTTTTAGTTTTGATCCAATATAAAACTGCTCAGTGAGATTTACAGTGTTCATTTCAATCATCATATTTATTTAAAACTATTAATCTAAATTAATATTTCTAAAGATATAAAAGTCTAAGATCACTGAGTTTTTAAATTGCTGCTACAATTACAAGTGACTAATTAATTTAATATGAAATAAACAATAGTCTTTTACTTAGAAGGTTTTTCTTCACTTTATCCCAAACTGAAATAAACCAGTACAGCTGTAGAAAATACTATCATAGAATGGTTTGGATTTGAAGGGATCTTAACCATCATCTTATTCCAACCTCTTGGACTGGAAGGGATCTTAGCCATCATCTTGTTCTAACCTCTTGCCAAAAAAAGGGACACCTCTGTGAGAGGGATGCCACAGTGGAGCAGGAGAGGAATATTAGGAGTCCCTAATCCCTTCCCTGCAGAGGAAGGAGTGGCAGGAGCAATGTGATCATAGAATCATATAATTGTTTTGGTTGAAAAAGACTTCTAAGATCATCAAGTCCAACCATCAACCTAACGCCACCATAGCCAGTAAACTACATCACGAAGTGCCATGTCCACAATGACCTCAACTGCATTCCCCTGTGCTGCTGAGGGGAAGGAGTAAAGTGATGCCTGGGAAGAAGGGAAGGAGAGGTGAAAGATGTTTTAAGATTTAGTTTTCATTTTTTCATTACCTTTCTCTGATTTTATTGGTAATAAATTAGATTAATTTTCCTCAAGTTGAGTCTGTTTTGCCCATGATGGTAACTTCTGAGTGATCTCCTTCCTTATCTTAACCCATGACCCTTTTGTTATTTCTTTTCTCCTCTGTCCAGCTGAGGAAAGGAGTGATAGAGAAGCTTTGGTAGGCACCTTGCATCCAGCCAGGGTCAACTCACCACAACAGACTATAAATGGAAGTTCATTTACAATGTGACCTTGATAAATACAGGATGACAGCAGAAGATGAGCTTTCCAGACCCATAAAGTATTTGAAAGAACTTTCAGTGCTAGTGAGGAAAACAACCCTGTGTAGTTTCCCCAACTGCCAACTTTTTAATTTAGTATGCAGTTTAACAGCAATTCTATGTTTAAATGACCCAGTTTCCACCAAGTGTTTCAATTAACTCATCCATGAGGTGATGCTGAAAGGGATGCATTTGTTAATAAATGCAGATTTAGATGCTCTTATGAGTTTATATTTGCCCCCTAACGATTACAACAATAACATCTTCAACTTTACTGAGGGTTCATGAAGTGCACAATCCTCCACATCAGATTTGCTGTTCTTTTCTGTGTTTGTTTTTAAAAGAAATTATGTTTTCATCCATATAAAGGCACTGAGATGAAAATGTTGCACATCTGAAGGCTGGCAAAAGCTTTTCTAAATTGAATTGGTGAAGAAGCATGTGTGAGCAGTATGAAGAATCTGATCAATAGAAAACAGAAGAGAAGCAGGAAAAGAAAATTAAGATTAGAGATGAAGGAGCTAACCTGGGAGTAGGGAACACAGTTAAGGTTTGCTTTGCTGTGCATCAGCAGCACAGGATCAATAAGGCCTTTGCTTAAGCTGAAAATAGGAATTACTTGTGTAAATGTGCTTTATTATTCTGGGCCTCTCTGATTGCATGGTTTCAAGACATTGCTGCTGTTGTTCAGTTCGTTTCTGTTTTTTTTGTTTCTGTTTTTTTGTTGTGTGCTTTTTTCTTTCTTTCTTTTCTTTCTTTCTTTCTTTCTTTCTTTCTTTCTTTCTTTCTTCTGCAACTCATTAGTCTGTTTGGTTTCTTTGTTTTTGTTTTGGCTTTGGTTTTGGTCAGGTTTTGGATTTGTTTTCCCTCCTGAAAAACTGTCTCCTATGGACAAAACATACTTGTGTGTCTATATATATTTATCTGTCATGTTTAACAGAAATGCAAAGATTAGAATCAGAGAATTTCTTCAGTTGGAAAAGACCTTTAAGATCATCAAGGCCAACCATTATCTAACTCTACCAGTTCTGGTGCTAAACCTTGTCTCTCAGCACTACATCTCTGTGGCTGTTAAACACCTCCAGGAATGCAGATTCCACCACCTCCTTGGGGAGCCTGTTCTAGTGTTTGAGAACCCTTTCAGTCAAGAAGTGTATTATAATATCCAACCTCAATCTCCCATGGTGAAACTTGAGGCCATTTCCTCTCCTCTATCACTTGTTACTAGGAAGAAGAGACCAGCTCCCACCTGACTCCAACCTCCTTCCAGGGAGTTGTAGAGAGCCAGGTCTCCCTTCAGCCTCCTTTTCTCCAGACTAAAAAACCCCAGTTCCTTAAGCCATTCCTCACACCTGTTCTCCAGACTCCTCATCAGCCTTTTCGTCTTTCTCTGGACCCACTCCAGCACTTCAATTTCTTTTTTATTGTGCTAATATTCAGCCTGTATTACAGTTCCATGTATCAGGAAACTAGAAAGCAAAGCTAACTTTGATGCAGCATACCAGGCAGATGTTGACATGAGTTAAATCAGAGAGATCCGTAAACTGCTGCAGTCCAGGCTGCGATCGGAGCTTTCATATTTTGCAAAAGACATACTGAACTCGGAGGGCAGCGGTGTCTGCAGATGCTCTCACTTCTCCTTAATGATTCATATTAGATGGAGTGTATCTCTTGCAGGGGTGTAAACTGCCAAAAGTCAGCAAGGGGCCACAGTTCAGACTTTCTTACCTAAGCATCTGTGAAGCCTTGAACAGAATGCTAATGGAGGGAAGACGCCATCCAATGCCAATCACACTGTAAGCAGAGTGGTGAGGAGAATGCAGGCAGGTCTGAGAGATGTATTTTTTGATCAAAAAGAATCACCTAAGAGGTCAGTAATGATACTTGTGAGGTACGAGAATGAGTGAATTATGTATTGTTGTGGTTTTTTTTCTTCTTTCCAGGACTGAAACAATACATCAGATTTTGGTGTTTGATAATGGCTTGTTGCTAAGAGCTCAGAAAAGAGACCTGAAAGAATCAGAGAAAACCCACATCCTTCTATGGTTCTAAATCTTGGGAGTTTTGCAGAAAATGTTTTTTGAATATTTTTTTTATATACTCAAGAATCTAGGAAATGGAGGCAAAAAAAAAAGAAAAGAAACAAGAGCTGAGGATCAAAATGAGAAAAAGTCTACTGAATCAGAGTAAAGTTCTGCCAGTGTAGAAAAATCAGAAGTTCACAAGTTTGATCTTTACTTTACAGCCTGTCAGGGTTGATTGAAAGACTGTGTCCTTCTGACAGTAGATCTGGTGCAGTGATGACCTGATTTTGACAGAAAGCATCTGTGTGATTCTTTGAGAGACAGCAGGAACTGGAAAAGGGGCATCTTCTACAAAAGCTCTTTCCATGTTGGCAGATAGCTTTACTTTGAGTGGGTGATTGCTCATGTTAATGAGGTGTCCTCTGGAACTTACTTTTCAAGTACTGCACCAAGACATTTGTGTTCAATCGTGGCTGACAGTAAGATACTACTTTGCATTGGTCTTATGAAACATAAGTAGAGTTAGATAATGGTTGGACTTGATAGTATCACAGTATCACAGTATCACTAAGGTTGGAAGAGACCTCGAAGATCATCAAGTCCAACCTGTCACCACAGACCTCATGACTAGACCATGGCACCAAGTGCCACGTCCAATCCCCTCTTCAACACCTCCAGGGATGGTGACTCCACCACCTCCCTGGGCAGCACATTCCAATGGCGAATCACTCTCTTGGTGAAGAACTTTCTCCTCACCTCGAGCCTAAACTTCCCCTGGCACAGCTTGAGACTGTGTCCCCTTGTTCTGGTGCCGATTGCTATCTCCCCTCACAGCCCTGCAGCCTTCCAGCAGTGTCTTTTCCATCCACTTCCAAAGAAAACTTTCAACACCTTGATGAAGTTCAGAGACAGATGAAGCTGATGAAATTTCAGCAGATTTATTCAGGTCATTCTGCCTGCAAATTCTCAATTCTGAAGATTTGTCAGGGTCTGCCCCAAGTATTCATGTTGAAATTCTTTTGACTTTGATGGAGAAATCTAAGTTGGGTTGGACTTGATCTTTGTGGTCTCTTCCAACCTTGATGATTCTGTGCTTCTATGATCTTTGAGGTCTTTTCCAACCTTATCGATTCTATGATTCTATGAACTGTGTGGACATGGCACTTGGGGACATAGTTCAATGGCTGTGGTGGTGGTGGATTAATTCTTGGACTGAATGATCTCAGAGGTCTTTTCCAGTTGATACAGTTCTGTGATTCTACACCACTGCCTGACAGTCTACAAAAGCTGATCTTTGCAGACCTGAAGGGGGCCTACAAGAAAGCTGGGGAGGGACTTTTTACAAGGACTTGTAATGATAGTCTTAAAGGTCTTTTCCAACCAAAATGGTTCTACGATTCTATTATTTTCTCCAATGTATCCAGCAAGTGGCACAATAAAGGATTGAAAAGGACATTGTTGGTCTTAGAAAACGTCTGATGGCAAAAACTAGGCATGAACATTTTCGAATTATCCTCTAAGGAAATATCTTTCAAAAGATGCAAGACCATGTCAAGCTGTTGATCTCAGTGCTGCAAATCTGCTGTTGCCATTGGAGTTTATATACAGATTTTATATAATGAAACTAATTTGAGATATTCTGAGGAGGGAGCAGTCTTGTATGGCCATAAAACTAATCAGAATGAGCATGATCACTCTGTTGGTTATACACAGAATCACAGGATGTTAGGGGTTGGAAGGGTCCTCTGGAGATCATCTTATCCAATCCTGATGCCAAAGCAAGATCAAGTAGGGCAGGTCACACAGGAACACATATAAGTAGATTCTGTAAATCTTCAGAGGAGGAGACTCCACAATGTCTCTCTGGCAGCCTATAACACAGCTTTGTCACTTTCACAGTAAAGAAGTTTCTCTTCATGCTGAGGTGGAACTTCCTGTGTTCTAGTTTATACCCACTACTCTTTGTACTAATGCTGGGCACTACCAAAAAAAGACTGTCACTTTCATCCTCACAACTACCCCTCAGATAATTATAGACATTCATAAGATCCCCTCTCAACTTTCTGTTCTCAAGACCAAACAGCCTGTTTTCCCAGACTTTCTTCATATGAGAGATGTTCAAAGCCCTTCATCATTCTTGTAGCCTCTGTTGGACTTTCTCCAGTAGATCACTGTCCCTCTTGAACTGGGGAGCCCAAAACTGCACACAGTATTCCAGGTGCAGTCTCACCAGGGTAGAGTAGAGGGGGAAAAAGAACTTCTCTACACCTGCTGGACACATTTTTCTTTAGGCACCCCAGGATATCCCTGTCCCTCTTGGCCACAAGGGGGCATTGCTGTCCTATGGGTAATTCACTGTCCTCTAGGATTCCAAAGTCTTTCTCCATGGATCTGCTTTCCAGCACATTATTTTCATGCACATTACCTTTCCCTAGTGTGAACAAAGCATATTCATATATCTTAATCCTGCTTCTTAAAGTGATCAGCAATACTTTCTCTTTTAACTACCCTCAGTCAGCAAAGACAGACTTTGCTCAGACTGGTGGTGGAGAACAAACAAGAGAAAGGAATGGGCTCCTTTATTTTGTGCCATTCTCTCTTTCTATCAGTAGGTTTCACAGTGTGGCAAATTTAGCCTTTAGTAGATAACTAAGAATCAATTATCTGAGAAGAACATGAATATTTTTAATCTAGGAATGATTAATTCCTGAGAATTGCATTCAGCTAGTGATGCTGGACAGAAAATACTTCTGCTTTCCTGAGGCTTTTGGATATTTCCCCTCTGATTTAAACCTCCCTGTTCCCTTAAATGCACGTTAACTTCCTTTGATTTTAATAAATGAGGAAATAACTGAATAAGGAAAATACAAGGAAGCTAAGCACAGTTTGTTGCGGTAGATTGAACTCTCTTCAGTTAGGTTTTATAGTTAAGATTTGAATGGTATTTTGTAGTTATTACACTTTTATTGTACTGTTCATATTAGACAAAAGATGATTTTCAAATGAGCGTTTAGCACGTTAAGTGAGTATTTGAATTAAAAGATTGCTAAAATGTTGTGGGCATTAGAGTCAGTGGTTCCAGCTGTGGAAGCAGAATATCTGAGGTGCTAAAGCTCAAGAGCAAATGTAAATAAGAAGACCCTTAACCTAACTAGCCAACCTGTCAGAGAAGTGGCTGCAATGCAGAATCTCTTCACGTTGGATAGTTGCCCTTGAAAATGTTTCTGAAATATTAAAGCATGTATATGAGCAACCATGGGAATTATTGAAGCAGAGGATAAAAACCAGTAAACAGTGGAGGGTTTTAAAAAAAAGAGAGAGAGTGAGAGAGAAGGTTTTTATTCTTTCCCCTGTTAAGTCCATGGGGTAAATTTGAAGTTCTTTTTCAACAAGCGTCAGTCTTTGCAAAAATAGAGGAAAGAGGATTTTCTCTGCTTCAAAAGGTTTTCTAATGTTTTCCCAGGTTAACACTTAAAAGTGCTTCTTCTGAGGCTTGAGAAGAATTTTAAAATTGGAAAGACTGAACATCTGTCCCTGTTCTAGAATCTCAAATTTAACCCAATGGACTACAGGCACTGTAACTCATTTTTGTGGTATAAATAATGTACCAACAGCTCAAGAGGGTCAAACTTCCTAATTAGTCTGGCTACTCCAGAAGTTCCACTGGTTTTTAAGAAGAGGTGAGCTGTGAAAGTGTGTTTAAAGTGCTATATTTGCACTTTAAAATTGCTAAATCACTTTTGAATGCCTAGTTCGTACATATAATACAGCAGAAAGCAAACAAAACTTGAGCCGTTAGGATAAAGCAAATTTGTCAAGAGTCAGCTCTCAGAAATATTCTAAACCAGACCTCACAGGATTTATTATGCTGCATGTAGCAGGAAGAAAGGTAAAAGAAAACAAAGTGTCAGTGATATCTTTTATAGTTATTAAACCCCACAGTTTTAACAGGCAGTGATCAATAGAGAATAGAATAGAATAGAATAGAATAGAATAGAATAGAATAGAATAGAATAGAATAGAATAGAATAGAATAGAATAGAAATAACCAGGTTGGAAAAGACCTTTGAGATTGAGTCCAACCTATCATCCAACACCATCTAATCAACTAAACCATGGCACAAAACACCCCATCCACTCTCTTCCTAAACACCTCTAGTGATGGTGACTCCACCACCTGCCTGGGCAGCAGGATACATTCAGTTGACAGGAAATATTTATTTACTTAATCTATACATTCATAGATTCACAAGATGGTTTGGACTGGAAGGGACCTCATCTAGTTTCAACCCCCTGTCATGGGCAGGGACACCTTCCACTAGATGAAGTTGCTCAAGGCCTTATCCAGCCTGGTCTTGAACACTTCCAGGATGAGGACATCCACAATCCTGGGCAACCTATTTCAGTGTCTCACCACCCCTACTGTAAAACCCCACTTCTGCTCTCATTCTTGTACTTAGGGTACCATCCTGCAACCAGTGTAGTAGGAAACCCTGTCTCAGAGGAGTTTTGTTCTCCTTTTTCACCTCTCTCTGTAATAATAAGGAAGAAGCTTACTGTGCTTCCCAGTCTACAGTAAATAACTTTATGTGCTGATTAGCCATGTGGAAAGGAATGCTCACACTTTTACAAACTATGCAGGAATATATGACTGAAAAATGTCCTAGACAGAGGAATTGTATTAGGACAACAGCTACAAGTTTGAATCTAAAGAGAGCTACAGGTTTGAATCTAAAGAGGTGGATCTGGGGAATCAGCATCTCCCCCCCACCCCGAGATATTTTAAAATATGCTAAATGTATGAAAAGTGTGCAAGGATATAACTTGGGAAAGGACTTCTTGAATTCCCATGTATTTTGGGGCAGAACTAAATTAAATTATCACAAGCTTGAGGAGCACAAATTTAGACTGGGTATTAGGAAGATATTCTTTATGGTGAGGGTTAGAACAGGTTGCCCAGGAGGCTGTGGGTACTCTCTCTCTCTTGGGAGGTGTTCAAGTCCAGGTTGGATGAGGCCTTGAGCAACCAGGTCTAATGGACGGTGTCCCTGCCCATAGCAGAGGGGTTGGAACTAGGTGATCTTCAAGGTCCCTTCCAAATCAAACCATTCTCTGAATCTATGAACTGAAATGTATGAAATTCTGTAGTTCACATCTGTTGTGAATTTGTCTCTTCATACCACACCGAATGAAAATTTAAGTAGCTCTGTATGGTTTTCTTGTATGAAGGGAGAATATTAGGATACAAACCACTATGAATTATCATGCAGGAAACTCCTACTACAGGACTAGGAAAATACAACTTCAAACAAGTCAACTCAATGATTAAAGCTAGCAATAAAATGCTGCTAAATTTGGACAAGCTAAAATTAAAAAATATCTATATGAGGAAAACAGAATCAAAGAATGGTTTAGATGGGAAAGGACCTCAAAGATCATCTAGTTGCAAACCACCTGTCATAGACAGGGACATCTTCTAAACCATCTTGCTCAAAGCTCCATCCAGCCTGACTTTCAACACTTCCAGGGTTGCAGCCTCTGCAACTTCCCTGGACAACCTGTTCCAGTGCCTCACCACACTCACGGGGAAGAATTTCTTCCTCACGTCTAAATCCAGCTCCTTCCACTTTTAAACTATTACTCCTTGTCCTGTTACTCCATGCCTTTGTCAAAAGTCCCTCTCCAGCCCTTCCACAGACCTCTTCATATTCTGGAAGGCTGCTAGAATGTCTCCCCACAGTTTTCTCTTCTCCAGGCTGAAGATTCCCAAATCTCTGACTGTCCTCATAGCAGAGTTGCTCCATCACTCTGATCATCTTTGTGGCCTCTTCTGGACCTGCTCTAACAGTTCCATGTCATTCTTGTGTTGGGGGCTCCAGGGCTGGACACAGCACTCCAGGTGAGGTCTCACCAGAGCAGAGCAGAACAAAGCAGAACAGAGCAGAGTAGAGCAGAGGTGGAGCATCACCTCCCTTGACCTGCTCTCCAGGGTTCGTTGGATGCAGCCCAGGACACCATTGATTAAACTTTTCTGAGAATAGGTAAGGAAAGTTTAAATGTAAATCATGTAAAATATAAAGAACCTTGATACCATTTAGCTGATTTTCAGAACAACATAAAAACGAAAGACAGGAAAACAGAGATGACTTAAGAAAAATAATCACATTCAAAATAGGTGTCAGAGGCACTTTTTTTTTCTTTTTTTTTTTTTCATCCAGAGGATGATAAATGTGTGAAGCAGGCTGTCAGGCATAGCTGCTCAGGCAAAAACACAGGGGTCATGTGAGAAAAATGAGATGCCTTCCACAGGGGAGAGGAGTACTAAGAACGGATGAACTTGGACAGGCTGAATAACTTCCTTCATTCCCTGATGAGACGTTATGTTATCCTCTCAGTTGTGTTTCCTGCAGTCATTTAATTGAAAAATTCATTCTGGTTACAGCTTTCTAACATTGTCAGAGGACTTCTTAGTTCTGGTCTAGAGTCTGCATTCTGATAATGTCTTTTGAAGCCTGAATATCAGTGTAATATGAAGCAATGCTGATCTTTTTAGCTTCACTCCGTGAAGAGTTCAGGTGAATCATGTCACGTGTGAGGATGTCAGGCCAATCTATGTTACGGTTAAGTGTCACTTAAAGGGTACAGTTTGTGTTCTTTAAACTGTACCTTTTGGGTTGAGGGACTGTGTGCAGAACAGTGAGGGTTTTAGGTGAACTGTGATGGAAGAAAATGTTGATACTAATTTGTGTGACATTTTATAAAACTTTTCTTACCCTTTCAGTGGTGTTCCTTTCTCAACCACAAGGACACAGTGACCTCACTGTCACTCCTAATTCCAAGGTGGTTTTTATATGTTTCAGGAAAAAAGATGATCCAATTTATAAACAACTTCATATAACCGAAAAGCATTTAATTCTTTCTATGTGTCAAGTGTCAGGGCTGGGCTGGTCACTGAACAAGTGCCAGATGCTCTTTGTGAGCCCCTCTCCCCAAAGAGAAGGGAAAGGGACTAAAAGATACTTACTGGTGGACTGGGAAAAACTCCTCACAGTACTTGAATGAAAATAACAACAAAATGAAACAGACACAAATAGATACAAGCCAATATGAAACGCAACCCCTGGTGGCAATTAGCCACCATCACCATTGATGCTGTGACAGAAGTCCCAGACTGGACTCAGCAGCAAATGGGAACCAGATTCAGGACCTGGATTCTGGAACTGAATTCAGGGATTCATGGATCACTATCAGAGGCAGAACTGACAAGGGTCCTCCTCTGACACAAGCCATGAAAGAGGACTTGCCACTGATTACCCTTCCACTTTACACCAAAGATGCCATCCATGGGATGGAATCCTTACTTGGTCAGTTGAGGGTCACCTGAAGAGTCCACTCCTCCGCACAGGTGCCACCTTTTTCTCTGCCGCCCAAAGTGGCACCCATGATGGAGCAGTGTCCTTGGCTTCTTTAGGAGCTAATAGAAACAAGAGCCTTTGTATTCACAGGTTGTTTGTACTAAGTATAAACATCAAGCACTGTCACTTCAGGAGGTGGACTCTGCAAATATGCCTTGAACTGTAAAATGTGCAGCTACTGTGAAAACTGAGCTGGGAACTGAAATCACTGAACAGAATTAATGCAGGTTTAAACCTAAACCAGGACAGCACATGACACTGAAGTAGGGCAGGTGAGAGAAGTTGAGGGAACTGGGCTTGTTCAGCTTGGAGAAAAGATGGATTTTGAGAGGACGTAACATCCCACTGTACCTACCAGCAGGTTACCAAAAAGGCAGAGCCAGGCCCATCACAGAGGTCTTCATTGCAATTTTGTTAGTACATTTAGAACCTCTGAGTTCAGACAGCTTTTGTGTTTGAGTGGAATCACCTCTCATGTTTGTACCTAGGAATAAGGCTGGCTGTAGTTTACCTCATCACTTTTAAAAGGACACACCTGGTAGCTTTCTACTACTTCAAGTTTATTCCTTGTATGTTGACTTCTCCATTTCTTGCTTCTTCAGTTCTGTGATTGAGAGTCTAGAATCTCTGGATTGGGACCTCTTTGGGAGGATTATTATGGTTTATGTCATATTTTCAATATATGTAAATAAATATTGGATCCTTTAAGTACTAAAAGTACATAATCTAAGAGTGAATAACAAGGAGACATTTAATGCCAAGTAACAAATATTTTTGTAGTACTGTGTTGCAACTGCAGTTACTTTCAGAGTACAAGCAGTGCATTCTTCATGCTTTCATGCCTGTGTCTGGTTGTCCAACTTCTGTATATTTTTCTGCATGTCTTAATCCAATTTCTTTTGACATCACCTTCATACAGAAATGGTTTAAGAACAAACATTTTTCTTTTGCTTCCCTCTTTTGCATAAATACTATGCAGTGAACCAACCGAGCGGTTTAAAGGTCACACTTTCCTCTTTTGTAACGAAAATATAAGAAGCACAAAGCACAAAAAAGCTCTGCATAAAACCTTTGGGTCCTTCTGAGTATTTCAAAGAATGTGGTTCTTTCAAATCTCAGAATTAAATTTGCAGTCTGTAATCCTAGACTTCAAATAATATTATTTTAAATCCTGAGCCATTTCTGTGTAAACTTGTTCTGGAACTGAAGTGGCTAATGGAGAACATTGCAGAGAATTCAACACTGGCTCTTTGTGAACTAGGACTGACATAAAGAAGAGAACTGCTGCATCATGACTGCTAGATCATAGAATCATAGAATGCATCAGGTTGGAAGGGACCCTCAAAGTTCATCTTGTCCAACCCCCCTGCAGTCAACAGGGGCATGCACAACTAGATCAGGTTGCTCAGGGCCCCATCAAGTTTGACCTTGCATGTCTCCAGGGATGGCACCTCTGCCACCTCCCTGGGCAACCTGTTGCTGTGTCTCACCACCCACACAGGAAAAAATTTCTTCCTAATGTTCAACCTACATCTACCCTTCTCTTCCCTTGAACCTCATCCTATCACTACATGCCCCTGGAAATAGTCTTTATCCATCCTTCCTGTAGGTCCCATTCAGGCTGCTAGAAGGTCTCCTTAGAGCCTTTTCTTCTCCAGGCTGAACAACCTGATCATCTTCATGGATTCCTCTGGACCTGTTCTAACAATTCCATATTCTTCTTGTATTGAGTACTCCAGAGCTGGAAACAACACTGTGGGTGAGGTCTCACCAGAGTGGAGTTGAGTCGCAGAATCACCTCTCTTAACCTGCAGAGATTAAGTCATATTTCTGCCTGATTCTGTGGTGAGCTGTACAGAAATAAGAGCTTAGAGATGATTGCACTAGGGTGTGTATCGTACTTCAGATGTGTAGTCATCTTAAGTGGAATTTCTTACATGTCAAAGCTGTGTTTAACCTGACTGTGCCAGAGAAACACTTTGGTGCTTTAATGCCCTAAATGGCCAAACAGTCTTACAGAGTGGAAGTGCTGATAAAATTCTGGCTATATAATATTCTGGAGTCCAGGAAGGGTAGGAGAGGAATGGCATGTGATTATGTGGTGAAGTGAGCTTTCTGAGATGAACCCCAGGTGCTAGTGCACTGTTGACCTTAGTGATCTTGCCTCTTGATAAACTGAACTGTTTCCCCTTGACTAATTTGCACTTCATGGTAGCTGATACTAGTTATCCTGAGGTAAGAAGATCTTTCTTAACGGAAGGAAGGAGAAGGGTGAAAGTGCAGGAAACATTGCTATGCCCCCCAAAATGAAAATTGGACAGGAAGGGCTTAAGGGCAGCCTGTCCAGCAGTCAGACACTAAAAATACCAGTAGTTGCTATTGAGCTGGTGTATAGTCCTGAAACAACATGATTCTGCTACTCAATTTCAGCAAAAGAGACAGAGCTTAGGTGATGATCAAGAGAAAAAGAAAATATGGAGAACAAATCTTTTTACTTTGAGGGTGGCAGAGTACTGGACCAGGCTGCCCAGAGAGGTTGTGGTGTCTCTTTCTCTGGAGGCATTCAGAACACACCTGGCCATGTTCCTGTGTGATTTAATCTGAATGATCCTGCTCTAGAAGTGGGAGTTGGACTCAGTGACCTCCAGAGGTCCCTTCCAGCCCCTGCCATTCTGTGATTCTGTGAATGTGACATGCAAGGCTTAGGTGTGTTGCTTGGGATGTGGCTTATTACTGGAGAATCTGACCCTGTTCCATCAGTCACTGGTCAAATGATGGCCAATTTCAGAATGGGTAAGATGAAATGTTTTGGAACGTGTCTGGAAAGAAAAACATTGGAGGTAAAATGTATTAGTTTGACCTTGCCCCTCTCTTAGGTGTAAAAACTGCATTTTAAACAAAGCATTCACAATTTCATCATCTAATATTTTAGAGGTGAATTGGGGAGTTTGACATTCTGTATTCTGTGGCTTCTTTTTACCTGAAGTGTGAATTACAAACCCGAATGGCACATTAACATGGTTCAGCACCAGACTTGGTAGAGTCACATAATAGTTGGACTCAATGATCTTCAAGGTTTTTTCCAACCAAAACAATTCAATGATTCTATGATTAGTTGTGAGTGCCTGAATTCCATCAGTGAAGTGTTTCAACTCCATCAGGCAATAAAAAAAAGACAATTTAAAAAAACAAAATGCTGTTGATGAGCAGAAGTTGTTATCTCCAAAGATGCAAAGGAGAGACAAAGAGAGATTTTTTCCTTGAACCTGCACAGATAGAGACTAAATGGCATCAAATCAGCCGTGGCAGCTACTATTTGCCTGCAGCTATAGCAACACCTTTTCCCCAGCAGGAACAGTTGTAGAGCAAGGAGTGTGAGCAGCAGTAGCCACAGGGGTGTACCTGGAGAGAATATTAAAGATGTCTGTACTCAGCATTGTCATTTGATGGCCAGTGCTGAAATGTAGAAGGATTTCTCCTGCACAGAAAAAAAAATAATTTAAAAAATCCATTAACATTAATTCAGAAATACCTCTGGGATAGGTTTGGTGTTGAAGAATTCTGCAAGATGTGCAAATACTTTCCAGCTTTGATAAGGGAATTTATTAAAGGCCAAGGGAGAGTGGGTAACCAGAAAATTGAATCTGCCACAAATTTCTACCATCTTCCCAAACTGTGAAAATATATTTACCTTACATTTTGCAAAGATACTCTAGTACTTTTAATAAGAGAAAGCTCCTAACAATAACCAGATACCAGGTTCAGTTTTACGGACATCTAACTGTTTAACAGCTAACAGGCTATCCTGTGCAGTCTTCTAGCAACCTAATGAACCACTGGAGCATAATCTGTGTAACCATCATAGGTATCAATGACACAGATACTCCTAACATTGCCATCACCTACCTAGAGCGGCCAGGCAGAGAGGGACCTAGGGGAACTGGTTGATGGTAGGCTGAACATGAGCCTGCAGTGTGATCAGAAGGCCAGGAGGGCAAATGGCATCCTGGCCTGCATCAGGAACAGTGTGGCCAGCAGGAGCAGGGAGGTCATTCTGCCCCTCTACACTGCACTGGTTAGGCCACGCCTTGAGTACTGTGTCCAGTTTTGAGCCACTCAGTTTAGGAAGGATGTTGACTTGCTGGAGCGTGTCCAGGGAAGGGCAACAAAGTTGGTGAGGGGTTTGGACCACAAGCCCTATGAGGAGAGACTGAGGGAGCTGGGGTTGCTTAGCCTGGAGAAGAGGAGACTCAGGGGTGACCTTATTGCTCTCTACAACTACCTGAAGGGAGGTTGTAGACAGAGGTTGGTCTATTCTCTCAGGCAACCAGCACCAGAACAAGAGGACACAGTCTCAGGCTGCACCAGGAGAGATTTAGGCTGGATGTTAGGAAGAAGTTCTACACAGAGAGAGTGATTGCCCATTGGAATGGGCTGCCCGAGGAGGTGGTGGAGTCACCATCATTGGAGGTGTTCAGGAGGAGACTTGATAGGGTGCTTGGTTGCATGGTTTAGTTGATTAGGTGGTGTTGGATGATAGGTTGGTCATGATGATCTTGAAGGTCTCTTCCAACCTGGTCTATTCTATTCTATTCTATTCTATTCTATTCTATTCTATTCTATTCTATTCTATTCTATTCTATTCTATTCTATTCTAGTCTAGTCTAGTCTAGTCTAGTCTACTCTACTCTACTCTACTCTACTCTACTATACTCTACTCTACTCTACTCTACTTCCTCGGTGTTTTCAAATCTACCTTAAGACTTCTCTGTGTATTTAAGAGACACCTAAACAAACAAACAAAAAAATCTTTATTTCACAGATATGTGCATCAGGGGCTGAGCAGTGCAGTCTGCATGTTGTACTGTGAACTTCCAGAACCAGCAATGTACATCTAATTATTTAGGTTTGCAAATCATTTGGAAAGAAATATATGAAGTAGGATCTATATTACTGTTGATTTAGGGCTGGTCTGGTCTCCATATGAAACTCTCTATGAACTTCTTTCCCTTCCCAAGGGGAAAAGAAAAGGAATAAGCAAGAGAGATTTATGAACTGGTAAAAAAACCCTAGAACTACTTTCATGAAAGTAACAAAAATAAAATGAAATAGATATATAGAAGACCAATACTTGTGAGAGACTAAAGCTTATCTCTCCTGGTGACTCAACAAAGATAAAATCACTTGCTGTTTGTCCAGACAATAGCTGATGTGCGTTGGGCAGAGCCACTGGAAGGACTCTTGGAAGGTGCAAAGATAACATTGCTCAGGGGACTGCAGCTGGCCTACAACAATGGCCCAAGGGCCCAGCATTCACACCTTCAGGACAAGATCATTTCCAGCCATCAGATACCCCAGGAAAGGACAATGGTTCCTGATGTGAAAAGAGTGTGTGGGTAGCTAGATGGAGCAGGAGGAGGCGGAGGCCTTCCCCTGGCCACACTGCTCCATCCAGTGGCTGCCCAAACTCCCTGAGTACATAGAAAGATTTCTCATGCCATTGGGGTCCAGCCTGTCGAACGATACTGCTGCCCCCAGCTTGGACCTAAAGATGATTTCCCAGAACGATATCCTGGGGAACAACACCTGGACACTTGCCTAAGGCCTAAAAAACTGTATAAAAGACTGGAGCAGCTACTGGCTTTTAGAGGAGAAAATTGGAGAAGCAAGATGCAGAAGAAAGCAGACGGCAGCACACGCTGGAAACATCACGGGGCCAATACAACGGATCTTGGACTCTGAAAACCCTCTCTCTAAATGGGCTTTTGTGTCTAAACATTCTGTAAGTTCCGCCTGCTGCAACTCAAACTCAGAGGACCTGAGTAAAACATAGAAAGATTTCCTGGGGAACGATACCTGGACCTGGGAAAGATGATTTCCCAGAACGATATCCTGGGGAACAACACCTGGACACTTGCCTAAGGCCTAAAAAACTGTATAAAAGACTGGAGCAGCTACTGGCTTTTAGAGGAGAAAGATTGGAGAACAACACCTGGACAAGATGCAGAAGAAAGCAGACGGCAGCACACGCTGGAAACATCACGGGGCCAATACAACGGATCTTGGACTCTGAAAACCCTCTCTCCGTGCTCTAAGTTCCGCCTGCTGCAACTCATGGAGCTGAAGAAGCTGCCCAGAGGACCTCATCCCTTTTACAGCCAAAGCCTCAGCACCCTTCCTCTACAGACCCAACATCTCCTGCAGCACCTTTCCTCCACAGACTCAAACTGTCTTGGGGGGTGAGGGGTGTGGTAATATAATTCTTTCCCTCTTCTTCCTTTCTTCTCTCTCTTCCTATTCTCTCTCTCTCCCCTTCTGATCCCTCCACTTTCTCCCCTTCTGATCCCTCCACTTTATTTATGTCCATCCACTGTAGTTATGTAATAAATAGTCTAGCTGTTGATATTTTGGCCTCGTTTGTGCCTCTAATTTCACAGCACGGGAATATTCATTAAAAACCTCAATCTCTTTCCCTCTCCGGATCGAGACAATACTGAACACAATGCCTGATGGCAGTTGTGATTTTCACCACTGATGCTGTAACAGAAGCCCCAGCCTGGACTTGGAAGCACATGGGAACTGAATTTAGGACCTGGATTGTGGAACTGGATTCAGGAATCACAGAATCACAGAAATGTTCAGGTTGGAATAGACCTGCAGGATCACCAAGTCCAACCGATAACCCTACTCCACAAGGTTTACACCTAAACCATATCCCCAAGCACCACATCAAAAAGACCTTTAACTATATCCCAGGTGGGTGATTCAATTACCTCCCTGCACAGCCTCTGACACCAGCTGTTGAAGAAGCTTTATACCAAAGATGCTGTCTATGGGTTGAATCCCTTCTTGGTCAGTTGAGGGTCACCTGAACTGTCCACTCCTCCCTGAAGGTGCAGCCTTTTCCTCTGCAGCCCAAGGTGGCACCCAAGAAGGAGCAGTGACCTTGGTCTGCAGCCCACCCCTTGGCACTAACTCTCCCCATGAGTGTTGTCACCGTTAGAAGCAGCCTTTTTCTGTGAAAATATGCCCTGAGCTAGAGAAAGTGCCTCACTGAGCAGAGACAGAGCTGGGAAGAATAGAATAGAATAGAATAGAATAGAATAGAATAGAATAGAATAGAATAGAATAGAATAGAATAGAATAGACCAGACCAGGTTGGAAGAGGCCTTTGAGATCACCATGTCCAACCTACCATCCAACACTATCTAATCATCTAAACCATGGCACCAAGCACCCCATCCAGTCTCTTCCTAAACACCTCCAGTGATGGTGACTCCACCACCTCCCTGGGCAGCCCATTCCAATGGCAAATCACTCTTTCTATGAAGAACTTCTTCCTAACATACAGCCTAAACCTCCCCTGGTACAGCTTGAGACTGTATCCTCTTGTTCTGTTGCTCGCTGCCTGGGAGAAGAGACCAACCTGACCCAAACCAAGACAGTTCTGTCACGGTCTGTACAATGCATGGTCTCAGGCTAAGTGTACAGGGGTTTGCATTATTGATTTATCCTTAGTACAACTTCCTTTGTATCTTCTTTAACAGTGAACTTTTCTTTTATCAATACCTATCAGAAATGTCCTGGATTGGTCCCAATTTCCACCAACCTCAAACAATATTAGGATGTTGGCATAGTCAAATAGTCCTCAGTTAAGCTACGACTGCATTAGGATTTTAATTTTAATTTAGTTCCCTTGTGTGAACAGTCCTTAAGTACATGATGACCTACTGCTTATTGCACAACATCTTGCCTCAGGGCTTTTTGAAGCAGTTAGATGTTATTTCGTTTTGTCTCACTACTGAATGTATGCCAAAGACCTCATCTGCTGCACACCAGTCACATTCTACTCAGAAATAATTGTTTATGGGCTTTTTTGCAGTGCTTGCCTCTTTAAAATGGGGGTGCTTCAGGAACGGTCATTTATCCTTACAATACACTTTTACCTTAAACCTGTTCTTACAGATAAGGATCATAGACACACAGAGGGACAGTGAAATAATTTCCAGCAGTTTGCAGTGTCCTCATTTTTCTGAGCTGTGATTTGAACAAGTGCTGTCCACTTATATGACCATTCAAAGGTAGAAAAGTATCAAGTTAGAGATGAACTGTGGAGAAATGTCTGTGTGATTAGCTATATATTTCATAAGAACACTGTGAAAAAGTAGTGCAATTCCAAGCATGCACATTTGTCAGGGCAACATTCAATTCCTTTATCTTTGTGAATAGTTTTCCTTTTCTCTTAATTTCCTCTTTCAGCTGCTGTGTAATTTCCATCTTGTAGAACAAGCAGTGGAGGGGATCCTACAAGGAGTTTGGACTTTTGTTTCATACCCTCAATATTTACCAAAAGATTATCCGTGCTGTATACAGAGTAAGGCAATAATGCAATGTTGCAGCTTCACGGTGCTCAGATCTCTCAACTATTTTACTTTTCTGCCTCTGTATTTTAAGGCTCTGGCCCCTGCAGTCTCAGAATCCTCTCCCATTCATGGTTTCCAGCTTTAGTATTCTCATCCAGCTGTTTTCAAGATCTTTGCCTGTAGCCTTCTGCATCTACTGTTACATTTTGCTGGGTACAGCCAACTTATTTCTCTCAGACTTCATTCTGTATATGGATCAAATTAGAAAGCAAACTGGTACTTTTCCTTGTCATATGCTTGTGTTGACCCCTAAAAGGTATTCACCAAGTGCTGGCATGAAATCTGGTCATCACTACAGACATATTTAGGCAGTTTGAGATCTTTGCAAACTTAACTCTGTCCTGAGCACATCAGAGTAGCTTTCATGTTGCCTTCTGACTGAGAAAGCACGGTGCCATTGTGTGTTGGGTATTTGCCATTTTCAGGTGGTTCAGCACTCAGTTGCAGACTTTCACCTATTAAATTATTAAAATATTTCCAGTTCAAACAGCAGCATTTTTCATTCTGGACCAAGACACTGAGTTGTGTCCAGAGAAGGGCAACAAAGCCGCTGAAGGGTCTAGAGAGCGGGTCTTGTGAGGAGCAGCTGAGGGAACTGGGGCTGTTTAGCCTGGGGAAGAGGAGGCTGATTCCATACTCAGAAAAATAAAATATTTTGATTACGCCTAGAAGTGCTATGCCTTTATGTGAGTTTACTCCTATATACATTTTTCTAGGTTTTCAAGTTTTTACAGCTAGAGAAACTTTCCATGTTTTCTTGTGAAGAATTAAAATAATCCTCTAAAACGTTCCTGTGAGGACGGGTAGGATCACCCCCACGCATTAATGAAACAGCTGGAACTGACATGTGAGAAGTCCGGTTAACTGACAGCTTTTTCTACAAGTGACTAAATATATTTCAGTTCAGGTGTCTAATGACAGAATAAAAAGGGGACAATCTTCAAAAACATTGATTATTCTTCCTCAAAAAATTAAATTCATTAGCATGTTTAACATCAGCCATACAGAATAGAGACATCCAAATTCATTAGTCATATTTGAAACTCTAGCCTATTATTCATGAAGATTTGTTAAACCACCACCAACAACTCCCCTTTAATTATTCTTTTTATCTAATCCGTTACGTTCTCAAATCCTCAATCTCTTCTTACTTTGCTGTGTTTATGAAGTGCTTTGAAGTGATTTAAAGTTATTCCTTTGGATGAAAGGGACTGTAATATTAAAATATCTCTAAAGTTCCTGAGACATCAAACATCCCATTTCAGTTATCCCCATCTCCTCCTCTGGCTGTGCATACAGGGAAGAAACCTAAGTTACTGCATGTGCAAGCCTTTGCCTTTTGCAAACCACTGATCAGTTTGGGATTTCGGATCACTACTTAAAACTGTGGGCCAAGAGCAGGGTCCTGCACCTGGGTCAGGGCAATCGAACCACAAATACGGACTAGTTGGAGAATAGATGGAGAGCAGTGCAGGGAAAGACAGGTCCTAAGAAGATTCATAGATTCCTAGAATGGTTTAAGTTGGAAGGGACATCGAAGTTTTAACCGCCTGCCATGGGCAGGGACACCTTGCACTAGACCAGCTTGCTCAAGGCCTAGAATAGCGCCAGGGAGGGGGCATCCACAGCCTCTCTGGGCAACCTGGTACAGTGTCTCACTAACCTCACTGCAAAGAATTTCTTCCTAATCTCCAGCCTAACCCTGCCCTCCTCAAGTTTCAGTCCATTCCCTTTTATCCTGTCACTACAAACTTGTGCAAAAAGTCCCTCACTGCTTTCCTGTAGGCCTCCTTCAGGTACTGCAAGGCTTCTATAAAGTCTCCTGGAGCCTTTTCTTCTCCAGGCTGAACATCACTAACTCTCTCAGTCTGTTTTCATAGCAGAGGTTCTCCACACCTTTGGAGCCCTCCCCTGGACCTGCTCCAACAGCTCAATGTTCCTGTTCTGCTGGTGGGGTCTCACAAGAGAAGAGTAGAGAGGGAGATCACCTCCCTTGTCCTGCTGTCACACTTCTTTTGGTGTATCCCAGCACACAGTTGCCTTTCGGGCTGCCAGCAGCCGTTGCTGGATCAGGTAGTATTTGTGCTTGGGATTGCTCTGACCCAGGTGTAGGACCTTGCACTTGGCCTTGTTGAACTTCATGAAGTCAGCTGGAGGTCACCTCTCAAGACTGTCCAGGTCTCTCTGAATGGCATCCCTACCCTTCAGTGTGTCAGCTGGGCCACACCTTGGTGTCATCCTCAGAGGTGCCCTCTATCTCACTGTAAGTAAAGCCTGATTTACAGCATGTGAGCATGGTAGGGCAGAGAACTCCAGCCTTAAAATCTGAGCTTATTGTAAAGGAGATAAATAGGACAGTCATTTCCTGCTTTCATAGAAACATAACTGCTTCAGTACTCAAGAATATTGCAGTTCACAATGATCACTGTCTTTAGACCAAGTCATTGAAGCCCTGCTCAGCTGTTAAAAAGAAAGATTAAGGATTAAAAACTGATCAGGGTTTGAAATATTTAGATGTTCTCTAATGGGACAAATTGTTTTCATGTACAGCTAAGTAAATACATGAAAAAAAACACTACAGAGTTGTGTGTGTAATCAACAGCAACACAGCTATTTGATTGTAGTTCTGAGAACAAATTGCAGCAACATAATGATTTTGGTTCAAACCAGAGGAAGTCTTTTATTGCTCCCTCAGAAGAGTAAAACACCTATATACTTCACATCTTGGTGAGTGATGATCTTTCTCATCCATCATGAACCAATGAGAACATTTTCCTCCACTGTCTCCTTTGACATCTAACAGCTATTAACAGAGATTGATAGGCTGTCATAGCTATTGACTTCATTTGAGAGTTGTAGTAAAAATAAAGCCACCTATGTCCATAGTCTTTCTCATTTAAATACCTTACAAACTCTGCTGCTGAGCTGTTAAAAGTATAAAACAGGTGAGCATTTTGGTGTGGCTGTGTGGCAGATGGTAAACAAGAAAGATTAATATGTGGGATGCTGGGCTCAGTATAGTAATTCCTCTAGGTTGGGGTTAATTTGCTGCTGTCCTACAAGTAGTCCTAGGACTTCCAATCTAACACACCATTTCTTTAGATGCATCACTTACCTCGTGTAAATTTTGGTCTGGCTATGAGCTGCATTACAGATCTGAGAATTATAGACTCATAGAATCATTTCGGTTGGAAATGACCTTTAAGATCATCGAGGCCAACCGTTCTCTAACTCTGCCAAGTCTGGTGCTAAACTATGTCTCAAGCAGCTTCCTTATATGTCCTCCATTCCAGCTGTCCTTTCTTCCACTCCTTGTAGAGTTTCTTTTTGTGTGACAATGTGTCCAGGAGCATCTTGCTCATCCAGGCAGGTCTCCTAGCATTCTTTCCTGCTTTCCTCTTTGTGGGCATACTTTGCTCCTGGGCACAGAGAAGGTGATCCTTGGATACTGACCATTGTTCATCCATTAAACACTGCTTCACATGCATATGTTGCTCTGTACACTGATAAAGCAGTGCCTTGCTACCAAAAAACCCAGAGCAGTGCCAAATGCACCTCAACTGTTAACTGTTTTCTCTGTTAACATCAGGGCATCTAAACACTTCAGGAGGCTTTTCCTGAGGGTCCTTTTATGTGTTTTTTAATTCATAGAAAATAGAATAATAAATTTGGGATACTCTCTAAATCAATTACAGTTGAAGTTCTTCAAGGATAAAGATGAGTGTGATAATCACAGATAGAAGTTATAAACCTGAGCTGTCGACTCATTATCCTTCTGTTCCAAATGAACCAAGGGGTAGACTGCTTGTCACTGTGCTCATGACTCACCAATGATTTAGTGACTACACTAATGTAGGAGTGAGAGCAGAAAAGTCTTTCATAATGGGATGAGCAATTTGATTCAGTCTTGAAGTGCTGAGAGGAAATAATGTTGAACTGTAACACAGAAGAACTTGCAAAAATCTTTTGGGATAAATTACTCCAACCTCATCTTCCCTTTTAATGACCATCATATCAGGAGGATGAGAATATGGGGAAGGAGAAGACACCAGAAGTTGATGCAGTTTCTTTAGGCAGCTTTTGAGACATTCCACACAGCACATGACTGACTCTGAAATACTGCTGCAATGCTTGAGTTTGAAGATGCACAAACTCACTTGAGTTTTTGTTTGCAAAATGGGTAACCGTGGAGCCATTTCCCACACCTGATAAATTTCAAATGCAATATGCTTCTCCTGATGAATGTCCACACCTTCTCCTCAGTGTTCCTGCACCTTTCTTGGCCACTGAAATCACTTCTACAGAGTAACCCCTCGTTGTTAAAGATAATTTCATTATCACTTACGTGCTTGTGTGTCCACATTCCAGCTTTGTGAAAGCAGCCTGGTTTCATCAGCAGGACAGATGCTGTGGTCCGAAGGTGAGTGTTTGGATTTGCTTTATTATGGCCTGTGCTATGAGTTTAATTTGAAAGTAGAATTAGGCTGAAATGACCAGATGTCCTAGTTTAGCTGACACAGCTGGGAAAATTGTGGAGTGAGTCCTCCTGGAACATGTCTGGACGCATAGAGGAGAAGAAGATGATTTGGAACAGTCAGCATGGATTTATCGAGGGCAAATCATGCCTGACCAGCACAATTGCTTTCTGTAATGAAATGATGGATTTGTGGATGAGAGGAGAACAGCAGATATCATTTACATCAACTTTAACAGGGCTTTCAGCAGTGTCTTCTGCAGTATTTTTTTATCAAAGCTAGAACATTAGGATATGAGTAGCTATGCAGCTACATTAAAGATCTGGCTGGGTGATTGTGCTCAGAGGGTAGTAGTTAATAGGTCATACTGTATCTGCAGGCATTCAAAAAAAATGGACTAGTGCAGGGGCTGTCTTGGGTTCTCTCCTGTCAGCTTCATCAGCAGCCTGGAGGAGGTGATTGGAGTGTGCTCTTATCAAGTTTGCAGATGACACCAAGTGTTTGTGTATAAGAAGGGGAGGATGAGCTGTTTGCATACTTGAGGGCAAAGCTGCCATTCAGAGGGACCTAGAGATTGTGCAGTCTTCATCCTTGGAGGTTTGGAAGTCTGGACTCTAGCAAGCCCTGAGCAATCTGGTTTGATCTCATTGCTGACCCTACTATGAGCAGGAGGACGGACAAGAGACCTCCTGAGGTTCCTTCTGAGCTCAGTCATCCTGTGATGTTAAAATCCAGCTTAAACATCATTCCTTATATTCCAGCAGAAATCTTTAAGTCACTCCTCCCTTATTTTTCTCAAGGACTGAAGGCTTTACCCTTGAATATGCAAAAAGAAGGGGCCTGAGAAGTTAGTCATTTGTGCCATAGTGCAGAGAAACTCAGATTCTAAGCTCTGCTGTGACCTCTGCTGCAGAATGCAGCATCTTAAGAAGTTGCCTTTGGCACTGCATTGGAGTCTAAGCACTCGTATTAGGATATTAGAGGATACATTCAGATCTTGTCCTTTCAGTGTACATTTTAGTACACATTTATGGATTTCTTTGCAATAATTCTTTTATTTCTGAACTTGCTGATCTTTGTCTCCACAATCTCCTGCAGCTGCACCCTCTGGAATTTTGCTGTATGAATTATTCCCATTACTTTTTAAAAGATCTTCTACTGGCCTGGAGTGCCCCAGGGTATAGCAGTGAAGGGTTTTGTGAACAGCAAATCTGCAGTCAGGTTATCAGTCAGAACACATGCACATTGTAATATTGGCATCTTTGAAATAATGAAGTTAATGATAGTTTTTAAATGGCCAGAGAGGAAAACTGTCAGATATGGAAAGCTGAATACTGGAAGATTCTTAAATTCTTATCTTAATACTTCTACCACCCACAAGCTTATATATTAAAACACAACAGGGAAAAATTAGAAAGAATATTATTTTCATAGCAGTCAATTGCATGAGTGGCTATTTGCTATTCTAGTTCTGGTTACTTCAGAAACAAGAAATATTTTACCCTTTTTCTTTATTTCCCCCCCAGATGTTTTAACTGAAAAAGTCTGAACAATAGCTTTGCATTGTTCTAACAACTGCAAGAAAGTTCATTTTTTTCATTGGCTGTCAAGAAGAGGCAGGAGGAATATTACTTTAAAATCAGAAAACTTGTAAAATGCAATAAATATGTATGGGATAAGTGTTTATTTTTTATTAGAACACAGATTATGGAGTAATTTTTTGACAGACTTAAAAATCTAGCCTAAAAAAAGCTGCACACAAAGACAGTAGAGAGAGTGACAGGGAAAGAAAATGATCACTCTGAATCACAGAATCACCAAGGTTGGAAGAGACCTCAAAGATCATCAAGTCCAACCTGTCACCACAGACCTCATGACTAGACCATGGCACCAAGTGCCACATCCAATCCCCTCTTGAACCCCTCCAGGGATGGTGACTCCACCACCTGCCTGGGCAGCCCATTCCAACAACTCTCTCAGTGAAGAACTTTCTCCTCACCTCGAGCCTAAACTTGCCCTGGCGCAGCTTGAGACTATGTCCTCTTGTTCTGGTGCTGGTTGCCTGGGAGAAGAGACCAACCCCCTCCTGGTAGCTGTGTTGCATATCACTAGTATCATATTCACAGAATCATCAAATGGTGGGGGTTGGAAGGGACCTCTGGGCATCAAGTCCAACACCCACGCAGGTGCACCTAGGGCAGGTCACACAGGAACACATCCAGAGTGGTCTTGAAAGTCTCTAGAAGAACACAAGCTGAATGTGACTTTGAACAACCTTTTTCCTTTCCTTTTTTTTTTTTTTTTTTCCCTTTTTTTCTTTTTTTTTTTTTTTTGCCACCACATACTGGTCAAAACCCAACCTGCTAATGAAGTTCTCTATTTTGTATTTATTTTTTTCCCAACAACGTTTATAAAATTGCCCACAGAAAATAAGGCAAATTAATTGAAAGGGTTCTCAGAGACTGGGACAGGTTTCCCAGGGAGGTGGTTGTACCCCCGTCCCTGGAGGTGTTTCAGGGATACAGGAATGTGGTACTGAGGGACATGGTTCAGCCTCAGACTTTGTAGAGTTAGAGAATGGTTGGACTCAATGATCCTAAAGGTCTTTTTCCAACCAAAATGATTGTGTGATTCTATGATTCTCAACACAGCAAGTATGGAATTGTTTTTAAAACAGTGTGGATAAAGAATTATGGTCATGAATCTGTGAAAACACTGCGCCCAGGAAACTCTGTGTTATGTAATGCATCCTTGTTTATGTTCCACTCGTAACTTCAGAATAAGAAGTGAGTAATTTATGTTTTCCTCTTGCCTCCTGTGTAGCGCTGATTTCACCTGAAGGACATATCAGCCATTATGTCAATAAACACACAATGTAGATGGATCCTTCTGAAACTAATGACAGTCTTTCATTTGGCTAAAAATAGCCTTCAAAAGCCTAAGGAACTCAGCCTTCCTAGGGTTCTCATATCACATTCTTTCCAGCAATCTTAGTTGAGCGCTGTTACAGTATGTGATTGATGTTGGATAATTAAATCCCTATCTGTCTGGAAACCAAGTTTGGTAAGCAGCAGTATTTATTAATGCTGATTCAGAGACCTAGCAGGGTCTGTGTTTGAGTTTGTCTCTAGCAGCAGCAGTGTAAGAGTTATTGATAGCATGGATTTATTTGATAGCTACTCTGGGCCTGGGAGTCATATATTGATACAATTTTTGCTGGTAATAAAATGTCAGATTAAATGAGAACAGCAGCATTCTTATTTTTAATGGTGAGTAAAACTTACTGCCTGCTGCTGCCTCTGACAACATAAGATAAGCCTAAAGGTACATGTTACAAAAGAATTGAGTTCCTTATACAAAGGTGCTTGTCATCTAAACCCTTGATTGTATTGGAATGCCTTAGTGTCCAAAAGTACATCTAGCAAGAAAGAAAATCAGTAATTGCTTTGTAGAGGAGCATAAAACATGGAGCTAACACTGAATTTCTGCAGAAAAGGAGACTGAGGGGAGACCTTCTGGCTCTCTTCAACTCCCCGAAAGGAAGTTGGAGCCAGGTGGGGGTTGAGAAGCTCAAAATGAGCCAGCACTGTGCACTTGAAGCCCATAAGACTTCCAGAATTTGAAGGGAGCCTTCAGGACATCTGAAGAGAGACTTTTAACAAAGGCACGTAGTGACAGGATGAAGGGTAATGTCTTCAAACTGTAAGAAGATGGATTTAGATTAGATGAGAGGAAAAAATTCTTCCCCATGAGGGTTGTGAGGCACTAGAAGAGGTTGCCCAGAGAAGCTGTTTAGGCTGCAAGTGTTCAAAGGCCAGGCTGGCTGGGGCCTGATCTAGTAGGAAGTGTTCCTGCCTATGGCAGGGGGTTTGAACCGGATAATTTGAAGGTCCCTTCCAAGCCAAACCATTCTGTGACTGAAGTGGGCCAGTTTGTGAAAAAATGGTTCAATTTACTGATAGGCCTGGCCAGGAAAAATGATATTAGTTCCATAGAGGGGTTGTAATGACAAGTTATTTCACTCTGTACATAATGCTCTGTATTTAGGAAAATTAACAGTAAAGATCAACAAAGACTAGAGATAGATTGTAGAGCTTTATTAGAGTTATTGACTTGAGTCTGTTCAGCTGCACATTGTTCAGTAACTTGCCATTTTGAGTCAAATTACCTACCTAAATGAGCTGAGCAAATGCTGGCTCAATTTAGTTACATACTATGAAATTTGTACGTTGAGTTATTCATTTTGGTGAATAGTTTGCTGAAGACTAACATTGAAATAGCATTTACCATTATCTTGTTAATAGGCCTTACTGCTTTAAATCTACTAAGAATGCAAATAAATGATAATTCTGCACTCATTAAGCAAATCTCCAGCGACTGACTTTGGTTAAATGTTCCAACAGGCATGTTTAGCACTTCTTTGGGGTTGGTAAAGTTCCAAAAAATCTGTAAATTAAAGTTCTGTGGAGTGCTATAAAATATGCCTAATGAAGCCCTGGATGTAAATTAAGAAGATTTATATTGCAGCATCCTGCTTACGTTATTCAATCTGAATGCTTCACAGGTTTTTATGAAGCAAATAAACTGCTCTTTTTCTGGAAATTCATTTTGAATGGTCACCCTGGATTCATTGGTACATTACTTAGTTCACACATTAAAGACTGAATTGTTCTTTTTAATCTATATATCATACTAAAGTTTTACTGGATAATACCTTTAAAGCCTGGGTACTCCATCTGTAGTAGCAGTAATGCTGAAGTTGCCTGTAGACATAAGTAGTTAAAATGGAGCTGAAAACAGTGGTTATGAATATTCTTCTACTTAAAACTCATGTATTCACTTGAGCCATGTTTCTGATTCCCATTATTCATAGCCAGTGAGCATTAACTGGAAAAAAATTCATTTCCACAGGTCTTTAAATATTATTTATGGAAAACAAATACAAGTTCTCATGTAAACTGGAACCCCACATGGTTCTTCTGTGCAGCTTTTGGGAGAGAAGATAAAGCATAAGTCTGCCCATAGCTGGAGATCTGTCAAAGAACCGCATCAAGTCAATGGCTATGCCTGTAGCCTTAAAAGGGCAAAAACATCAAGAAAGGCATCCTGAGGCTCAGTGATACTCCAGGCAGCTTTCTGGCTGTGGAATTGTTTAGTTCAGGGCAGTACTGCCTGTCACTGTACAGGGTCAGACTTAGTATGTTAACAAATCTCTCCACTGATAATTTGGTTATAGATGAGTTCAATTCAGTGGTGATCAAGATAATTCAAATTTGTACTGAAAAAAAAAACCTATTGTAATTATAGATTTACTCTTGTACTCTTGTTAAATGAAGTAACAAAAGGCAACCACAGAATCACAGAGCAGTCCTGAGGAGAAGGACATGGGAGTGCTGGCTGATGAGATGCTCAACATGAGTTGGCGAAGTACACTTGCAGCACAGAAACCAACTGTGTCCTGGGCTGCATCAAAGGAAACCTGGCCAGTAGGTAGAGGTAGGGGAATCTTCCTCATCATATAGTGACCGGATGAGGAATGATGGCTTCAAATGGGAAGAAAACTGATTGACATTAGACAAGAAGAAACAATTTTTCCCCGTAAGGGTGGTGAGGCACTGGAACAGGTTGTCCTGAGAAGTTGTGGAGGCTGCAACCCTGGAATTTTTGAAAGCCAGGTTGGATGGGGCCTTGAGCAACCTGGTCTAGTAGGTGTCCCTAGTAGGAGATTGGAAGTAAATGATATTGAAGGACCCTTCAACCCAAATCATTCTATGATTCTATGATAATTTTAGTTTGAGGGGGTCTACATGTATAACTGTTTACACCTGTACCTGTTTTAGAATTCAGATCTACTACAAAGCAAACCATCTTTACCTTCTAACTTTTTAATTTGTGCCTATTTTTTCTGGTCCTTTCAAGCTGGAGAAAGTCAGTGCTGTGGAATTCTGAACTCAGTGGTATGGCATAGTGCAATCAAAGCCCAGCATAAATATTCAGTTAGTTACAGAATGATGTCGAAGTAATAGAACTTATAGAATGAAATAATGGCTTGAGTTGGAAGAGACCTTAAAGACCATCTGATTCCAAATCCACTGTCATGAGCGAGGACACAAGTCTCATCCACCCAGGTCTTATACACTTCCAGGGATGATGCATACACAACTGCTCTGGGCAACCCCTTCCAGTGTCTCACCACCCTCATAGTAATGAAAGTCTCCCTAATGTCCAATCTAAATCTATCCTGCTCTAGTTTAAAACCATTACCCCCTGTCCTGTCACCACATGTACTCAGAAAATTACCCTCTCCAGCTCTCCTGTAGCCCCCTTCAACTACTGAAATGTCTCCCTGAGGGATTCTCTTCTGCAGGCTGAACAGACCCAACTGACTCAGCCTGCCAAGAGAGCTGGTAAAGGAAATATTGTAAGTAGAAGTAAAATCTTGGTTGATTTTAAAGTTTTGCATTATGAAATGATAATTTTTAAATAATATTTTTAAACTGTATTGTGAGATTTCCTGAATTTCACAGCGGCCCTGCAATATTTTACAGCATTTTATCGAGCTGTTTTATTGCGCTGCATTAAACATAGGTCAGATCTGTTCCAAAGTGTCTGCTCAACCTAACCATTCCTGCAGTTATTTATTATTTCACCATTTTTTTGCAGATGCTATGAGAAAGATTGAAATATTATTGGTGTGCTGTGCTAATAAACCACTGTGGCATTACAGATCAGGTTGCACACCAGAGATTGTAAAATGCCTCTGAAAGTTGGAGCCAGCTCGAATTGTTCCACTGTGTTTTGTGCCAAAGAATAGAGGAACAGATTAGTGTTTGAGCTTTTGGATCATGTTATGTGATGATGACATAGTACCTCTAGAAACAATTAGGATAGCCACGACTATGAAAACACGGAGCTTAATTAAGGGATACTTTTATAAGAAACAGCTCTTCCAGATTCAGAGTAGAAACCCAAACAACTGAAAATAAATGATGAAGATAAAGTCACTTAAAATGGAATAGCTACACATACATTTGCATGATTATCCACACACTCATTCAGAAATAAGTAATGAATTCTGTCAGAGGAAAGGCTAAGGGGCAGAGTCAAAATCAAACTGCAGTGGCAAGAACTAAGGGGCCCAGCTGGATTTAACCCACCATTCCCATCACTGGAGGTGTTAAAGAGGAGACTGGGTGGGGTGCTTAGTGCCATGGTTTAGTTGATTGGATAGTGTTGGGTGATAGGTTGGACTCGGTGATCTCAGAGGTCTTTTCCAACCTGGCTAATTCTATTCGATCATGAAGACTGTTGTGACTTCAGAAAGTGGCACTCAGAATTGATGGTTCCAGGCATCATCCCAGCACTGCTTGAAGCTGGAGTATATGGAAATAATAAGTATAGTGACACCCGTGGTAGGATATGACTAGACCAGAGGTATGGCCAAGTTGTGTCCAGCTGTGGGATCCCCAGTGCAAACATAAACCTGCTGGAGCAGGTCGAGAGGAAGGCCACAAAGCTGATCAGAGGGCTGAAGCACCTCTTCTATGAAGACACGCTGAGAGGGTTGAGAGAAGAGAAGGATCCAGGGAGACCTTCGTGCTACATTTCAGTATCTGAAGGGGATGTGCAGGAAAGCTGGAGAGGGACAGTTTAGAAGGGCTTGTGATAGGGTGAAGTGCAATGGTGTGAAATTGGAGTGTGAAACTGGTAGATTTAGGTTGGACATGAGGAGGAATTTCTTTACAATGAGAATTTTATAACACTGGAATGGTTTATCCCGGGATATGGTTGAGGCCCTGTCCCTGGAGACATTCAAGATTAGACTTGGGCAGCCTAATCTAGTTGGAGGTGTCCCTGCTCACTGCAGGGGGTTGAACAAAATAATGTTTGAGGGTCCCTTCCAACCTGATGCAATCTGTGAATCTGTGAGTGTAGAACACTATTAATGCAGAAAAACTTATGTGAGAAAAATTCCTGATTTTTATGGACAGAATCCAAAAATCAAAAATTTAATGTAGAGGCAGAACATAATTTAGATTAACAATCTGAGCATTTAAATTCTAGATTGCAAACAAATACACAAGTGAATTAAGACACAATGTAGGCATTTTAACAAGAACAGCTGACAAGAGCCATGATCATGTTGCTTCAGGGGGATAAGGACATAGCTGAATTGTACCAGATTCATAATTCTCCAAAGGATTCTTAAAAGTTCAGGTCCACAAATCCACAACCTCCTTGCATATACCAAAGAGGAGATTGCAATGAAAGCTAAATATTTGTTTGAAATCATATACTCATAGAATTATTTCAGTTGGACAAGACCTCAAAGATCATTGGGTCCAACTGTCAAATCAGTGGTTGTATTCCAACTAGGACTTTGCAAAATTAAAATAAATAAGTGAAGGCTAATATTTACCTTTTAAATTGGTGTCTTTCTTCAGTGTTCTGCTGTAATTACAGTTTGACATCACAGTGTGACAACAGAAAGACCAGACATCTCTATCTGTGAAAGTTAGACAGGAATATTAAGAGGTGGTTTGTGTCTCTGAATGAATAAGAGTTCAGATGTTGACAGACTTTATATTGCTAAGAGGGATGACAGAAAAAAATATTGTTCAGTATATTCATTGCTTTGACAGGCACTACAGATAAACCTTACTGAGAGGCATAGCTCTGTGCAGAGCTAATAAATTATTAATTTGCCCTTTTGAGGTTTGCAGGATCACAGAGTGGCTAGGTTTGGAAGAGACCTCTGGAGGTCATCATGTCTATCTTCCCTGCTTAAGCAGGGTCACCTAGAGCCCAGACAGCTTTTGAATATCTCCAAGGACAGAAACTCCACAACCTCCCTGGGCAACCTGTGCCAGTGCTCAGTCATCCTCACAAGGAAAAAGTATTTCCTGCTGCTCAGATGGAACCTCTTGTGTTTCAGTTTGTGCCCTTTTTCTCTGTTTCTTTTGTCTTGTCACTGGGCACCACCAGGAAGATCCTGGCTGCATCTTTTTTTGTACCCTTTAAGATACTCTGTGAGCCTTCCCTTCTCCTACCTGAAGAGTCTCAGCACATTCTGCTTTTCCTTACAGGGGAGATGCCCAGTCCCTCCATCATTTTCATGGTCCTTTGCTGGACTCCAAAGTATCTCTGTATCTTTCTTGCACTGAAGAGCCTGGAACTGGACACAACATTCCAGCTGTGGCCTCACCAGTGCAGGGCAGAGTGGCAGGATCACCTCCCATGACCTAATGGTAACACTCCTCCTGCTGCAGCCCAGGATACCATTTGTCTTCTTTGCAGCAAGGGCATATTGCTGGCCCATGTTCAATTTGGTGTCCACCAGGACTCCCAGGTCCTTTTCTGCAAATCTGCTTTCCAGCTGGGCTGCCCCTAGCATCTGCCGGTGCCTGGGGCTGTTCCTCCCCAGGGTTCTATGTTAGTTATTCCTGCCAAATGCTGCACTCCTAAAAGTGAATACACAAGACTCTTTGAGACAAGCTCGCGTGTCTTTGCAGTGTGCTCTGCCTGCATGCTGTTGATGATTCTTATATGAAGAGAGGCAAAAACTGAGCAGGGATTCATTTAGGAAGAAGTGAGGCTAGCAGCTACTACAACAAACAATGTTATTACATGTTGTTGTTAATGGTGTAAATATCACACTGGCACACATGAAAGATGAGCTACAAACATGTTTTTGTCACTGTTTTATCAAGCTGTCCTTGAAGGAAATTTAACATAATGCTGCAAACAGCTTTTGAGTCTATTGTTAGTATCGGGGCTGCTGGTGTTGTATTCAGATAGTGCAGCAATAAAACTAGCTCAAAGCTTTTCTAAAATGCCCTACTATAAATTAGGACGGTGCTGATATTTTTAAAGATGCTTGTCTGGCTTAGTAGCAAGTATTAGAAACATGTCATTGGTCTTTGGATATGAGAAGAGCATCTTTGTGTGTGCAGTGCTGAAAGAATTTGAGATTGCTGTCAGCATACATAGACTGTAGAATCATAGAATCATTTTTTTCTTATGGATGACCCTGATTTTCCCTTCCAGTCATAAAGATGAACCTATTTTCAAAGTTGTGTTCATGTCTTGTGGATTTCTGAATGATCTTTGGTCATCCACAGATCTCTGTACTGCCCAGTTTTTATGTTCTCACCAAGTTCTTCTTCCTTGCACTCTACAACAACCTGACAGGAGGCTGTAGTGAGGTAAAAGTTGCTCTCTTCTACCTAGTAGCAAGTGATAGAATAAGGCGGGAGGTTTAGGTTGGTTATTAGAAAGAACTTCTTGACTGAAAGGCTTCCCAAAGGCTGGAACAGGCTCCCAAGGGAGGTGGTTGAATCCCCATCCCTGGAGGTGTTTAAAAGCCACTGAGGTGTGGTGCTGAGGGCCATGTTATACCATGAAGTTAGTGGAACACTGGAACAGGTTGCCAGGGGAGGTTTTTTGGGGCCCCATCCCTGGAAATGTTCAAAGGGAGGCTCAGCAGGGCTTTGGGCAGCCTGGTCTAGTTGAGGATGCCCCTGCTTATTGCAGGGGCTAGTTGACTAGCTGACATTTGGAGGTCCCTTCCAACATAGACCATCCTATGATTCTATGGTTTAGCACCAGACTTGGTTGAGTTAGATAATGGTTAGACTCAGTGATCTTGGAGGTCTTTTCCAACCAAAACTATGATTCTATGATTCTCAACATAATAAGTATGCAATTGTTTTGAAGTTCCAGCACTGTGAGTATGGTGTCATGGTCACTGTTGCATATTAACTAGCTATGTGAATATCTTTACTCTGATTAGCACATTTGAAAACCATGCTTTCAGTTTAATTACTACCTACAGTAATTAAGTTTGGTTGCACAAGTATGTGAGGAAATAAAATCATTAGTTGGAAATGGCCTCTAAGACCAAGTCCAGCCTTCTACCCAACACCTGCATGACCACTAGACCAGGTCCCAAAGTGTCACACCTACTCGTGTTTTGAACAGTTCTACGGATGGTGACTCCACCCCATCCCTAGGCAGCCTATTCCAATGCCCCACCACTCCTGCAGGAAAGAAATTCTTCCTCATAACCAGCCTAAACTTTCCCTTGTGCAGCTCAAGGATCTCTTGTATTATCATTACATATTAGGGAGAAGAAGCCAACACCAGCCTAACTGCAATCTCCTTTCAGGTAGCTGTAGTCCTTTCAGGTAGCAACGAAGTCTCCTCTCATCCTTCTCTTCTCCAGACTAAACAACCCCAGGTCCCTCAGCTACTTCTCACCATACCTGTTCTCCAGACCCTTCATTGGCTTCATTGCTCTTCTCTGGACCTGCTCCAGTATCTCAGTGCCTTAATTCTTTTGGACACCTGCAGTGTCCAAAGCTGGGCACTGTACTCGAGATGTGGTCTCATCAGTGATGAGTACAGGGACATAATCACTTCTTGGCCACACCATTTCTGATACAAGCCAGGATGTTGTTGGCCTTCCTGGCCAGCTGGGTACACTGCTGGCTCATGTACAGTTGCTGTCAACCAACACCCCCAGGATGAATGTATTTGAACTACATTGATTCGTAATCCTGCATGATAAGGAAGATGAAATATCTGCTGAAGTGAGACTGATAAATAAATGCTTAGATTAAAATGATTTTTTGCATCAGAATGCTAAATGCATTAAGTTACATTTTTTTCCCTACTGATTATTTTAATCCTTAGAGAGAGCTCAATATTGGTATTTTACTGAAACTGAAATTTCAAATAATTATGGCAAAGTTCTTGACTTATAAATGGAACATCATCTATCCCCTGACTCTCTTGTAGTGCTCTAGATGCAAGATGCAGTTTTGTTTCATTTTTCATTCGTTCGTTTTAACGTCTGGTTGTTTTCTGTGCTGTTGGCCATCATTAGTAGGAATCTGCCAGCTAAGAGTGCTTCAAGCTCTCTTTCCTTCAGGTACTTGTCTGCTGCTGGGTAATATTCTGAATGTTCATTATTCAGTACCAGCTAATTCCCCAGGTCAGTTCTTTGGTTCATCACTTGGGAAGTGAATGCCATTTACATCACCTGTGCTTTTTTTTGTTTTGGCTTGAGTTTTCTCTCTTTGATGCCTTTGGTCTTTGGTGACCTTTTACTGCTTGAGAACCCTGATGTAGCTTCTTGAATCAGAGGCAATATATACAGGAAAACCAGAAAATCTTTGGCAATTAATTGATTATGAAGGCGCCTCAAATTATCTGGTTGCCTGAGGGAAATACTGTGTTCCCCCAGAACAGTCGCAAGCTGTGCTGCTTTGAAGATTTACAGGAGACGAATGATACGGGAGATTCTGATTCAGTGACCAAGGGCAGATGTTGCTCAAGCAATGGGATTTGTGCCACTCTATTATGTGCAAAATTCAGAACTCAAGATAACATATGACTTTTGTCATTGTCCTTTTAATGAAAACAACGGGACGTGGCTGTGAACACAAATCCTGCTAAGTAAACTCAGGAGAATTAGTTCACTGTACACTTGAATTCCAATTACTGTGGAAAAATAACGAAGCAAGGGAGAATCGTGCCTCCAAATGGCTACAAAATTTTACAGTAATGATATTATCAAGTACTTTTTTGTCTCATTGCTGGATTTCTTTATTCTGTCTGCATTAAAAACTAAACAAACTAACCCATGAAAAAAAAACCCACCAAAACAAAACACCCCAACAACACAAGTTTCTATACCAAAACCTTTTTTTTCAACCAAGTATCTCAATGGATTTTGCTAGCATTGAGTGATCAAGGATCACAATCCTAATGTACTGGAAGAAAACACAGGGGGCCTTAAATCACACCTTCCCTTGGAAACTAGTTACAGAAAATAAAAGTAAGACACTGAGGTGCTCGAGCAGGGCAATGAAGCTGGTGAAGGGTCTGGAGAACAGGCCCGGTGAGGAATGACTGAGGGAACTGGGGTTGGTTAGTCTGGAGAAAAGGAGGCTGAGGGGAGACCTCATTGCTCTCTACATCTCCCTGAAAGGTGGTTGGAGCCAGATGGGTGTTGATGTCATCTCCCTAAGAGCAAATGACAAGAGAGGAAATGGCCTCAAGTTACACTCAAGGAGGTTAATTTTGGACATTAGAAGAAACTTCTTGACTGAAATATTTCTCAAAGACTGGAGCAGGCTCCCTAGGGAGGTTGTTGAATCCCCATACCTGGAGGTGTTTCAAAAAGGCAGAGATGTGATGCTGAGGGACATGGTTTAGCACCAGGCTTGGCAGAGTTAGATAATGGTTGGACTTGATGATCTTAAAGGTCCTTTCCATTCAGAACAATTCTAGAATTCTGTGATTCTATGATTTAAGAGCAGTGAGAAGAACCAAAGCTTGGTTTCAAAAAGAGAAAAGAACAATAATAGGAAGGTAGCTATTAACTGTACTTGAAATTTGACTGCTCTTCTAAAGTTAATCACCTCCCTAAGAACTACTGCACAGTTTTTACCATGACCACTGGTAACCCATGTTTAGTAGTTCATAGACAAAATTAATTTAGAATGTTTAAGAGACACATGGAATCAGATTTAAATCTGCTTTTCACTCTTATTTTATGTAACTGCCTCAACAAAGGCATGAGAAGGTAGAACTTTGTTGTTTTGAAATGCATTGCATTTCAAGAAATGCTATAGATGATGGGTGCAGATTATTAATAGTATTATTAACTACAGTAGTGATGCTAATTTACCATCTTAAAAGTTTTTATATATACTACAGCCTATTGCTTTGTTCGTATTAAGAAGGATTTGTATTGGAGTATCACAGGTTCCAATATAAGAATAGAGTAAACCAGGTTGGAAGAGACCTTCAAGATCATCATGACCAACCTATCATCCAACACCACCTAATCAACTAAACCATGCAACCAAGCACCCTATCAAGTCTCCTCCTGAACACCTCCAGTGATGGTGACTCCACCACCTCCTCGGGCAACCCATTCCAATGGGAAATCATTCTCTCTGTGTAGAACTTCCTCCTAACCTGCAGCCTAAACCTCCCCTGGTGCAGCCTGGGACTGTGTCCTCTTGTTCTGGTGCTGGTTGCCTGGGAGAAGAGGCAAACCTATGCCTGTCCACAACCTCCCTTCAGGTAGTTGTAGAGAGCAATAAGGTCACCCCTGAGTCTCCTCTTCTCCAGGCTAAGCAACCCCAGCTCCCTCAGTCTCTCCTCACAGGGCTTGTGTTCCAAGCCCCTCACCAAGCCCCTCAAATACTGGAAGAGTTCCAGAATGTTTGATTTTGAGCAGTGTAAGACAAAATGCTCTGTTCATTAGTTCTTTTCTTTTGGCAGTGAATTTCTGGATGTGCTTCCTCATGCTGAATCAGAAAGAAAATGTTTTAATCATTTATGTTGTGAAGTTTTGTATATTTATAATTGCTTTTTTTAAATACAACTTCATTTCACTGTTGCTTCATTATTCATAGGTGCATATCCTCCTCAATATATTCAAAGGTGGTGATTATTGACTTACCAGTTTTAGCTGATTAGTAGACAGTAAATATGACTGCTAAGTGTTCTAACAGTGTCAGCACATTTGGGTAGCTAAGTTAATTCCTGACTTGAAGTTTTCCTTTGGACATCTTCAAAAAAAAACCCTACTGTGTGTTTCACAGAATCATAGAACCACACAATGCACTGGGTTGGAAGGGGCCTTAAAGATTATCTAGTTCTAACCCCCTTACCATGGACAGTGACACCTCCACATAGACCAGATTGCTCAAGGCCACATCCAGCCTAGTTTTCAACACTTCCAGGCTTGGAGCCTCCACAACTTCTCTGGAAAACCTGTTGCAGTGTCTTCCCACCCCTATGGGGAAGAATTTCTTCCTTGTGTCTCATCTAAATCCAATTTCTTTTAGTTTGAGGCCATTACCCCTTGTCCTGTCACTCCACACCTTTGTCAAAAGTCCCCCTCCAGCTTTCCAGTAGTCCACTTCAAATACTGGAAGGCTGCTAGAAAGTCTTCCTGGAGCCTTCCCTTCTCCAGTCTGAATAACCACAATTCTTTCAGCCTGTCTTCACAGGATGGGTTCTCCATCCCTTTGATCATCTTTGTGGCCTCCTCTGGACCCACTCTATCAGGTCCTTGTGCTTTTTACCTTGGGGACTCCATAGATGGACACAGGACTCCAGGTGAGTTTTCATGAGAGCAGAGTAGAAGGGGAGCATCCCTTCCCTATGTGTGATCTATGTCTGCAGTTTAAAAATATCTTTTTCACAAAAAACCCACCCAAAAGCCAGAAATACAGCACATTTGTATGAGTAATAACTAAGCTATCAAAAATGACCTCAGGGCCCTGGGAGATCTGGTTGAGGGGTCAGGTGCACAAATAATTTTTACATCGATACCGTTAGTTGCAGGAGGGAACACAATAAGGAACAGGTCAGCCGCTGTAGTCAACAAGTGGCTTAGGGGCTGGTGCAGACGAATGAATTTTGGGTTTTTCGATCTTGGGGAACTTTCTACTGCACCAGGTCAGCTGGTAACAGATGGAGTACATCTGTCCCAGAGGAGGGGAAAGGTCATAATACATGAGAATGGCCTGTCCCCCAAAGGTAAAAAGATTCTGGGAAGGGAATTAGCAAGTCTCATTGACAGGGCTTTAAACTAGCTTCGAAGGGGGGAGGGTCGGAAACCAGTGCCCTTAGGCAGGAGTCTGGAGGTGATAAGCTAGAGCTAGAGGTGAAACCAGCAGCCCAGCTGCAGTGCATGTACACTAATGCACGAAGCATGGGTAACAAACAAGAGGAGCTGGAAGCCTTGTTGCAGCAAGAAAGTTATGATGTAGTTGCCATCACAGAGACGTGGTGGGACGACTCGCATGACTGGAGCGCTGCAATTGATGGCTACAGGCTCTTCAGGAGAGACAGGCAAGGAAGAAGGGGTGGAGGGGTGGCCCTGTACGTCAGGGAGGCACTGGATGCTGTTGAGATGGAGATCAGGGATGATAGGGTTGAGTGCTTGTGGGTGAGAATTAGAGGGAAGACCAACAGGGCAGACATCCTGGTTGGCGTCTGTTATAGACCACCCAACCAGGAGGAGGATGTCGATGAGGCATTCTATAGGCAGCTTAAGGCTGTCTCAAGATCACCTGACCTCGTTCTCATGGGTGACTTCAACCTGCCTGATATCTGTTGGGATCTCAACACAGCAGAGAGGAGGCAGTCTAGGAGGTTCTTAGAGTGCATGGAGGACAGCTTCTTATCCCAGGTGCTGTGTGAGCCTACCAGGGGTAAGGCTATGCTTGACCTCCTCTTCACCAACAGGGAAGGGCTGGTGGGTGATGTGGTGGTCGGAGGGTGTTTAGGCACCAGTGACCACGACATAATAGAGTTTTCAGTATGCAGCCAAGCCAAGAGGGGGAGCAAGAAGACCTCCACTCTGGACTTCCGGAGGGCAGACTTCAGGCTGCTCAAGGAACTAATTCAGAAGGTTCCTTGGGAATCAGCCCTTAAAAACAAAGGGGTCCAGGAGAGCTGGACCTACTTCAAGGAAGAACTATTGAAGGTGCAAGAACAGGCTGTGCCGGTGTGCCGGAAGATGAGCCGCCGGGGCAGACGGCCAGCCTGGATGGGCAATGAACTTTTAATAGAACTTAGGGAAAAAAGAGGGTGTATCATCTTTGAAGAAAGGGGAGGCAACCTACAGAATGTTTAGGGATGTTGCTAGGTTGTGCAGGAAGAAAATTAGGGAGGCAAAAGCCCATTTAGAACTTAGACTGGCCTCTGCTGTGAAGGATAACAAAAAGTCCTTCTATAAATACATCAATAGCAAGAAGAAGGGCAAGGACAACCTCCACTCCTTGGTTGACACGGAGGGGAACGTTGTAACAAAGAATGAGGAAAAGGCAGAGGTACTTAACACCTTCTTTGCCTCAGTCTTCACTAGCAGGGCAGAACGTCTTCCAGACAGCTGGCCTGCAGAGCTGGCAGAAGGAGCCAGAGAGCTGCATAGTTTACCACTGCTCCAAGAGGAAGTTAGAGATCTACTGAGCCGCTTGGACCCCCACAAGGCCATGGGACCGGATGGGATCCATCCTAGGGTGCTGAGATTGCTGACAGATGAGCTGTCCAAGCCACTTTCCATCATTTTTCAGCAGTCCTGGCTCACTGGAGAGGTCCCAGAAGACTGGAAGCTGGCTAACGTGGTGCCCATCCACAAGAAGGGCCGGTTGGATGAGCCGGGGAATTATAGGCCTGTCAGCCTGACCTCAGTGCCAGGCAAGATTATGGAACGGGTCATCTCGAGTGCGATCACACAGCACTTACAGGATGACCAGGGGCTCAGGCCTAGCCAGCATGGATTTAGGAGGGGCAGGTCCTGCCTGACCAACCTGATCTCCTTCTATGATCAGGTGACCCGCCTGGTGGATGTGGGGAGGCCTGTGGATGTGGTCTACCTGGACCTCAGCAAGGCCTTTGACACCGTTCCCCACAGCAAACTCCTGGCCAAGCTGGCAGCCCGTGGCTTGACAGGAGCACACTGCGTTGGGTTAGGAACTGGCTGGAGGGCCGAGCCCAGAGAGTAATGGTGAATGGCACCACATCCAGCTGGCGGCCTGTCACTAGTGGTGTGCCCCAGGGATCAGTACTGGGCCCCATGCTCTTCAACATCTTTATTGATGATCTGGATCAGGGCATTGAGTCCATCATCAGTAAATTTGCAGATGACACCAAGCTGGGGGCAGCAGTTGATTTGCTGGAGGGCAGAGAGGCTTTGCAGAGGGACCTTGACAGGCTGGACAGATGGGCAGAGTCCAATGGCATGAGATTTAACACATCCAAGTGCCGGATTCTGCACATTGGCCACAACAACCCCAGGCAGTGCTACAGGCTGGGGTCAGAGTGGCTGGAGAGTGGCCAGGCAGAGAGGGACCTGGGGGTACTTGTTGATTGTAGGCTGAACATGAGCCTGCAGTGTGCCCAGGCAGCCAAGAAGGCTAATGGCATCCTGGCTTGCATCAGGAACAGTGTGGCCAGCAGGAGCAGGGAGGTCATTGTGCCCCTGTACACTGCACTGGTTAGGCCGCACCTTGAGTACTGTGTCCAGTTCTGGGCCACTCAGTTTAGGAAGGATGTTGACTTGCTGGAACGTGTCCAGAGAAGGGCAACAAAGCTGGTGAGGGGTTTGGAACACAAGCCCTATGAGTAAAGGCTGAGGGAGCTGGGGTTGCTTAGCCTGGAGAAGAGGAGACTGAGGGGTGACCTTATTGCTCTCTACAACTACCTGAAGGGAGGTTGTAGCCAGGCAGAGGTTGGTCTCTTCTCCCAGGCAGCCAGCACCAGAACAAGAGGACACAGTCTCAGGCTGCGCCAGGGCAGGTTTAGGCTGGATGTTAGGAAGAAGTTCTACACGGAGAGAGTGATTGCCCATTGGAATCGGCTACCCGTGGAGGTGGTGGAGTCACCTTCACAGGAGGTGTTCAGGAGAAGACTTGATGGGGTGCTTGGCTGTATGGTCTAGTTGTTGGGTGGGTTGGATTGTTTGATGGGTTGGACGCGATGATCTTGAAGGTCTCTTCCAACCTGGTGTATTGTATTGTATTATTGTATAAGCAAGACATCAGACTCTGCACACACTCCTTAGTGTCGCTCTGAGATTTAGTCTATGATAACCAGTTATCTGAACTAATTCACCTAGACTCATACCAATTAGATATTCAGTTTTATCAGATTACTACAATATTGTTGTAATTATGTAATGGAGCCATAGGCTAAAGTTGCAGCTAACAGGAAAGGAATATATTAAGGGATTTCAATTTGTGCTTGTAAATTGTGTAAAGTTGTGGCTAAGCTTCAGAATCCTTCTGGTGTGGTAAGAGTATTAATACCACCTCACATTCATCATTGCATAGAGAATTGTAGGACAAGAGGGAATGTGTTAAAACTTGAGGAAAGTAGGTTTAAAATGGATATTAGAAAGAAATTCTTTACAGTGAGAGTGGTGAGACACTGGAACAGTTTGCCCAGGGAGGCTGTGTCTGTCTTTTCCCTGGAGGTGTTCAAGATCAGGTTGGACAAGGCCTTGAGCAGCCTGGTCTAGCAGAAGGTGTCTCTGACTGTGGCAGGGGTGTTGGAACTAGATGATCTTTAGGCTCCCTTCCAATCTAAACAATTCTATGAATTTCCCAAATGTCTCAAGAGAAGAAAATCCAGCATTCTCCCTGCACACCTTTTCCAATAGATGTCTACTCTTGCCAAAGTTGTCTAAAATCTCAGTGCCAATGTAAGTAGAACTGATTGGGTACTCTAGAAACATATCACTGTGTATAATAAAAGTTCAGATAATGCTAACAATAGATGCATGGGCACGGTCGATGTCTCAGCGCAATAAAATCTATAGCTTGCTAAAACCCTGTGTCACTTTGCCATTTACACTTTGTCACTTTACACTTTGCCTTTTATCAGGAGCTATGGAATAACAATGTTTTGAGATTTTTCCCCTGGATGAGGATGGAAAGACAAAGTTAAAAATCCATCACAGAGGATAACTTGCTGGCAATGTCCTTTGTTTTCTGAAATAGTAGAGCATGTCTAGTATTTCTACTCCATCTAGGAAGGAGAGTAATAAATGAGGAGCATGGCAGACTAAGTAGCTCTCTCCTAATCAATAATGAGAGCTGTCAATTACAACAAGAGAGGAATGAGGAATGAGCAATGAGGAAAATACTTTAATGTACATGTACTGTAACAATTTTAAAGGTTTTGTTTTGAGGATTGATAAATTCTGTTACCTGATGCTGTGTGGAAGTGGAAGGTGAATCAGCTCTAGATAGCAGAGAGCTGTCAGACTGAGCTCTAGGACAACAGGAAATGGACTCAAGTTGCACCAGGGGAAGTTTAGGTTGAATATTAGAAGAAACATCTTGACTGAAAGGCTTCTCATAGAGTGGAACAGCCCCCCCCCCCCCGGGAAGGTAGTTGAATGCCCATCCCTGTGGGTGTTTAAAAGCTGAAGAGATGTGGTGCATGCTTTAGTTCCAGCCTTGGAAGAGTTAGATAGTGGTTGGACTCAATGATTTTAAAGGTCTTTTCCAATCAAAACAATCCTGTTACAATGATCAAATAGACTGATGGCAAAGGAGCTGTTCACCTTCCCTACCTCCTGTCCTTAAGAAGTTGTGAGAAAGCATAGCCATGAGTTGAAAAAAAAAAAATCAAACAAACAGTGTTGAGAAGAGCTACAAACAAAACAAATTTGAAGTAGGCAATCAAAGCAAAGATCAGCATGTACCTCCTGTAGGGACTAAATGGGCAATAAATAAATATCAGATTGCTACATCTGTTCACGTATCTTCCCAAGGTGTGCTTGAATAAATACACTACTTATTTAAATAGTTCTATTTATTGGAAATGACCATGTTCTGAGGCTTTGCTCTCTTGTGCTTCATTAATTTTTTCTTAATCATGCTTTAGTAATTTGTGCATCTATGGAAATTTGTGATGTTTCATTTTCAGTAGCCTCAGTTTTCTTGAGCTTGCTAACAGGACTTTGCCCAAGATCTTTCTGGCTTTCCTACAGTTTCTTTTCTCCCCCCACTTTCTTCTGTGTTGGGCCTTTTTTTAGCTCCTCTATTTTTTTTTTTTTTTTTCTGATGAATTTGAAAGACAGGGATGTCTTCAGTTGCCAGGAGAAGGTTTTGCTGGTCAGGCTTGTGAGCCCCCATGAACAGCTGCTGTTGTCTTTACGTATTTTATGGTTCTGGATCTTCCCAACAGCAGTGGGGCAAAGCCTTTCCTATGCTGTCTTGCCTTGTACTGTGTTGGGGAGGATCTTTGCTACCTTAAGGCTTCAGAAGTGGGTTTTTTTTTGCTTCTCTGTCTTTTCTTCTTAAAGCCTTTCTGATGTTGTTATGAGTGTCTTTCACATATCAGTGTACTGTGAGCATGATGTACAGCCCTATAATGGTGTTTCCTCTGCACAGGGAGGTGGTTCCTTTGCTGAAGATTGTCATGTGTGCTTCATCAGGATAGTTTTCTGTGGTAGAGGGGGAAAAAACAATCCTGTAGCATGATCAGAGGTGAACAGGTTGAGCCAAGAGTTTAACCAAACAAGATTTTGTTTATCTGATGGCATGTCTAAGAGTAAGGGTCTGCTTTGTGAGGATAAAAGTGGGTTTATTGACAGGATCTATTTTGTATTGAAGGTCATTTAGTGATTTCTCTTTTAGGAGTTCATTGTAGGGAGTTCTATTCTGATAACCACCAGGTTTGTGGATTCAAAGCCCCTGTGGTGGTATTCTGTATTCTCATTAATTTTAAAGTCTAGCCTTTGTCTCTGTACAACTTGCTGTACTGATTCATGGTATTACAGATCTCTCATTCTTGTGGATTTGGTTGAACATAATGGTAACAAGAAAGTTAGGTTCAGCAACATGAAAACATTTGGTCTCTCTGGTAGAACAAAAAATCTGTTGTAGGATCTTCTGCTAATTTGTTTTAAGCAAGATTTCAAACTAACTGTGAGGTCCAGATAAAAATTGTCATATTGATTCCAGGTGATTTTCAGGTCTTTATTTCATATCTGGCCTTTATCCTCTGCTATGAACTTAGTAAATCTAGTTATGCAAAATCTGTGAGGCTATACAGCACTTTTTGGGCAGATTATATGAAATATAGGTACAAACAGGGAAGTGAAAAAAAGAGTTCCTCTACCTAGTACTTCTAGTTAAATAAAGACTTTATTGTCTGTGAGGCTCCCATAGTCCCATTCCTTTGGAAAGTACATTCTTGAGGGCAGCCAAGGAGTTGTTCAATCTCAGAACACTGGTGTGACATGCTGTGATATGCTTCAGCCACACTGGATATTCTGGTGTTGAACAATCCACCTATAAAATCAATCTAATAAATTCTGAATAAATCCTGAACCTAAAAGGAGGTTGGAGTGAGACAGGGGTTTGTTTCCTCTCCGAGGAACAAGTGGTAAGATGAAAGGAAATGGCCTCAGGTTTCAACAAGGGAAGTTTAGGTCTGATGTTGGAAAGAACTTCTTGACTGAAAGAGTTGGAGCAGGCTGCACAAGTTTCTGGTTGAATCCTCATTCCTGGAGGTGTTTAACAGTCACAGAAATGTGGTGCTGAGGGACATGGTTTAGCCCCATACTTGGCAGAGTTAGATAATGGTTGGACTTGATGATCCGAAAAGTCTTTTCCAACCAAAATGATTCTAAGATTCTAAAAACTCGTGAGTGAGAAAAGCAGACTTGACTCAGGAAAAATTAATTTAACTTACTGCCAATTCAAATAGTTTCAGATGGTGAGAAACAACAGTGCCTGTGAGGAGAGGCTGGGGCTACTGCATGCCGGACACAACCAGAACCGGCCAGTCACAGCCAGTTCCAGCAGGCTCTACAATGCACCTCCTGCAGGACTGAGCTGAGCCTGTTGGCAGAGGTGAGCTGCCTCTGTTCACACATATTTAAGAAAGGGCAAGAACACCAATGAACAGTGATGAAAATAGTGTGAAGACAGCCAGGGGAACACCAAGGGCATAGATGAAGGAAAAGGCTGTGCTCCAGGCTGGGAATAGGTATTGCTCAGGAGCCTGTGGAAGATCCCACAGCAGGACGGGTGGACATTCCCAGAGGAAAGGCACCCTGCAGCATGGAGAATGTGTGAGAAAAGGAATGTGGAGGGCAGGGAGAAACCAGCTGTGAAGCCCACCATCTATACTGCTAGGAGTGAAGGCAGAGGAGTCTAAAGGGAAGGAAGGAAGCTAAGCCTGAGCAAGAGCAGGTAAGGTGTTTTCATGTTTGTCTCTTTGCTTCTCACTACACCAATCTATTTTAATTGGCAGTAAATTAAATCAATCCTCCCTGAGTTGAGTCTGTTTTGCTTGCAATAGTAATTGGTAAGTGATCTTCCTGTCTTTATCTTGATCCATGACCTTTCTCATCCTGCTTTCTCTGCCTGTCTGGTGGGCAGTGAGGGGCTGGGTGGACTCACCACAACTGTGTAGTCACTGCCGTCAGCCCTGCAGATAGAAACCTGGGGTGGTTAAAGGAGCAGATTGGCACAGAGCTGCGTGGTGAGCAAATATTGAACTGGCTTGACATATTTGATCTATCTTGTGGAACAGTTTGGATTTTTAATCCCAAAGAGGTCAAAAGAAATAGGAGTATGTACTACCTTGCAAAGATGATAAACTCTTCTCACACATGTGCAGCATGATATTTTAAACATCTAGTAGTGATTATGCATATTTTGTGTAGATAGACATGAAAATCTCAAGTTTGGGGGGTCCTGAAACCAGCCAGAGGGCACAGCTGCTCAGTTATGTTACTATTTAACATATCTTGAAATACAGGTTTATTTCACACTTTGGAAACATAAACCAGTAAGTACATATATAAAAACATGCTTTGCCCTGACAGCTTTAATCACTGTTGTGTTTGTTCTGACCTCATACTTTTCAAGACTGCATAAACACATGTAGTTGCAAATTTATTGAAAAGAACAAAAATTCAACTGTCACAGAGTATTTTAGTTTGGTGGGTTTTTTAAACTCAGTTTAGATACTTCTTGGTTTTTGTTTTTTTTTGTCCTACCTGGATATACATTTATTGCTCTTAAAAGACAGCACTTGGAAACTACTCTTGGCACTAACAAAGAAAATTTTGCTCCTACCATAGTGAGAACATTTATGAATTCATAATCAGATACTTCCACAATCATTAGGCAGAATTGAATCGATAGAATTTTTGCATGAAATATGTCTGCTTGTTCTCCATTAGATCCTGTTGAGTTAAATATGGATTTACATTTTTAACTATATCAAGTTAGCCTCTGCATTTGACACAGCTCCTTTGAAAACAGGCTAATCCAGACCTAAACGGACCAAAATGAATCTTTTGCGTCCGGAGTAACTTTATTTTCTGGCTGACTTGCATCAGAAGTCTGTTTTGTACATGTTCTATGACTTGCATAAAATGCACACAGTAATGAGGCTCATCATTATCATGCTATTGTCATTTCAAAGCATTGAAATGCAAAAATTAGCATTACCATTAGTTCCACAAGTTTTTTCCACATAATGAAAACAATTAATCAGTATAAACTGTATGTTTCAAGTCACTGGCGAGGAATGAATTCATAGCCTCCTTGAAGGTAGTGCTTGCACAATTTTTTACCTTCCTGCATTATGCAGGTATGAAGATTTTATGTATCTGTTCTGCTGCCCAGCCTTAAAAAATGAAGGGAAAATAGAACTCATTCGAGCCGTTTGCTTACCCTGATCATCTCCAATTTTCTCACTCCAGGTTAGAACATATTTAGACATTTTAAAGGGTGGTTTATATAGCTCTGGAAAATAATTTGTTAAAATCATAGAATTGTTCTGGATGGGAAGGACCTTTAAGATCATCGAGTCAAATCATTCTCTGAACTCTACCGAGTCTGGTGCTAAACCATGTCCCTCAGTACCACATCTCAGCATCTTTTAAACATCTACAGGGATGGGGATTCAACCACTTTTCCAGGGAGCCAGTTCCAACCCTCAAGAACCCGTTTAGTCAAGAAAAGTCTTCTAATGTCCAGCCTAAACCTCCTCTGGTGCACCCTGAGGTCCCCTGCTCACTGCAACGTTGTTGGACTAGATGACCATTCTATGATTCTATATTTTCCTCTCATTCTATCACCTCTTCCTAGGGAGAAGAGACCAACACCCACCTCACTGCAGCCTCCTTTGTGGAGTTGTAGAGAGTGAGAAGGTCTCTTCTCAACCTCCTTTTCCTGAGGATGAACAGCCCTGGCTCCCTCAACTGCTACTTAGCTTCTCTAGGATATATATTCCCATGGTTCCATTCTTATTGGAACTAAACCTGTTTGATTTTCCACAGACTTGGGAGAAGTTTATCCACTTACTCACAGAATCATAGGCCTATTTCAGTTCTAAAAGAGCTTTAAGATCACGGAGTCCAACCATTATCTAACTCTGCTCTTGAAAGTTCAGCATGTTCTTTACTTGTTTTTCTCCATAAGTTTTAAAAGCATCATTCATCCTGTCTTTCTCCAATGATGTCTTATAAGCCCCTGATCAGTCACATTTCTCCCTCCTGACTGCCTCCAGCTGATGCCTAGAACTAAACACAGCACTCTAAATGTGGCTTACTAATGTGAGAGAAAAAAGAATACTTTTTAACTTGCAAACGTTGCATGAGATCTCCCTCCTGTGCAAGATGACATTTCAACTTCTGTTCAGTTTGTATGTACTAAATTCCCAGATTGCCTCTGAATTGCTGCTGCCTGACTGGTTACTCCCCACTGCACATAGGTGGTATATTTCTTTTTCTTTGGTGTGGAATGTTATAGGTACTGAGTTCTGCCCAGCTTCCTCCTTATACACCACTCCTCTGCCTGGTTCAACTTGGACTCTTTCTCCCTCCTAGTTGCCTCTTTCAGTGCTCCCCAGGGCTTCACTTCATGTGTCACTTTCATAAGTATTCTCTTTATTCTACCATTCACAAAAGTAAGAGTAAAAACAGAGCCTTGCCTTGCAGAACCGCTCTTGATGCAGCTCTCCTTTTTGACAGGGAACTAGTATTATCCACTCTCCAACTAGAGTTTTCATCTGGTTTACACCCCTTTCATCTGCACCATGCTTTTCTAGCTTGTTTATCAGCATGTCACATCAAAAGAATTGGGAAAGTCAAGTTGCGACATCTGCTGCTTTCCCTCCCTTCTTGGGGTCTCCTGTTGTGCCAGAGACAGGGATTAGATTGATGACTGTGTGTTTATGATAAAGCCATGCTGACTTATTCTCATCTCTTTCTGCTCCTGCCTGTACTTTAGGCAATTTGTTATCATAGAATCATTTCAGTTAGAAAAAGACCTTTAAGATTATCAAGTTCAGACATCAGCCTAAGACCTCCATGCTCACTGACCCATAAAACCATTAGAGTCTTAGGATTATTTTCTTTTTCTTTTTAATGGGAATTGATCTCAGGAAACAGATCTATAACTACAAGTACCTAGCTATTGCCTTTTAAAGATGAGAAGTATGATGCCACTTTTATTGGTTGAAATTCCAAATATCCTTTAGAATTTCTCCAAGGTAACTGCTAAAGGCTCCCACTTGATACCAACTGTTCCAGGGATCTTAGGTCTACATCAGCCTGAACAGAATTAGAAGAACATAACATATTGAATGACTCTCTACACTACTGCTTTCTTCTTCTTAATCTATTCTTGCTGCTTTATGTTATGGATTTTTTTTATTTAATTTCCTGATTAAATATTTACAAAGAGCTGTAACACACAATGACAGTCCCATCACAGTGTTCTTCTCGGATTTCAGGCACTTTATTTCAGCTCCTTCAATTTCATAGTTCCTTCCTCGAATGAACATGATTCACAGAGAATAATAACCTATTCTGATGTATACAAAATAAGCTTATGAAGGCATTTAGTCATATAGTTTCCATAGAATGTTGCCCTTTACTTGAACCATAGCAGTTGTTTGCACAAGAGTTAAAACTGGTTTCATATTTGTATTGTTCAGTCTGGAGAAGAGAAGCCTGAAGGAGACCACATTGTTCACTACAACTCCCTGAAAAGAGGCTGGAGTCATGTGGGGACTGTTCTCTTCTCTCTAGTATAAGGTGATTGGAGAGGAAATGGCCTGAAAGAAATGGCCAGGGGAGGTTTAGATTGGATATTAGGCAAAATATCTTTCCTGAAAAAGTGGTCAGACATTGGAACAGGCTGCACAGGGAGGTTGAGGAGTCACCATCCCTGAAGGTGTTCAAGAAATGTGTGGATGTGGCAATTTAGGACATGTTTTGATGGCCATGGTGGTGTTGACGATAAGATGTGGTGATCTTAGAGGCCTTTTCCAACCCAAATAATTCTGTGGTTCTTTAGGTGACTCATATGTTTGTCTAATGGTGCCCAGATGAGAGCTGCTTATTGTTGGCCCAGTAGTTTGATTTGTTTTTAGAGTAAGTTATAATCTCCAGAGGGGAAAAAAAAACTTTATTGGTGCTTTAAGAGGAGGCATTCTCTAATTTTGCCTTTCCATATGGAGCTTGTATATCATATCCACTTGACAGCGTTCATTATTATAAAGAATTAAAAATGTTTCCCAAGAGACTCACAAAAGCATGGAGCACACAGTTACACCACATTACTGAACTGCAGCCTCAATTTAGGACTGAAAATGTAAAAAGTACAGCTGGATGTTTAAACACTAAGGGGCCAATTGTGATAACCACTTTTGAAGATGGGAAAGCTGCCTCTGCATTCGTACTGGAATCAATGGGATTTGAAAAACAGGATGTTGAGGTAAAATTGCTGAAATGGGGAAGAATTTAGGCAAGTCAGATCCACAAGTTATTCATTTATTTTTAAGTATATATGTATATACAAACATCTTTATAGAGATGTTTTGATATTTAGATACAGAAGAGTTGGAGAGGGACTTCTGACAAAGGTGTGGAGTGACAGGATGAGGGCTAATTCCTTCAAACTAGAAGAATCTGAGTTTCAATTAGACTTGAGGACGAAATTCTTCCTCATGAAGGTGGTGAGGCAGTGGATCAGTAATGGCTCATAGGTTCCAAGGTAACTGATCTTCGTTCATCCAGTGAGGTTGCAGGAGATTCTGAGCTGTGCGTTTTACATCATCACAAGCATTGGAATAAGCTGCCCAGGGAGGTGGTGGATTAATTATCCCCAGAAGTTTTCAAGAAATGTGTGGAGATGACACTTTGGGACATGTTCTAATGGCCATGGTGGTCTTAGGTTGATGGCTGAACTTGATGATCTTACAGGTCTTTTTGAACCAAAACAATTCTGTGATTCTGATTCTGTGTGTAAGCAGAGTCCCTAAACTTGAGTTATTCCATAGCACAGAGAAAGCAATAAATCAAGAACTGTTAATGCTACATGGTAGTGCTGTGGGATAAGAGCAGCTGAGAAGTTTCTGTTTGAAGCATACCACTCTCTGTTTGAACACCACAGGCAGCTCCACAAGTATAAATTATCTCCCCACTAATGAGCATCAGGGTCACACTTTACTTGAGATTCTAAATCCATGTCATTATTCTAAAATGTGCTTGTGAAGAAAGATTCATTTGCTGTGCAGTGAAGGAGCTTTTAGGGATTGCTTTTAAGTGACTTTGATTAACCTCAGCAAGAGCTTGAAATCCTTCAGTGCTGGAACTTTTCACATAGGTTGAAGATTTCCATAAGTGAAGCAAGAGAGAAAAGACTCAGAAACCATAGCAGCCATAGTGTGGTTGTGTAAATTAAAAGAGCTACAAACCTATAATTGATAGAATTATTACCTGTGGGAGAATTCTTACAAAATACCAATCCTGTCGGAATAAAATGGTCTGCTAGGCAAACATGCATATGGAGACACACCTATAGGTATGTCCACATGTGTATATATATCCTATCATTGTGGATATAATATTTGGACTTTTGATGTGACTTCAAAAAGTTAACATCTAGCAAAGGAATTAATGAAGGCACATTGATGAGCATCAGGTGCATTGAATGTCAAATGGTGTTATTTCCCAGATGTTAAAATAGTACTTAATGGCCTTTGATGCAGCAAAATAAAATAGATGTTTTCTTTGATATGCATGTGCAGAACAAAGATGGCTTTGAAGTCTGTTTTTGTGTATTCCTTTAGCAGCTGAAAACTGACATATGATGGTGAACTTGGATTGTTTGGAAGTATGAAAGCACATGAGACATAAAAGGAAAAGTAGGGCAATTTTCTTGACCGAAATGTGATGCTACCTCTGGTGTCAGGGATCTAATTGACTTTACTTGAACTTTCTCAAGACTTCAGGCGATTAGTTTGTTTAAACTAAAGGGATACTGTTGGTTTTGTAAACCAGGAACGTGGTAGAGAAATAATGAAATGCAGTTGGCAAAATGAATGGTTTAAAAGTGACTTCTGATGGATTTAGGTATTGCTGCTGTTTGTTTGTAGGTCTTTGAGAGCACTGACCACCACTGGACAGCAAAACGTAGGCATGTCCCTTGGAAACACTCATGAGTGTCCCACTTGTGAACACATGTCCTACTCTCTTTGTCCCCTGTAAGCAAAGCCATTTCCCATTGGCTCAAAGAAGCCTCTTCCCCATCTTAAGATATGGAAATTCCTCTCAGTCATAATCCCCAATGACATTTTCTTGAGTCTGAGGCCTCAGTGCACAGTGATTGCCCCAAAGGAGATTCCCCAAAGCATTCCCAGTCTAAAATACCTGTAGAAGCAAAGATTAAAAAAAAAAAAAAAAAAAAAAACACCTCTCTTCACTAGTATCTACCTCATTAATACTTTCACAGACTCCTGTCTATTCTGCTTAAACTGCATCTTTTCCTTTTGAAAAGTGAAGCAGGAAGAGTAGTTAGGTAACAGGTCTTCATTAGGAGCTTGCAGCTAATCACAAGCATGAAAGAAGTGGCAGATTGGCATGAAAGATGCGTAGTTCTGCTCTGAGAGATGTGTAATTCTGCTCTGCTTGGGTGCTTAAGAGAATAGGGATCAGATGAGTGCAGTCAAGGCAAGGAAAATGAAGGAAAGAAATGACCAAGTGAGGTTTATTTTGGATATTAGGTAAAATATCTTTACTGGAAGAGTGGCCCAGGCTGCCCAAGGAGGTGGTAGAGTCACTATCCCTGGAGGTGTTCAAAAAACACGGCACTTTGGGACATGGTTTAATGGCCATAGTGGTGTTAGGTTGATGGGTGAACTTGATAATCTTAGAAGTCTTTTCCAACCAAAACAATTCTATGATTCTGTCCCTCAGTGTGGTAGGAAAAGTTCTAGGCTTAGTGGTACTTCCTTGAAGCTTCCTCATGTTTCCATTGTATTCCACTGCTCCAGCAGTGCCTAGAACACCAGCTGCTGTAGGATTGTAGTTAATCCCCTTTTCTGAGTAGGCTCACATCTAGCAGGAAGGTAGTAAACCGTGCCAGTAAAAACTCAAAGTTCAGTCAATCTCTGACACAGGCCCCTTCTTCCCCAGCCATGCATATTGTGTTGTGCAGTGCCTGCCCACTGGCCATTCCTATTGTCCATGCATGGATTCAATTTTATCATGGAACCTTGTCTTTTCTACTGGTGCCTTTGCTCCTTGGTAAAGCTGTTCAGCTCTGGCCAGATCATTACTGCAGAATGGGTACTCTGTGGATGAGGAGCCAATATGTTTAGTAAAGGAAAAAGCCATAGTTCCTATCCTAGGAAAACACCTGTGGAATAAAAAGATATTGGCAGGAGACCCAGCTTTACATTTTGTTTTAAACTTTCTAAAATTATTCAAATTAAAGCTAAAAAATCTCAAAGATATGAAAAGTTAAATAAAAGGACTATGTTACCCTGAATTCTCCGTGGAAGCTATTGTCCTACATAATTTATAGCAAGTTTTTCTTTGATCTTTTATATTTACAGAGGGTATTACTAGTGAATGCAAATTTTAAAGCTAAAATACTCCCATTAATTCTACAATTTATACTTAAAGTAATTATTTGGATTTAGTTTATCTTGAGTTAACATTGTAGTAGCAAACCAGTCATTAAAAAATAAGTTTATGTTCATGTACTGGCAAAATCTGCCTACAAATTTCCATCTCAGCAGCTGGGTCAGGTTCTGTAGTTATGGAAGCTTGCAGATAGTTGAAAATGAAATAGTGACCATTTTAAGATAGCAAAGTAGCTGATACTTAATCTTCCTGCTATTTGGGTTTCCACTTGCCTGGCATCCTTGGAAACTCTGACCTGCTGGTTTTGAATTCACCAGAGCGGTATTGCAGCAGAATAATGAAGCTTGCAGTTGAAAATCTCTGCTTCTACTTGATAATTGAAATAAATAAATAAGAAAATTATTTACAAGAAATAAGTACTCTGTCCCAGACTTGGCACATGGGCTAGAAAATTAATAAAGCCATACCATTCCATCTCTGAGAAACCTAGACCAGTGCAGCCTACAGAGTGCTGTTTCTTACAGACAACTCTGGAAATTTGTCTTAGTTTTCATAGACAGTTATCAGTCAGAGGAAAATCACTTAATTTACATCAGACAACTCACATTACAGTAAAAGGCAACTTTGCATGTATAAAAGACTGGAATCTTCAAAAGACTGGATGAGGATTTTGAGCCTTTGTTTCAAAGGGAAAAAAAAAAAAAAACACCAGCATGTAATGGCCCTTGCCATTTTCTACATAGTGCAGACTTTTGGTGATTCTTCTCCTCAGATTCCTGACCTGGGTTTCATCAGACTTTAAAGGTGCCCAAGCCAAATTCATGAAGTTCGGCAAGGCCAAGTGCAAGGTTCTGCATCTGGGTTGGAGCAGTCCCAAGCACACATATAGGGTGGGAGAACATTCTCTGCTTGAGAGCAGTCTTGAGGAGTGGGTTCAGAAAATGGCCACAAAGATGATCAGAGAGCTGGAGCACCTCCCCTCTTCTGACAGGACAGGCTGTGAGAGTTGGGGCTGTTCAGCCTGGGGAAAGGAGCACTCCAGGAAGGCCTCCCAGCAGTCTTCCAGTACTTGAGAGTGGCCTGCAAGAAAGCTGAAAAGGGACATTTTACAAGGGCTTGTGATGATAAGATGAGGAGGAATGGCTTTACGATGGAGGAAGGTAGATTTAGACAGGATATTAGGAAGCCATTCTTTGCAGTGAGGGTGGTGAGACACTGTAATAGGTTACCCAGTGAGGTCGTGGATGCCCCCTCCCTGGAGGTGTTCTATACCTGGCTGGATGAGGTCTTGAGTTACCTGGTCTAGTGAAAGGTGTCCTTGCCAAAGGTATCATGGCAGGTGGCTTGGAACTAGATGATTGCGAAGGTCCATTCCCACCCAAACCATTAAGTTTAGCGCTGCTCAGATGGTACATGCAGTAACACTAGCATCACGGAGAGCCTCAATCCAGGTCATGACATTGGAGATCACAAACAGATCAGCTTCCTTCATAACCTGAAGCACACCAGCATATTGTTCTATGGAAATTTCTGTAGCCAAAAAATTCTTATAAAGCATAAATCTTTGATGTGAAAATTTGAGTTTCAATCACTAATCTCCCAAACATTGAGGTGTGAGAAGAGAGCTCTCCTGAATGGTCTTCAGAGACTATACTTTGGGATATCAGACTTCCTGGCTGCACAATTATTTGCACAGCCTTGAAGAAGCAAAAAAAATACTCCAGCACAGGAAAACAGGAAACATTTTCAGATTCTGTCCTACAGGAAAACTGAAGAGGGACTTTTGACAAAAACATGGAGTGACAGGAAGAGGGGTAATGGCTTCAAAGTGGAAGAAACTCTATTCAGATTAGACATTAGGAGGAAATTCTTTCCCATGAGGGTAGTGAGGCACTGGAAAAAGTTGCTCCTTCCTGATGGGCATCAGTGTGCCTCAGGCCTCCAGGAGATTTCTGGATGTGCTCAGAAGAGTGCTGGATATCTTCTGGTTTTTATACATTTTCCCCGAGAGTTTGTGGTAGAAGTTGTTCTTCTGCATCTATCTAAGTGTCTTCTTTGAGGGAGTTGCAGGAAATAAATAATTTTATAGAAACCTTTGCTGTTTTCTCACCTAATTTGAAGGAGACAATATCACAGTAACATCCTACAGATCTGTTCTTCAAAAAATAGCTTTAATGAGGATGGGAACCAGCATGAAAATACCTTGTTTTCAGTATGGCAGGTTCTAGGAACTGCTGAATTGCTATATCCCTTGAACTGTCTTCACAAAGCTTGTTCAGTGAAACAAGATTAACACTACAGAATTGGGCAGCATTGAGTATTTTAAGCAGTTATTTCAGGTTTACATTAAATGCAGTTATTTCAGGTTTACATTAAATGCAAAGCACTCAAGGTAATAAATAATGAAGAAGCAGAAAGATGTTCATTTAATGAAACAATCAATATATGTATGACATTTACGTTTCCCTTACTAGCAGACATCCAAGCTGGCCTCCCACTCAGTTTGCTCTAACTGTATATATGAGTCAGCTCCATACATTATTATCAACTCTCTTAATTGGTGTTTCTTGAAGGATTCCTGAGTTTACAAGGTAAAAGAAGACCAGAGATTGATTGACTCTGTATCCCTCAGCATAAAACCAGGAAACAGAAAAGAAGATCAGAAGTGAGTAGAAGAATCTCAGGAATAAGAATTACTTAGGTTAGAAGAACTAACACTTGCAAAGTCAGTTGGTATGAGAAATCATTTCTCAGTTACTCAGATTTGGAGTGAGCGTGATCACCCATAGTTAGAGACACTGACACATTTCTAGGTCTCCATTGCTGCTAAACTTTACTTCCAAGAATATTGTACATTTCTGGGTTTACACAGCAGCTGGGAGAAGCTGCTCTGCAGTACAGTATGGCAGTTTCTGGATGGATAGACACTCTCTGGCACCACACTACCATGAAGAGTGGCTTAATGAAAGCACAACTGCAACCTCTCTCTGAGGAGAGCAGACTTGAAAAGGACTTTTGTTGCTTTTATTCACCAGAAGCAGCAGAATCAGCCAATCAATGAACCAGAAACTCTCTATCTGATTGAAGTTCTGTGTTGGGTCTCTTAGATAATTCCTTCGAACAATAAAAGCAGCTTAGATCTGGTGAGTGGAAAAACAGCCCTTTGATGCCAATCTTTTCTCTTGATTAGATAAGCCTGACTTTTCTGAGGGGCAGGAAGGAGAAGGTAAATTCAGGTTCAAATATATGTGTGAAGTGTGTCACACACTACTGGCTTTTCTGATGATATTCTAGTTTTAAAAAAAAATAAATCAAGATTTTAAAGCATTTTATGAGGCTCTTCTGTTAATAGGATGATATAATTATCTTCCTAGGTATTTGGAAACCTCAAGATTTCTTTTGTTGGAATGACACCTCTCTCTTCAATTAATCTGCTCTACAATACTGAAAAGAGTATATCTACTATGTATTTTTTTGGAAGCGTCACTTCTTTCTGTCACTAAATCAATCATGCAGACTCAACCAGTCAAGTATGTGGTTAATAACAGGCAGGCCAGCTTCCAAAATTAAACTTGGATACTGTGGTCATTTGTTAACAGTTTATACCTATGCAGAAGTAGAAACTTAACAGGAAAGAATTCAAAACTGTTTTTCAATCACTTTCAATTATTTTCTGCTAGTGTGAAGTTTATCCCAAAAGCCTTTACTGGCTTTGGAAACATGTTGTATTCATTTTGAGCATTTTCAGTTACAGGTTTTGAAGCTTTTTGCTGAGATGGTTATGTAATGTAAAATGAAAACAAACCTGATTGTTTTCTGTCTTTCTTTCTCTTTCAATATGCCAAAAACCTTCACCACCATAATAATTTTTAAACTATGTAATAGCAGATGTAAAAAATGGATTAGTTTGTTAATGCCATGGTTCTGAACATGGAAATTGCTTTGGAAGTTATCCCCACAGGATGCATGATGGCTTCATACTAGAGGAAGGTTGACTGAGATGAAACATTAGGAAGAATTTCTTCCCATATGAGTGGTGAGGCACTGAAATAGGTTGCCCAGAGAAGTTGTGGAAGCTCCATGCCTGGGAGTGTTCAAAACCTGGTCTAGTAGGAGGTGTCCCTGTCCATGGCAGGGAAGCTGGAACTAGATGATCTTGAAGGTACCTTCCTACCCAAACCATTCTTTGATTCTATGATAATCTGTGACTTCTCAACACAAGAAGGACATAGACGTGATGGCGAGGGCCAAAGGAGGGCCACAGAAATGATCAGGGGGCTGGAACACCTCTCCTACAAGGACAAACTGAGGTAGCTGGGGCTGTTCAGCCTGAAGAAAAGACTCCACATATCTAATGAAGGCTTTCAAGCACCTGAAGGGGGCTTATAATAAGGTTGGAAAAGGACTGTTCACAAAGGCCTGTAGTCACAGGACTAGGAACAGTAGGTTTAAATTAGAAAAGAGTAGATTTAGATGGGATGTTAGGAACAAGTACTTTACCATGAAGGCAGTGGAATATTTGAGCAGGTTACCCAGGGAGGTCGTTTAGGCCCCATCCTAGGGAATATTCAATGTCAGGCTCAACAGGGCTATGGGCAACCTGATCTAATGGAGGATGTCCCTGTGCACTGGAGGGGGTTGGACTAGATGAACTTTGGAGGGCCCTTCCAATCTAAATCATCCTATGATTCTATGATTCTTCTTTTCTGTTAACTAATAATAATGTATGCTATGTGATGCTATTCTGGATCTACAAAACAATTCCACCTTCCCTTTATCCCTATAAATCAGACTCCAGATTCTCTTTATGAAAACCTGTGGAAAGTCTGGTGGCACCACACTGTAGCATTAGTCATGCTCTGGGGTTTTTGAAACACGGACCTTTCTCCATCTTAATCTCTATTCACTAGTCATTGATTAGCATTTTTGATTTGTTCTTGTTCATACAATACAATACACCAGGTTGGAAGAGACCTTCAAGATCATCGCGTCCAACCCATCAACCAATCCAACCCACCTAAACCACTAAACCATGGCATCAAGCACCCCATCAAGTCTCCTCCTGAACACCTCCAAAGGTGGTGACTCCACCACCTCCCCGGGCAGCCCATTCCAATGAGCAATCACTCTCTCTGTATAGAACTTCTGCCTAACATCCAGCCTAAACCTCCCCTGGTGCAGCCTGAGATTGTGTCCTCTAGTTCTGGTACTGGCTGCCTGGGAGAAAAGACCAACTTCTGCCTGGCTACAACCTCCCTTCAGGTAGTTGTAGAGAGCAATAAGGTCACCCCGCAGTCTCCTCCTCTCCAGGCTAAGCAACCCCAGCTCCCTCAGCCTCTCCTCATAGGGCTTGTGTTCCAAACCCCTCACGAACTTCATTGCCCTTCTCTGGACACGTTCCAGCAAGTCAACATCCTTCAATAACACTGTATGAATTGTGTAGTATTGTAATTGTGAATTTTAACTAATGACACTGAAATTTGGTTTCTCCAATTTAAGAATGCACAGGCCTTGTTTATATTACTTTTTTTTTTTTTTTTTTTTTTTTTTTTGTCCAGAGGGGATGATTCCTCCTCAAAAAAACAAGCCAATATGAATGAATTTGAGAGGGTATTTCACACAGCTGATTCAGCATTCCTTTTCAGAAGTGATGGCTTCAAAATGTGTTTCAGTTCTGAACTCTTTGGTAAGAAAATTAAAGTGAAATCCTCATTTTTTAATTGCAGCAATTAGCAGTTAAAAATATGAGCAAAGTCTAAAATTCCTTAACATTAGCATTTCTAATTATCTACTGCCCCATTTTTACTAAGGGTTATATAGTGATTTAATTGCTTTGTGATAACATGTGAGCTGTATTTGCAGAGTTATTTTTCTTTACTTCTTTCCTTGATTTACATAATTTTGCATAATGTAGGTTAGGGTTCATGTTCTTCTGTAGGGGTTTGAGTTTTTTTTTAATTCCTCACAGCATCAAGCACTGAGAGAACTGCAGATGATTCATGCATTTTTGGGGGGTAAATTTTATATAATGATCTATATTTGGGCCTATTAATCTTTCATCAAGTTAATAAATAATGATTTGAGCGGAAAGAAAGCAAAGGCAGGGATAAAATGATATAGAATTTATGTAGAGTCAGTCTTCCTCAGTTGCTTTTTCTACATTCATATGATCCCATATGAATCTTTGAATTCCAGTGCCTGTAAAAGCTCAGGCTAAGGAGAAGACACATAACTCTAGACTAGAGATTAGAAAGAAATTCTTTACAATGAGGGTGCTGAGGCACTGGAACTGGTTGCTTATGGATAACCCTTCCCTAGAGGTGTTCAAGGTCAGGTTGGATGAGGCCTTGAGCAACCTGGCCTAACGGAAGGTGTCCCTGCCCATGGCAGGGGGGTTGGAATTAGATGTTCTTTGAGGCCCTTTCCAACACAAACAGCTTTGTGAATCTATGAAAAGTGTAAAATCTGAAGTCTTACACTTCAGGCTAATTGCTCTGCTGAAGCAAAGATCACAAAGCAAGTGTATTTTACTATGTTTTGTTTGACTTGATCTTTTCACAGATACTTTAGATGATAATTAGTACATGATAAACATTCAGGTCGGTTTTCTTTTGTCTATGGAATGTACTATAGAGCAGAAATGGATGACAATAGGCTGTTATAATGAGAGGATCTATACAAGCAAAATGAAGGTTCCTGTGTCCGAGTGGCAAATGGAATGTTACTTGAGGTAGAAAATGATGTTGTTGTAGCTCAGTGATGGTTGCACATTTTGAGGTCAATACCTCCTTAAAGAATTACCTGTTTTTCTTTAGTGCAATTTGAAACAAGAAATATTTCAAAGCTATAAATAGAAACAAATACTCTTTAGATCCAAGCTAATCTCAAAGTATGTAGATTACATCTCTGTGTGTTTATCACAATCTGGGTTCAGAAACTATCCTATTGTTGATAAATCTCCATTACAAGGTTAGGATATCTCATTCCTCAAGATAAAATCCCTAGTTCTTAACTGTACCTTGGTCATTGGAGGATGAAAAAAGGCTGGGGTGGGGGGGATCAGAAACTTCTGGAAAATAAACCTTCTTTTTATTTTTTCTTAAATTTGGCTGGCTTAGTCCCACACAGAGAATAAAGCAAAGGTACAAATATAGTGACAAGGCCAAAAATATTTCCCCAATGTTGTGCGGCAAGCGTATGGCTATTTCCTTTTGTGGTCTTTTGAAGCTCTCTGCTGATTCCCTAGGAGTGCTTAGGTGTTCCTTTTTAATAACTTTTTGTTTGTTTTGACTTTTTTTCCCCAATGAACTTGTAATTTCTGATGAGGAGTGGAGAATCTCATCTGTAAAGAGGTGCTGGGCACATACTTTTTGTGTTGAAGCTCCATGGACTCTGCTGAAAGCTTCATGCTTCCTTCCAGGACATAAATACTGACTGTGTAGGAAAAGCTTATTTTTTGTTTTAGGTTACTGAAAGTTGTCATAGAAATCAGGTAGAAGAATCCTGTGGTTATTCTAGATAAATCACTAGGTTTAATGTGAGTAAATAAAAGGAGGTTGTCTTTAGACTGAATAAAGAAAGAAAAAACCAACACCCTTGATTACAATTATTCCAGTTCGGCTTTTCATTGAAATGAGTGTATAAATGGTATGAAAAATATTAAAGGACTTATTTTGTCTTAAATATAGAATCATAGAATTGCATTGTTCTGAAAAGATCTTCAAAATTGTCAAGTTTAACCATTATCTGACTCTACCGAATTTGGTGCTAAACCATGACCCTCATCACCACATTTAGGTGTCTTTGAAACACCTCCAGCGATGAGGATTCAACCACCAATCTGGAGAGCCTGTTCTAGTATTTGAGAACACTTTCAATGAAAAAGTTTCTTATGATACCCAACCTAAACCTCCCCTGGTGCAACTTGAGGCCATTTCCTCTCATCCTATCACTTGTTACCAGGGAAAAGAGAACACCTACCTGGCTCTGACCTCCTTTCAGGTAGTTGTAGGGAGCAAGAAGATGTCCCCTCAGGCTCTTTTTCTCCAGGTTAAACAACCCCTGTGCCGTCAGCTGCTCCTCACCAAACCTGTTCTCTAGACTCTTCATGAGTTTCATTGCCCTTTTCTATACCTGAGTGTCTTTCATGTAGTGAGAGGAGATATGTAGGAGATAGGTTTTTTGGTGGTGTCCTTCCCAAGTACAAGTTTACCAGTAAGAGAGTGAGGCTGGATAAATGAAATGCTCAGTTTCATCTGTTTTTATCTAACATCATCCATTTTATCTCACTTCATCCATTCATAATTTGGCAATACCTCACTATATTGCTCGTGAACAAGCAAAGTTACAGGTTGCTGAAGTTCCTTCTGTGTACTTGGATTTTGTCAGATTTCCTTGCCTCTGTAAAAGGAAGCAGAAAATGTTGGGTTAGCAGTTATGTAGTGGCATGGCTCAGCTTGGTTTTGTGGTTAAATGAGCAGCCGAGCATTACGCTGCTTGTTTTTTTGTGTGCGGCTGTTTTGTTCAGTTTAATGGCTTTTCTTCTTTTGTGTTGCTACTCATTGAAGCATGTCTCTTCTGTGATACGGGACTGGTTGATCTGAAGTCAGTCTAAAGGGAAAACATTCTATAATTCCTTGTGCTTACAGAAAGAGCTTATTCTGATGTGAGGAGCATGTGGTTAAATTCATGAGAGACTTTGCATTGTGCATTTCAGAGCACGGTGCGTGAACCCTTTTGGGTGTGTTACAAACTACACACAAGTGCTTCTGTAATTTCCTCAGGTGTGCCTTGATCACACATCTGACAAAGATATTCTGCTTTGCTGGTCTGTGAGGTTTTCTCTGATGAGTTCTGAAGGACAGGTTCAAGAAGGACAAGGACTTGCGGGAGAGGATAGAGAAAAGGGGTACAAGAATGATAACGAAATTAGAACCTCTCTCTAATGGGCAAAGACTGAGAGACTTGGGGCTTTTTAATCTGGGAAAGAGAAGGCTGAGGGGGGGGATCTCATCAGTGCTTATAAATACTTAAAAAGTGGGTGTCAGGAAGATGCAGCTAGACATTTTTTAGTGGTGCCTAGTGACAGGACAAGGGATAAAAGCAGAAAGTTGAACATAAGTTCCATCTAAACATGAGCAGGAACTTCTCTAATTTAGGGGTGATAGAGCACTGGAACAGGCCCAGGGAGGTGCTGGAATCTCCATCTCTGGAGTCATTCCAAACCCACCTGGATGTGTTCTCATGTAACTTTCTTTAGGTGAACCTGCCTTGGCAGGGAGGTCAGACTTGATGATCTCTAAGGGTCACTTCCAACCTCTACTATTCTGTGGTTCTGTGATAATTCATATATGCCTTTAACAGAGAAGATGATACTTTATGAAAACATGTCTGAGTTGGTATACATACATCAACTGTCAATTGTCTGGGAAGTGATCAGTGTGAGGTAATGAGTTAAGACTCAAAAGAGACACAATTTTTTTTTTTTCCTTTTTCTCCCCCTTTTTTGCTCTTCAAGAATATCATGAATTTTAGCAACTGAGATGTGGAATAAAATCTTAACATCACTTATCTGAATGTTAAGAATCCACACAAATATTACAACAACATATTTGTCCATGATGTACGATTGCAGTCTCAGCAAACTGACTGTTTATTGTCTCTGGTTTGTGCAAGTTCTGCCTCCCCACAGCCACTCCCCCAGACCAGCTTTGTGAGAAATGGAAGGAAATTACCTGTGTCCATACTTAAACCCAGAAATAATTGTATTACTGCAGGAAATATGTTGACAACAGGCATTACTATTGTTAACAAAAAGCAAAATGCAGACAGGAGGTTCTGACAGCTCAGGTGTAATCAGTCTCTGGAGGATCTGGTATTTTCTGCTTTGGATTATATAAATAGAGAGTGTTTTCTTTTTATATTGAAAAACACAGAATATGGCTTTCTCTGTAAAATATTTTGTAGGTGAAAGGACTAAACATGTAATATGTAAAAATCATCAGTTTTAGTAAAAAAATATTAAATAATGCTAATTTCACTGACAAGTTAAATAAAGTGAATTCTTGAGAGCTCTGTAAAATATGAAAATATTACCCTCATTTAACAGGGGGCAAAATGGAGATTTGAAGGCTAGAACAGCAGCATGCAAACTCATCTAGGCAGAGCAGGGCCAGGAGGGAAGAAAAGCAGCTCTTTAGAAAGATGTGATACTTCTTATGCTAACAGTGCTGAGGTGCTTTAGGGAGCTCACTGACAGCTGTCCTTCATTGTGATTAGGAAGAGCTGCATTTTCTTCTGAACTGATGATCCTAGGTAAAGGACAGTAAGTGCAGAAAACATAAAAGGCAGTCCTTAACAGTTGAGGGGTGTTACCTGAATGTTTGTCACTTCCACATAGCATCCTACCTTTGCAAGAGAGAGAAGATGCAGTTTGTGGCAGATGCTGTGCTCTCACAAAAGCTGCAAATTCACAGGGCAGATGGTGAGGTACAAGTAAAGGTAAAAATATGCTGGGAACTGTCAGGAGCCTTATTGTGCTTGGTTATTGAAAAGTAATCTGTGGAATGGCATACAAAGAAATGGAGATGGCAGCAGTTCATACCTGGCCCCAGAGCTCAGTAATACCTTGCTGTTTTAAGCCACATTTAAGAGAATGAGGTATATCCTCTGTGACACAGTGGAGAAGCCGTGCTGCTAAAGCAGTTGCTCTTTAGCAGCAAAGCAGATTCCCAGGCACTGACCTGCACCTGTTAGTCAGACTGGCTAAGAACCAGCAGCGTGACTCTGATGGGCTCAAGAGGAATGTCATCCTATTTTCACCAGAATGAAGCTGGGAGGTAGGCACATTGTCTGCCAGAAACGTTTGCTTATGAATCCAAATCCATAGAATAGAATAAGAAGTTGCATGGAGTAACAAAGCTTTCAAAACAAGGGGCTGAAACCAGACACCTTGACTTCCATATGGATAATCTTATCATTCATTCTGGTTTGTTGTTTTTTTCCCCCTGTTGTGTCTTCATTGCTTCCTTTCTTTTGTCAAGAATTTCAATACAAAATTTGAAGATATTGTGGTTAAAGATTGTGATTACATTTGGAGATATTGTTTTTGAAGCATTCAGAATGTTTTCAAAGCCAGGGGCCTTGAGCAAACTGGTCTAGTAAGAGATGTCCCTGCCCATGGCAGGGGGTTTGGAATTAGATGGTCTTGAAGATTGCTTTCCAACCTAAACCAATTTATGATGTAGTGCTGATGACATTTCTGTTTAGTAGCTTCTGGCCAGTAGTAGGATAAATTATCAGTATGTCCAACATTGATTGGATAAACAGAGCAGTGGGTTCAAAAGACAAGAAACAGAAGAGATTATCATATCTAGAAGAAAAACTGATAACACATATCAATAAATCTGCTGTGCCTCATGGAGCCTGATTCAGAGAGGAAGATCATGCAGCTGTGTGTTTAAAAAGCTTGTCACTCAACTGATGTGTGTGAAAACTGTTGTTGTGGTGTGCAGACACAGAAGGGAAAAAGAAAGTGCTTCTGTTCTGCTGACAGGGAACTGAGCAACAGAAGGAATTGGTGAAGTCAATTCTCAAAGCTTTCAGAGCTAACAGTTTTGTAATTAAACAATTTAATTTGAATGTAGAAAGGGTCTTCATCCTCCTCTGACTAGGTGGGACCTGTGTACTGTTATTTCTAAAAATATTCTTTTAAAAACAGGTATTCAGGCATATCACCATCTCAGCTTAACATGTTTCAGAATTCTGAAACTCCATCTGGTTTTGAGTTTCCCATGTGCTTGTCACATAGAATCATAGAATCAATAAGGTTGGAAGAGAACTCAAAGATCATCAAGTCCAACCTGCCACCCAAGACCTCATGACTGCTTCTGACAGATAAGTGTAATGATGATCCCTTGAGTTCACTCTACAATCATGTGTACTCCAGGGACCAGGCCAAGGGTAACACACTGGACTACCTTCACTTTATCTTCCTCTTCACTGAATATATATTAATGATAAAAACCTCTCCAAGCACATTCTGTAGTCTTTTGGCTGGTGTAAAAGCAAGTTTTGACCTGCTTCTCAGACTGCAACAGGTGTTGGACTATGTACTGCTGAGTTGCCTACAAAAAAACTTGGGTTTATTCTCACACTGGCCTTTCAAATCACCTGGAAAGATCATGCCACTGTTTTCATCAGCCACTTGCTAAAATGCCTTCCCTGAATTAGGGTGTTTGGAATCCCCTTTGTGCTGGGGGATGTATGGAGCAGATTTACTAAGTCTGGTTGGCTTGTGCATGGCCAGATCTGGTTGCCCTTCCTGAATGTCTCACTTCTCCTCACGTGTAAGCAACATTCGCTTGCCTTTCTTTGCTGTACTACAAATGGAGCAAAACATGTACATTTTCAAAAGAAGAAGCCTCTTGAAAAGCAAACACTCCAGTGCACACAATACTCCCCTCAGGGACAGGCTGAGAGGAAGAATGAATCGCACATGACAGCTGTTAGGGTTTGGTTTTGTTTAATGCAGTGTAGGCAGACACTGGAAAGGGTGGCGTCAAAATCCCAAACAAAATGAAACCCATCAACGAGCTACCAGGCAGCTGTGTGGAAATTCACATTGCTGCAGTTGTATTATGCCTGTAGATTAGAGTTAGCATCTAATAGCTGCCATTTTCTTCTTTAGCTGACACAAAATGCCCTATCTTTCTTTTTATTTAACTTGCTTATGTGCCATGTAATGGCTGGGAGAAAGTCCAAAGGTAATGTTCATTGTCACTCTTCATGCCTCTTCCTGCAGCACTTGCTACAGGCAAGTTAGTGAATTTAAAACATAGAGATCTCAGAATCAATCTGAATTCCTTTTCATTTTCAACAATGAGATATTAAGAAATACACCTAAGTAAAATGCTAAGAAATGCAGCAAAATGTAAGCACTGATGATGAAAATATATTTAAAGACTTTATCACTCCTTAAAAGAGTTGAGGGCTTTGATGGGTCTTTGTGTGTGTGCTTCATTCCTCTTTTGCTTTCTGAAGGTCTTCTGTAACCAAGATATGAGGGATGGCAGGGGAAAGGGAATTGGAACTCGGTGCAGATGGAGGGCAGAGCAAGATCTAGGGCCAGCCATCATCTCAGCTAAAAGGCCATTAGAAGTATTCCTCAGCATTATTTTCATGATAGTTAGTCCAGGTACACTCGCTCCTCTCCAAGACATGAGTGATTCCTTTCCTTCCATTAATCCCTGGAGAATCTTTCATATTTACGTGTGAAAATCTGGGTAACCTTTTCTTTTTCCATTTCCATCTCCTCCTTCCTTCCTGTCTTCTTCCCCCTGGAATATCTTGGCTGGGTTGGCAGCCAGAAGTAGGCAGGAGCCTGCTGACTGCAGGATTCTCACGGACAAGTGATAGAGCTTGCTTTAAACACACCAGTACCCGCAGCTGAGCCAGACAAACAGATGGAAAAAAAAAGTAGAAAATAAAGCTGTGTAAGCTCCAATGAGGCAAAAAATAGATACTTCTTAAAGTTTTGTTAGCTCTCTACAGAAACAGCACTCCAGGGAAGGTTCTCTGAATTTTATAGGCCAGGTGTTCACCCGAACAAAAGCAGAAAGAGATGGGTTTAAAAAAAAAAAAAAAAAAAAAAGAGGGGGAAGTTTGCTGCTTTCTCTGTTCTGTGAATTCTTTCACAGAAGAAATCAACAGGGGTCCCAAAATGTAACTCTAAAACCGGCTTAAAAGGCTTCTTTAAAGTGAGTATTTAAATAAATATTGTGAAGGTTTATTTCCGCTTTCCATTCCCCCTACCCTTTTTTTTCTGTTGTAGAGTAATGGTTTTAGTCGCTTCTGAAATATTGAAATTTACTTCTAAAGAGACTTTAAATGACAACAGAGTGTTTTTTTCCTCCTTCACTTTAGTCTCGTATAATTTCATAGAATAGTTTGGATTGGAAAGGACCTTCAATATCATTGGGGGTGCTGGTCGATGAGAAGCTCAGCATGAGCCAACAATGTACACTCGCAGCCCAGAAACCAACCATGTCTGGGGCTGCAGCCCCAGCAGCATGGGCAGTAGGTGAGGGAGGGGATTCTGCCCCTCTGCTCAGCTCTGCTGAGACCCCACCTGCAGAGCTGTGTCCAGCTCTGGAGCCCCCAATACAAGAAGGGACTGGAATTGTTAGAGTGAGTCCAGGGGAGGCCACAAAGATAATCAGAGGGATGGAGCACTTCCGCTATGAGGACAGGCTGAGAGAGTTGGGGTTGTTCAGCCTGGGGAAGAGAAGTCTCTGGGGACACCTTATAGCCAGGATATAGCCAGGGGTTGGCAGGTAAGCACAAAAACATAGGGTCAAATTTTCTGTCTGGTGTAAATAACAGGATGAAGCTTCTACAGAACAGAATTGCCATCAAGAGGACTATTAAGGGATACTATTTGATGGAAGCAGGCTCTGTAATTATGTTTTTGCTTTTCCATAGTGAGAATTTTTCTCAAAAATATTGGATTTATTTTAGTGCTTGTTTGTTTGTTTGTTTATTTGTTTAGTTCTTAGTTTGGAAGTTTTAGTATTTAGAGCTCTTAAAGGTAGTTGAATGATGATCTTGAAGGTCTCTTCCAAGCTGGTTTATTGTATTGTATTGTATTGAATAGCAAAGCTGTCTGCTTGGAGTTTGAAAAATAAACCACATCATCTTTTTTATCTGGAAACTGGAAACAAAACAAAAAAATGGCTGAAGGCTGTTATCTGTCCCCAGAGCTTTTAGTCTAACATTGTTCATGTAGAAGTTTCTGAGGCCATATGGGCACAGTAGGTTCCACAGAATCATTTTCAGTTCCTGTGCTTGTCTGACATATTGCTGTGCACAATCGCAACTTGAAAGGCAAGAAGTTTCACTTGAGGTTTGCTAAAGTGAGTAAATTCCAATAGATTTCTAATAGAAAGTTGTAATATTTCAGTACATGGATAACATGATATTGGTCCTGATTGAGGGGTTTATGGCATGGATGTGAACTACCTGAATTAAAGAATGATATTCCATCCTTAATGAGTGCTTATTTCCTTCCCCTTCCACCCCCTCCCAAACCTGACAGCAGCACAGGTGCAGATACTATATAATCACGTCTCCATCCCTTTCCTTGCACACACAGAACATCAGGCAGTTATTCAGCTAAAGAGCTGCAAACTTTTAAGTAACCAGACTGTAGACACAGATTTCTCCTTGCAAAGAGGAATATATTTGAACAAAGTCTTTTCCATGCCATACTCTGTGATTGGAGTCAGAAGTGTTTGATGCTGCTTGCTTCACAGGTTAGTCTGGTGGTTAATGAGGGAAGTAAGTTGTGCTAACACCCCAGAGGTCTGGGAAAGGGATCCTGGGAAGATGATATTTCTTTTACATGTTGATCTGCTCTAAGCTCCTGCTTTAAATACAAAGAACATCTTTCATAGCCACCCTCAGTCTTGTGACAGTGTCTGCAAGCAATGGTCTGTAGGAAATAAGTGCACACAGCAGATGAGGTTTATAGCAATGATAAGCAGAAAAGGGACTTCACATTTCACTTTGTAGTTTTGCACAGGTGTTCAAATAGAGTTTAGAGCGACAAGAGCCCTATAGCTTATGATAGGGAAGACTTTGCTCATTATATTTCCTCCACCGTGTTATCTTCTTGAGCTAAACTGCTGCTCCCCTTAGCAAACTGCTGCACAGGTGTCTACTCAGAGTTCAGTTTCACCTCCTGACTGAAGAACTGGCAAAGCTGAACTTGGTGTGCAAGAACTGAATTTGCTTTTAATTTCATACAAGAATTTAATTGTGTACTTATAGTTACTCTTGGCAGGAACTGTTCCTTTTAGATGTGTTTTAGGAACTGTTATCTTGTCTGATTGGTTGGATAGGGGTTTTTATATATGTGTGTGTGTATATATATAAACAAGAATATTATTAATTTCCTAGTTTCTAAAGTCAGGAATTTTTTTTTTTTTTTTTTTTTTTTCCCCTTTTTAATTTACCCCTTTACCTCTCTCACAAAAAGACCCCAAACAAACAACCAAAAAACCCCAACCAAACAAACCCACAAACCAAAACAGGTAAAAGGGTCTTAATCCATTATTATTGAGTTCTTAAAACAGCTTATGGTATGTTTTATATGCATATATTTAGCTCCCAGCAGTTAGAAAGGCTTCATGTGGCTGCCTGATGCACAGTGGCAATTTGGATGGGAAATCCGCTTTGCTTTCTGCAGGGAGAGTTAGATAACCTGTAGAGCCTCTCCTGCCTTGATTACTGCTAGTTGATTTTGTTCTGGTTATATCAACCACACTGACTTATTTTAACCTCTGTCTAGTGTCCATCTTAAGAGTCCTGCTGTCTCAGTCCTGTTTATATGAGATAAACTGTTCTTGGTTCCTTAGATGAAAGGGGCTGTGTCCCATAAAAGCTAGGTATTTCTGCTCATTCCTTTTCTTTTTTTCCAGTTTCCTTTCATAGAGAAGGGGGGAAAAAATGGAAAACTGAGTCATTTAGACCTCAACAGCTCTTCCTAAATTTCCCTTGCTGAGCCAATAGAGCATTCCCAGCTAGCAGACATAGAAAGTAAAGAGCCACCTAGGCGCATTAGAATCCATCCTTATCTTCATTTTAATATCTGGTGATTTTGAGTTCATGGAATTTCTGTTTTAAGTTTGATGTCTCAGAATGTATGTGTGCACCAGCTGATTCACTAAAGAAATGGGAAATTCTGGCTCTGTTATGCAAGAATAACAAACCTCTGCTCACTGTGGGATAAAGTCTCTTGTGTGATAATTGGAGGTTCCTGATTAAATGACCGACTGGAAAACAGCTCCTTGGAGAAAGACTTTGGAGTCCTGGTGGACAATAAGTTTTCCATGGTACAGCAATGTATCTTTTTGGCAAAGAAGGCCAACTGTATCCTGGGGTGCATTAAGAAGAGTGCCTGGAAGGTCAAGGGAAGCTCTCCTCCCTTTCTTCTCTGCCCTGATGAGTCCACATCTGGAGTATTGTGCCCAGTTCTGGACTTCCCAGTTGAAGAGGTATGGGAATACGCTAGGGAGTATCCAACAAAGGCTATAGGGATGATGAAGGGACTGGAACATCTGTCTGATGAAGGAAGGCTGAGAGACCTGTGTCTGTTTAGTCTGAAGAAGAGAAAACTGAGAGGAGATCTCATTAATGTTCATAAATATTTGAAGCACAAAACATGGTGTCAAGAAGAAGGGGATGGTCTCATTCAGTGATGCCCTGTGGTAGGACAAGGGGCAGTGGATACAAACTAGAACACAGGAAGTTCCACCTCAACATGAGAAAAATTTCTTTACTGTGAGGGTGAGGGAGCACTGGAGCATGCTGCCCATAGAGGTTGTAGAGTCTCCATCTCTGGAGACTTTCAAAACCCATCTGAATGTGTTCCTGTGTGACCTGCCCTGGGTGACCCTGCTTTGGCTGGGGGTTGCACTGAATGATCTCCAGAGGTCCCTTCCAACTCTTACCATTCTGTGCTTCTATGATTTAGTGACATCTGAAACTCTTTATTTATCTGCATGGAGGAAATTTAATAAACATTTCAAACTAGGAAATAAATTAGATTTATTTTCCACATCTCCTGCTTTTCAGAATTGCTGGTACGTAACCGGAGCTATCTCCTAAAATGTTTGACTCTTGGGCTGTTTTTAAGGGAGTGAGAAGTTGTATCCCTGTATCTGAATTGCCAGGTAGTGCCACCATCACTGGGACAACATGTGCAATGTAAAGAGACAGCCAGATTTCCAGCCTGCTCCTGATTTCCAGGGGCTACTTGTGATTTACATTTAAAGAGCTTTGTGGAAATAAGGAAAATAGAGCAGCATATCATACGTCAAATTGAGGTTGGATACAGTCTGAAGCATTTAGGATTACTTTGGTTAATAAAAAGAACACTCATGGAGACTGCTATGGTATAAGGGTATTAATTTGAAGTGGAGATTATAACTTGATTTTGACACAAGTGGAGTATTAGCCAGACATATCATAGGAAAAGAAGTTGTGGGATGACAGCGTGCAGTCTGACTGAGCATCTGCCTGCAGCATTCTGTAGCAAATTCCAGATTCTAACAGCTGTCAAAAAAAAAAAAAAAAAAAAAAAAAAAGTTGGATTTATTATTAAGGCACTAGGTGGGTATTTACAGTTCTTTATTACTTATTAGTTCTGCTACTAAATTGCTAAAAAGAAAATAGAGTTCTGGTGAGGAGCAGAAGGAAGTTTCTTCTCAAGGGCTTGTCCTGGATTATCCCTTTCTGTTTCAGTCCATATTTTTTTTCTAGGGCAGGAGTAGCTGTGCTGTGTTTATAGAAGCTTACATCAAACACAACTTGTGCTCTTTTCAAATCAGTTTTCAAAACCAGAGAATTCAGAAGCACAAAGCCACCCAACTATATCATCAAGTGACCTACCTCTTGAAGATTTTCCACAGTGCAGCCTGGATGCCATAATGGGAAACACACGGCAGCATAAACATCCATGGAGAAGTGGTGTGGTCAAGAGGTGACTGGACAGGACTTTCTTCTAGGCAAAGATCTGTGTGCTCTTTGCAGCATGTTCTGCAGACTAAGATTCTTTGTTAGGATCAACACACTTAGACTGATTTAGGCTGACTGACTGGGCCATATAAATGTTCAAAAACAACAGAGAAAATAATGCAGAATAGAGAAACATAGATTTGTGTTGGTTGGAAAAGACCTTTAAGATTATCCAATCAAACCATTATCTAACTCTACCAACCCGGGTACTAAACCATGTCCCTCAGCACTACATCTCTGCATCTTCTCAACACCTCTAGGGAGAGGGATTAAAGCACCTCCCTGGGGAGCCTGTTCCAGTCTTTGAGAGCCCTTGAAGTCAAGAAGTTTGTTCTAATATCCAACCTAAGCCTCCCCTAGTGCAACTTGAGGTCATTTACTCTTGTCCAGTCTCTTGTTACTAGGGAGAAGACACTGACTGTTGTGTAAAAGGGGTGAACGGCATTATCAGGCATTTGTAGTGTGGAAGAGAGGAAGATTTTTAGTTAGTTTGTAGAGTGTGATGCCTAAAAGCATGATCAGAGAAAAAAAAAAAAAGAAAAAATAGGGGAGAAGAATAGGGATGAAATCAGTTGAAAATAATTTTGCTAGATTTTGATTGTTGAATAAAAATTCTTGTAAGCAGACAACTGTTCCTCAGTAAAGACTTTGTGTTTTCTTATTCTTATTTAAAACACTGAAGTCATGAAAGACTATTAAATAGCATTACTCTACTATTACTACTCTGTTATTACTTTATTATTAAATTGTAAAGTCTTCCAGAAAGTGCACTGGTAGAATAAACCTATGAAAAGTTAGTGCTAGTTCTGTCATTAGTCCTTTTGAGTTCTGTAAGGAGGTTGTTAAGTGACAAGTTGGTTTCATTGATTAAGTTACCAGAACAAAAGGAATGAATTGCTTCATTACTACCAATACACTTTTTCCTTCTTTTCAGATTATTTTAATTTTCTTTCTTTTTCCTTCCTCTTTATTTTTTTTTCTTGCCACAGTGAAGGAAGTAATAACAATAGATAATGAAATGCATTATTATTGATATTCCCAGACTATATGTGGATTAAAATGCAAGAGAGTAAGTGTGTGTGTGTGGGGAAAGTCAGTTTCTTCTCTAGAAGTTAATTGGTTAAGATTGACCCTCTTGTAGGTCTTTTGTCAACATTTTTGTCTTCCATCTGTGCAGCCACTGCTGCATAACATCCTAATAATTTCAGTGGGTTATTTCAGAGAGAGATTTTTTCTGACACATGCTGCCTCAGGCTTCTCCTGAAAACATCATTCTCCAGATTTTGGCAATCACTTAGTGTCTATCATTCTTTTCCATCCTTCCAGTCTTCCTCTTTGCCTTTTGACTACTTTCCAGGCAGCTGTTCTCATTGTCTGTTCTTAAATTCATCTCCATTTGGGAAAATGCATCAAGTTTGCAATAGATCAGTCCATTTCCAGCTCACTGCCATCTTTTGTTGGCAACAGTAAGTCACACTGCTTGCAGAATACAAGGAATCAAATGTAACTCATTCATGTAGTATTTGTCAACTTTTCTTCTTAGAGCACTTGTCTGATAGATCTTTTCCTCAAGGCAAATGTAAAGCCCATGTGTTCGAGGTCAGAGGAAAGCAATGCAATCACAAACTGGAAGAATAATTTGCAGATGGGATGTATTAATTAAAGGAGAAATTTAGGTTGAGTTGCAAGCATAATCTTTAAGACATCTATTGAATGTAAAAATCAATCCTTCACACACTTCAGATGTTCAGAACTAAGCCATTAAAAAGTTCCCCTGAACAGAAAGAGGCCAGATTTGGCTATTTGATAGAATCGTGTTCAGGCAAAGTATGCAATGTCTTATTGAAACACAGTGCTCAGCCATGCAAGTGAAAAACTGATAATCTGCCTCCTTCATGTGTGAGAATGAAACATGGCAAAAAGATGGGGAGAAACATTATCACTTATATTCAGAACCACAGCTCCGTCACTGCAGCAGCAGCAGGAATCACAGTTCTGTACTTCAACAACAAACTGCCAGGATATTTGTCAGTGTGCAGTAGCAGTTTAATCTTATTCTAGTCATAGAATGGTTTGGGTTGGGAAGGACCTCAAGATCATCTAGTTCCAACATCCCTTGCCATGGGCAGGGACACTTCCTACTAGACCAGCTTGCTCAAGGCCACATCCAACCTGGCTTTCAACACTTTCAGGCTTACAGCCTCCACAAATATTCTGGGCAACTTGTTCCACATGGGAAAGAATGTCTTCCTCACGTCTAATCTCAGCCAAGCTTCTTCCAGTCTGAAGCCATCACCCCTTGTCCTGCCACTCCATGCCTTTCTCCAAAGTCACTCTCCAGCTCTCCCATAGTCCCCCTCAGATATAATAATCATCAGAATTCTCAAGTACAGTGGGGTATACAAGGAAGGGAAGGATGACTAACTAGTTAAGTAGCTTTTTCTTTCTTTTTTTTTTTGTACGTAGAGTAATTAACCGGATGATCTAAACTGCACCTCAGTGTTAGCGGTTTTATTGTTCTCAGGAATTCATTTGTGCAGCTCTTCAAACACACTGGGCTTGAACATGAAAGAGAAGTGGAGCAGATTCTAGTTAGTCTTTGCTGTCTTTGTCCAGGGAGAAAAACTGATTGACAGAATGAAAAGATGGACACGTATTTTCCTTTTACTCAGAGGGAGAAACAATGTCTCTAAATAACCAGACTCTGGCACCTCAGATAACTCTTGCTGGTTTTTGCTTGGCAGACTATTAGAACTGTTTTTCCTCCCTGTTTATTTAGGATTTCTTTTTTTTTTTTTTCCTCTTGCTCTGCATAGCCAGTGCTGTGCATGAATTTCATACAGCACAGCCTGTTATTCAAAGAGCAAATAAATAACCCAGACTCCCAGAGGCTGAGATGGAAGTGGAAGGACAGTGTGTTTAAAGGATGTGCCCATGTTACTGAGATGACAGAGTGTAGCTGAATAAAAAAAAAAAAGAAAAAAAAGAGAAGTGCTTCTGGACTTCCTTTCTTTCTCTAGTTTTCTAAATAGAGCCCAGACATAGGCACTAAAGATCCCCCACATGGTAAAATTGGGAGAGTTAGGTACCTTCAAATGAGATTAGAAAAACTCTTCACTGAAAGAGCAAGCCACATACATCTAGTCAATACTCTCCTAGTGCTGAAGTGCTCTCTGAAGTCTTTCATCTGACTTAGGACTCCAGGCAGACATTTCTTTTCATTTGATTGAAAGAATCCACTCCTGCAGATAACAGTGAGCAACACTCTATTTTCTTAAATGCACTTTTTATAGAAAATGTTCCACTGGCTTGAGAATTGCACAGAAAGTACAAGCATTAGGCTGGGTTTAATACCTTCTAAGGTGGTGTCACAGTTTTGAGTGCTTCAAATCTCTTGCTGAGGTTGTGCTATCAAATAGCTTAGACTCCTAAGATAAAGAAGTGGGATGACTTTTATTTCATTTGGAGGTATTACTTGTTTATTCATCATCCATTTTGCAGTTGCTTAATTATTTGAATTTTTTTCCTGAAACACAGAAATTCCACCTACCCTTATTTAATTAGCCTCCCCTTTCCTCTTTCCCCTAGCCTTATGCTGTCCTTCATTCCAGCAGATTAATTTTTTTTATTCTTCTGTAGCCTTGTACTAATGACAGAGGGAGGGAGTTAAAAATCACAAAAATCAGGTTGTCATAAAAGCTAATGGCAGAAATTTGTTCCTTTCACAAGGTGTATTTACTGCCATGGGATTTATTTCAGTATCCATGGAGGAGTAACTTTCTGCATCTTTATTCTTAGCTTGTTAGATATTTCAGAGTTTTCATGGGAGAAATCAAGACTGAAAGAAATTATTGACAGGATAAAATAGGACTGAAAATGTTGGAGGTAAATTTAAAAAAAAAAAAAAAAGAAAAGAAAGAAAGAAAGAACTAATCTGAATGGTTTGGGGTGGAAGAGACCGTCAAGTTTATCTAATTCCAGCACCCCTGATATGGCAGGGACACCTCCCGCTTGACCAGCTTACTCATGGCTCCATGCAACCTGCCTTTCAACACTTTCAGGCTTAGAGCCTGAACAATTTCTCCATTTCAGTGCCTCATGTCTCGTCTAAATCAAGTTTCTTCCAGTGTGAAACCATTACCCCTTGTCCTGTCACTCTACACCTTTGTCAAAAGTGCTTCCCCAGCTCTCCAGCAGCTCCCTTCAAATACCCAAAGACTGCTGGAAGGTCTCCGTGGAGCTTTCTCTTCTCCAGACTGAACACCTCCAGCTCTCCCAGCCTGCATTCACAGGAGAGGTCCTGCAGCCTTCTGAATATCTTTGTGGCTGCCTCTGGACCTGCTCTAACAGTTCTATGTCCTTATGCCGGGGGCTGCAGAGATGAACACAGGACTCCAGGTGAGGTCTCAACAGAGCAGTGCACAGGGGCAGAATCCCCTCCCTCAACCTGCTGCCCAAGCTGATGGGTAGGCAGCTCATGACATGGTTGATTTGTGGTCTGCAAACACACATTGCTGGCTCATGCTGAGCTTCTCCTTATCCAGCCCCCTGAAGTCCTTCCTTTCAGGACTGCTCTCCATCCATTCTCTGAACTGGTTATCCGAATGTTCATTGTTACTTGGCCATACATCACCCTAGGTTCAGTAGCTATGAAAGCTCAAATAGTTACTCTAAGTACAATTGCTTTATCTCATGTCCTGATTTTATAGATGTGCATTAAAAAGTATTTTCTTTATATTAACTTTGTTTCATTTTCACTTTTTTCCCCCATATAAACTGTAAAGAATAGCCTTTCTTTCAAATCCTTTGTTATCATGGTCTGCCTAATAGTAAATAAAAAAATAATAGAATAAAAAAGAAATATTTGATAGAGAGAAAAGCTGGCCATAGACAAAATGAAAATTTTGCAGTCTTTTACAAGTAATTATAGAACTGTGAGACCATTTCAGCAACAGGCCTGGTGTCATTTGACACACTAAATCATCATGATAGATCTCAAAAGGCCCTAAAGACATACTTACTTAAAGCACTTACAGATAACAGCTACTGAAATGAAATAAAATTAACAAAACCTCAATATGGTCATATTTCCATTCAACTGAATTATTTACAGAGTGACTTGTACTTTTCTGTGCAAAAGATTTAATTCTAGCCTTGTTTTAGATAGCCAGGCTTAATGCTCAGTTGTAGGTTTTTTTCCTGGTTGTGTGCATACTCTCAAAACCCAGCAAAATCATTGTAATTTTGGATTGGCTAATTAAACTTCAGCCTGGACTTATACTATGCTTAAAAGTACCTGAACCATACTCAGTAGAACATGATGTCTGAAGAAGTTATGGCTGAACAAACTCTGTTTGGAACTTAAGGATAATACTCATAGATTCAGAGATTCACAAGAATGTTTTGGGTTGGAAGCTGCCTTTGAAGATCATCTAGTTCCAACCACCCCAGCAGTGGTAAGGATACCTTTCATTAGACCAGGTTGCTCAAGGCCTCATCCAACCCAGCCTTCAACACCTCCAGGCAGGGGCATCCACAACCTCCCTGGGCAACTTGTTCTAGTGTCCAACCACTCTCACTGTAAACATTTTCTTCCTAATATGCAGTCTAAATCCCCCGTCTCAGATGACATTCTGACCTGACAAGAACAAACTTTCACCATCCCTCTATGAAGGATTTATTGGCAACTACTTTTTCTAATATTTTCCCCTTTTATAATTTGAATTAGAGAAGGGATTAAGAAAAAAAAAGTAGTACTTTTTTATATGTGTGTGAATGTGTCTACCTGAAAGGAGGCTGTAGGCAGGTGGGGGCTGGTCTCTTCTCCAAGGCAACCAGCACCAGAACAAGAGGACACAGTCTCAAGCTGCACCAGGGGAGGTTTAGGCTAGATGTTAGGAAGAAGGTCTTCATAGAAAGAGTGGCCATTGGAATGGGTTGCCCAGGGAGGTGGTGGAGTCACCATCACTGGAGGTGTTTAGGAAGAGACTGGATGGGGTGTTTGGTGCCATGGTTTAGTTGATTAGATGGTGTTGGGTGATAGGTTGGACTTGATGATCTTGAAGGTCTCTTCCAACCTGGTCTGGTCTATTCTATTCTATTCTATTCTATTCTATTCTATTCTATTCTATTCTATTCTATATATACACAGAATTATAGAAACATAGAACTGTTTCAGTTGGAAGAGACCTCCAAGATAATTGATTCCAGCCTTCAATACACAGAAAACATAAGTAATAATAAACCACTGGGTCTCTGACTTTATATTCTCATTTTATTTGGGATATACACAGCCATTAAGTTAAGTAGAAGAAATTATATTCCATTCTAAACTGTATTTTTAGTTTCTTTTCTAGCTTTTGAGTGGGAAAACTGATTTATGTTGGCTTCAAATTGACAGATGTATCATGAACCTATAGAAAAAAGAAAAAAGGTTCTGCACAATTTGAGGAAAATTGGGCAAACTCTGAGATTCCATCATTTAAAAAGGGATCCTCTAATGAATTGAGTGGTCTAATTTTCCTGTGCCACTCTCTTCAAAATGGCACAGAACTTCTTTCACATAAATTGAGCTACCTAAGAAGCAATATGTGAAGTGTATTGGGAATACACAAAAGTCAAATTAATCAAATTTAATGTTTCTATTTTCCCTCCTCCAGTCATAATCCAACTGCTCCTGGTTATTGAGTTCAGTATTTAGGCTTCAGCCCAACAAACCACTCATACATAGCTTTGATTTTAGTTTCAATTATATTTACCACGTAGCGCTGCTGCCTACCACTTGATTTACTTTCTTATAGTGTGTGATTTAACACTCCAGAGTTATAATTAATATTTTGAATCAAACCTTTCTTGAAATCAGTAAATTTCAAAAAGGAAGAGTACTAGGGTCAGCAGCATGTCTCAACTGGAAAGCTGAGGTATGTGTGCATAGAGCTGGGGAGCAGAAAGGGCTTTGAGACACGAACAAAAAGTGCAAGAAAATAAGCATCACGAATATGGAAGGTGGCACATTTATACTGAGAAGGAAGAAAACACTTTTCACATTTTTAAAGGCCATTCTGAAGTTAATTATAATTCTACACTCATGACAAATTTTCATAAATAAATGTGCTTTCATCTTAACAGCTCTTTGGGGGTTTGTTGTCTATATATTCCAGAGCAGTAGCCTGCACTGAATATAGGCTTCAGAAATGATCTGCAGTGATCAGACCTCACCTAGTTTGGAAAACAGAAGTGAAAATCACTCCTGAGACAAATAACCTGCTTTTTGTTAAGTGGTCCAGTTTATTTTCACATTTATTTAACAAACTGGTTTCAAAGCTGAGCATTTTAGGGGAGTTATATAGACTTCAGATCTTTGTGAGTAAATCCCTGTGCATATAAAGTGATTCAAATACCACATAAAATAATTCAGTTATTTTTCATGAGGAGCACTAGAATTCATGGCATATTAAGCCTACATCAAAGTAAACATACAGATATTGGAAGCCACTGGAGGATTGCAAATATCACTTGGAAGGTCACTTCTGTAAAATATGCTGGGTTTAGCAACCAATAGAAGAAAGCCCACGAAGGATGTGTTCTAGATATATTCCCCTTGGGAAGCTTTGGATCAGGAGAAGCTTGACTGCAAAATTATATGTGTGTAAAAATAAAAGCAAAAGGAAAAGGAAAAGGAAAAGAAAGAAAAGAAAGGGAGGTTGAAAGCAAATCTATGGATTTATGGAATGAAGTCTTCAGTGTTGCTGTGTTCTGCATGATATGGAGGAATTGTGCTAAGTGGGTTAAACACCCAGGGTGCATTCCTACAGGCTTATTATACCAATTTTATAAACATTCAGGAGGGTTTTGCCAATTGGTGCAACATTTTTACTTCTTTTTTCACTCTCTTCTTGTGAAACCCTACCTGGAGTACTGTGTCCAGCTCTGGGATTCATCAACACTATACAATACAATACAACACACCAGGTTGAAAGAGACCTTCAAGATCATCGTGTCCAACCCATCAACCAATCCAACCCACCTAAACAACTAAACCATGCAGCCAAGCACCCCATCAAGTCTCCTCCTCAACACCTCCAATGAAGGTGACTCCACCACCTCCACGGGTAACTGATTCCAATGGGCAACCACGCTCTCTCCGTGTAGAACTCCTTCCTAACATCCAGCCTAAACCTCCCCTGGTGCAGCTTGATACTGTGTCCTCTTGTTCTGGTACTGGCTGCCTGGGAGAAGAGGCCAACCTCTGCCTGGCTACAACCACCTTTCAGGTAGTTGTAGAGAGCAATAAGGTCACCCCTGAGTCTCCTCTTCTCCAGGCTAAGCAACCCCAGCTCCCTCAGCCTTTCCTCATAGGGCTTGTGTTCCAAACCCCTCACCAACTTCATTGCCCTTCTCTGGACATGCTCCAGCAAGACAACATCCTTCCTAAACTGAGGGGCACTAGGACCTGATGGACAGGTTGCAGAGTGCTGAAGCACCTCTGCTATAGAGATAGGCTGACTGAGTTGGGCTTGCTCAGTCTGGAGAAGACAAGGCTCTGAGGAGACCTTATAATGGTCTTCCAGTACCTGAAGGGTTTGTAGGACTAGGACAAACAACAAGGGTTCTGAAGTAGAGAAGGGTAGATTCAGATTGGACCTTAATGTGTCTTGGGAAATCCAAGTAAAGTGGAGTATAAGTATTTTATAAAATGCTTTCATTAGATTACATTTTTTTGTCCAAAAATTAAAGGAAAGTCTGAAAATATGACTCCTAGAGAAAGAATCACAAAAGGAAGTAGGAGTAGTTTGTGTGATTGTTTTGGTGCATAGAATCCTGGAACACAACATCAGCAGAAAGTACTAGAGGTCTGAGATAGATCAGGAGGGAGCAAGAGCAAAAGGTAAGAAGTTTGATAAAGAAAACTGAGAACCAGAGTATAGGAAAGGCTGAGATGAAGTTTGTGTGGGTTGGCATGAGAACAGACCTTTCATACCTACAATAATTGCATAATTGTTCTAGGGCTTCCTTGTCTTTTATGGAATCTGATTTTGGTTTTTCACTGACTTCATCTCTTCTTGTGGGCTTTAAATCAGACCAGTCATATAAATCATACATTTTAGAAGGAAGCATCTGCAACATTCATTTCAAATAACAGAAATATTTATGTGTGTGCTGCAGATTTGTCTTTCAAAAAACATGCCAGGAGAGAGAGCACAGATAAAAGATGAAGACTCCACTTTGAGGTTGGTGAGAATATATTTAATGAAAAACTGGTATAAATCTTCATGATGAATCCTTTGGTATTTTTAAGGAAACCAGAAAATCAAGTGTCTCCAGTGCCTCACCCCCAGAAAAGTGAAGTTTTCTAGGTACTTCACAAAAAACATTGTTGATTTCATTATATAGAGGAGGAAGCCAATGCATGTATCGGTATATGTGTGGTCTTGTATGTGGTCTTGTGTTATTCCTTTACTAAACAAATTTGTTTATTGGTCTTGGAAGCCTCTTTCTGTACTATCAATAGTGAAAGTATTGGTTTTTTTTCTTCTGTTTCAGCTCCAACAATATAGGGTTGCAATAACGTAGCCTGGAAATGAGTAGAATTCAGATCATAGATTCATAGAATTATTTTGGTTGGAAGGAACCTTTAAAGTCCATCTAAAACAAACCCCCTGCAGTCAGTAAGTTCCACTCCTTGGTTGACACGGAGGGGAACGTTGTAACAAAGGATGAGGAAAAGGCAGAGGTACTTAACACCTTCTTTGCCTCAGTCTTCACTAGCAGGGCAGAACGTCTTCCAGACAGCTGGCCTGCAGAGCTGGCAGAAAGAGACAGAGAGCTGCATAGTTTCCCGCTGCTCCAAGAGGAAGTTAGAGATCTACTGAGAAGCTTGGACCCCCACAAGGCCATGGGACCGGATGGGATCCATCCTAGGGTGCTGAGATTGCTGACAGATGAGCTGTCCAAGCCACTTTCCATCATTTTTCAGCAGTCCTGGCTCACTGGAGAGGTCCCAGAAGACTGGAAGCTGGCTAACGTGGTGCCCATCCACAAGAAGGGCCGGTTGGATGAGCCAGGGAATTATAGGCCTGTCAGCCTGACCTCAGTGCCAGGCAAGATTATGGAGCAGGTCATCTTGTGTGCGATCACACAGCATTTACAGGATGGCCAGGAGCTCAGGCCTAGCCAGCATGGATTTAGGAGGGGCAGGTCCTGCCTGACCAACCTGATCTCCTTCTATGATCAGGTGACCCGCCTGGTGGATGTGGGGAGGCCTGTGGATGTGGTCTACCTGGACCTCAGCAAGGCCTTTGACACCGTCCCCCACAGCAAACTCCTGGCCAAGCTGGCAGCCCGTGGCTTGGACAGGAGCACACTGCGTTGGGTTAGGAACTGGCTGGAGGGCCGAGCCCAGAGAGTGATGGTGAATGGCACCACATCCAGCTGGCGGCCTGTCACTAGTGGTGTGCCCCAGGGATCAGTACTGGGCCCCATGCTCTTCAACATCTTTATTGATGATCTGGATGAGGGCATTGAGTCCATCATCAGTAAATTTGCAGATGACATCAAGCTGGGGGCAGCAGTTGATTTGCTGGAGGGCAGAGAGGCTTTGCAGAGGGACCTCGTCAGGCTGGACAGATGGGCAGAGTCCAATGGCATGAGATTTAACACATCCAAGTGCCGGATTCTGCACATTGGCCACAACAACCCCAGGCAGTGCTACAGGCTGGGGTCAGAGTGGCTGGAGAGTGGCCAGGCAGAGAAGGACCTGGGGGTACTTGTTGATTGTAGGCTGAACATGAGCCTGCAGTGTGCCCAGGCAGCCAAGAAGGCCAATGGCATCCTGGCTTGCATCAGGAACAGTGTGGCCAGCAGGAGCAGGGAGGTCATTGTGCCCCTGTACACTGCACTGGTTAGGCCACACCTTGAGTCCTGTATCCAGTTCTGGGCCCCTCAGTTTAGGAAGGATGTTGACTTGCTGGAACGTGTCCAGAGAAGGGCAACAAAGCTGGTGAGGGGTTTGGAACACAAGCCCTATGAGGAAAGGCTGAGGGAGCTGGGGTTGCTTAGCCTGGAGAAGAGGAGACTGAGGGGTGACCTTCTTGCTCTCTACAACTACCTGAAGGGAGGTTGTAGCCAGGCAGAGGTTGGCCTCTTCTCCCAGGCATCCAGCACCAGAACAAGAGGACACAGTCTCAGGCTGCGCCAGGGCAGGTTTAGGCTGGATGTTAGGAAGAAGTTCTACACGGAGAGAGTGATTGCCCATTGGAATTGGCTACCCGTGGAGGTGGTGGAGTCACCTTCACTGGTGGTGTTCAGGAGAAGACTTGATGGGGTGCTTGGCTGTATGGTCTAGTTGTTGGGTGGGTTGGATTGGTTGATGGGTTGGACATGATGATCTTGAAGGTCTCTTCCAACCTGGTGCATTGTATTGTATTGTATTGTATCTGCAACCAGAACAGGTTGCTCAGAACCCCAACCAACCTGACCTGGAATTGTTTCAGGGATGGGCCTTCTGCCATCTCTCTGGGCAACCTGGGACAGTGTTACACCATCTTCATTGTAAAAAATTTCTTCTATATATTTTCTAGTCTAAATTGACTTTCAGGTATCTAAATCACCCCTTGATCTGTTGCAAAAGGCCCTATTGAAAAGATTGTCACCATCATTCTTATCGACCTCTTTACTAAGTAAAGAAAGGCTGCTGGAAGGTCTCACTGAAGCCTTCTCTTCTCCAACCTGTCTCTTAGCCTGTCTTCACTGCAGAGGTGCTCCAGCCCTCAGATCATCTTCATGGTCTCCTCTGGACCCACTCCAGCAGGATCATGTCCTTTATGTGTTGGGGACTCCGGAGCTGAACCCAGCACTCCAGGTGGGGTCTCGGCAGAGCAGAGTAGAGCAGAATAGAGGGGTCTCCTCTCTTGACCTGCTGCCTACATGGTTGGGCATCAGCCCAGAATATAGCTGGCTTCTGGGCTGCAGGTGCACACTACCGGCTCATGTGGAGCTTCTCATCCACTAATACCCCCAAGTTGTGCTCTGGATCCCTTCATCCCCCAGCTTGTATTGATACTGAGCATTGCCCCAACCCATATGCTGAACAGTGTCCTTTATCCTGTTGAACATCATGAGGTTCACTTGGGCCCACTTCTCCAGTTTGTCCAGTTCCCTCTGGGTGACATCCTGTCCTCCCAAACATGCCAGTTTCATCCCTCAGCTTGGTGTCATCAAGGCTTGGTGTCACCTATCTCTGTGAGAATGTCCTTATGCAGGATGGGTGCAATATTTCTGAAGAAGGAAAAACTGACTCTGATTATTGCTGGTGGTAGACTTCTTGCATACTCAGTGCGACTTTGAAAAGCAGAGTCATGGTCAGAGAGTTGAGCTGTTTGGGTAGTTGCCTGATGTGTTCTTCTCTCCTTTGGAGAAATATGCTAACTGCTTTGCACGAGGATATACTAGTGTCAGCTGCAGAATAGCAACTTTTATGCCTATCTTACCTCACAAGTATGAAGATAAATGACCTCACAGTTGTATGACTTCTTATATGTGTTTTTTCTTCAATTCTTTCCCAGTTTATTATTCTTCCAGCAGCTAAATTCACTCACTGCTAATCTTCCATCTCCCTGTAACTAACTTTATCTTTCTAACAGTTGATTTATCACCAGTGTGAGACTCTTGATTTATGCCAGGTATATTCATCTTTTTCCAAGTCAAAGCAAGGGCAGATTTTTGCTGTATGTTCTGCTGGAACTGTAGATGGCATGAATGCAAACCTTTCAGTGAAACTTGCATGATACAAGCCAATATGAAGGCATTGCCCAAAGGGAGTTATCATAGAATCCTAGAATCTTCTTTGTTGGCAAAGATCTCTAAGATCTTGAAGTCCAACCATTACTTAACTCTACCAATCCTGGTGCTAAACCATATCCCTCAGCACCACATCTCTGTGGCTTTGAAACAGCTCCAGGGATAGGAAATCAACCACCTCTCTGGCGAGCCTATTTTCATGTTTGAGAACCCTTTTAGTCAAGAGGTTTCTTCTAATATCCAAACTAAAACTCCCCTGGTGCAACTTCAGGCCATTTCCTCTCATTCTATCACTTGTTACTTTGGAAAATAGACCAACCCCCACCTGGCTCCAACCTCTTTTCAGAGAGTTGTAGAGGGTCCCTCAGCCTCCTTTTCTCTTGACTAAAGAACCCCAGTTCCCTCAGCTGCTCTCCAGACCCCTCAGCAGCTTCACTGCCTTTCTCTGGACCTTCACCAGCATCTCGATGTCCTCCTTCTAGCAAGGGCCCCAAAACTGAACCCAGTACTCATGTGTTCATACTTGAGAGCTTCCTTTTAGTTTCACATTGTAAGTGAATAGCATGGCACGAGAACATGTTATGTTTCAAATATGATTTTATCTTTTTTTTCCCCCTAATTTTCACTATAGCCTTGCTCTGTATAATACTGTAAGAAACTGTCAGAGCAGCTGACCTGGAAAATAATCTGCTTCATCAGAGTGTGATTCATAGATTCACAGAATGGTTTGGGTCAGAAGGGACCTTGAAGATCATCTAGCTCCAATGCCCCAGTGTTGTGAAATTACAGAATGAAGTTACTGGTGCCTGATAACTTTCTGATATTTGAAGTAGTATTTAAAGCAGAAAGAAGAGGCTCATTAAGACCTGACTTCCCAGAGCTCTTGTCACTATGACATGGCTTTCTTTGCAGAGAAAGCCTGACCTTATGTGCTATTGTTTCTGCAATACCTAGTTCATATGCTCATTTGAAACAAGAAGTAAATTGATCCAAGTGTCTTTCCCCTCCCGCCCCAAATATTGAGATGGGAGAAGGAAGAAAAGAGGCTTCAGTTTCTTACCTTGCCTGGGAAGATCTTGTCTGGGTAGTGGGCACATGTGAAAAAACAAGGCATGTGAAACAAAAAGGGTCTACTGCTGCTTGGCAGCTGTGGCAGTTCTGACTTGAGTCATGACTGCCCAATAACACTACAGAATGAATTAGGAACTGAGCAGTCTAGAAAAGTGATTGACTATGAAAATAATTCACTGTTCTCTTAATTGGAAGAGTGGTCTCAAGAACTGTTTCTTTAAGGAGTTTTCTGAAAAGTAGAAGCAACTGCTGAGAGCATAACATAGCAGCATGTTGTTAATTATTTTGTAATGCAAGGTTTCTACAGGTTTCATAGCTTTTAAATTAATTTCTTTTAAAAGTGAGGAGGGCAGGGAGGTTTTATGAGTATAGTGAATATTTCTGTCCCAGTAATAACTATTAAAAACAATTCTTAGGCTCCTTACAGACTCTGAATCAACAGCCCCTGGATTTGGGGGTTAGATAGTTTCACAATAGTTTCCCTACCTGGAGAAAAGTCTGCTCAGAAAGGCAGAGAAAGCATCTCTTAAATAAGACTGAATTTCAGCTGTGTTTTCATCTGTGCCATGATGGACAGGTGGAATTTTACTTTGAAATCTTAGGTAGATGCTTTGTACATACACCTGAGATTAGGTGGGTGGCACTGCAATATTTGACACTTGTTAGTGATGCAGAAGAATGAGCAAGAGTCACCCTTCTCTCTGGGGGGGAAGCTTTCTCCTGGAATACGTAAATCTGTAAAACTTACAGTCTCAGAGACTAGCATCAGAAGGTGTTGAATGCTGCATTGCTCAGCTTGCAAAATGCTTCCCCTTGCTATCAAGTGACCTCAAGGTTTTCTTCACAAATTTAACTGGAATAATAAGCCTGCATTCACATGTCCCAGTGGCAGCCATGAGGAGAGACAACTTCTTCAAGTTTAAAAGTTCAAATGGTGATGGCTGTACCTTTTAACCTCATAAATGGCTCTTACCTTGATCTCCCTGAGCACATTAGCTTCATCATATTGAAGAGATCATGACATCTTCCGAAGCACCTACGGGGAGCAGTGTCAGTAGTTTACTGACTAAGATGTTCACTGGGACAGCAATGCGACCCAGCTGGGGCTGGTCTTTTCATGCTTAAGTGATTAAAGCTGTAGTTGACTTTTTTCTCTGCAGTAGTACTTAGTGGTACCAGTAGTATTTATTTCATTTAAAGTAACATTTAACTACTTTAAATAAGAGTCATCTTGACTCCTTTGCAGTAGCACCTAGTGGTACTAGTAGTTTTTATGTAAAGAAATATTTAACTCCTTTAAACAAAATGATTGTCTTGACTCCTTTGCAGTAGTCCTTTATTGTATTTAAAGCAGCATCTGACTCGACTAAATACTATTGATTGGCCATTGGAATGGGCTGCCCAGGGAGTCACCATCACTGGAGGTGTTTAGGAAGAGACTGGATTGGGTGCTTGGTGCCACGGTTTAGTTGATTAGATAGTGTTGGATGATAGGTTGGACTTGATGATCTCAAAGGCATTTTCCAACCTGGTTAATTCTATTCTCTTCTATTCTTATCAATACTTAAGGGGTGGGTGTAGGGAGGATGGGACCAGCTTTTTTTCAGTGGTGCCCAGTGACAGCATTAGAGGTGACAGGCACAGATTGAAACATAGCAAGTTCCATCTAAACGTGAGAAGGTCTCAAAGGTCTTTTCCTACCTGGTTAATTCTATTCTATTCTATTCTATTCTATTCTATTCTATTCTATTCTATTCTATTCTATTCTATTCTATTCTATTCTACTCTAAAGTAGTTTTTAGCTATTTACACTAGTATTTAACTACTTTAACAAAAAAAACAAACAAACACCAACAAACAAAAATCCCTAAACCAAACCAAGCCAAATCAAACCCCAAAACATAGCCAGGATGAGAAGCAAGTACATACAGGAGATAAGGCATTACCCCTTCTGTTTAAATACAACTTATGTAGGAGAACTGTGAGTAGAGCTTCTGAAAAACAGAGCAGACATTCTAATATAATGCTCTTTTTGTTGCTCATGGCTTACAGCAGACTCAGATTCTGCCTTGTTAGTCACTAATTGTAAAAAAGAAATCTTTCTGCCTTATCACAGTGAAGGTGTGAATCAGGACAGGATATTGTAGAATGTGTAACAGACAACAAGATCCCGCCATAAAACCTGCACTGTCGCAGTAGTGGCAGCCTTAGCTTCTTCATTAAACTCAAAAGCAGCCACTGATCCTGTTGTGTCAGAAAGGACATATTTAATAAATCAAACCTTTGTGTTGTATTTGAGATAAGAATTGAGCATAATTGGTACCTCTAGACTGAATTAATTGCTTTAGTGTATTTTTTACCTGTCGGGTGAAAGGTCCATTTTAAGGGTCTGTGGAATTGAGACTTGTTCCAGAAACACTCAAACCCAGTCTTGCTTTTAGCTAATGTATTCCTTAAATTAATTTTGTATCTGTACTCATGGTGGATATCAGATTTTGAGCATTTTGGCTGACAGAATTGTTTCATTCTTATGTGTATATATAAATGCACTAAGCTACAAACAGGTCAGGTCTTGTAGGAGAAAAATACAGAGGTCATAGAGATATTTTTTTTCTTCTTTCTGAGGGAGAAATAAAGAGATAAGATAAAGTGGAGGGAAGAATGAGGGGAATATATGCAGATTTGTAAACTACATCCTATTCACCAGTGTTGTTGACCCACATTTGTTTGGTTGCCCCAGAAGTTGTGGATTCTATCCTCGGAGGTGTTCAAGGCCAGGCTGGATGAGGCCTTGAACAATATGGTCTAGTGGAAGGTGTCCCTGCCCATGGCAGGGGGATTGGAACTAGATGATCTTGAAGGTCCCTCTCAAACCATTCTGTGAATTCATGAGTCTATGAAACTGTGATACAACCATTAAGGGATACAGATACATGTGCTAACTAGAATGGCCTCTGCTAGATTTATGAGGAGCTCATGTTAAATGGTGTCACATTTTGCAGTTCAGGATATGTTTACTGGGTTAAAATATGCCCATGATTATAAAATATAGCAAGAAGCTAGGCCCAGGTGGAGCAAAGTTATAACATTTTAAGAAACTTAATCTGAACTGAAATAGGCAAAAAACTCTAAGTAGATCTGGGACTATTATGCCTTTCCATGCTCTCAGTAGAGAAACACTTTTTATTTTCTACTTTCTCTTTTTGAAAAATATTAAATTTAGGATGAATTATGAATGTAGATGGCTTCAAAAACATGAAGCCATCTCTACCCCTAAGAGAAAAGAGTAGCAACTTTAAGCTGTCTAGCAGAACAACTGTTTTCTCATGATATTTATTCATAGAACAATAAGTTTTTACATGAGAGCAGGACCTCTAGGCACTGCTGCTATTCTAATTTATTTAATACAGGGAAGGAATTCATGTTAAATAGGGAGTGCTTTGACACAGAGCTGAATTGATGCCTCTGTGTCTTATTTATCTATAACTGGCCTTTAGTCTTTGCAGTTTTTTTGCAGTCTATATCATTAACTTCACTTAAGCTGATTGCCCATTATATATTGACATGATGTGCTAAGCACTTCAGGAGATTATTTTTTGTCTGCTACTTGAGGCCAGCAGCAGGACCAGGGCTGGGATTATCCCCTTGTACTCAGCACTGGTGAGGCTGCACCTGGAACACTGGATTCAGTTTTGGGGCCCTCACCACAAAGAGATCGAGGTGCTGAAGTGTGTCCAGAGAAGGGCTAAAAATTTGGTGAAGGATCTGCAGAATAGGTCTTGTGAAGAGCAGCTGAGGGAACTAGGGTTGTTTAGTGTGGAGAAAAGGATGCTGAGGGAGACCTCATTGCTCTCTACAACTCCCTGAAAGGAGGTTTGAGCCAGGTGGGGGTTGGTCTTTTTTCCCTAGTCGCAAGTGAAGACAAGAGGAAATGGCCTCAAGTTACACCAGGGGAGGTTTAGCTTGGACGTTAGGAAAAATTTCTTCTTCAAAGGGTTGTCAAGCACTGGAACATGCTATCCCAGGCAGTGCTGGAGTTATCATCCCTGGAGGTATTGAAAAGGTCTGTAGATGTGGAACACAGTTTACTGGTAGTATTATTAGGCTAACAGTTGAATTTAGAATCATAGAATCAATAAAGTTGGAAAAGACCTCAAAGATCATCAAGTCCAACCTGTCACCCAACGCCTCATGACTACTAGACCATGGCACCAAGTGCCACGTCCAATCCCCTCTTGATCTCAAAGGTTCTTTCCAATCTAAGTGATTTGATTCTATGATTCTATGGGATTTCTAAGACCAGGCTGGATGAGGCTTGAAGCAAGCTGGTCTAGTGGGACCAGCCTGGGACCCCATGGCAGGGGATTTGGAACTAGATGGCCCCATCCAAATCAAGCCATTCTATGATTCTGTGATTCTATGATTATCATTGTGTTACATTAGCTGGACTATTTTAGATCATTGCTAATAATAAGCCAAACAATAATGAAAATTATTTTGCTCATAAATATTGCCCTTATATTAGAAGCTGATCCTAGCTTCTATAATCAGCTAATATAATCAGTGAGTGCATCTACAATAATCTTGTTGCAAGGATTGCCACTCCCTAATAGGTTGTCTTCTGTTTCTCAATTTCTATTAAAAAAAAAACCTCATTCACATATATTGTATTAGAAAAATATGATTATGTTCTTAACTACTTCCCTCCCAGTAAAAATAGATAAGAATTTAGAGACTGAGATGTGTGTGAGTCTATATTCTGAGAATTTTCTAGAGAAAAAACTGACCTGAATTAAAAGTGTTGGGCCTTGCTGAAAGGTGAGCCTTGGAGTCAGGAAGTGCTGGGCAGCAAGGGAAAGCTCACAGAAATGGCAATAAGAGACAAATAGGAGGGAGTTATATGGCTGGGATCATTAGTTGACTGAAATAGCCAAGGGGTCTATTGGATGACCCTGATGACTCAGGTAATAGAAATGGGATGAAATTCAATAGCCCAGCATGGAAGGTCATACTCCAGGGGACTAATAACAAGCATTTCTGCAATAAGCTAGGAGCTGAGCAGCTGAGGTGCAGTGGTCAGTCATAGGCTGTCTGTCAGTTCTCAACAGGACACAGTCCAAGGGTCTGATTTGGTAGGTGATATATTTCTAGGGGGAAAAAGGAGACCCACAAAATGGCACAAAGACCTTAGGTGTAACATGAAGCACTGTTTCAGTCATTTTATTTTCAAGACAGATCATTAAGAGGTCCAAAATTGTACTGATAAAGTATCCTGGCTCTTAACACTTAAATTAAAATCTGACTGGAGAAGTGATTTCTTCTATATCAGAAGCATTTTAGGGGGTAAATATAAATATAAGAAGTTAAGTCAATGTATTTTGGTGGGATGCAGACAAACACCCCTTTGCTGTCTGTGGATCAGCTTAATGGCAGATAACAGAACTATGATATTCTGGTTCAGCTTTGTAACAATAAGCAAAAGTGAATTACTATCAAGAACTAAAATGGGTTTGGATCTGACTACCTTTAATAGCAAATGCTGTGACAAAGACAACAATTTGAGCCAAGTCTGCAGCTTTTTTTTTTTTTTTGCTTTTTTTTTTTCTTTTTTAAATTCCTGATACATTCATGGAAAATTGCAAAGAATCAGCAAATGGTCTGAGTTGGAATAAACCTTAAAGATCATCTAGTTCCAATCCCCCTGTCTTAAGCAGGGACACTTCCCATTGGACCAGCTTGACCAAGGAATGATCCAACCTAGCTTTCAACGCTTCCAGGCTTGGAGCCTCCACAACTTCTCTCTTCCAGTGCCTCATCACTCTCATGGGGAATAATTTCTTCCTAATACCTCATCTAAATCCAGCTTCTTCCAGTTTGAAGTCATTACCCCATGTCCTGTCATTCTATGACTTTGTCAAAAGTCCCACTCCAGCTCCACTAGAGGTCCCCTTCAATTTCTGGAAGGCTGCTAGAAGGTCTTCATGGAGCCTTCTCCCCTGGCAGAACAACTCCAGCTCTCTCAGCCTGTCTTCATAGAAGCCATGCTCCAGCCCTCTGCACATCTTCATGGCCCTCCTCAGGGCCATAGTTCCATGTCCTTCTTGTACTGGGGGCTCCAGAGCTAGACCTGGTACTCCAGGTGACATCTCAGCAGGGTAGAGCAGAGTCACAGAATCTCCTCCCTCCAACCCATGCTGCTGCGGATGTGTGATATCCAATCCTCTATTGTCTCAAAACAATGCTCATGGCAGGACTAGGTTGATAGCTCATAATGACTCTATTGTCTCAAAACAATGCATCCAGCAGGGCAAGGCTAATAGCCCATAATGAGTCTATTGTCTCGAAGAAAGTGTGACACATCTGGTCTTGAATAGACAGGGTGATGGCTTTAAAACTCTGGATGAGAGCCACTGACTTAACAAGGAAAAGAGATACTTCCTGCAGAGGTGGGAATTCCCTCCTTAAAACGATGTGTAACAGCATAATGCACTGCAGGAACCTGCTGCACACCTCCCTTTGTGATTTGCAGAGGCTGTTCCCCTCCTCACTGAAAGAGTATAAAAGAACCACCACTTCCAGGGCCCATATACTGCATCTACCACAGAAGACTCTGCTGGGCTGTACACCTGCTACGGAAGGACTTGGACTCTGTATCCAAGAACTGGTGATATCTTTCTTTCTCTGACTTCTTAACTTTCTCTCTTTTGCCCTCTCATTTTTCTCCTCATTTTCCCTCTGCTCTAGTCCATTACAGAAAGCTTTCATCAGCACCCAACTCTTCAGCCATTTGGTGTTGCTTTATTGTCCTTTACTCCAAGGGAACTTCTGAATCTTAACACAACCCTGCTGCTGCCCAGGGCCGGCTCAGGGTTCCAGGTTGTGATAGAATGCAGCCCAGGACGCAGTTGGCTTCTGGGCTGCAGGTGCACACTGCCAGCTCATGCTGAACTTCTCCTCAACTAGCACTCACTTTAACTGAGGATTTGGCCCCAAGCTCTGTATAAACTTCACAGAAAATGAAAAACGACCTTCCTTGACCTAGACAATTAATATTTTGATACTCATAAAGAGCCATTAGCATGTGTCTGTGACAGATGTAAAAAAGTTGCAGGAGGAAGAAGTTTTAAAGAGGAATGATAAGGAGACAAGTTTTGACTTGTACATAGACTTTAGCCAGACAGGCAGGATTATTTTTTTTACAAGATCTTGTGAGTGAAGGTAAAATGGGGGGAAAAAGAACCCTTGATTTTGGGGCTAAATGTGTTGGTTAAGATAAGTGAATCTTAGAATGGAAGAATAATTATTCAGGAATGCAGAGATGTTCAAAGGCAGCTTCAGGAATTTATTTCTGACACGGTAACTGAGTAATTATCAATGACATGATGATTATTGCCATGAACCCACTCAAGGAGGAGTAGTTATTTGCTCCTTATTTGTATGTAGTACAGTGAGTAGCAGGCTCATTAGCTTTGCCTGTGGTCAGCAGAGCAAAAGGATATGAGGGAGGAAATTAGCTCTCCCAGTGGTGGAAGGCTCTGACACCTGCCATGGCTCTTTTCCTGACTTGCGATTGCCGCCTCAGTTTGCTACTCTTGCTGAATGCTCCCCCTAACTCTGGGCACATGGTAATTCACATGTGAGCACTTAATTAATTGCTTCATTTAATCAGTGTGTGTGCAGAAAAGCCTTATGCTAGCAGTATTTCTCCTCAGGAGAGCTTGCCCATTTGAGAGGCATGGTCTCTATGTCCCCTGATAGCAATTAACAACTACCGAATTGCTCCCGCTGAATAATCATGAAATTCGTCTGTCTCGGATCATTTCGTGTGGTCTAATAGTGCTTAAATTTAGTATCTTGCCAATCTGGGGCCCATCAGAATCGACAGTGATTTCATATCCTAATTTAAAGGCTATGAAATGACCTCCTGCTTGGTGTTTACCTATTCCTACCTTCTTGAGTGTTTGGGGAAAAAATTGAAATTTTGGAAGTTAAACAAAGAGCTTTTACATTAAAAGCCTTTTCTAAATGGAGCCCAGGAAAAAATAACAATAAATAACAGCAAATATCGGCATGGATTTCTGCTTCTGACTTCCAGTACCTGAAGGGAACCTACAGGAAGGCAGAGAGGGACATTTCATAAGGGTGTCTAGAGACAGATCAAGGGGGGATGGATTTAAGCTGAGGGAGAGTAGGTTTAGACTGGATCTTAGGACAAAGTTCTTCAGTGTGAGGGTGGTGAGACTCTGGAATAGGTTAATCTGAGAGATTGTGGATGCCTCCTCCCTGGGCACATGCAAAGACGGTTGGATGAGCCTTGGGCGATCAATGCAATGCAATGCAATGCAATGCAATACAATACAATACACCAGGATGAAAGAGACCTTCAAGATCATCGTGTCCAACCCATCAACCAATCCAACCCACCTAAATAACTAAACCATGGCACCAAGCACCCCATCAAGTCTCCTCCTCAACACCTCCAATGAAGGTGACTCCACCACCTCCACGGGCAGCCCATTCCAATGGGCAGTCACTCTCACTGTATAGAACGTCTTCCTAACATCCAGCCTAAACCTCCCCTGGTGCAGCCTGAGACTGTGTCCTCTAGTTCTGGTACTGGCTGCCTGGGAGAAGAGACCAACCTCTGCCTGTCTACAACCTTCCTTCAGGTAGTTGTAGAGAGCAATAAGGTCACCCCTGAGTCTCCTCTTCTCAAGTCTAGTTGAGAGGCATCCTTGCTCACGGCAGGGAGATTGGAGTAGATGATCTCTAAGGCCCCTTCCAGCCTAAGACATTCTAAAACTCTGTGATTCAAAATGCCTTCTTTGTCTACATAATCATCATAATCAGACTTGATATCGTTCCTACCTGTGATTACTTGGACACCACACTTCTTATTTACAGATTTATTTCTTTTATTCTGGAAAGCAAGGGAAGACAACATCTCTACTAGGGCTTGCATGTTTTCTCTGAAAAACTTGCTCAGAAGAATAACACTTTTAACATGTGATCTTTGAACCAGACAGCCCAGACACACTTGAGTGAAGCCAAAATCAGGATCCTAACATCTGAAAAAAGTATCGCAGTGGTGGTTGTGAATAAAAGCAACATTTCCTTAAAGCCACTGCTTCTCCAGTTTGTAAAGAGCCTGACCTCCAAGTTTCAGATTCTTTCTGTAAGAGCTGTTGCCTCTACTGACTAACTCTTGACATCCAGAAAAACAATCTTTGAAGGCAGAGCTTGTTTAAGCCTGCATGCTCCTTCTGATAAGAGTTCCAGCTTGGAATTGTTTGAGCTTTTCTTCTTGGGCTTCAGTGCTGTGAATAATCCATCTAAGAAGAATTGGAACCAGCAACCTGTTTGGAAAGGTCGTCAGCCACTGTCAGAAATTTCAGGGAGAACATTCTTAGAGGCCTTTCAGGTCATGTATTTGGGGCAGAAAATGTCCATCTCTTAAAGAGTAGAATAAAATGAACATCTGTGTTTAGTAAGATGTCCTTGTTTGGGCTAGCGTTGATTCTGCTCAGTGTTTTTCCTTCCCAGCTCAGTCTCTGCTTAGGCCTTGCACTTTCAATAGCTCAAGTGAGGTTTACACAGACAGGGGCTGCTATGAGGAGTGAGCATGTTGATAGGGAGAGTTAGTGTCCAGAAGTGGGCTGCAGAGTGAGGGCACTGCGACATCTTGAGTGTCAACTTGGGATGCAGAGGAAGAGGCTGCAGCTGTGGGGTGGAGTAGACAATTCCTGTGACCCTCAACTGACCGAGCAGGGATTCCACCCCATGGATGGCATCTTCAGTGTAAAGCTGGGGGGTCACCAGGGACAAGTTCCTTTCTTTGGTGGCTAGTGTCAGAGGAGGACTCTGTTCTTCCTCTGATACTGATCTGTGAGTTCTGACTTTAGTTCCAGAATCCAGATCCTGAATCTGGTTCCCATCTGCTGCTAAGTCCAGTCTGGGTCTTCTGCCACAGCATCAGTGGTAATGGTGACTAATTGCTATCAGGAATTTGGTTCCATATTGGTTTGTATCTATTTGTATCTATTTCATTTTATTTGTGGTGTTTTCATTGAAGTTGGTTTAATTTCATTCCCAGCCCACCAGTCTCTCTCCCTTATTCCCTTTCTCTTCCATTTGGGATGGGAGAAGGGTTCATAGAGACCCTCTGTCACTTGTTTAGTGACCAGCCAAGCCCCAACCCTTGACATAAGAAAATGCAATCTGTCATCAAGAAAAATTTTATCTACTGTAATAATGTGAAAGTGCCATGGTCTTTGGATCACCAGACTAGATTTGTCTCACTAACCCCACTAACCCCATTTGTACTAACCCCACATAGTTACATTGGACTGACACCAGTGTAAATCAAGTATGTTAGAAAGTATATAAAAGCAACATTGAACAGAGAAAAGCAGAATAAAAAGCTTTCATTATTTGCTACTGAAGTCTCTATATGTTGAAGAAAAAAGATACTCAGGCAGGGGAAGTATTGAACTAATATAAGGGAGGTATAAGAACAAAAAAAGGAGTGATTGAAAGAAAGGCTTATGACACTTTTTTAACTTTTATTTTTTGCTTTTGCTTCAATGGATTTTTATTTCTCTTTGGAATTTCCTCCTTCAGTATTCTGTCTCATTATTCCCTGGATAACTTGCATTCTCTTTTTTTTTTGGCCTAAATTCAGTATAGCCTCAAGTGCTCTCTGTCAGGTAGAGTGCATCAGTCATTTTCAAGGATTTTAAACTGACCTCCTCTTCTTCCTTTTTTGAAACATTGTTTTTAACACTTAGCATAAACTCCTCCAGAAATACTCTGCATTTGTGCTGTCAAGGGCTTCTTCTTATTATTTTCATGGGAGAATAAAAACTGTCCTTAAAACCCATACATTTTGTCTTCCATCTGTCCCTCAAAAAACCACACTCCACAGTGCTTTAACTTGAAAATTCTTCTGAAGATGTGTTCTCTTAGGAAACTGAATACTCAAATCCAGATGCTTGTCAGGCAGAATAAATTTGAGCCCCTCTGAACGTAATACTGCCTTACTCATGCCACAAGCTTCTGCTTTATGAGCCAGCTCAAAAAGATAAAATCACAGCAAAAATGGCAGAAGATTTACTCTGCAGTGCTGGTGTCTTGCTGAAGACAAACCTAGAAAAAAAAATTCATGATTAAAAAATGGACAGGTTTAGTGTGCTAATTGATTAGCAATGTTACTTACACTTGTGCAACTGCAAATGTCCTTCAGAACAACTATGAAACAAAGAGAAGGCATTGCAGAAACATGCCTGACTTTGGATCAAGCAGAATAACACTCCCTGGCTGGTCTAGAATTCAGCATCACCATGCAGGTCTTCCTTCCAAGTCAGGAAATAAAACAATAAGCTCAAATCTAGTCTTCTGGTTTATACACTGTAAATATTTAGCAGCATAAATAAGTGGATGAATAATTTTATCAGTTCTCTTTATCACATCACATTTTCTATTGCACCAGCAATAGAAAAGAGAGGCTGAAAGAGAGTGCATCAAACGGAAATGTCAGGGAAGAAACAGGAACGTTGTTCCTGCGATACATTTAGAACTAATAAAAAAGAATTCTTGGTCTTTTCAGTGTTAAGTGACAATTTCACCAACCAAGTAAGGTTACATCAACGTGAGAACCAGTACTGAAGAAAGAGAGGCTGCATAGATTCAGTTTGGTCAGTTTGTAAGAAATTATTTCTGCTGTTGTGTCAACAATTCACATTTATCCCAGTTAAAGAGCTGAAAACTGCAGTGTTGATAAAAATCAGCTTTTAAAAAATACAATTCCAAGCACAAATAGATGCTGGGCAGAGAATGAATAGAAAGCAGTGCTGAGGAGAAGGACTTGGGGATGCTGGATAATGAGAAGCTCAACATAGGCTGGCAATGTGCACCTGTAGCCCAGAAACCAACTTTGTCTGGGGCTGCATTCCCAGCAGCAAGGGCAGTAGATGAGGGAGGGGATTCTGCCCCTCTGCTGCACTCTGCTGAGACCCCACCTGGAGTCTTATGTCCATCTCTGCAGCCCCCAACCAAAGCAGGTCATGGAACTGTTAGAGTGGGTGCAGAGAAGAGCCATGAAGATGCTTAGAGGGCTGAAGCACCTCTTGTATGAAAACAGGCTGAGGGGGTTGGTGTTGTTCATCCTGGAGAAGAGAAAGCTCATGGGAGACCTTCTATTAACCTTCTAGTATTGGAAGAGGGCTGCAGTAGAGCTGGGGAAGGACCTTTGACAAAGGCATGGAGTGACAGGATGAGGGGTAATGGCTTCAGAATGGGAGAAACTGGATTTCTATGAGACATGGGGAAGAAATTCTTCCCCACAAGGGTGGCAAGGCACCAGAACAGGTTGCCCAGAGAAGTTGTGGAGGCTGCAAGCTTGCAAGAGTTCCAAAGTTGGATGTGGCCTTGAGTAAGGTTATCTGCTAAGAGGTGTCCCTGCCCATGTGACAGGGTGGCTGAAATGAAATGATCTCTAAGGTGCTTTCCAACCCAAACCATTCTGTGATTTTAGGAAAAATTAAATAAATATTTCAGCCATTTATTAAAGACTGACACGTTTGAAATAAAGGCCAGCTAAATTCCCTTCACAAATAAAGAAATTAAGTTAATTTAATCTTCATACTATCTCATGTTTATGCAACCAGACACAGTAAAACCTGTTTCTTTTTCTGAGTGCAGTGATGGTGATAAGCAGCTGTGATCGTGTCCTTTTTGAATCGAAATTAGAACATGCAATAAATACCGGCAAACAGAAATCTCCCCTCAGCCTTCAGTTGTGCAAGGTTATTTGAACACAGAGTGCCTCTGAGAGTTCTAGATCTTTGCCAAAAAATTCAGGGTGTTGAAATTAATTAATGGGTACCCAATTTAAGGGAAGATGACAGCCAGATCTGAAGCGAGTCCTGTGCCGTCAACCTAATTTCCTTTGGAGGTCAGGCTTAAAACAAAATGAAGAAACTCTAGATTAAGGTAATTGCTTTTATTTATTAAAAGCAGTTGATATGACTGCATTATTCAAAGCACTAAGAAAGTCCTAAAGACATTTTAAAGATTTTTTTTTCTTTTAATATCCCATTTACATTTTCAGCCATTTATTTTAAACTGCTTTGTCTGTCTTTAAAAGTGATTAATGCATGGAACCCAGACACACAGACTAAATGAAAAAAAAAAAAAGGAAATAAAACCCCTTAGGAGCACTTCCCTGAAAACATCGTCCTAGTTACTAAAAGAATAATTATAGTGAAAGTTTCTGGAGATAAAATTCTGTCACAATATGCCTCTGAGCTTTAAACTTACTTAGTCAAGCTAAAATTTAGCTTGACCCAAAATTTATTGAGTCAAGCTGCGTGTTTACAGAGCTCTTTGTTTGGGGAGAGGGGGAAAAAAAATCATCTCGATAATAAATCTGAGAATAAAAATAGAAATAACATGCCATAAAGGAAAGGACTTTTATGTGATTTTTTGAAAACCATCCACTTTTACATGCATATTCTCTCTACAGTGAGATTTTATTCCAATCTGAAGCACACTTAGGAGATAGAAGAAGTGATAATAATTCCCAGAGCTGCAGTCTTTTTAATTAAATTTGCATTCCACCTCTCCATGATAGATGGAGAGTCATTTGACAGCAGATTAAAGTTAAATGATGCCCCTTACCCAAGAGTTAGTTATTTTTGAATGTGACTTTGCAGGTTTCTTGGGCAACAGCTTTAGATTTAAAAAAAATAACAAAAAGATGACATGTCAGTATCTGTGTGTGCATGTGTGCATGCATTTGATAAATATTAAACCTGCAGTTTGCACCAAACTATCCCTATTTGAATCCATATTTCACAGAATCACAGAATCACCAAGGTTGGAAGAGACCTCAAAGATCATCAAGTCCAACTTGTCACCATAGACCTCATGACTAAACCATGGCACCAAGTGCCACGTCCAATCCCCTCTTGAACACCTCCAGGGATGGTGACTCCACCACCTCCCTGGGCAGCACATTCCAATGGCTAACAACTCTCTCTGTGAAGAGCTTTCTCCTCACCTCAAACCTAAACTTCCCCTGGTGCAGCTTGAGACTGTGTCCTCTTGTTCTGGTACTGGTTGCTTGAGAGAAGAGACCAACTCCCTCTTGGCTACAACCACCCTTCAGGTAGTTGTAGACAGCAACAAGGTCTCTTCTGAGCCTCCTCTTCTCCAGGCTAAGCAACCCCAGCTCCCTCAGCCTGTCCTCATAGGGCTTGTGCTCAAGGCCTCTCACCAGCCTTGGTGCCCTTCTCTGGACACTTTCAAGAGTCTCAATGTCCTTCTTAAACTGAGGGGCCCAGAACTGGACACAGTACTCAAGGTGTGGCCTAACCAGTGCTGAGTACAGGGGCACAATGACTTCCCTGCTCCTGCTGGCCACAGTATTCTTGATGCAGGCAAGGATGCCATTGGCCTTCTTGGCCACCCGGGCACACTGCTGGCTCATGTTTAGGCTTCTGTCCATCAGCACCCCCAGGTCGCTTTCTGTTTGGCAGCTCTCCAGCCACTCCAACCCCAGCTTGTAGCTGTGCATGGGGTTGTTGTGCAGCACCCGGCACTTGGATTTGTTGCATGCCATCCTGTTGGACTCTGCCCATCTGTCCAGTCAGTCGAGGTCCCTCTAACTGATCAACATCTGCTCCCATCTGCAAATCTGCTGAAATTTCTAACTGCCTTGAAAGTATTTTGGCCATCCCACTTTTTAAAGACTAAAGATGTGTTTAGTCTGAACCTTTTATGTGGTTATTAGCATCTCAGTTGTTACTTCTTTGTCTTAGGTAATCTGTTTTTCAATATGCTCCCAATTTTAATAAATTCCTTGTTAAAATATTACTTAACAATAATGTTAAAATATTACATTTAAGGCAGTTTTATGCATAATTTGCTTTAATGTTCCCTAGTAATTGTCTGCATATTTTAGAGCAAAAATTATAGGCAGTTTTTCTCAGTGGATAGGACTCCAACTTGGTAGTTGGGGTTACAGCTGAAACTCAGTTTCGGAAAATTTGTCCTGAAATGTCTATTGAAATTTAATTGCTATCATTTCCCAAGCAGGATTTTAGAAGCTGTGGCTAGAGACATGATGTCTACCTGATAGATCTTGGAATTAACAAAAATGTGGGGAGCTTTATTACAGCTTTACAGCTCCAGTTCCAGAAGTGTGCTGTACCATATGGCTAACAGAAAATAATTAAATAGTAGCTATTAATCTATTGGCTTAAGAGCAGGACATAAAAGGCTATCTTTTGCCTCCACTATGTATCTTTGTGTCAGGTATAGATATCTAATCTGATTTTTACCTTATCAGGGATATGGTGTGTATCTTGCCAGGCAAACTGTAAGTAAGAGATAGAGGTCATGCATATGTACAGTTCAAGAAGGACAAGGAACTGCTTGAGAGGGTACAGCAAAGGGCTACCAAGATGATTAAGGGACTTTCTTATGAGGAAAGGCTGGGGGAATTAGGGCTTTTTAGCTTATAGAAGAGAATACTATGGGGGGGGAGGGGGTGGATCTTATCATTGCTGATCAGTGCATAAAGGATTGCTAACAGGAGAATAGGGCCAATTTTTTATAAGTGGTGCCCAGTGACAGAAGAAGTAATGGTCACACACTTGAGTGTAGGAAGTTCCACCTAAACATGAGGAGGAGCTTCATTACTTTTGAGTTGGTAGAGCACTGGAACAGGCTGCCCAGAGAAGCTGTGGAATCTCCATCTTTGGAGTCATTCAAACAAAAGATGTGTGACACTTCTCTCAGTTCAGCTCCTTAAGGGATTTAAGCATATGAGGTAAGTTAGATCCAACCTGAGCCTCGTACAAGCAGTCATCTTCTGCACCCAGTCCAACAAGGCTGGTAGAAGTGTGCTTAGTGAGGATGTTAGAGGTAGAATATTGAGTGATAGATGAGAAAGAAATATCTTGAAGGTCTCTTGAAGGCACATTGGACTTGTCAGTCCCATCACAAATAGGATTCATTCAAACGCATCAGGATCTTTTCAGGCCTGTGCGCAGGTAAAGACAATCTTGAATACCACTGCTCATTCAAGACTTTTTAAACAAGGCTGATTGACACCAAGTATAAGAAAAGTGCAGCTATGGAAACCTGCATTAATTGAAGATATAGCTACATGCATCAAGGTTTAATCATTCCTTGCTAGCTGAATCTCTCTTCTGGAATTATTTCCTAAAGTTCATTGTATAGGTTTAATACTATTGCTAACAGTGTCATAGAAACTTGCTCTTTTTTTCCTACAAGTAGGTTACCTCTCAAAAGTGATAAATAGTTAAGAAAAAAAAAAATTTTGTGTATCTGCTGTAGACAAATATATCAGGAAAAGTATGACAAGAGAGAGGTGCCATTTGGGAAGGACAACCATGTTTTATTTCCATGTCTCATCTTGAGGCCTGAACAGAGATTGACTGCATGAGCAACTGATTTATCTATATATTCACTCTTATAAATTGTTAATCATTTAGTGCCAGTGATATTTTGTTCATATTTTTCCTTTAACCAGTTTGGACAGCATGTAAAATAACTGGTATCACTATACGCCATTCATAGTTTCATAGATTCATAAAATGGTCTAGGTTGGAAGAGACCCTGAAGATCATCTAGTTCCAACACTCCCTGCTCAAGGCCTCATCCAACCTGGCCTTGAACACCTCCATGGAGGAGATGTAGAGGATGTGTGCCTGATTCACAGGATCCTTAGGCACCACTTGCTGCCTTACTGCCTAAACTTAAACATTCACCTAGGACACACAACTGTAAGTAACACTTGAACCCGTTTGTTTCTGACTGCTAACTTATTTTAGCATTAAGGGAATTAATAGACTTGTGGCTGTTCTCATAATATGGTTCTGAATATTTGGGTCCAAAGTTGTAGTGATTCACACTGACAAGCAGAAAAAAAAACCAGTTTCACTAAAGGAATTCACTAAAGGAATAAAAGCAAATTCACTAAAGGAATAAAAGCAATTTTTATGCAGGTTTCACAGATAGGCTGTTGATGAAGGTCAAAAGGGGAATATGGATATAGATTTAGTCAGGAGATAATCAAGATAGTCAATAGCCCAACGAAATGAAAAAGAAAAAAAAGGAAGGGAAAGCTACAGGAAAGAGTTAGAACTGAAAAAAAAAGATACATGGATGGAGGGCTGCTGAACTAAAAAAAAAAAAAAAAAAAAAAAAAAAAAAAAAAAAAAGAGATCAGGAGAGAGCAGAAAAGAAAAGGTTTGGAATACACTGCAAAATATGAAAGAGCAAAACACCTGGCCAGAAAGTAGATTTGTGAGAGTGATTGAATCTTGTCCTTACATAAGCCCTGTACACATTTTGGGTCACATTGTAACAATTAAGACATGTTAAAATAAGCCTTTAGATTCAAATGCCTTACATTTTGGGATAGGAGAACTTAAGGAGAAGATTACTAAGTCAGTAAATAATGTCTTTACATTCATGTCAGCTTTCTTCTTCAGAAATCATGTATTTCTCCTTCTGACTCATTTTTTTTTTCCCCTAATTCTTTGTGCAATTACAAGTATTGGAAGAAATCTCACTTTCCTCATCCCTCTTTGAAAAAGAGCTCATCTTTTTCATTCCATAACCTGCAGCTCTCCTCTCCTGAGCAGTCCCATTAGCTTCACTCAGAAGATAAAATGGTAGAGCAGCATGATGAATTGCAGTACCTATCTTCCTCTGCATGCTTGCACTACACATAATTTTTTAAAGGCATGTGTCATTCTCATGCAGGTGCTGCATGTATGACTGAAATAAAAGATTTGTCACATGGAGGAAGCCTCTTCTGGCAGTTTATTTACTGTCTCTCCTCAATCTTTTCATAGCATCACACTGAATTGGTTTGTTTCCAATGTTTCTGTTCTGGGTGCAGGCAAAAGGAATAAGAAACAAAGCATAAAAGTTCAAAGGAGAAAATTTCCCCCCTTTTTATTGTCTTTAAAAAAAAAAAGGGGGGGGGGAAAGTAACTTAATTGCATATTTTTTCTGCAGTGCTTGTCAGAAAATGAATTTAGGAGTTGTGAGGATGACCAGCTTCCAAAGAAAAAAAAAAAGCTGTGCAGTGTGGTCTGTGGCATGTTTCAACTTAAATCTCACTTTCAGCCCCACTGACATAATTTTTGTGCTCCTCTTGCCCCTGCAGATCTTTGTTTAGCACTGAGTTGGGCTGAAAAATGTGACAAGTGGCTTCAACTTTCCACCATGGGGAATTTTTGGCTTCATTTGAGGCTTCATGGGCATTTGCACTGGGGGACTTCCGTAACTGGTCTGTTTCTGCATTGCTTTGATGGCGAAGACTAAGCAAAGAGGTGAACAGCCTTCTTACTATAAAATCATGAAGTCATAGAATCACAGAATCATACAATGAGTTGGAGGGGATCTTAATGATCATCTAGTTCCAATCCACCTGACATGGGCATGGACACCCTGTGCTAGATAAGGTTGCTCAAGGCCTCATCCATGGAACCTGGGCTTGTTCAGCCCTTGGCTTGTTCAGCTGAGATTCTTATATTTAAATTTAATATATATTGTTTTAGATGAAAGAAAGCTCTATAGAAAATGTTGCCTTTTCCCAGGTTGTCTTTCATTTCACATGTATTTCCCACTGTTGTAAATGCACTATGAGCTTCATTCAATGAAGACTCAACGATTTTCAAAGCAGTAAGTACTGTGCAGGATTTTTCTCTTATTTTTATCCTAGTGCAGGCAAATATAATTTGCCATAATGATGTGAACATTTTTTTTATTAGCTGAAGTGATGCTAGTTTTTTAGTGCCTATCCACATGGGAGACACAAACCAAACTGGAAATACTTACCCACAACTGCAGCAGCCCGTGAAGCTGCACAAGGGATTTATTTGTGCTGATGAGAAAGTTCTGTGTTGTAGTTTATTGTGTCACCTGTAGCATGGCATCTGTTATTTTCATGGGTTGTTCACCTTTAAATTTCAGGTTTTGAGGAAAAGACATCTAGGTACATTTGAGATCGCATCAGAGATTGCAAATTCACTCAATATATCCAAGGACACAGTGGGAACAATATATAATGTTTCTTTTAGTATTCAAGCTTAACTTTTACAGTCTCCAAACTGTGGTTCTTCAATTTGGTTTCTTAAAGAGCTATTTAAAGGATTTGTTACAGAATAAAGCTACTTCACTCTGCTTCCCACTGCCGTTGAACCATTACAGTTTATCTTTTCTTCTTGAATTTAGCCTCTTTATGTCTTGAGTGGCTTCTGGATCTCAATCTCTTTTCCACTGACTTCATCGGTGGTGCTGAACTGTATATTTTCTATGGCATTTTGAGGAATATACTTAAAAGAAAGCTGTTATTTTCCAAACAATTAGGATTTTTATAGCTTCATACACATTCTTTTTATCAAGGTACTTGTTCAAGAGTGTTTTCAGTAGCACGAATGTTTTAAGTCTCAGTGAAGCTCATAAAACTCAAGTGGGTTCGTAAGCTTATTTTGGCTATTCCATAGGCTGAGTCGTGTATTTTGGTAAATAACATCAGAATCAATTATTAGCTGCCAGCAGACTCTGGTTATGAGATCTCAGTTAACAACTGAAGAGCTGTGAGTGAAATGTCACCAATAAAATGAGCATTAAACTGCATACCAATTCCTGAGAGATTCCTTAGCTTGTTTGGTTTAGTTCAATATATCGAATGGTAGGGAAAAATCCTATTATTTTCAGCAAGCAAGTAAAACTTAAAGGAATCACAAACCCATTAAACAGCATTAGATAAGCAAGTGTACCTTGGAGGTTCTGAGAACAAAATGTCATCCACCTAATGTGTCTTGGGAAGAACTTTTATACTAGATGAGAGCTATGTCAAGTGGTAACAAACTGAAATTGAACCAAAAGGAAAATGGCAACACAGTTCTTCCTGCCTCTGTATAAAAACAAAGATATATTATTTTGTATCAATACTGTTGAAATTAGTGGAATATATTGTTAGCTTTATCTGTCTCAAAAAGACTGTTACTTATGCTATATTATTTTTTGCTCTTCAGTGCTACCTGCTTTGCATACCTTCGCTTTTATTCCATGTGTGTATATTGACATGGGACTGAAAGCAGTAATCCCAATTCCCTGGTTTCCATCTTGGTGGGTGTAGGTAGTGTAAGAGAAGAGACTGCCTAAAGAAACTGCAGTTGAGAAAGGCATTCCCGATTCCTCACCTGACCAGTCTTACAGAATCATAGAATGGTTTGGGTTAGAAAGGATCTTAAAGATCGTATAGTTCTAACTGTTCTGGCATAGACAGAGACGCCTCCTGCTAGACCAGCTTGATAAGGCCACATCCAACCTGGCTTTCAACACTTCCAGACTTGGAGCCTCCAGAGCTTTTATGGGCAACCTGTTCCAGTGCCTCAACATCTGCATAGGGAAACAATTCTTTCTCATGTCTCATCCAAATTCTTCCAGTCTGAAGCCATTAACCCCTGTCCTGTCACTAGATGCTTTCATCAAAAATTCTTTTCCAGCTTTCCTGCAGCCCCCTTCAAATACTGGAATGCTGCTAGAAGGTCTTCATGGAGCCTTCTCTTCTCCAGGCTCAACTATCCCAAGTCTCTTAGCCTGTCTTAATAGCAGATGTGCTCCAGACTCTAATCATCTTCGTGGCCTCCCCTGGACTTGGTCAAACAGTTCTATGTCCTTCTTGTGTTGGGGGCTGCAGAACTGGACACAAGACTCCGGGTGGGGTCTCAAAAGTGGAGCACAGGGACAGAATCCTCTCACTCATCCTGCTGCCCAAGATGCTGGGGCTGCAGTCCAGGACATGATTGGTTTCTAGGTTGCAAATACACATTGCCAGCTCATGTTGAGCTCATGCTGAGATTCTTGTCACCCCAACGCTGTTTTTGCTTTCTGGAAGCCTGTGTTTTCAGTGAGAGAGGTCAAAGTGGTGGTGTGGAGAAGGCTTAGTCATATGATTGCTGGCTGGAAAGAACCCTTGTTACACTCCAAAACTTTTTATGAGCAGAAAGAGGAACACAGGAACACTGCCTACTGTGATGTTGATAATTTGTTGCTAGTCCAGTTGTTCAGTGTTTCTGTTCTCTTTGTTGTCTGTAAAACTGATTTTAATGGAACTGTACAAGGTGCATCCCAACAGTGACTAAATGTTGTGAATTTTGTTTACAGTCTAGGGTCTTGAGTGCTACTTTGAGCATGTTTTCCTCCTCAACATTTTATTCTGGAGTCACAGAAAATTCAAACTATATTGCATTTCTTCGTTCTATAAATTGTAGCTAAGGTGAACCCCCACATTTTATCCAATGCTTAACCTGAGTTGACAATTGCTATCTCAACTAAAAAAGATAAAATCAGCTGGGGCCAAAATAAATCCCCAGAAGTCCTGAGACTTCACTATCAAGGCAGTGGACTCTCTGGCCTTTTACTGGTATTGGTACAAAATTAGAATAGAATAGAATAGAATAGAATAGAATAGAATAGAATAGAATAGAATAGAATAGAATAGAATAGAATAGAATAGAATAGAACAAACCATGTTGGAAGAGACCCTCGAGATCATTGGGTCCAACCCATCATCCAACGCCATCTAATCAATTAAACCATGGCACCAAGTACCCCATCAAGTCTCCTCCTAAACACCTCCAATGATGGCAACTCCACCACCTCCCCGGGCACCCATTCCAATGGTCAATCACTCTCTCTATGAAGAATTTCTTCCTAACATCCAGTCTAAACCTTGAGATTGGTTTATAGGTCAATATTCTTTGTTGTGGACAGTTGCAGATGCACACTTGTGGATATACAAGTTTCTAAAATTCTCTAGCTATTTTATATTCAATTTCCTAGCTAATCCCATGCTTATGTCATGATTCTAATGAACACAGGCCTGATCTACAAACGCAGAGGCTTCATGTTGATCATTCGTATAGCATCTCCAGCACTGTGAAGTAAGTTTTGAAGGCACAGGAGTCTTGCATTGCTGTGTCCTGCAGTAATTTCCATGGATGTGCTACTATGATTTCTCTGTAACTGTGAAGGGGCAGGCTATCTGTCATCATTCTTCACGACGATTAATCCTGAAGCAGACTACATTTTAAATTCTATCCATCTCATTAGGTGCTCTGTACTAAATGTCAGAACTAGCTGAGTAAAGCTCACCTTCACTAGCTCAGTAAAAACCTTATAATCAAATTTAGCAACAGGTTCCAAAATACTCTCTGGGATGAAGAAGCTTTGCTGGGTCAGTTATTTTTTAAAGAAGCAAGGAGGGAAAGAAGCCAGTGATTTATTACCTTGAGTTTTCTGAGGAATATTGCTTCATGTCAATGATCCTGCAGTCAGAGAAATCTTCTGTGATGCAGGGAGAGTGCAGGTGATGGATTGGTGGTGTTGGGCAGCCAGCGTGAATGTCCTGACAGTATGATATGAGTGGAGTATCTCCTGCCATTTGAAGGCTATATACCACCACATGAAGGTGGCGGTGATGAGTTTATTGCATTGAGTGTTTCAGGGTGAACTTTCATGCTAAATAACAATCTGAGTGCCCTGATTACAAACAGCCATTTCAGAATGAAGAGGAATGCACTGTAGTTATTTCTAGAATAAACAACATCAGTAAGAGAGAAACCTTTCCTACCTTCCCCTACTCTCAAAGCTCTTCAAATTCTCTAAACACACTTATTTAAATGTCAATATATCATACAAAGATTAAATCTTATGGTGCACACAACTAATTTTAATGACTACATGTTCCACAACTGCACTTAATGGCATGTCTTGAGATTGTGCAGCCTGGAGAAGAGGAGGCTCTGGGGACATCTTACTGTGACTCTTCAGTGCTTAAAGGGGGCTTACAAGAAATATGAGGATAGACTTTTTAGCCAGGTCTGAGCTGCACTAGGGGAGGTTTGGGCTGGGTGTCAGAAGAAACTTCTTGACTGAAAGGGTTCTCAAAGACTGGAACAGGCTCACCAGGAAGGTGGCTGAATCCTCATCCCTGGAGGTGTTTAAAAGACACCTAGACATGGTGCTGAGAGACATTGTTTACCACCAGACTTGGTAGAGTTAGATAATGGTTGGGCTAGAGGTCTTTTCCAACTGGAGCTGTTCCATGATTCTATCATGTTTCTTTGGGTGTTCTATAATGTGATTTTCTTTCCTTTGTTTTGCTTATTTTTAAAAAATATTTTTATTTTTTAGTGGATTCAGAATGAACTTTGATGCTGTAAGAAAAGACAGGAAGCATGTTTTTATTTAGCCAACATCTCCAGTTGACATTGGTAAGACAATTTACCTGAGGAGGTGTTCAAGACCACGTCGGACAGGGTCTTGAGCAACCTGTCCTAGTGTAAGGTGTTCCTGGACACTGAAGAGGTATTGGAACTAGATGATATCTGAGGTCCCTTCCAATCCAAACCATTCTATAATTCTGTGGTTTTCTATCGGAGAATTCGCACAGTTGTGTGAGGTCTCATTTGCTCACAGACTGTGACTCTTCTCACTTTGCTTAAAAGAAAGTAAATCCTTGAAAGTTGAAAGGTGAAAGGTGAGGGGTTTGGAACACAAGCCCTATGAGGAGAGGCTGAGGGAGCTGGGGTTGCTTAGCCTGGAGAAGAGGAGACTCAGGGGTGACCTTATTGCTCTCTACAACTACCTGAAGGGAGGTTGTAGCCAGGCAGAGGTTGGTCTCTTCTCCCAGGCAGCCAGCACCAGAACAAGAGGACACAGTCTCAAGCTGTGCCAGGGCAGGTTTAGACTGGATGTTAGGAGGAAGTTCTATACAGAGGGAGTGATTCCCCATTGGAATGGACTGCCTAGGGAGGTGGTGGAGTCACCATCATTGGAGGTGTTCAGGAGGAGACTTGATGGGGTGCTTGGTGACGTGATCTAGTTGTTTGATGGGTTGGACGCGATCATCTTGAAGGTCTCTTCCAACCTGGTTTATTATTGTATTGTATTGTATTCAGATTTCTAATTGCATTGTAAATTCTTATTGCTGGATGGATAAAGACTAGGGCTTGTAGTTGGAGCGTTGGAAAGTCGCCGCTGAGGAAATCTAACTGCTCAGAGATGACACTACATAAAATACTCTGTGCTGCCATTATTTTTGATGTGTGAGACAAAAGACTTTTTCTCCCACTCATAAATAGCTGAATTTTTTTCCGCACAAAGATGAGGTCGTTGCTTTAGTTCTGCAAGAAAACCTCAGTTATGACATTCTGTAATTGCCTTTTGAGAGAATCCAAATTAAAAAGACATCAGGCACTATTAAAGTGAATGTGAAATTGCCAGGCCTCTTGTGATGATTTATTATTTTCTTTGAAACAGTTTTGAGGCTCTGTTGATAGACTTCCCGTTGTGGTGTGACTCTTCATAGCAAGAGGGTGCATTTGTCTTTTGAAAGATACAACAGATAACTGCTCTTCTTTTGCAGTACAGTTACAGAATGCTGGGAGCTGGGAGGGCCTGGAGAAATGCAGCCAACTACTTCTGATGATATTCATTACCTTTAGTCATGATTATTCACCGTGCTAAATCTTTAAGGAAGCAAAACAATAGATAATCTTTTCTCTGTTCTTTAGAATATGTGAAACTACTGTTAGTTATTAAACAGCAGTTAAAGAGCTGTTGGAATATTTTGACAGTGGAGCAGCAAGGGGGAAAACAATTAGAAAATAATCACGAGGCTGAATGAGCACCCAAAGATGTAGTGCCTGAAATGAATGGCAGGTGATGGATAAAGGAGTTCTAGGATTTGCCTGTGTTGAGGAAAAATGTGTCTGCAAAAGAACTAGGAAATGCAGAAAGGCCTGTGGAAGAAATCCTCTGAGTACAGATGATGATGAATGGGGTTAAATACAGTGGGCAGCTGGTCACTAATGATGTTCCCCAGGTCTTAGCACCAGGGCCAATTCTCTTTGACATCTTTATCAATGATCTGGATAAGGGAATTGAGTGCACTCTCAGTAAGTCTGCAGATGACACAGAATTGGGTGGGAGTGCTGATCTGCTCATGGGTAGGAAGGCTCTGCAGAGGAACCTGGACAGGCTGGATCAGTGGGCTGAGATCGGTTGCATGAACTTTAGCAAAAAAAAAGCGATGGATCCTGCACTTGGGTCACAACAACCCCATGAACAATTCTGGCTTGGGGCTGAGTGGTGGGAAAGTTGGCAGTAGAGAAAGACCTGAGGGGCTTTGGTCTACAGATGGCTGGGATTGAGTCAGCAGGTGCCCAGAAGGCCAACAGAATCCTGGCCTGGATCAGAAATAGTTTGGGCAGCAGGACTGGGGAATTGACCTTGCTTGGCTTTGGTGAGGCCATACCTTGAGTACCGCATTTGACTTTGGGCCCTTTGGTATGAGGTGAACATTGAGGAGCTGGAGAATGTCCAGAGAAGGACAACAAAGCTGGTGAATGATCTGGAGAACAGGTCTAGCAAGGAGCAGCTGAGGGAACTGGGGTTGTTTAGTCTGGAGAAAAGGAGGCTGAGGGGAGACCTCCTTGTTCTCTACAACTCCCTGAAAAGAGGTTGAAGTGAGGTGGGTGTTGGTGAGGTGGGTGTTGATCTCTTCTCCCTGGTATCAAGTGATGGAACAAGAGGTAATGGCCTGAAATGCCAGGGGAGGCTTAGTTTGGGTATTAGGAAAAGTTTCTATTCTGAAACAGTGGCCAGTAGCAGGAGCAGGGAGGTCATTGTGCCCCTGTACTCTGCATTGGTTAGGCCACACCTTGAGTACTGTGTCCAGTTCTGGACTCCTCAGTTTAAGAAGGACATCGAGACACTTGAACGTGTCCAGAGAAGGGCAACAAGGCTGGTGAGAGGCCTTGAGCACAAGCCCTATGAGGAGAAGCTGAGGGAGCTGGGGTTGTTTAGCCTGGAGAAGAGAAGGACCAGGGGTGACCTCATTGCCCTCTACAACTACCTGAAGGGTGGTTGTGGACAGGAGGGGGTTGGTCTCTTCTCCCAGACAACCAGCACCAGAACAAGGGGACACAGTCTCAAGCTGTGCCAGGGGAGGTTTAGACTCGAGGTGAGGAGGAAGTTCTTCTCTGAGCGAGTCATTCGTCATTGGAATGGGCTGCCCGGGGAGGTGGTGGAGTCGCCGTCCCTGGAGGTGTTCAAGAGGAGACTGGACGTGGCACTTGGTGCCATGGTCTAGTTGTGAGGTCTGTTGGGACGTGTTGGACTTGATGATCCTTGGGGTCTCTTCCAACCTTGGTTATACTGTGATACTGTGATACTGTGGCATTGGAATAGGCTGCCCAGGGAGGTGCCTTGAAGGTGTTCAAGGATTGTGTGGACATGGCACTTTGGGATATGGTTTAGTGGCCTTGTTGGTCCTTAGGACTTGATGATCTTAAAGGCCTTTTCCAACCAAAATAATTCTATGATGCTATGATTCTGTGCTAAGGATAATGAGCTGTGATGTGTCATGTTTATAAGAGGATCGAGCAAGCCTATTGCCTTCCCTGATGTCTTGTTTTTAAGCATATTTTCCATACTACCAGTGTGGAAGTGCCTGAGCACATGGGAAATTATTAGGTATACTTTTGCTACACATTTACTGCTTTAATTTCTCTGGCTGCTTATTCCTGTCCACATAGTAGGAGTTTCCACCCACACAGGGGCCTGCCTGAGCTAATTTGGCATAGCGGAGATAACAATCTTCACTGGGTCTGGGGAGTAGGAGGTCAGAGGGAGAGGGACAGCTGGATGGGCAGCTTCTCCACTCAAAGAAAAGCTACCAGGTACCCCCGTGGTGGCCAATCTTTTGCAGCTGTACCCAAGTGCCCCCATGAAAGCATGGTACCCTCAGGATGAGAGTTTGAGTGACAGATCTGCATGGCTGTCAGGTACTAGTCTGCCTTTCTATAGCAAACAGATATTTTCCATCAAGGTAAGTATCCCTGGCTGCTGCATTCTGGGTTTTGAAACTGATGTGCTTGTACACCTCAGCAAGTATCAAAGCTGTTCAGAGGAATGCCTCACCAACAGGGTTAATAGTTTGCTGTGTGTGGAGCTGGCTTGTATTTCTCTTCCCACTGTTCCATTCTTTGTTGTGCCCATGCATACAAAAGCCTCATGATGTGCTGAGGCAGGAAATTCTCTGCTTCATCCCCTCCTAATCTCCCATTACTGAATCTTAAAAAAAATCACACTTTCTATAATCACCTGATGAAGGAGCCAGCCTGTGCATCAGCTCTCCTCTGCAGCTCAGAATTTATTCTTTATAGAATCACAGGGTGGTTTGGGTTGGAAGGGACCTTAAAGATCATTCAGCTCCAACCCCCTGCCGTGGGTAGGGATATCCCCTACTAGATCACATTGCTCAGAGCCCCATTCAACATAACCTTTGAGGACAAAACAATTAGATACCCCAAACAGAGTCACTATGTGGTAGACAATTAATTCTGTATTGAACCAGAGATTAACAAATTTTTTAAAGCCTAGTTTTTGTAAATCTCTTGCACTTGTTGTAGGGAAAGAATATGGATTCTTTCTCCTTAGCCTGAAATGTCTTCCTTTGAAATTTGCAGGTTCATTCCTTCCTAAGCAGATTATATTTAAAGGAAACTTTATATCTTTTTTCCTATCTGAAGAGATAGCTTTTGGATTACAGGGAAAAGCAGAAAACAAAAAGCATGATGCACATCTATCATAAATAACATCTACTTCCTTTTCTTTCCCTTTTTTTTGGTCTCCTCTACAATCCTCTGTCTCTGATTAACAGAACATGAGAATTCTATTATGATAAAATTAGAAATGAACTTTTGAACCTCCAGTGCTGAAAATTAATAAACCAGCTCTGTCCTCTTTGGTTGACACGATAAATGATAGAATGCCAGGAAGAAGAGATTGCATTGCAGAGCGATTTTGAGTTGGAAGGATTGAACTGTACCACCAAACACTGTGCAGCTAATCCTATTAAGAAGAAGTGGAAACTATGAGGGAGACATTTGTTAAGCCACTATGCACGCAGGAAGATGAAACAACACACTGTGGCTTTCACAGTGTGGCCTTATTGTGGTTTCAATCATGCTGCTATCTTTCCAGAATATATTAGAATGGAATAGAATGGAATGGAATGGAATAGAATAGAATAGAATAGAATAGAATAGAATAGAATAGAATAGAATAGAATAGAATAGAATAGAATAGAATAGAATAGAATAGAATAGAACAGAACAGAACAGACCAGGTTGGAAGAGACCTTCAAGATCATCGCGTCCAACCCATCATCCAACACCACCTAATCAACTAAACCATGCAACCAAGCACCCCATCCAGTCTCCTCCTAAACACCTTCAATGATGGTGACTCTACCACCTCCCTGGGCAGCACAGTCCAATGGGCAATCTCTCTGTGTAGAATTTCTTCCTAACATCCAGTCTGAACCTCCCCTGCTGCAGCTTGAGACTGCATCTTCTTGTGCTGGTGCTGGTTGCCTGGGAGAAGAGACCAACCCCCTCCTGGCTACAACCACCCTACAGGTAGTTGTAGAGAGCAATAAAGTCTCCCCTGAGCCTCCTCTTCTCCAGGTTAAACAACCCCAGCTCCCTCAGCCTCTCCTTGTAGGGCTTGTGTTCAAGGCCTCTCACCAGCCTCGTTGCCCTTCTCTGATGAACCATGTCCCTTAACACCACATCTCTGAAGCTTCAAAACACCTGGTCTTACATTGACGGTTGGCGTCAAAGACCTTAGAGGTCTTTTCCACCAAAAACATTTCTGGGATTCCAAAGCCACCAAAGAAGTAGGAAACACAATTTTGATGACAGGTTAGTGATGCTGGTGGTGAAGAGAGAGTTTTCCATAAATAAAAGGTCATGTCAGGCTGGGACATTATTGAAACAGGCTTGAATATAAGATGCAGGCACAAAGAATTATATTGAGAGCTGCTTGGAACTGAATTGTTAGGATACCTAAAAAGCCTTTGAGTCTTTGCGTTTCAGATATTAAATTTGAAATTTTATCTTATCTTAAGACACTGTTTGGAAAGAAGTTTAGTGAGAATATTTGTAGCATGCATTGTACATAACCCATAGTTAGATCTTCTCTTAGAGTGTCTGTACCTTGGTAAGAATGACAAGACTCTTACAAATTAACTGTGGAAGGAAGTTTATCTTCATCTATTGCTAATAGCAGCAACCATCTACTTCTAATAAATTGACTAATAGATTACTTCAAGGTCACTAAAAATCTAAAAATATCTTTTCTATTGACTGCAAACATTCTCATGCAGCTGTTCCCCTTTGGGGATTTTGTTTGTTTGGGTCCTTTTTTTTTGTTAATAAAAAGCTACAACTTAAGTATTTATGAAAATCTGCCTTAGTGGAGGGGTCAGTCAGAAAAAGTGGCAGTTTTATGGAAATTCAATGTAAAATTTTGAAGTATCTGGTCAATATGAGAAAATGTAATGTAATGTAATGTAATGTAAAAGTAGTTTCCAAACATCTTTCATAAGTCATAGAATCATAAAAGGGTTTGGGTTGGAAAGGACCTTAAAGGTCTTCTAGTTCCAACCCCACTGCCACAGAGAGGGACACCTCTCACTAGACCACCTTGATCAAAGCCCCAGCCAACCTGGCTTTCAACACTTCCAGGCTTGGACCCTCCACAATTTCTCTGAAGAAGCTGTTCCAGTGCATCACCACCCTCATGGGGGAGAATTTCTTCCTGATATCTGATGTCATAGTAGCATAGTATTGTCAGGGTTGGAAGGGACCATAAGGATCATCTAGTTCCAACCCCCTGCCATGGCCAGGGACACCCCACACTAGATCAGGCTGGCCAGAGCCTCAGCCAGCCTGGGCTTAAACACCTCCAGGGATGGGGCCCCAACCACCTCCCTGGACAACCCATTCCAGGGCTTCACCACTCTCATGGTGAAGAACTTCCTCCTCACATCTAGCCTGAATCTCCCCACCTCCAGCTTCATTCCATTCCCCCTAGTCCTATCACTACCTGACAGCCTGAGAAGTCCCTCCCCAGCCTTCTTGTAGGCCCCCTTCAGATACTGGAAGGCCACAATGAGGTCACGTCTGAGCCTTCTCTTCTCCAGACTGAATAGCCCCAACTCCTTCAGTCTGTCCTCATAGGAGAGGTGCTCCAGCCCTCTGATCATCCTCATGGCCCTTCTCTGGACATGTTCCAGCATGTCAATTCAGCTTCTTTCAGTTTGATGCCATTGCGTCTCACCCTATCAGTACATGCCTTTGTCAGAAGCCTTGCATCCTTCTCTTCTCCGGGCTGACCGTCCCCAGCTCTCTCAGCCTTTCCTTATAGGACAGGTTCTCCAGCCCTCTGACCATCTTGGTCGCCTCCTTTAGACCTTCTCTAACAGTTTCATGACTTTCTTGTGTAAATACTCATTTAGAAAGCCAGCGATGATCTGTGGGTTTTGTCCTTCTGGCAGTTTGTTCCAGATACCTGCATCTGAGCTGCTATGAATGTTTGCTGCCATAGATGGAAAAACAAAATAAAATAAAATTTTTCATCAATTCTATGCTGCCAAAGTGATGAAAACTCCTTCAGATACCTGCAGCTATGACTTTATTGGTGCAGGAAGTCTATAAAAACGGGAAAGTATCTCCCACTGCTGGGAACCACGTTGTTGAAGCACAGCCTTAACTTCCTCTCACCGGCATCGTCACATGTTAACTTCCTCAAGCTTTGCACGCCATTAGGTGTCAAATGGTGCATTCAGGTGAGTTTGAATTCTGGCTTTTTCTCCCCTGATATTTTAGTTCTATTAAGAAAAACAGAAGGCCATGCTTTTCATTTAAGCTAATGTTCCTTTATTATGCTGAAGTAATGTGTCCATCTATCACTATGAATTCAACCATCTCTTTAAGTTAATTGCAAACAGTATTATCTGGTAGGCCACCTCTCATTTCAACCAGAGCTTAGTGTAAATGAGAATTGATCCCAAACTTTGAAAAACTGAATGCAAAATCTGTTTAACTTAAACTATGTGTTCAGCAGTTTAAAAGATGCCCAGTATTTTCTTAGTCATTTTAAACCATTATTTTTGTGTCATAGTGAGACAATGTTTATTTCTTGATAAATTTTACTCTGTGACATTATTTTCAGGTGTACCAAAACAACTCTTCCTAGGTTGATACAATCAATTTGTACCTTCCTGATAATTGATTCACATATCCATGCTGCGACATAGCTTGGTGAGAATGTAGAGCAGGTAGAAGCAGAGCGCATTAACATGTATGCTGTGCTTCTTCCTGTGTTAAAAGACCAAGGGGAGAAACAGAAGCAACAATGTTTAATAATTAAAGTGTAAAAGTGTAATTCAGATGTAGGAAGTTAAAAAAGAAAAAAAAAAAAAAGGTGTATTTATATGTGTGAGTAAATCAGATGTACTCTAAGTCAAAATCATTGGCATTACCTCTGATCCCACCTTGAGCTAGACCATCTCTTTGGCTTCCCCTGGACCTACTCTAACAGTTTGATGTCATTCTTGTGTTGGAAGCTCCACAGGTGGATGCAGTACTCTTGGTGAAGTCTCATGATTTTGTTGGCAGCAATATCGCAGAATCACAGTATGCACTGGATTGGAAGGGACTCCTGTTTAACCCCTCTTCAGTGAGCAGAGACTCTTCCAATCAGAGAATTTGCTCAGGGCCCCATCAATTATGACCTTGCATATCTCCAGGGATGGTGTTTCAACCACATTCCTGGGCAACCAGTTGGAGTATTTTTCCACTCTCATTGTAAAGAACTTTCTCCTTATGTCCAACATAAATCTACTCCGCTCCAGTTTCAAACGATTGCCCTTCAACCTATTGCTACAAGCCCTTCTAAACAGTCCCTTCTCAGCCCTCCTGTAGGTCCCTTTCAGATATTAAAATGCAAATATAAGGTCAGCTCAGAGCCTTCTTTTCTCCAAAATGATCAACCCCAACTCGCTCAGCTGGTCCCGATAGGGGAGGTGCTTCAGCCCTCTGATCATCCATGTGACCTCCTCTGGACCCACTACAACAGGACCATGCCCTTCTTGTGTTGCAGACCCTAGAGCTGGACACAGTACTCCAGGTGAGGTCTCAGCAGAGCAGAGTGACAGACTCACCCCTCTCCATATGCTGCCCACAGTGTTACAGTGCTGCTATTTAAATGCTTTTTGAATGTTAAGGTCAGAACAAGCTTGTTTCATTAGAACAGAACAGATTCCATCAGTGCAGATAAGTATATATTGCTTCCAGGGAATTTATATAGAATGAAATCCTACCAAAAGTCAAAATCTAAGTTGCAATTCATCATGTTTATTAAGACTGGTGACAGTAATGTAGTGCCATAGTTCCTTTCTGTACAGTAATATAACCTTAATGGGATTCCAGAGTGCTTCATTTGTAGCAGGAAAGAAAAACAACAACATTTTATGCATCACAAGGTATAAGTCAGAGCTGCAAAAAACCCTCCAAAACCCAACAAAACTCCAAAAGATTTATTAATTTGCTGGGTTATTATTGCAGTTCATCTGACCTGTTTTCCTACTGGAGGCCATAAACCTCCCCCTATGGTGAAAATTGCAGCTGCTTTTCAATATTTTCATCTTTAGAATGTCTGTCAGAAAATATTTTTCAGCTTAGTCAGTAAAGAACTAGACTATGATACAGACAATAACATCATCAGGATCACTGTTCAGCTTAAAGCTTCCAGGAAATGCTCTGCAATGATGTAGGTTTGTTAGATTTGATCCCCTCTCCTTCCTTATAAATCACACAGTGCTGGCTGGGTGTCAGGATTTTGGAGAGGATCAGTATTTTTAAATTCCACATTCTTAAATCAACAAGGTCCCAATCAAAAAGATCCCATTTTACAGACACTTTCCTTCCTTCTTTCCTTCCTTCTTTCCTTCCTTCTTTCTTTCTTTCTTTCTTTTTCTTTCTTTCTTTCTTTCTTTCTTTCTTTCTTTCTTTCTTTCTTTCTTTCTTTCTTTCTTTCTTTCTTTCTTTCTTTCTTTCTTTCTTTCTTTCTTTCTTTCTTTCTTTCTTTCTTTCTTTCTTTCTTTCTTTCCTTCTTTCTTTCCTTCTTTCTTTCCTTCTTTCTTTCCTTCTTTCCTTCCTTCTTTCCTTCTTTTTCCTTCTTTCTTTCTTTCTTTCTTTCTTTCTTTCTTTCTTTCTTTCTTTCTTTCTTTCTTTCTTTCTTTCTTTCTTTCTTTCTTTCTTTCTTTCTTTCTTTCTTTCTTTCTTTCTTTCCTTCTTTCCTTCTTTCCTTTCCTTCCTTCTTTCCTTCTTTCTTTCCTTCCTTCTTTCCTTCTTTCCTTCCTTCTTTCCTTCTTTCTTTCCTTCTTTCTTTCCTTCTTTCCTTCCTTCTTTCCTTCTTTCTTTCCTTCTTTCCTTCTTTCTTTCCTTCTTTCTTTCCTTCTTTCTTTCCTTCTTTCTTCTTTCTTTCCTTCTTTCTTTCTTTCTTTCTTTCTTTCTTTCTTTCTTTCTTTCTTTCTTTCTTTCTTTCTTTCTTTCTTTCTTTCTTTCTTTCTTTCTTTCTTTCTTTCTTTCTTTCTTTCTTTCTTTCTTTCTTTCTTTCTTTCTTTCTTTTCTTTCCTTCTTTCCTTCTTTCCTTCCTTCTTTCCTTCCTTCTTTCCTTCTTTCCTTCCTTCTTTCCTTCTTTCTTTCCTTCTTTCCTTCCTTCTTTCCTTCCTTCTTTCCTTCTTTCCTTCCTTCTTTCCTTCTTTCTTTCCTTCTTTCTTTCCTTCTTTCCTTTCTTTCTTTCTTTCTTTCTTTCTTTCTTTCTTTCTTTCTTTCTTTCTTTCTTTCTTTCTTTCTTTCTTTCTTTCTTTCTTTCTTTCTTTCTTTCGTTCCTTTCTTTCTTTCTTTCTTTCTTTCCTTCTTTCCTTCTTTCCTTCCTTCTTTCCTTCCTTCTTTCCTTCCTTCTTTCCTTCTTTCTTTCCTTCTTTCCTTCCTTCTTTCCTTCTTTCTTTCCTTCTTTCTTTCCTTCTTTCTTTCCTTCTTTCCTTCTTTCCTTCTTTCCTTCCTTCTTTCCTTCCTTCTTTCCTTCCTTCTTTCTTTCCTTCTTTCTTTCTTTCTTTCTTTCTTTCTTTCTTTCTTTCTTTCTTTCTTTCTTTCTTTCTTTCTTTCTTTCTTTCTTTCTTTCTTTCTTTCTTTCTTTCTTTCTTTCTTTCCTTCTTTCTTTCCTTCTTTCTTTCCTTCTTTCTTTCCTTCTTTCCTTCCTTCTTTCCTTCCTTCTTTCCTTCCTTCTTTCCTTCTTTCCTTCTTTCTTTCTTTCTTTCTTTCTTTCTTTCTTTCTTTCTTTCTTTCTTTCTTTCTTTCTTTCTTTCTTTCTTTCTTTCTTTCTTTCTTTCTTTCTTTCTTTCTTTCTTTCTTTCTTTCTTTCTTTCTTTCTTTCTTTCTTTCTTTCTTTCTTTCTTTCTTTCTTTCTTTCTTTCTTTCTTTCTTTCTTTCTTTCTTTCCTTTCGTTCCTTTCTTTCCTTCCTTTCCTTCCTTTCTTTCCTTTCTTTCCTTTCTTTCCTTTCTTTCCTTTCTTTCCTTTCTTTCCTTCTACCTTTCTTCCTTTCTTTAACATCTATACCTGGAATAGAAACACAAGAATATTTATTCTTGGTATGTATTTTTTACATGCTTGTTTTCCAACACTAGGATCAGTCACAGAATCACAGAATGGTTTAGGTTGAAAGGGGCCTTAAAGATCATCTATTTCCAATCCCCTCATCATGGGCAGCGACACCTCCACCTAGACCAGCTTGCTCAAAGCCACCTACAGTATGGCTTTCAACACTTCCAGGCATGGAGCCACCACAATTTCCTTGGGCAACCTGTTCCAGTTCCTCACCACCCTCATGGGCAAGAATTTCTTCCTCATGTCTCACCTCAATCCAACTTCTCCCACTTTGAAGCCATTACTCTTTGTCCTGTCACTCCATACCTTTGTCAAAAGTCTCTTTCCACTTCTCCTGCAGCCTCCTTCAAATACTGAATGGCTGCTAGTGATCTCCCTGGAGCCTTCTTTTCTCCAGGATGAACAACAAGATGATCAAACTTGGACATATAAGGCAGGAATAAATTTTAAAATTAATTTAAGACATCAGTTTTCCCATTTTAATTTTTTTTAGTTTATTTTTTAAGAACTAAAAGGACTCAGACTTCACTTGTAGCACTTTTTACTTGTTTCTCTAAACTTAGTGGGGAAAAAAAAAGTTACTTATTTTACTGGAGTGTAGATTTCAAGGTATTTCCTTCTCATTGTCTCAAAAAACTTGATGCTGTTTTGTTCCTGTGCGCTGAAGAATTGCAAAAGGTTTCCAAAACACACGAGACCTTACCTCCAGGTCAGTTTTGGGCACGGACAAAGCCAGCCTGAGAGAAAGCTTGAAAAGAATGGTGATTTGTGAAAAAAAGTGGGGAGTTTGGAGGAAATCAAACACATTTCATTTTCTCTTACACTCACAACAAATTAAGTTTCAGAAAATTTCAGCAAAAACATATTTTCACACAGTCTTCTGTTTCTGATGGGAGCCTCAGTTTGGAACCAATTGTGTAGTGTAATTGCAAGCATGAATTAGTAACTACACATCACAGAATCACAGATTCATGGAATCATAGAATGCTTTGGGTTGGAAGGGACCCTAAAGATCATCCAGTTCCAACCCCCCCCTGCAATGGGCAGAGACATCTTCCACCGGACCAGGTTGCTCAAGACTTCATTCTACCTGGCACTGAACACCTCCAGGGAGGGGCATCCACAAACCTCTCTGGACAACCTGTTCCAGTGTCTCACCACCCTCACTGTAAAGAATTTATTCCTAATATTCAGTCTAAATCTACCCTCCTCAAGCTTCAATCCATTTTCCCTCATCCTATCACTACAAGCCCTTGTAAAAAGGCCCTTCCCAGCTCTTTTATAGGCCCCTTTCAAGTACTGGAATGGTGGGGATTACAAGGGACCCCTGAAGATCATCTAGTCCAACCCCCCTGCTAAATCAGGATCATCCAGAGTAAATCATACAGGAACACATCCAGGCAGGTTTGGAATGCCTCCAGAGACGGAGACTCTACAACCTCTTCAGGCAGCCTGTTCCAGTCCTCTATCACCTTCAAAGTGAAGAATTGTTTCCTTCTGTTGATGCGAAACCACCTGTCTTTCAATTTACATCCACATGCTTGAAGAAGATTGAAATAATACATTGGTCTTTACGTGTATGCAACATTTATGGAGTGCAGACTAGCTTTAGAATGTTATTATCCTTCTAGGAATGAGGTCATACAGCTCAGAATATTATTAATGCATAAAACTGGAAAATATGGCAAGAGAGTTATTGGCAAATATTTACCGAAAGGTAGTATTTCACTCACTCATCTATTCCAGCAGCACTCCTTTGTTATGCTTGATTTTCCTGATCGAAACGGCATTAAAACAACATGAGCATTCCCTATTTCTCTGGCATATATTGATGGTGACTAAGTCTTGAGTTACTCATACCCGAAGTCTGCCTTTCACTTTTTTTGATCACCAATCAGGAAATGGAAAACTGCTGTGAAGCCATATATCTTCAATCACAATTACTGACCACCACTTGGATATCACCTAGCAACTGCAAATGTTCAGCCTAAGCCTTCAGAACAGGGAAATCTTTGAGCAGTTTCAAGAATGAATCCCTGAAGGAGTCATCATTTTCCTTCAGAGAGGAGGAAAGCAGAACTCACTAAAACATACATGTGCACAAGTATCAAAATCTCCTGCCTGTAATCTCAGACAATTAACAAAGCTCTCTGTGTTTGGTGAGAATCCCATCTACGAAACTCTATCAAATCCAAATAAAATAGGTGATTCAAGCATGGGGAGCTCTATGACCTCATGTTCCTCTAGGACACATCCACTCTCCTGGGTAAATGCAGAGAATTAAAAAAAAACAATTCTGGCATAATACTGGTAAGCTGAATATGATTGGAATCTTAAGCAAAGATTTGTTTGTTTCTGTTCTTCAAATCCAGCATATAATGATGTCTCCAAATGCTGCAGGTTCCATCCTATTTGTTTTTCATCTTATGGGGATAATAACATTCTGCGGATCAAATTTAGGTGCAATTATTTTGAAAGCCCCTGATGTTGTTGGCTTTGCTTTTTATTAACCAGATAATAAATGCTTATCTTTTTAATACATGAGGGATGAATACCTCTCAAATGCAAAAGCATTCATTATAGAAAAGAAATGTAAATATCCATTCTAGACATCTGTTGTTTTTTTTTCCTGAATCTTAATGAAGTTTTGCATCTTTCAACATAAACTATGGATCCTTCATTGTATTGTATATTCTGGTTTTGATGGGATAAACAGTGAAAGAGCTGAAGACTGGAGGATGGATAGGGGGCACAGTGTGTTGTGGAAACACAGAACTGTAGAATTGTTTTGGTTGTTAAAGACCTCTAAGATCATTGAATCCAACCATCAACCTAAGAACCAACCATGTCCACACTTTTCTTGAACACCTTCAGGGATGGTGAGTCCAGCATATCCCTGGGCAGCCTGTTTCAGTGCCTGACCAGTCTTTCAGACAGAAAATTTTCCTAATATCCAATCCAAACCTCCCCTGGCATAATTTCAGGTTGGTTGGATCCATCCCAGTTTACCATCAAAAGTCATTTGCAGTGCCACCACCCATGAGAAAGGCTGAACACAGCCAGCACTCGCCTGCTGAACTCTATGAAGCTGTGAAGGTGCATAGGCAGTCGGATAACCTTGAGAGGGGGTGGTGAGCAAAGTGATCACAAGGTGCAAAGCAAAATAAATAAAGCTTGAAGGCAGTGTGGCAGCATATTAATTAATTTGAAGTTTGGCATAGGAGCAAACACACAAACTTGATGTAAAAGTGTTTCAAAAACTGTGGAGTGATCATAGAATGGCTTGAATTGGAAGGACTTTAAAGATCATTTGATTTGTATAGGGGGAGGGAGTAATTTGGAAAAGGCAAAACTGATTTGATTAGGTTGGCATAATATTGATATAATATTATAATGAATGAGCCATAGAGATAACATGGTAAATGAAAATGAGGTCTAGAGCCTCAAGAAGATAACATTTCATCAATAAGCTGTTAGGATTGCTGAACAGTTTGTAATAGCAATTAATAATCCTTCTCAAGCAATTAAAGATGTGCTTGGGAGAAAAATCACTGCAAGCTACACAATATCCAATAGTTTTTACCTCTACTGTGGAGGGATTGGGGGGGTTTATTTTTTGTTTTCTGGGGCAGAGAATCTGCCTGTTTCAAAGGATGATGAAACTCATAAAGCTAAGCTTGTAAAAGAAAACTATTTTTTTTTGGTTCAAGTTGCAAGGAGACTACATGTCTTCTCTTCAAAGTCCATGGCAAAAAAAGGAACCTCTTCAAAAGTATTAAGTGATTCAAGTTATTGAACTAAAGCCTGTGAGCTGCTTAAGCACAGAAGCCTTTGATTGACTTCTTTTCTTTCCTTCCCACCTCCCAAGAACATGAAGGGAGTAGCGGTGGTGATAATATACTTGGTGGGTTGTTTTTTTCTGCATAAATCAAGGGACAATGAGTACTACAGGAGTGCTGAGAAATTGTTGACTTTGAAATCCAACCTTCAAGGGAGAGTGCACAGGGCACAGTGGGGAAGGTACCACAGTTCACATGATTCCTTTCCCTTAGGGGTTCTTCTAGGGAGAAAAATAACTTGTGAAAGATGTCTGGGATTTTTTGAGATCCCTGAACATTCTGAATCACTAGAGCAGCAGAGGGTTGGAAGGTTCAGTTGGGCAGTGTATCATTGTGTATAGCTCATAACATTCATTGATAAAATTCAGTTCTTGACATACAGCCGATTTACTCATTTCAGTGCTATTAACTTACTACAGGCTGTGGCATGGGCTTGAGGAGTGGCGTGTGACTGTTGACCTGCTTTCTACCAAAGTTTCAGCCAGTGACAGGGTTTTCTTGGGTGATGTATCATGAGCAAGGGATTATTCATAATTTTTGGTGCAAGAAACTTGTGGACCTGGCACTTCAGGACATAGTTTAGTGGTCTTAAGTTGGACTTGATGATCTTAGAGGTCTCTTCCAACCGAAACAATCCTATAATTCTGTGATAAGGCCACTCTGGTTTGAGAAGAAGAGTAGAGTAGAGTAGAGTAGAGTAGAGTAGAGTAGAGTAGAGTAGAGTAGAATAGAATAGAATAGAATAGAATAGAATAGAATAGAATAGAATAGAATAGAATAGAATAGAATAGAATTAACCAAGTTGGAAAAGACCTTTGAGATCATTGAGTCCAACCTATCATCCAACACTATCTAATCAACTAAACCATGGCACCAAGTCTCTTCCTAAACACCTCCAGTGATGGTGACTCCACCACCTCCCTGGGTAGCCCATTCCAATGGCCAATCACTCTTTCTATGAAGAACTGCTTCCTAACATCCAGACTAAACCTCCCCTGGCGCAGCTTGAGACTGTGTTCTTTTGTTCTGGTGCTGATTGTTAAGAAAGCCAAGGCATGGGGAGATCAGAATAATTTGTGCCTGTGCACAGGCAAAGTGTCATAAAATGTTTCATTTTTGGAGATGTAAAGCACTACTTTGGGGTGTTTTGTGAAGAATTGAGTTTCAAGAGAGAAATCAGATGTGGCTCCTTCTCATATAAAAAACTATTATCATGTTGTTACAGTACAAAATAAGTATCCAAATAGGATTGATCTTTGAAAATGAAAAGTAAAGTTCCCTTTGAAACAAGCAGTAACACTTAAGAATTAACTAGCTATTTAAAATCCCTTTAAATCCATTTAAAACAAGTCCATTTCTTCTGGACAGAAGTGGAGCGCTTGTACCATATTTAGAATGAATTCTGAGAACACAAAATGTTGTTTTGTTACTTGGAAACAACTTCTTGTGTCATTTGTTGTTGTAAGAGTCAAACTTGAAGAGGATTTGGAGGCAAGATTATGTGATCCTTCTGCAGTAGACAAATAACCCTTCCTCCTAGAGGAAAAAAAAAACCAACCCATAATCCAAAACCAACCAAAAACCACAGTGCAGTGCCCATAATTATGATGAGATATATTAATATTCCTAAATACCAGTTTACTAGAGCTCTTTCCTGGATATCCATCTGGAAAAAGATAATCGATGTGTTGGTTCCTCTGTAAAACATTCAATCTTAAAACCCTTTAAATCATTTCTTGTTATATTACAGAATCTTCAGACTAAGATATTATTTATGAGACCTAGTCGGATGCTTTTGAAATAGCCAAAAGTTACTTAGTTTTAGGTCAAGCCCATTTACTCATCAGGCTTGCATGGAAGAGCTAGGGTTGTGGTCCTGCATTGGCAGGGGGATTGGACTTCATGATTGTCACACGTCCCTTCCAACACCTACTATTCTGGAATTCTGTGATTCTATGATCAGAATCTTGGGTTTACAAAGTTAAGCTATGGAAAACTGGTTAAGGAAAGGAAGAAGAAACTAATTAATTGCATCCTGTTCATGAAGTTTGACATTCCCATAATTGACCATTAAAAAAATTCACAAAGTAAATGCTTGTTAAATAAACTCTATTTTTGTTTTCCAGATTAAGCAATAGACAACTGTCAAGAAATTCAGGTTGTTTGTGTTGTTCTTTCTACTTCACAGTATCACAGTATCACTAAGGCTGGAAGAGATCTCGAAGATCATTGAGTCCAACCTGTCACCACAGACCTCATGACTAGACCATGGCACCAAGTGCCACGTCCAATCCTCTTCCTGAAGACCTCCAGGGACGGTGACTCCACCACCTCCTCAGGCAGCCCATTCCAATGGTGAACAACTCTCTCGGTGAAGAACTTTCTCTTCACCTCAAGCCTAAACTTCCCCTGGCACAGCTTGAGACTGTGTCCCCTTGTTCTGGTGCTGGTTGCTAGAGAGAGGAGACCAACCCCTTCCTGGCTACAACCACCTTTCAGGTAGTTGTAGAGAGCAATGAGGTCTCCCCTGAGCCTCCTCTTCTCCAGGTTAAGCAACCCCAGCTCCCTCAGCCTCTCCTCATAGGGCTTGTGCTCAAGGCCTCTCACCAGCCTTGTTGCCCTTCTCTGGACACCTTCAAGCGTCTTGATGTCCTTCCTAAACTGAGGGGCCCAGAACTGGACACAGGACTCAAGGTGTGGCCTAACCAATGCAGAATACAGGGGCACAATGACTTCCCTGCTCCTGCTGGCCACACTATTCTTAATGCAGGCCAGGATGCCCTTGGCCTTCTTGGCCACCTGGGCAGAGCCAGGCAGAGGTTGGCCTCTTCTCCCAGGCAGCCAGCACCAGAACAAGAGGACACAGCCTCAGGCTGCACCAAGGCAGGTTTAGGCTGGATGTTAGGAAGAAGTTCTACACGGAGAGAGTGATTGCCCATTGGAATCGGCTACCTGTGGAGGTGGTGGAGTCACCTTCATTGGGGGTGTTCAGGAGAAGACTTGATGGGGTGCTTGGCTGTATGGTCTAGTTGTTGGGTGGGTTGGATTGGTTGATGGGTTGGACGCGATGATCTTGAAGGTCTCTTCCAACCTGGTGTATTGCATTGTATTGTATCTAAGACTGCTGGCTCATGTTGGCTGTTCTTACAGTTAACATGAGCATCTCGGGATGTCTGAATATTTCATTTAACTAGACTTCTGTATAAGGACACATCATGAATGTTAACAAATTAATAGATCTTTAATGCAGGCAGCCTGCTATGTCTATTTCTAGAAATAACATTTTATTTTAAATCTACATTTTCAAAACAAGAATAATTTTCCAGGTAGTGGGTAATTATCCCTCAAGTTTGGGAGATAATTAGCCTTGGCTACACCCAACCACTTCTGCTTTCTGTTGACGTCAATAGGTCTGGGGAACACAGGCAAAGGTCAGTGTTGGAAGTGCTCTTCAGCATAACGATTCACTGAGACAGAATTCTCTGGGCCTTCCCCCATAAGTCCTCTTTCTGTCATTAAGACAGCTCTTGAAAAAGTCATTGCTTAACTTCTAGTGCTTGTTAGCATGTTTTGATTATTGAGATAAAGGCTAAATGTGGCAGATGTGGAGTGTATGCAAAGCAGACTGAATGCAGGTAGAGCTGTGCCTGTGTGTGCTGGGGTTCACTGAACAATAACAAGCTTTCTCGAGGTCATCTTAGTCCTTTGTTTTTGTTCTTTCAGCATTTGCTGTTGGTAGGTTGGGTGGATTTTTTTTTTTTTTCATTATAAATATCATCACTAGAGATTTTAATGGTTGAATAGACAGGCTGTGTAGTTTCCAGATGTAAACCAAAAAGAAGTGACTTTCCTTTAGTGAGTCATTAGAAGGGTCACTGATTATTAATTTCTACTAAATGACTGCCTAGTATGGTGTTAACTGGGTCACCTTAGTGACTGAGGTGGGCTGTGCTTTCATTCACAGACTTGCCAGTTGATTGTGTGCAGGCAATGGGAGAAAACGAGTGTCTGTGACTTCTCAGCTGGCTTGGCAATAATGCAGCTGGAGGTAATAAAAAAAAAAAAAAAGCCAGGCAAGTCTAGGGAAAGCTTCAGTTCCTGTACTTAATTATTTAAAATAGCTGCCTAATTGTAAGCTTTATCTTTGACAGTTGTCAGATGTCTTCCTGCAAGTGAAGATCAAAAGGAATAATTAGTATGTAGTCTCTTTGTCCCCCTGGCTAACAGAATTATTTTTTTTCCTCTGCTAAAATGTGCACTGATGAAGTCCTTAATGGAAGGCAGTCGTTTTCTCAGGTGAAAGTTTCCTTTTATTTTATCTAATTCTCTCTAGTTCTGGTTTTCAGACAAGTGGAAGAGTGAGAAAACTTGCCTTTGTGTAGTTTTTTTAGCATAATTTCTTCAGCAAATTGACAAAAGTCTCCTACTGTGAGAGAAATGTTTCAGCATAGTTCTTCTTCTGTAATGTACAACAAAGACCTCCCTGCAAATGTAACTTCCAGCTTTGAAAATATCAATACTGTGTGAATCCCTCGTTCCTTTCCTGTTTTATTCCTAATTAAAGCCTTAATTGGCTCCCAGCAGTGAATATTTTGGATTCGATTCTTATCTGAAATACACAACTGTGTGAGTTAATTCAGCTTCTACAGAAAGTAATTAATACTTGACATACCTCTGCCTTTAAAAACTGGGAAAGCAAGAGGGGATGCTTCTCCCATGAGGACCTGAGGCTGGTAATGGGTGAGAGGATGAGCTATCTCTAGTGGATGCAGAAGGGTGAATTCCTTTGACTTGCTTTTGTGTTTTCATTCAGGTGGCTTGGCTTAAATTGTCCCTGAGGCAGGAGGACTGCAGGTGACTGAAGGAGATTACAGTACATCTCACTCCTTGTGAAGGAATCAAGGGTCAAAGTCTTCACCACAGAACTCAGGGAGACTGCTAGAAAGACTAACAGACTCAACAGAAATGTAATACATAAAAAACCTTATCTTGACTCATATCATAGAACTGTAGAAGTATAGAATAAATTTGGGTTTGGAGGGAACTTTTAGATCATCTAGTTCCAACCCTGCCATCAGGGATAGGGACAACCCCACCTAGACCAGTTTGCTCAAGACCACATCTAACCTGCTTTTGAACACTGCCAGGCTTGGAGCTGTCATAACTTCTCTGGGCACCCTGTTCCAGTGCCTCAAAACCCTCATGGGGAAGAATTTCCTTATGTCTTATCTCAGTCCAGCTTCTCCCAATCTGAAACCATTACCTCTTGTCCTGTCACTCCACACCTTTGTCAAAAGTCCCTTTCCAGCTCTTCTGGAGGCCCCCTTCAAATACTGGAAGGCTGCGATATCTCCATGGAACTTTCTTTTCTCTGGGCTTTATCATGAACTTCTTACTTGAAAAATAAAATATGTGAATGATAATATATTTTTTGGCTGTGCCTGGACCACTTGGCCTGTGTACACCCAAAGCAGGTTGCTATTATCCAGTTGTCAAGGTGAAAGGACTGTTCTTCTCATGCAAACTACTGAACAGAGGCTTGAGATGAGAGAGGCTTTGTGTATCCCTAAGGACTTCAGCAGGAGCTCTGGGTTCAGGCAGGGAATGGTGACCAGTGTAGGAGCCTGTAAGCAGGTAGTTCTCTCCCAAACTGAGAGCACCCTGAGCTGAGCAAGGAGTTTGCTTTAGGGATTCATGATTTGGTGTCTTGCTTTCAGGGCTGACACAGTTCCTTGTAACAAATTGTTCTTATGTACAAACATGTACCTTTTGGCTCTACAAAATAACTCAGAACCCCGAACCACACACACACATTTGCTTTTCTTTAAGTCTTAGTATTTTAATCTTTAGCTGTCTTTCACTTTTAAAAGTGCATTTCAGTGATGATAGTTGGGTTTAGTTACTGGTTTCAGTCCTGTTGCTTGTCACCCACCTTCCCATTACTCAGCTTCTTCTGATTCATAAAATCTCACAGAGACCCTTTGCCATTCATTCCTTCTTTTTCCATTTCCTTCAGATCTCTTGAAATGTAATACAGTCTATTGAGCCATGTGAGTTTGCATTATTCATGACCAGAGAAACTTTCTGGATAATTTCTATTACCTTTTGCTTTCAAAAGTATTAAGTGGCACATACCATTAGTAGTTTCCTTGTATCGGTCCATTCATCACTTTTACCTTGTCCATTACACTTCATTCTCCTTTCTTCTCTGGGGACAATGGCAACAATTCCACTCAATTCCCCCTTGGTGTTTCACTTTATTTTGCCAAATGTATATTGATATTTGGATGGCCAAGGCCAATTTATGCTTGGGCAACTGATGTGATTTTGTCTTATTATCAAGCCACTTTAGCTCCTGGGAGGCATCCAAAATCCAGCATGTGTGTGCGTGCCTTTTCATATCCTTAATATTTGCATTTACAATGACCATATGTTAAGTGTATGTAGTCCATCAGAAGTAATCAAGAGCAGGCTGAAAAGTAGGTTTTGTACAGCAGAAACCCAACAGTGATGCTTTCAGTGGGATAGTTTCAATTCTTCCAGGCACCTGCAGCTTATTGTGACGCTGCTGAAAGCGCAGAAATCATGCTCCATTTTTGGTGGCTTTATTGTACAATCCTTTCATCTGGACAGCTGTTTTCAGCGGATTACAAGCAGTTGAAATGGACTCTCTTTCCCCAGAGACTGCTTCCTGCTATTTCATCTCTGAAGACATTTAAGTCTTTCTCTACCTAGCTCATAACTGTTCTTTGTATGTTGAAAGAAATGGTATCATTTTATTTATTTATCACTAAGGCAATCAGTTTAGGGAAACACCAAGGGTCACCATCACCCATGGTGAAATCTGTGAGCTAATGGAGCTGCATTCACTTACACTCAGCTGAGCTTGGCATCATTGCTGAAATACACTAAAAATGAGGAGCAGAATAGACAATAACAGTTCGATGTAAGGAAATGTGAATTGAAACTACAAGCAGCCAGGTGTGCAAAGCTCTACAGACAATTAAGGGCAGCCTTTCAGAAGTGAGATGGGCTTTTGGGTGACCCACACTCAATAACCTGGGGGGTTATAGCCTTCGCAGAGCCATAGCCTTAGATAAAATCTCAATCAGGTTTCTAGAATATACAGTGCTAGATAACAGGTTACTCAGGGGCTGATAAGCAGAATGTCTCTTAGACTTCAGTGACAATCGAAGGAGGCTCTTACTGTCCTTGTCAAGTGGGCTGGTGACCGATGACATGAAAATACTGTAGCCTAAATTGACATAAACTGGTTTACTGCAGGTCTTGCTGTTCCCTCCATGCATCTCACTGATAACATCTCCTTTGTGCTGACACAGGCATTCATTCAGCCACGCAGTACTCTGGGAACAGATCTGGGTTAAAACCGCTCTGAGGAGGTTATTTCTCAATTTATGTTATTTTGCTATTCCAGTTCATCGTGCAGCACCACAACCACCAGGCAGTGGCACTCAGAGGAAAGCTTCACAGTGGTAGGAGAAAGCAGCTTGGAATAGGGACAGCAAAGGGTAAGACCTCTCTCCGTGTGTTACAAATTCTGGCTCATTCTTGCTCAAGGAGCTTGTTGAACAGCATTGTTAGTTTCACTCTTTGCTGTGGGATTCCATGACCTAGCAAGACTTGAGGGTATTTTTGATTATGCCTGAGTAAATCCTTTCTCTCAATTAGAACTAGCTCGTGCCCCATAACATGCTATCGCAGGTCATCACCTGAACTGAAAGCTCAAGTCATTGTTTATCTCCTTCTCAAACTCTTTCTTTATTTAAAAATACTTTCCTCTTTTATTCCCCTTTAAAATAATTGCTGTCCTGTCTTGATGGAAAAACATATAATCTGTATCTTTCTTTTTTTTTTTTCTTTCTTTTTTTTTCTTTGTTTATTATTGTAACTTCCTTTAAAAATATAATATGGGGAGGAAAAAAAATCGATATGGTCACGATTTGGAAATAAAATAAAATCAGGTAAAAACACTGAGGGTGAGAAAAGGATAGCATGATATTGTAACCCTACTCCTGTGCTCACATGGAATTTATTTAATCTGTTTCTTAATCAGTTTGCATTCTTCAAAAATGGCTCAGGTAAATTCTACATTTCTATTTTATTTAACCACTGAGGCATGGAACAGGGAACGACGCTGGTATTGTTACTTTAAATGCCACACAGTTGTTTCACCTGCTGAGAGATGCATTTTGAACATTTTTGGTGATATTTTACTTTCTCGACCACCTCAGCAGAGTGTTTCACAAAGCTGAATTGCTGATGGGGAAAAAAAAAAAAAGAAGGAGAAGGTGGAGAGGATATCAGACATTTCCAATTATTACTATTCCTGATGAAACATTTTTTCAAAAGATTAGATACACTCCCTTGAAAGTAATTTGGAAGGATTAGATTTAGATTCTGAGTCCTTCTGAAATCTACCTGTTGAATTTCTCAAACAGGACCCAGTAATTAAATGCAATTAAAAATGACAAGATATTGAAGCCATAGTTGTACCTGAGGAGATGGTAAAATCCTACTGAGGCTATCCTGAGCCCTGTGATCAGTGGCAAGAATGAGTGCGACTTAGGAATACCAGTCCTTTCCTCAGTGTATTGTACACTGGGCTGTAGCAGCCTAGGATTTGTTTTCCTAGGGTGGTTTATGTTTTCAACATTACCAAGTATTTAATCAAATAACTTAACTGCAGGCAGCTGAGAACTTCATGAAATGTCTTTGGGGTAAAAGAGAAGATAGAGTCCTTCTGAAGTTATAGGTGGTCTAGTGAAAGAATGTAAAAGTAGCATCAGAGAATCAGAATGGTTTGAATTGGAAGGGACCTTCAAGATCATCTAGTTGCAATTTCCCCCTGCCATGGGCAAGGGCACCTGCTGCTAGACCAGGTTGCTCAAGGCCCCATCCATCCTGGCCTTGAATACTTGAATTAGGATTCAGTTTTCTAGTCCCTTCCTGGTGCAGTATTGGATCCATGCCTTGCTTGAGCAGGACTCTGACTAGAAGCTCTGAAACCAGGACAATGATGCACTTGTGTGAAAGGGGAGTAAAGAACACGTGCGAAAGGAGCCTGGTACTGGTTAGGCAGCTCTCACAGTGCACTAGGTGTGTCTTCAGTGCACTTGGGGCACAAAGGAAGGGGTGGAAGGGGACAGGGGCCACTATGCCACTTCCATTCTGAAACACAAACTTAGGGCATCACTCATTTTCTTCAGAGGGTACATCTTTCAGGCTGAATTTATCAAATTTAAGAGCTGTTTCACTTCTAGCTTAACAAAATGTATGCAATGGACTGTAACAAACCAGCTCTTATTTGAGATGAAACAACTGACACACCTGACCAAGAAAGTAGTTAGGTTTATCAACAGAAAAGCCCTCCACCTGTTTTTGATGCTGATGGCTTGATGAGGCACAGCTGTGCTGTGTTAGCACCTCAGCTAGGTGAGGTGATGAACAGGTGGGAGCTAGCAGGGTTAGATTTCACTCTGAGCTTCAGTTAGAAGATGTCTGCCAGCTTGATGGACTTTATAGTATGCTCTGTTATGCTGTTGTTGTGGAAAATAGATGTGGAGTCAGCTTTGGTCGATCTTTGGATGTGCTTGTGATCCTGCAAGAAGGAAAGGCAGCAAAGGTAGGAGAAAGATGTACTGGTTGGGTGTTAGTAAGCCTGTCTGCATTGAGTTGTCTGCGTCTAATCATTTCACCCTGAGTGTGTACCTGACCTATTCCAAGTTTAATTTAAAGTGTCTTAAGGTGTCAAGGGTTTAAGCTGTGTTTGCTAACCTAAGTTATGACTGTTCTGGTTCTTCTGGTTCAAAATAGCTTAATTTTAAATTCCTGTATGTCTTCATCTCACTGCTCCCTGTAGTGTGTTTTTTGTAACTCTTTTTTTTAAGGTAGGCTTTTGTAGTTCTTTTGGTTCTTTGTATTTTAGGCAATGTATTCTTAGTCCAAAGCTTAACTGTCCTTTGTGCTCTAAGTTCAACCTTTGAGTAAGGACTACCAACCTTTGAGGATGGAGCAGCCATCTCTGCTCCTTGGAATCCCTTCTCTGGGCTGAGTGTTGGAGCTTTGTCTGGGCAAGGAGGTATAAAGGCACAGTCATTAGCATACTTGTGCTTTAGGGTCTAATTTGACTGAATTTACCTAGGATTTCTCTGACTGGAGATTTGGATGAGCTCCTGAGGTGTGCAGACTGGAGCCTAGGATGTGTAAAGAATAGCTCTGTACCGTTGATTGATTTGTACTTTCATCAATTCATTAATTGATCTGTTTAAATTTGTCTTGTTAACCTTTATTAGGATAACAGTGCAATGATACAGGTATTGTAATATTGATTTTTATCTCAAAGAGAAAGTACATTGCCTGCTTCTGTGCAATACCATATCCTGATAGGTCAGCTCTGCATCCACTAGGTATATGGGGATGAGAGGGAATGGATTTAAGCTTGAGGTGAATAGATTTAGACTGAGTATTAGAAAAGCATTCTTTAAAATGAGGGTGGTGAAACGCTGGAACAGGTTGCCCAGGGAGGTTGCAGACAGCCCCTCCTTGGAGTTGTTCAAGGACAGATTGGACAGGGCCTTGAGCAACCTGGCCTAACAGAAAGTGTCCCTTCCCATAGCAGGGATTTGGAATTAGATGATCTTTAGGGTCCCTTCCAACCCAAAGCATTCTATGGATCTATATCATGCTTTGAGTCACCCACTGAAAGCGATCAAGCTGTATGTGAAAAGCCTAGATGCAGAGCAGTAAGGATTGGAGTTTACATTTCTAGACTCAAGATATAGAATCATAGAAGGGTTCTGGTTGGAAGGGACTTCAAATATGATTTATTCCCAAAGCCTCTTGCCATGAGTAAGGATGCCTCCTACTAGATCAGCTTGCTCAAGGCACTAGCCAGCCTGTCTTTCAACACTTCCAGGATTGGAGCCTCCAGAGCTTTTCTGGGCAACCTCTTCCAGTGCCTCACAACCCTCATAGGGAACAATTTCTTCCTTCTGTCTAACATAATGTAACATAATTTCCTGCCTCATTAGAGTTAAAAATATCTCCCTGGTTAGCTAATGACCTCTTACAACTCTTTCAGTGTGAGCTCTTTTACAGGTAAACCAAAATCAGTGGTTATGATGTTGGGGGTGGGGTGTGGGGGTGGTGTATCCCACCCCTTTTTATTTCTCCTTTTCACTTCTCTGTTACATGCAAGTTGGGAACCGCTCTTGGTTAGGACACTGGCAACTGTTGGTTTGACTTTTTCTTAGCACCACACTTTAGAGAGAAAGCCTCCAACCCCTCAGCATCAAAAGGAGGAGGTTATTATACTGTTTCATGGGTTTGTTATGGCAGTCCCTTTTTAGGAAGTAGATGTGTGTCTCAAGCTGTGTGCTTGGTGGGAAGACATATTTCTGAATGAATTCACTAATAAATTCATCAGTGAAAATTCCACACTGAACGTTGGTGTACCGTGGTGAGGATAATTAATCATAATCTTGATGGTGTGGTGGAAAAACTGCTTTTCCACAAGCAAGTGGTCTTGTGAATGACAGAACTGCAAAAATAGTGGGATGTAATGATTATTTTTCAAGGTGAAATTCAGCTAGATGTTTAGAATCTCTGCAAAAACCTGGTTTCCAAGCCATGGAGCAGAAGGGTCTGGTGGAGTCTACCTGCAAAAAGTTCTTACCGCCTCACAGAAGAGCGCCTCATGTTATATGTTGGGAGAAAGCAAGCTGTTCAAACTTACCCTGAGTTCAGGGGTATGAAACATGAAATCAAATCCTTGTTATTTCACAAATTAAATTGCCTCCAGTAGAGAGGGAAGAACTCCCTTAGTGAGGTTTGCTACCCTACCTGCTTGCCACAGTAAATTCCTGCCATCCCAGAGCTGGGGAAAACAAATGAAAAATAAATAAACAAACACAACTCTGTCTGCACGGAGAGCAACAGTTACAGTGACAGCAAAAAGCCATTTGGGTTTAACATAATTTAGCTGCTGGAATTGAACTTGCAAGCTTTTAAAGGAATTTCTAATGTAATACTGGGAAGGGTAAGAATTGGATGTGATTTGTTTTTACTTTAAGTTTACCAGATCAAATATATTGTTCAGCAGCAAGCACCTTGGTTGGACTTAATATATTTAGGTATGCTCCATTCAGTGGTTTGAGTAATGCACTCTGTAGCAGGTCTGTTGGTATTGGTGGATTTTACATGAGAAGTAAGGTGCTGGCAAGGTGCTTCTGGTATTGTATTTTCTGCTCATCTTTTACAAAGAGTTTGGTTGTGCTGAACTGCGTTTTGTTTCTCATCTTATCCTATCTCAGTCTCATATACTGATGGCATATACATGTCATGGTATGGTAACATGAATCTTGAGCATATAACATAGCAGATCTTCAAAAGCCAAGGTATTGCCACGGAAAATGTTTTGGGCAGATGATTATGGAAGCTGGTAAATAATGATTTGGTGTACTCTTAGAAAAAAAGAACCCAACTACAAACAAGCACCTTCACTCCCCCACTGTTTTAAGGCCTCTTAACCTTAGGGTCTTTGGAAGAGGCCATAGAATGATGGGGATTGGAAGGGGTCTCTGGAGATCATCTAGTTCAACCCTCCCTCTACCACCACCCCAGAGCAGAGTCACCTAGAGCAGGTTGCACAGGACAGCATCCTGTTAGGTTTTGAGAGTCTCCAAATAAAGAGACTCCACAACCTCTGTAGGCTGCCTGTTTCAGTGCTCTACCACCTCCAAAATGAAGAAGTTCCTTCTCATGTTTAGATGGAACTTGCTGTGTTTCAATCTGTGCCTGTGACCTCTAATGCTGTTGCTGGGCACCACAGAAAAAAGGCTGGTCCCATCCTCCCTACACCCATCCCTTAAGTATTGATAAGAATAGAAGAGAATTTACCAGGTTGGAAAAAACCTTTGTGATCTTTGAGTCCAACCTATCATCCAATACTATCTAATCAACTAAACCATGGCACCAAGTGCCCCATCCAGTCTCTTCCTAAACACCCCATCAAGTCTCTTCCAGTGATGGTGACTCCCCCACCTCCCTGGGCAGCCCATTCCAACGGCCAATCTCTTTCTGTGAAGAACTTCTTCCTAACATCTAGCCTAATCCCACCTCAGTCTTCTCTAGGCGAAGAATCCCCATGTCCTTCAGCCTTTCTTCATAAGAGGGATGTTCTAGTTTCCTAATTATCTTTGGAGCCTTTTGTTGTACTCTCTCAAGCAGTTCCTTGTCCTTGAACAGGGGACCACAATACGGGACCCTATATTCCAGACGAGGCCTCACCAGGGCAGAGATGTGAGAGCACTGATCACAGTAGGACATTAATTATTTCCCTTCCTTTTATTTTTATTTTTCCTTCTGATTTTATTTTGATACCTGTAGCTGTTGTGAAAAGCAAGGTAGTAGAAATCAGATGCATGTCAAGCCTAGAATCCTACCTCTCAGGAGTTTCAGCAGGAAGCCCCAGGGTGAGAGCAAAGCCAGCACAGAGATTTTTACCTTTGTGTATGCTCTGATGCATCTCTGATGCTTCCTGAGCCATAGATAGCTTCTTGTGTTTAAGATGGATTACTCTTCCATGCATTTATCAAATCTCCCATTAACTTATCTAAATGAATGTTCCATGAATGTTCATCCTATGGACAGGCAGAGGATGTGATATTGATTTTTTTTTCCCTTTCTTTTTTTTTTTTAAAGCACTATTATTTGTACTCCAGGTTCTTGGAAATACTTTTTATTCTACACCTATACATGACAAAATCCTGTCTTCTTCCATCCTTCTATTCTGTATCCTGCCTTCCTTCATCCTTCTGTCTCTAAGGTCTGTACCTAGATTCATTCTATCCCTCAATTAACCAAACAGTTAAAATCTGTTAAAAAGGATGTTAATAAGCTGCATTAATTGTGGTTTGCCTCCCTTTTTGCTGTTGTGGCAGTGGGTAACAAACCACAGTCTTTAGGTGTAAGCCTTGAATGTCTGACTGAGACATCTCATCACTAAATGTCTGCACTGGCAGATATTCAATTCAGTATCCTAATTGATCCAAGCCACTGAGGACCACCTTCTAGCTTCTGCAACTGCAGTATGATGCACTTTCCTTGATGGTTTTATGCCTTGTTAGCTTGTAATTTAATGGAAAGGGAATAATAAATTGAAATACAGTTTCATCTTCAAAATGAAGTTTTGTTTCCTTTCTGCCTTGAATTCTATAGTGGCTTCTCCCTATATTCCCTGAAACTTCTATTTTTTAAATATAATATAAAAAAACCTTACTGTGACTGGAAGGGTTTACCTGGAAGCTGGACACTAGTAAAGTGCTCTGTTATGGGACTGACTTTTTGGGGTGAAGCTTGAGCAACTGACATAATCCTTGTGTTTCTCACCTGTCTAATTTAGAGGTAATAGTATTTTGCTGAGATACCAACCCTCTGAGACACTTAGTTAAGCTGAATCAGACACGTAGGAAAGGATAGATATTAGAAAACAAAAGTGCAAACCCTTGTTTCAACTGAGAGAGAAAAAGAAAAAGAAAAACCCAACATGGAAAATGGCCTGTTAGAAGTTGTGTCAAATTGCCTGTGGTGTGGAATCTTGTTCCTCAGGAGCTGCTGGAACTAATTCTTTCCTCATACCAATTCTACATTGTCCAGTGGTGTGGCAGCCTGTGATAAGAGGCTGTTCCACATTTAGAAAATAAGAATAGCAGCTGAGCTAAGGATGTTGCTGGAGAGTTAACTTATATATTTTGACTTTTAAGGGCTTAAGTCAGACCCCCAACTTTATTTAAATGTATTTTATATTGAATTATAATAATCATCCTACTTACCTCCCATCTCCTAAGCTGCTTAGAAAATAAACAGTAGGTACTGCCTAAGCATATGCACTGCAAATAAACTGTCAGAGAGCCATTACGGGATTACTCTTTTGTTGTCGCTGTCACTGGGCGAGCTGTTCCTCATATGCTTGCGAAATTAGATGACTATTTTTTTTTTTTAAATACTCTTTGCTTTCTATGCCAAGGTGTCCCTGCTTACTTGTTTTATATAACATGCTACTGAAATGAAATGGAGAAGCTTTACTCTGCAGCATTCAGTCCTGCCTGCCAGATGGCTGTGTGACTTCTGCCTCACAAGTCTACGCATTTTCATGCCCTGACAACTGGATTTACAAATGGTGTGATTTGAGTATCTTGAACTGAGAGGCAAGCACTATTAAAACAAAAGAAAAACCCCCAAAGCAAGCAAACAAACAAACAAAACCCCAACCAAACAAAAACCGCTACATGTCTGTTCTCGTTTAGTTTTAAGTCTCTAATGAGATCCTTAGATACTTCACTCCATTCCAGTCTGATCAGGAGCTCCTATGTGTTACCCCAACCCTACAGAAATCTCTCGTGGTTGTACTAACTGACTAAGATCTCTAGGTTAGTGGAGGTGTTAAATTTTGTTTTATATTACCTTAGCCTTCATGTTTTCTTTCAAAAGTCAAGTTTCTTTTCCCTTCACCATCTCTTTGAGGGTGTTTCACAGGAGACTATCTACAGAACTTACATAAATAACTGTTTTCCTTAAGAAGAGGGACATTAATCACTAGCTAAATTAATACTGTCTAATGTTCCACAGAAGAGTTACATGCACTCTCCAAAATTAATGGAGAAGGAGAAAACACAGTAGGAAGAGACACGTAAGCCCATTAGCCAAAATGTTCTCTTTGGCTCGTGGAAAAGGCATGGATTTTGGAGATTGAGAATCACAAACAAATGAAGCTCAAATCTGAAATGCATCAGCAAATGGAAACCAGAAAGGTTGTAGTGAGGTAGTGAGAATTCTGAAATAGGATGAGTATTATTTTACTTTTTAAATAGCAAGGGGAACTGTTCAGTTTTACAGTTTCAATAACAGAAAAAAAAAGTGTCTCATTACACTTCAAGTCAAGCTCTATGGCTTGAGTATTGTCAAACAGATTAAACTTTATTTGCTTCTTTGGGGGTGATTTGGGTTTTTTTTGTGTGTTTTGTTTTGTTTCTTTTTGCATTTGTTTTACCTGAAATGAAGTTTTGGATTGTTTGAGTTAGAGCACTGTGCAGAAGAATATGTTCTCACCAAACTCAGTCCTAGTAATCCCTGAGGACCTCTTATCTCTCTCTTTGTAGTAGGTGCTGTGCTGCAAGGTCAGTACATCAGAGAACCTTAAGCTTGTCTTAACAATATCATTAAATCACTATATTGCTGTAAAAACCCTGAAGTGAACAAATCACTGTCTTCAATGATATTGTTCCAAGAGTGTTTCCATCCTTTCCCTGTAATGATTCTGCTGCAGGAATGGATATTTTCACGTAATGGGAACCAGTACCAGACATAATAAATTTGCAAGGGTTGATACCAGTGATGTACTAGACAGTTGGAAAAGAGCACTTCAGTCTCTCTTGACAGTAGGCTTACATGATGACAGACCTCAGCAGTTCCTCAGCTAGTACATTCTGCTATGTCAGTGTCTATTTCTCTTCCTGCATGCCTGGAACTGGAGAGCTCTTTGCCAGTATCAGATAGCAGTGGCTGGTCTTTAAATCTCCTGACTCTTTGGGTGTAGGAAATGTCTGTCTTGTTTTGAGGAGGCAAACAAAAATGTGTTGGTTAACTAAAAAGAATGTATTGTAATCTTAACTCAGTTGTTAAGATTTCACTTTTTAGCAGTTAGTTATTAACTCAAACAGCCAGCTATGGTTTGTCACCTACAGCAGTTATCCCACTGTCTTCCACTGAGCCAGCCCACAATTGCCCTGTGGTTTGTTTTTTAGCTTGTGATACTAACAGGAAGGTTTGGAAATCAAATGTGTTGTTACAGTCCTGAATCTCACCCTTACTTCTTATCCCCTACTGGCCTCATTCTCTTAAAATCTTGCTCCCTCTCTGCCCTTCAGAGGATGCTTTCCTTATAATTGCTGGGTTGTAGTTTGCCTAGAGGTCTCTAACTGCTCCCAGCCTCCTGCGGCTGAAATTCTTGTTGTAAAGATGTTTTATTTCCCCCTGAAAAGTGTCTATTTCATGACTTTTGCAGCCTTGCTTAAAAGTAAAATTGGACAGTAATCCTTCAGAGTGCTTAGATAAGCCCCTCAGGGAATGATAATGATATTGGCCATTTTCTAAATAGCTGAAACATAGCTTCTGTTTGAAGGAGCCATTAAAGAGATGAGTAATCGCTGGTGACAGATCTTCACAATGGTATTTCAACAACTAATTAGGATTGTTGTCACAGTTAGTGGCATTTCTTCCTGGTAAAGCAGCATGCAAAGTAGCCCTTGTATTACAAAGCACTGTAGCTGACAGTCCAGAAGAAGTTGATGGCTGTGAGGTCAGTGTGCAGCTGCCCAGAATAGTGAAGAAATGATTAAATGTCTGCAACCTTTGAGACAGAGATGTTCTCCAACTAATTCTGGTGAGACTCTGACATGTCATCTGGTGCTGATATGAAGAATCTTCCTAGACCTAATTCCTTATCTAGGTAAAGGAAATGGAAGCCAACAACAAGAAAAAAAATGTTATTAAAGCATAACCTTCTGTCTCGGTCCGGAGAGGGAAAGAGACTCAATTCTTTTGAATATTCCCGTGTTGTGAAATTAGAGGCACAAACGAAGCCAAAATATCAACAGCTAGACTATTTATTACATAAAGTGGATGGATCAGAAGAGGAGAGAGAGAAAATAGAAGAAAGAAGAGGAAAGGAATTATTGCCACATCCCTCTTCCCCCCCAAGACAGTTTGAGTCTGTGGAGGAAAGGTGCTGCAGGAGATGTTGGGTCTGTAGAGAAACGGTGCTGAGGCTTTGGCTGTAGAAGAGATGTGGTTCTCTGGAGAGAGGGTTTTCAGAGTCCAAGATCCATTGTGTTGCCCTGTGATGTTTCCAGTGTGTGGTGCTGTCTTCTTTCTTCTGCATTTTTCTTCTTCTAAGCCAGTAGTTGCTCCAGTCTTTTATACAGTTTTTCAGTCCTTAAGCAAGTGTCCAGGTGTTGTTCCCTAGGATATTGTTCTGGGAAATCATCTTTAGGTAAGTGTCCAGGTATCGTTCCCCAGGAAATCTTTCTGTGTATTCGTGTGAGTTTGGGCAGCCCACTGGATGGAGGGGGGAGGCCTCCGGCTCCTCCTTCTCCATCTACCTACCCGCACACTCATTACACATCAGGAAACAGGTGGTGAGTCCATTGTCTCATTATCCTTCCTTCCTGGGATATCTGATGGCTGGAAATGATCTTGTCCTGAAGGGGTGATGGCTGGGCCCTTGGGTCATTGTCGTATGCCAGCTGCAGTCCAGTGAGCAATGTTATCTTTACACCTTCCAAGAGTCCTTCCAGTGGCTCTGCCCAACGCACATCAGCTGTTGTCTGGGCAAGCAGCAAGTGATTTTATCTTTGAGTCACACCAGGAGAGACAAGCTTTAGTCTCTCACACCTTCATATTGTTCAGGATCTGTGCAGTAAATATGTTCTCTTGGGTGGGCGAATGCCTTGTCATATGTTTTTCAGGCTAGCAGTCCACTTGGAAGTGACAAAAGGAAAACAGAGTAACTGGAAAAATAAAGATTTTACCTGACTCCAAGTATCTTCCCTCTTTTCGGTGGCAGCCACAAGTTTTTGCCTCGTTAATTCAACAGCTGATTAAGAGAACAGTCTTTTAGTTTTCCTGCTTTCTTTGGTGATTGTAATGTGTCACAATTAGAAAAGACTAGAACAGTAAAATGATAACAGAGTGTATTTGTTGGATTAATCATGGTGTTTGGAGAGAACTTGCATTTTCTGAAAAAGTTTTTCATTTCTCTCCTTTTTTATTTTAGATGCAAACAAAAAAAGGAAAGGTGCTAATCTAATTCCTTGAGATAGTAAACCAGAATACCTCTCCTAGTGGCTTGATTAATTCCAATACCTGATTACCTTGGACAAGCCAGGGCAAAGTCAGCTTTTTCTTGTGACAAATTTTTTTTTCATTAACACTTTACTTATGGAGATAAAACAGCAGTCAGCCTGCAAAACAGAAGGCTGCAGGGAGGTCTCCTACCAGCCTTCCAATATTTGAGGTCGGCACTGGAAGAGCTGGAGAGGGACTTTTGTCAAAGCTATGGAGTGACAGGATGAAGAGTAATGGCTTCCAAATGGAAGAAGTCAAATTTAGATTAGACCGTAGGAGGAGATTCTTCCCTGTGAGGGTGGCGAGGCACTGGAACAGGTTGCCCAGAGGTGTTGTGGAGGTTCCAAGCCAAGAAGTGGTAGAAGCCAGGTTGGATGGGGCCTTGAGCAAGCTGGTCTGGATGGCTATGCCCCTGCCCGTGGGAAGAGGGTTGGAATTAGATGATCTTTAAGGTTCCTTCCAACTAAGACCACTCTATGATTTTGCTGTGATTTTGCTATGGAGAAGAGAGCAGCCTCCACCTTGCTCCAACCTCTTTTCATGACATTGTAGAGAGCAATAAGGTCTTCCCTCAGCCTCTACTCTAAACAACCCCAGTTCCCTCAGCAGCTCCTCACCAGACCTGTTCTCCAGACACTTCACCAATGTTGTTGCCCTCTTCTGGGCCTGTTTCTAGTATGGCAATGTCTTTACTGTAGTGAGGGCCCCAAAACTGAACCCAGGACTCACAGATGGCCTCGCCAGTACTATTTACAAGGGGAGAATCACTTTCCTAATTCTGCTGCTCATGCTATTCCTGATCTAGGCCAGGATACTGGTGGCCTTTTTGGAGACCTGGGCACACACTGGCTCACGTTAAGCTGTCTGTCAATCAACACTCCCAGGTCCTTTTCTGCCTGGCAGTATCCTGGAGTTTTTGGATAGTGAAAGATGCAGGTTAAACACACAATGTGTGGCACAAGTTTAAAGAGCTTTTGGAAGACACGGCAGGAACATGGCGTCTGTGACCTTTTCTAAAGCTGTGTAAGTTTGGCTCTGCTCCTTATTTATATGCTGTGGATTGAGGCTGCAATTGATAGTGAAACTTCAGTGGAACCAGCCCTCATTTCACCTTGATGTTAACTTTGGAAAAAGCAATTTAATTTCTTCCTGCAAATATAGGAAGATTCATCCCTTTTGTTATCTTTGTGTGTTCAGACATTTGAGAGGGAAACACTTTCTATATTAACTAAGGTTTCTAATGAGTCTTCAGTGGCCACAAATGTCTTTCTTTGGAATGGAAATCTAGATGACCCTAGAGAATAGGTGCATTAAAAGACTTCAACTACAACATGGTCCTTCAAAGGACAAGTCTTTGTAGGATTACTAATTCCAAATTTAAACAGAAGCCTATACATAACTTCAAACTTTAACCACTACATTTTTTTCACCTACCCTAGCAGTGAGCTGAATGTCAGAGTGAAAAGTAACACTTGGCCATAAGGACAAATAGATATAAAAATTGATATCATAGAATTGTTAGGGTTGGAAGGGCCCCAAGGATCATCTAGTTCCAACCCCTCTGCTATGGGTGGGGACACCTCGCACTGTATCATGTTGCTCAGAGCTGCATCCAGCCTGGCCTTAAAAGCCTCCTGGGATGAGGCTTCCACCACCTCCCTAGGCAACCTCTTCCAGCGTCTCACCACCCTCATGGTGAAGACTTTCTTCCTAATATCCAATTTGAATCTACCCATTCCTATTTTTATTCTATTCCCCCTAGTCCTATCATTACCTGACTCCCTAAAATTCTTTCACTAGCTTTCTTGTAGGCCCTCTTAAGGTACTGGAAGTCTACAAGATGAATCTGTGTTTTTCAGTCAGATGGGATTTTTCCCCCCTTATTTTTTTTTTTTTTATTTAAGAAACTTATATAAGCCATTTTGCATGGAAAATCCTTTTTATGATTGTTTGGAGAGCTCTGCTCTGATCTAATGAAATAACCTTAATTACGTATCCATATGCTCCATCTCATTTATAAACAGTGGAGAGAAATTTTTGTTCTGCTGATACTGCTGTTGTTGTTGTTATAGCCTGCTGCTGTGGGTGCCACTGAAGCAGTTAGTTCCCTTCTTTCCTTCTGTACTACATTTTTTTTCTTAATTCCTGGAATGCTCTCTCTGTTCTGGGTAAACCCAACAGCCTTCTTGCAATGCTTGCTTATGAAAACATGCTTCTAAAGATCTATGACTGCAATAAAAGCATGTCTGGTTTCTAATGCTTGCACACCTCCATTTTTCTTGAAAGTAATCCTTAAAAAAACCCAAATAACCCAGGCTGGAAGCATATAAATAAACACAAACCATAGGTACCTATGTGGAAACAGGTTGTATCTTTGTGGAAGACTAGTTGGGTTAATTTAGCAATATTCCTTCTGTCATGGTTTAACCACAGCCAGTGGCTAAGCACCACACAGCTGCTCACTCACTTCCCACCCCAGCAGGAAAGAGGGAAGAGAAAATGAAGTCTATCTCAGCCAAAACCAGCACTCCTCCTTAACTAAACAAACCACCAACAGCAAGGGAAAAACCAAACAAAAAAGCCTCCAAACCAACAAAAAACCCAACCCAACAACTGCAAAACCCAACAAAACATACAAAACCCAAGCCACAAATCTGAAAACACTTAAGCATTTGTGTGATTACTCAGGGGAATTTAGAAGTTTAGTGGGAATGCATCCAATTATTTGGTTTGCTTGGAAAATTCCTGAACCTTTTGCAGATTAATATCTTAAACGTAGGTTTTCTTTGAACCAAGAATGCAAGAGAATGAAAATGTTGTTTCTATGGTGGTGAGGGAAGTACTGCAGGTCTGTTCTTGCATACTTCTCTATTTCATTCCTCAGGTTTCAAAGCATTTTATGTCCATGGACTTCGCTGATCTATTTCCTTCAGAAGGAGACTTGATGGGGTGCTTGGTGCCATGGTTTAGTTGTTTAGGTGGATTGGATTGGTTGATGGGTTGGATGCAATGATCTTGAAGGTCTCTTTCAACCTAGTGTATTGTATTATTTTTGTATTATTAATAGACAAACCAAATACAGTATCCTAGATGAAATTATTTGGAAGGGATATTTGAAAGTCATCTAGTCCAATCTCCTGTTCAAAGCAGGACAAATTAACTAGTGACATGCTCAATTCTATCCTCAACACCTCTAAAGATGGAGATTCCACAGCATCTCTGGGCAGCCCCTTACAATATTTGAACACCCTTTTGCTACAAGAAAAGTCTTTTCCCTGTACCAAGTTGTGTTCCTTCCTTCTTGGCCTGTATCTGCACCTCTGAGAAGAGTCTGACTTTTGTCTTCAATCTATTACCAGTTCACCTGTTTGTAGGCAGCAATAAAGTGCACTGTGAGAAGCAAAAGCAAGATGGTCACTATGTGAGAGTTAGCTTCAGGAGCTGAATGATAATGGATGAGACCTCTAGAGACAGTGACCCATCTCCAGCAGACTTTTCAATTTACACTGAGCATGATGTTTATGGTATGGAACACTTCTGTTAGCTTGGGTCAGCTGCTCTGGTTTTCACTCTTCTTACCTTCAGCACCTGTCTGATTCAAAACTGAGTCCCCAGAAGAAATGTTGTGTGAGGTTATTCCATCTTAGCCACAGAAGTGTACATTCCTTGCTATTGTACTTCATGAGGTGTCTGTCACTTTCTTCACACCTTTCAAGTTCCTCTGGAGAGCAGCCCTGAGTTACAACATATTGATTGTTCCCCTCAGTTTGGTTTTGTCTGCAGACTTTCACCAGTTAGGTGCTAAACTGTAGGAGGAGCTGTTGAAGGCCTGGCTGAAGTCAAGGTTCACTATATCCATTGTCTCCCTTTGTCTTCAGTACTAGTCATTCATCATGGATAGCAACAGAGTTGGTCAGAATGAAGTTTGAGGTGTTTAGGAGGAGACTTGATGGGGTGCTTGGTTGCATGGTTTAGTTGATTAGATGGTGTTGGATGATGGGTTGGATGGGTTATTCTAGTCTAGTCTATGTTGTCCTTGATAAACCTATACTGGTTGCCCCTCCATCACCCTCTTGCTCTTCCTAGATTTAGAAATGGCTTCTAACACCCTTTGCCCATCCTTGCTCATTATCTGGTCCAACATATGGAAAAGACAAGAAATAATGGGAAGGAGCAGTTCACAGCTAGTTCTATGTCTTGATAAGAAAGGAAGCAATATGGAAAGGGGAATCCTCACTGTTTTACAGTGGAAGGATGGGAGAAGGAAAGAAGGATAATCTTTGATGCATGCGTGGCTTTCCATTCTCCACAGGAGACATTAGGCAGCAGCAAACTTTTGCTTTGCCCTAAACTCTTGAAGGAGAGTTGGATGCCTCATCTTGATGAAAAGCATGGAAATTATCTCCTAGGAAAGAGTGAAGAGTAAAAGGTCTTCATTTCTTTTTTTCTTAACTTGGGTTTCTAAATAATGAACCTTCTTTTAAAAAAAAAAAAACCACAAAACAATCAGAGTTTCCTATTTCTATAGTGCCTTTAGAAAGCCATGAATGGGCACTTAGTTTCAAAGGGAGGGAAGCACACACACACACTCTCTTATCACGAGATTGCATACAGCAGTGCATAGATGTCAGAGTCAGAACAGAATTGTTCTTCAGAGGAGTAAAGCAGTATCATTTTTCTCCAGCTTTGCAGGCTGACAAGGCATAAGAGCACAATAAAAATGGAGATTATCCATTTAAAAAGTGGTCTAAAAACATCTTACAATGTTCAGTTAGTTTAAAAAAAAAAAAAAAAAAGAAGGCAGAGAGGCAAAGAAACACAACCCATTTACAGTAACTGCTATCTTGCTGATACCCACAGAGGAAATGACATCCCTATTCCAAAGAAATCAAACAAGCCAAGAGGTTCTAGGAACTCTGATCTTTGTAAAGAAAGTTTTCTTTTGGTACTTCCTTCACTTCCAGAGGATTGAAGAGAAACTTTCCATATGTTCACTGAGAAATGTGTCTCATGGGACAGGGACAGAAGTCTTACTGGAAGACTGAAGTGGAACTTAGGCAGTTCCTGAGGCTTATGTGGAGCCCTGTTGCAGGTCGATATCTTACCTATTCAAAGGTCAAACCTTTCTGGCGCTTCAGTACAAAGTGCTAAATAGGACTGTGTCATCCAGTGATGTGCTGGAAGTGCAACAGGCTTCATCTAATCATGATTTGAAATTCCTAGCCATGGTTAACCTTTTAAATATTTAAGTCACTGATGGATTTCAGTTTCTGATACCAAGATATGATATCTGCAATAAGGTTTCATCTTAGAAATATAGTTTGAACTTCTTGTAATTACCGGTTTACAAGAGGAGAAAAATAAGACTGAAGTGTCCCTAGTATGAAGGGATTGACACATTAAGCACTCCCTTCATATGAGGTCTTGGAGAGATTCTGCTTTGAAAGTGTGTTGGACATTGCAGGGATCTTATGTCCCTAACACACAGTATCCGTTTTATCCCAAGTTCAATGCCTGTATCACTCTGAACAAGTATTAAAAGGAAACAAATATGAATTGAAGCTAAATAAAATAAGTCCTGCCCTCTCCTCATCCTCAAATAAAATTCAGTACCTCTATCAATAATTCCAAACCAACCAACCAAAAAACTCATAAATGCCTCCTCTGAATTCATAATTAACTTCATTCAAAACTCTGGGCAGGGAGCTAGGATTCTCTCAAGTGAATGAACTTCAAATCAAGGTACACAGAAAGAGTAGGAAGCTTCTTATAGGAGCCACACCAGCAGCTCCCTCACCCAGTATGAAAACCTTACCAGACATAAATCCAGTGCAACTGCTCTGCTAGAAATAAAGCTTATAGAAATGGGTATCTTCATAAAATCATACTAATCATTACTATTTTTTCTCCTAGCTGAAAATCAGCAGATTTACTTAGTAGTGTAAACAAACAGAAGCACAATTTGGCATTTTTTGAAGCTGGGTTCTCTTTCATGTGTGCTGATGACATTTTTCACAGACGTCTGCTAGCGCAATGGTGGAGAGGAATTGAAGCATCTCTTGTATGAGGAGAGGCTGAGAAACCTGGGGCTGTTTAGCCTGGAAAAGAGCAGTCTGAGAGGGGATCTTCTCAATGCTGATCAGCCTCTAAAGGGTGGAAGGCAAAAGGATAGGACCAGATTCTTTTCAGTGGTGCCCAGTGAAAAGGGGCAATGGGCACAAGCTGGAACTCAGGAGGTTCCATCTGAACTTGTGGAAAAATCCTTTCCTGCAGAGGTGTCAGAGCACTGGACCAGGCTGCCCAGGGAGGTTGGTTGGCTTGTTTTACTTTGTTTGTGAAAGCCATTTAAAACAAACAAACACAACTTACAAAACTTTTTTTATAAACTGATTGATCTAAGGATACTGCTGGAGAATAAAAGCTTAGATCACAGGTTTTATCATGGAGCAGACAGGAAAGTTTTTATTTAAGGATATCATGAAAATGGTGCAGCTTGGATATTGGACATCAATGAAGAGTCTGAGTAGATGACAGCCTGATTATGGGTCTGAGAGACTACTGCTTTAAACAATACTCAGAGTAGGAGGGAGAAGGAAGGGTTGGGAGGTGAAAACATTAAGAGATTCTCTCTTTTTTTTAACTTATGAAACTTTAATTCATAGTTAGCCATCCATGAAATCAAAAGTCAGAAAGATAAGCCAACATCTTCCTGATGGCCTTGAAAGAGAGAGCGTAATTTACTAAGGCTGTAAAAAACATTCATTTCTTGAGGGGGAGTCAGGGAGAACTTCAAACTTCTCCATACATATATTTTTACATAATTGTATGCTATTAAAAGCATCTGGTGTATGAATACAAGTTCCACAATTTACAAGTTTGCCCCCACACAGTGATTGTATGGCAGTGAGTGGGAATAGAAAGGAGAAATGTTTTAGTAGCATGCAAATTTTTGTTCATTCTTTCACAAATTTAAGTGGCTCTTCGCTTCCCCAAAAGGTTTCTAATAGTCATTATTATGGTAACGAGCAAATTTTTTGCTTTGCATTATAGGAGGGTCCCAAGACAATACTTATTCCTTTATATCAATTTTTATACATCCTCAGGCAATGATCAAAGATTTCATGGTGCTAAGCACAACGCTGAAGAGCAGTTCTTTCCCTCAGAGATGAGGTCAGCACTGTCTCATGATTACATCCAAATAAGTAGTGAATGGGAGTGAAATCTTTTAAACCTCCTCTGTTTTCACTAAAACTTTGTCCTTTCTCTTGCTGCCTACTTAAATCCAACCTGCAGTCCATTTGAAACTGTATCATGAGAAATCCAGAAGCCTCCACAGGAGCTGGTAGGAACACTAATTATAGCAACTAATCACAGAATCACCAAGGTTGGAAGAGACCTCAAAGACACAATACAATACAATAAACCAGGTTGGAAGAGACCTTCAAGATCATCGCGTCCAACCTATCAACCAATCCAACCCCCCCAAACAACTAGATCACGTCACCAAGCACCCCATCAAGTCTCCTCCTGAACACCTCCAATGATGGTGACTCCACCACCTCCCTGGGCAGACCATTCCAATGGGCAATCACTCTCTTTGTATCGAACTTCTTCCTAACATCCAGCCTTAACCTGCCCTGGCGCAGCCTGAAACTGTCTTCTTGTTCGGGTGCTGGCTGCCTGGGAGAAGAGACCAACCTCTGCCTGTCTACAACCTCCCTTCAGGTAGTTGTAGAGAGCAATAAGGTCACCCCTCAGTCTCCTCCTCTTCTCCAGGCTAAGCAACCCCAGCTCCCTCAGCCTCTCTTCATAGGGCTTGTGTTCCAAACCCTTCACCAACCTTGTTGCCCTTCTCTGGACACGTTCCAGCAAGTCAACAACCTTCCTAAACTGAGGGGCTCAGAACTGGACACAGTACTCAAGTTCAACCTGTCACCACAGACCTCATGACTAAACCATGGCACCAAGTGAAAAGAATTACAGAGGCCCTTGTGGAGGTGCTGGGGATTAAACCCAGAACCTCACAACTACCGCCATGTCTCTTGGTCATTTCCAGACCCGTGTAATGTAGCAGGAAAACACTGAAAAGTGAAAGAAAGTTTTTAATAAATTAAAAAAAACCCAAACCTAAATAAAGCAACACTGATAAACAACACCACATCAAACCAAACCCCAAAATGACCAACATCAAAAAAAAAAAACCCAAACCCAAACTAAATAACCCCCCCCCCAAACAAACCCAGCAAACCTTATCCCCCCATTCCCCCATCCAAAAAATCCCCCACCCTACCACAAACAAACCCAACCCAGCCCCCCCCCCAAAATACCCAAATAAACAACCACCAACTAACCCAGAACTAAACTTTGTTTACACCATGTTTTTCTCTTGAAAAGTGAAACTTTAAAAGCAAATAGTGTCAGGTTCTTCTGGAAGATGAAAAAGACATTACAAGCTTGATTTTGATCATGTACAAGGCCACTCGAGAATGTCTTAAACTGACATGAAAAAGAAGTATTCCTGTTTTCTTCCTTGTTTTTGTACCAGATGAAAAGAATGCTTTATTGTACTAGGTGTATTGGTGAAGAGCAGAGGTCTGGCTATGATAGAGGAACAAGAAACTCCTATGTGCACTTTTCAATCCTGCATTTTAGTTCTATTGAAAAGCCTCAGCAATAATTGTATGAAAAGCCAGATAATATTTTAGTGTCCAGATGTTTAAAAATACTGAAGTCTCTTTAGAGTAAGCAGTTTTTACATACATCACATTTACTCATCAGTGTTGGGTAAACATGTCCCTCAAAGGCTGTGATGGAATTTCACGCTGAGGAAGTAATCTGAAAGCATATCTAGGCATACATTGGAGAGGCATTTGGGAGAGAAATCAGATCCCTATTTCTACAGCAAATACAATCCCCCATACATCTTTATCTCTGCAGCAAAAGAATGTGATCTGCTTGAACACTTCTTGGATCCCACAGTGACTTTAAATGAAAGCAGCATTCTTTTTTTCTTATTTGAGAATCAATCAGTACTGTTTGCTGCTGAGGAATATCTGTGACAAGGGACAGCTGAGACACCTAGAAAAACATTTACTTTTCTATTCTGCAGGTGTTACTGTCTTGGTTTTTATGCATCTGGGAGAACATTAAATACTTTGTCACCGACTGAGTGTTTTGTGAGATCATTTTTGTGCTAGAGGTACTCCAGATCCAAGTGTTGGTCGTCTCATGCATGTGTAATATTACAGAAAGTAAATTATTTTTAAGCTGATTAAACAGAGGGTTTTAAGTTATTTATTTTTTAAAATTAGTTTTAGAGTGTATATTCACCCTTTACTAAAAGCTTGTAGATGTTGTGTCTTTTTCCCCTGAACACCCCAGTGACTTGGGACTACATCCCTATAAAGAACCCTGGGAGACTTTTGTTTATGCATCTCTCACCATGCACAAAGAGACTTGTGCAAGGAGATGCACAGTTTCTGAACTCATCTGAGTTAGTTATTGGTTTTTACAGCCAGGAGGTAGCTAGCACTAACAAGCCAGGATATGCATCAGTGTGCTCACCACATCCAGTGAGGCCCTGAATGAGTTCTACAGTCAGCTGCAGAAATGTTAGGCTAGAATATTACTTGGCCTCCAGTGCTCTATCCATTTGTAGCATATTTCTTTTTTCTTTTTGTTTCTTTTCTTTTTTTTCTTTTTTCTTTTTTTCAAATTTAATATGCTCCTGTGAGTGTTTCCCCTTCCTGCCAATACCATAATTCTTTCAACAATTTCATGTTTGTATTTTTAAAATCCTCCATGGCTTTAGCTCGTGGGCTTTTTCAAGCCTGGCTTTTGTCTGTAGAGTGTACCCAACAGCAGGTGACTGTTCTGCACCAAACTGGGGGTTTCACAGAATCACAGAATGGTAGGGGTTGGGAAGGGACCTCTGGAGATCATCTAGTTCAACTCTCCTGCCAGAGCAGGGTCACATAGAGCTGGTTTCACAGAATGACTCCAGAGATGGGGAGACTACAATCTCTCTAGGCAGCCTTATCCAGTGCTCTACCAGTCTCAGCATAAATGAGTTCCTCCTTGCCCCTCCAGTTATTATATTTATAAAAACAGCCCCTCAGCCTTTTGTCATGAGAGAGATGTTCTTGTATCCTGATCATCTTTGGAGTCCTTTCCTATTCCTTCTCAAGTAGTTCCCTATCCTTCTTGGACTGGGAAGCCTGGAACTGGACCCAATACTCCAGATGACACTTCCCCAGGGCAGAGTAGAGGGAAGGTGAACTTCCCTCATCCTGCTTACTATGCTTTTACAGCAGGATACCACTTGCCTTGTATTCAACAAGGGCGTGTTGCTGGCTGGCCAGACAGCCAGCACCAGGACAGAACTGCTTTCCAGCAGGTCAGACCCCAATTTATTAATGACCTTTGGGGTTAGAACTACCCACCCTTGAGATGCAATTTGAAAAAACTGTGAAAAGGTAAAACCACCACCTTCTTAAAAGGGTATAACATTCCCTCTACTCTGCTTTGGGACTAGCTTTTTTGCTATTTCTGTTGTCTTCATTGCCTTCACTTATTGGAGAAAAGGCAGCAAAATAGAATTTTCTAGAACTGTGGAAAATACTGACATGTTACTTTTAACATCAAAGAACTGGAAAAATCCAGGCAGTAGAAAAGATGCTTCAAACTTGAAAGAAGCTCACTTGAGATGAGACATAAGGGAGAAATTCTTCCCTGTGAGGTGAAGTGCTGCAACAGGTTGCCCAGAGAAGTTGTGAAGGCTTCAAGTCTAGAAGTGTTGAAAGCCAGGTTGGATGGGGCCTTGAGCAAGCTGGTCAAGAGGGAGGTATCCCTGTCCATGGCAAGGGGTTGAAACTAGATAATCTTTAAAGATTCTTGCCACCCAAACCATTCCAGCCATCTATGATTTATTAATATTTTTTTTTTAAATAAAATACAATTTTTTGGAAGTATTCTTTTACTGTTTTGATGGAGCAAATTATTTTATGTTTTGGAAGCTTTCTTCCTTTAAATAAAACTGTCAGTAACTTTGGTAATTCAGGTTGCTCAGGGTGCTATTACTCCGCTTATTCAGGTTGCTCAGGGTGGAGTTGTCAGCACTGGAGGGAAGAGACCTTCAAGTTCAAAAAATAATTTGACATGGCACTTTAGGCCACTGGTTTAGTGGGAATGATAGTCTGTGGTGACAGGTTGGACTTGATGATCTTTGAGGTCTCTTCCAACCTTGGTGATACTGTAAAAGGACACTGGGGAAAGCAATTGAGTTATATAAATGCGGACTTTCCCTGGGAATTCCTCGTGGTAATTTTTGGTTTAACATTTAATTCTCTTCAGAGGTAACAAAGTCAAACCACAAAGCAGATACACAGAAAAATACTCAGATGCCAAACTGAAGCAAAAGCAGCACAAAAGCCAGGAGACCTGCTGGCAGCATGCACCCTGGAGGTAAGTGGCTGCTTTTCAGCCAGGTTGGACTGCTTTGACGGAAAGCAAATATTTTAACTCTGAAGAGATGCGCAAACCACAAAGCAGATACACAGAAAAATACAGCAATGGTGAAGTATAACCTCTGGGCAACTTTAATTGAATACGAGTAGATGAGCCACTCTTGCATGTCCCAGTTCAGCAAATCCTTTAAATGTTGCTGGGAGTTTTAGTTGATTTTCCCTGTTTGATGCAGAAACATCTATTACACATTTAAAAAGTACACAAATATGCCACTGATCCTCTGGTCCTTGGTAAGGTGCCAGCCACTCAGTATCAGTGTCTGTACAAGCAGCTGGAGTTTTTCTGGACCTATTCCTGTCCTGTAGTTGGATGCCTTCCTGACTGTTTGCACTTAAACCCATAGAATCATAGAATAGTTTTGGCTAGAAAATACCTTTTATGGGCAAGTCCAACCAGTACCTAGCCTCTATCAAGGCTGGGCCTAAAATGTTTTGTGCAGAACCACAACTCTGCAACTTTGAAACATGTCCAGGAGTGGGGAATCGACCACCTCCCTGGGGAGCCTGTTCCAGTGTTTGAGAAACCTTGCAGTCAAGAAGTACCTTTTACTATCCAGCCTAAATCTCCTCTGCTGCAACTTGAGGCCATTTGTTCTCCTCCTATCACTTGTTACTGAGGAGAAGAGACCAAAATCCACCGCACTACAACCTCCTTTAAAGAAGTTGTAGAGGGCAAGAAGGTTTCTCTTCTTTCCCTGCACTTCATCATAAAATCATAGAATGACAGAATCATTAAGGTTGGGAAAGTCCTTTAAGATCATTGAGTCCATCCCATAACCCAACTACCATAACCACTAAACTATATCCTGAAGCACCACATGTATTTCTTCCTTATTTTTGTCTTTTAGCACTCCACCACCTCCCTGAGCAGCCTGTTCTGATGCCTGACCACTCAGGAAAGAAACTTCTCCTAATATCCAAACTAAACTTCCCCTGGCACAATTTAAACCCATTTCCTCTCATCCTGTGAGATGGTTTGTTTGTATCTGTAAGCTTCGTTGGCTGAAATGATCATGTGCTTGAGTCACATTTTAAATTTAGCTCCAAGTCTTCTTAAATAAATAGGGAGGATGGTCCAGAAGGTGCAGAATGAGCTGTTCTGTGCATTTTTTCCAGGTTTACTAACAGATGTGAAGAAATCTCTAGGTTACAGTAATCTGTTGTTTTCCCTAACATAATTATTGTTGTATCAGTGGCTAGAGCTGTTCTCCATAGGAAAAAACCCAAAAAGCATATTTTTGTGGTATTAAAATCATGAAGTTAGCAAGAAGAATGTGAATCTGTATGGAAAGTATTTGTCTGCCAGGGTACATTGCTTACTTAAGAAATTGCAGCAGTGTAGAAGCAATTCTTCTTTTCTAATTTTGTGTTTCATTATCAACTGAGCAAGCAGGTTTTGTTCTCAGTCTTTATTGCATCTAATAAGAATCTGAGTGACAGATTTAGGCTTTTGGAATAAGAGTATAAACCTACAATAGACTGTATTATACCCAGTGGTTTTTTTCCATACAGACAATCAACAGAACTCAATGTTAGAGTCATAGAAACCTAGCCTGGTTTGGGTTGGAAATGACCTTCAAGGTCATTTAGTTCCAACCCCCTAGGGGGTCATAGGCAGGGACATTTCCTGTAGGACCAGCTTGCTCAAGGCCCCAGCCAATCTGGCTTTCAACACTTCTAGGCTTGGAACCTCCAGAAAAGGCTTCTCTGGGCAATTTGTTCCGGTGCCTCACCACCTCTCACAGGGAAGAATTTCTTCCTTGTGTCTAAACTCAATTCAACTTCTTCCAGTTTAAAGCCACTGCCCTTCATCCTGTTGTTCCATACCTTTGTCAAAAGCCCCTCTTCAACTCCTCTGGATGCCACTATGTTACATGATCCTTATGTTGGAAAAAAGGACAAGTTAGTTTAAAACGACTCATCTTTATTTTGCCAGCTTTTATTAGAGGGTTGTCATAGCCAGTGAGAGGCCTCCAGCACATGCCCTACGAGGAGAGGCTGAGGGAGCTGGGATTGCTTAGCCTGGAGAAGAGGAGGCTCAGGGGAGACCTTATTGCTGTCTACAACTGCCTGAAGGGAGCTTGCAGCCAGTTTGGGGTTGGTCTCTTCTCCCAGGCAACCAGCACCAGAACAAGAGGACACAGTCTCAAGCTGTGCCAGGGGAAGTTTAAGCTTGAGGTGAGGAGAAAGTTCTTCACAGAGAGAGTTATTAGCTAATGGAATGTGCTGCCCAGGGAGGTGGTGGAGTTGCCATCACTGGAAGTGTTTGGAAGAGAATGGATGGAGCTTCTGGTGCCATGGTTTAGTTATTAGATGGTGTTGGGTGATAGGCTGGACTCAATCTCAAAGGTCTTTTCCAACCTGGTTTATTCTATTCTATCCTACAGGGTTAACAAGATGAGTGAACATATGGAAAAGTACCAGAAATGCAACTAAATTGTTTTGTAACAGTAGCCTTTATTTGGGAAAATTAAAAGTAATGTGATCCTACATTCTCCTCTCGTTCTCCATCCTCCCCTACTCTCTCTTCCTATATTTTCTTATTCAGAAGCTGGAGAACTGTATTTTAAGTAATGAATTGGAGCAAGAACTAACCTTCAGAATAAGGGAACAAGCAATGGTTTGATCTTCTATGAAGGATGATACTTAATGATGTTGAGACTGAAGAGAATTAGCATATTCTTAATTTTTATTATAGCTAAAGTAGAGAAAACACTTTAAAATGGCTTTAATAGAAAAATTGTTTAAGGTTAAGGATAGCATCAGTTTATCATAGTTTATTGATTTTGGTCATGTCATTTCCCATGGAGGCTGTATGATGGAGAAAGTCTAGAAAAAATCATGCTGGAAAAAATAATCAATGATAAAAAATTTAAGGTAGAAAAAGTCACTCTTTCAGCCAAACTTCCCAACACAACTTCACGTGTGTGTGTGTGAAGCTGGAAGAAATGAAAAGATTTAGCTGCTAGCTCCTGAGGTTTGTAATGCATTTTTATTGTCCAACAGACAATAGCAGTCCAGCAGACACTCCAATTTTTACAACACTGAGATGGAAAACTAGCTTCTGTATTTCAACAAAATGTCCCTATCATAATTTCTTCTTCTCTGGAATGAATTAATTAACTGTTCCATATTCAATTACACATTAAGGGAGAAAAAAGAAGTGGGAATGCAGACTAAAATAATTAAATCCTTTGAAGATTATTTCCACTGTTAACTAATTTTCTTTTGTAGTATTAAACTCAAAGATCTGAGAAGTGAAAGCTAAAGACCCAGTTCCAAAATCTATAGGCATATATCTAATTAAAATCGCATAAAATCACCAAAGTTTGTCCTCAGTGAAATTAAATGGAAGCAGTGGAAGACAAATCCAGCAAAAAGCCCTTGCTGGTATTACACAAGTGGGTGTTAGCTTTATAAGGGAGTTAGTGGTTTTAACAAGCAGTCTCTTCTGAAGGACTGTAAAGTGTTTAAGGATAGAGCTGCTGGCTTTAACTTGATACCTCATCACTGCAGGTTTAGTTAAGTATCTTAGATATGTATAAGAAAAACCCAACCATATTGACAAAAAAACAAAAACAAAATATTGACTTAACTAAAAGATTAAAAAAAATCAAGATTAAAGCAGGGCATGGAAGGATGTGGCAGGAAAAAATAATTGGATTCTTGTTCTGCAGACACTTAGTTCTAGTACTTCAACAATACTCCACGCTAAAGTTTAGTTTATATTTTACTTTCACTTCAGCTCACTGGCTAATTATGTATTTTGAACCATATTAAGTAATATCTTATAAACATTTTTATCAAACTGCATCTTCCTTGCCTCCTCCTCTGCATCTTCACCCCATCCAAAGGTCATGGTCACAATGATCAGTTAGAAACAATTGGAACTTTCTTCTAGCGGTTTGGTTGGGTTGGGGTTGGTGTGGTTGGGTTTGTGGCAGCTCCATGAAAAGCTTTAAATATATAGAATCCCCCCAAAAAGAGTGATTTCTGCTGCTTAACATTTCCTGCAACCTATCAAACTTTCTCTCTTTGATAGCACTTTACAGTTGTGAAAGTCTCCCATTTCCTGAGCCACCATCAGCAGTTCTAATCACTGTTAACAGTAGATGTGTTTGTGTTCCTCATAATGCTCTTTGACATTTCTCTGTCAAACTCATTCTGCTTTCTGACCTTCTGGAGCTTTCTAACTTGTGGGGAAAAGAACACGCTAAATATTTGAAGTTAAGGATTTGGTATTAGTCCTGTGAATCTCTTGGCAGTCTTGACACCTTTGCTTGTTTAATGGAACAACCTGTTTCAATTTGGATTCTCAAGAAAAGAACATTTTCCTATTCCACTTTATAAGAGGAGCTATAGAAAAAAGCATTTCCTATCCATTTGACCGAGCCTAGATTCTTATGGTATTTTCCTTCAACTGATGAGTGTGTAGTGTCTGTGTGCGCACAAGGGCATCCTTTAAGACTGCAAAGAATGCAGAGTTCCTCTGTTCCTCTTTAGCTTCTGCAGTCTGCCTGAAAACAGTAGGCAACAAATTGATTTTTTCCCCAAGACTGGGAGCAATGATCACTTCCTGCATACGGAGACATAACTATCTCTCAAATGTTGAACCAAGCTCTTTTGTTTTATTTCTCTCTCCTCCAAATTTCCATCCCCCCCCCCCCCCTGTATATTTCATTGTAGACAAAAGGTATTTTCCTTTGTTTAACAATTTCCATGGAGACGGGGGCAGTGCTATAGGGGGCAGTGCTATAGGGGGCAGTGCTGGTATAACTGATAGAGTGTTTGGGTTTTTGGTGTTTGGGCTGGGTCTTGTGGTAGTTGGGTTGGTGGGGTTTTTATTATTGGGTGTTTTTTTTTTTTTTAGATGGAGATGGATATCCTTTATACCCCTGAGAACACTGTCTAAAGCTAGCCATTTCTCCACAAGTTGTTCTGTCATTCAACTAATTTTATTTAGAGCTTTATTTTCTTGCCTTTTTCCTAGAAAAATCTCTAGGTGTGTAGTAAACACCAAGAAAGGTCTCCTCATTGTTTTTAAGAATGCAGCAAGAGTGAAAATGAGGGAAGGGGAGGAGGGGGTGGTTGTGGAAATTGCTAGTATGAGTATAGGTCATCGTACTTCTGTTTACTTAATCCTCACTTTCTACCCATGAAAGTCCAGCACCACATGCATTAAGTTTTGGACTCTACCCATAACAGTTGGAGGCAGCAGAAACTGAAAGAGAACAAAGAGAACAAGGCATGTGCTGCCACATCTCCAGAGTAATTTCTTTAGAAAAATAAAGGCATGCTTTTAAAGCAAGGTTTTAGCCAGGAAGAGTCGCAGGAGCAGAGAAATACTTGCAGAAACTGGGCAGCTGAAGAGCTCAGAACAAAAATGAAGAATGGATTAAGAACGATAAGTAAATATTTGGAAGGTGACCATGGAATTTTACAGGTGACAGGGTATCATTTTCCCCAGCAAATGTGACACATGGCACAAAAGATCTCCCCATCTTGTGAAACTATTGAGAGGAAAGCAGTAGAATGCACTCATGATTTAGCAAAGCTTGGACAGTTTCCTAAAGTTATTTGCTTTTGTACGAGCTATTCAAATGCCTAACACTCTGTGCTCTACAGAAAAGCTGATATCTCCACATTGTAGCTGATTACTTCTGGCATGGTCTTATTAAGCCTTGTCATTTACGACTCCAAATTTGAATTCTCCAAGCATTTAGAACAGGCAAACAGTACCACATTCTGGATGTCTTATTTCTTTTATTGCCCCAATAATAATCTCGAAGCATTAGAGGTCATTTGTTAAATGTAGCTGTAAGAGCCCCATAAGCCTGAGTGTAGCTTCACAATGCTGTGTCCCAGGACTGCATTTCAGTACCAGCAGGAGTACGAGATGTGGAGAAAAATACAGACAAAAGCTTAAAGATTATTGGTGTTCAGGTTTTCCTAGCAAAAATTTCTGGGGCTAAACCATGTTCCTCAGCACCACATAGAGACTTCAGAATCACAGAATGTTAGGGGTTGGAAGGGACCTCGAAAGATCATCTAGTTCAAGCCCTGCCAGAGCAGGATCCACTTATACCAGATCACACAGGAACGTATCCAGGTGGGTTTTGAATATTTCCAGAGCAGGAGACTCCACAACCCCTCTGAGCAGCCTGTTCCAGTGTTCAATCACCTTCACAAGGAATTTTTCCCCCTCATGTTTACATGGAACTTCCTATGCCTATGAAATAAACAAGCAGGTATTTTTAAGATTGAGAATGCTACTGATAAAAATATTATCTGGTACTTTTATTTGTTTGATAAATGATAGTTTATTTGTGGATTCAGCTGATATCTTAACCAGTAGCATTTTGATTGAAAATGTTGGGTTTGATTTTTCTTTTGTTTGTTTGCTTTTTAATTTTGGAGAGGTGACAATATGAGCTCCAAGTTACTGAATCGTTTTTCTAGTGTTTGTCTTCTAGGCATAGTTTCTCTATAGCCAGAGAAGAACTGGAGCCATCCTGGCTTGGTTTTCAGCAGCTGCATTACCACAGTTAATCCCTTGTGCTTCTCTCCAGACAAAATGGCTCTGCAGTGTGTTAGACATGCCTTCTGATTTATCTGATCCTCTTGCCTGTTCTAGCAGTATAATGGCTGCGAAAGAGTAAAAGGTTAATTGTGGGCTATCTAGTACACTTCATCACAGGTGAACATAAATGTGCAGGTAGTTCCAGGAACTGGTGATTTATAGGAGAGAATCAATTAGATTTTTTTGTGTGTCTGTGTCTGGAAAGAATATATACTAATAGAAATAATTAACTAAACACAACTATACATAGACTTTTAAATTGGCACTGCACTTTGAGAATGAAACATTTTTTAACATTTTTAAACTGGGTATCTCAGCTTTTAGTTATTGTTATTGATCTGGAAATACTCAGTGTCAGTGTAGAAGGCCATTCGGTTGAACCAGAGTGGTTGGGGAACCAGCTAAAAAGGGACTTATCTCTCCAAGGTGTTTGGGAAGTTTCCTGTTTTGCACCAGAGTGCTGCTGACGGATGTGTTGTGACTGAACAACTGGCTCAGATGGCTCTTGTGGATTTCAGCACTCACTGAGCAGGCATAAGGTGCTAGGTCATTGATTTTTGAGAGGGTCTTTTGCAATAGGAACCCCAAAATAGCTGTCCTGCACACTGAGCCTGTGCTGAACTGAATTGTGCATACTGTCACCTGACACCATGCTCACCAGGCATAGGCATGGAGCTTCCTGGAACTGGGCAGGAATCTCGGGACTTGGTCTGTTTACAAATGGTACCATCGGGAGCTAGAAAAGGAGAATCCTCTCTCTGAAACTCCCTTCCACCACCAAATTATCAGGGACAGCAGCAGAGAAGGTCCTCTCTTTACTGACCTATTGGGAACGCCAGACCCCTGAAATACTGTTGGGTCTTCCCTAGTGATGACTTTTCTTGCAATCTATAAAGACACCTTAGCTTATATTTCTATACCTTTCTTATAATGTCTCCTTTCTTATCTTGCACCTCTCTTTTGATAGTAATAAACTGTTGGACACTTGACTTATTTGTGTCCTAATCTCACTGTGGGTTAAATGGAACCACTCCTCTGAGCAAATTGGAATGGGACAGTAAGCCACATGCCATAGTAACTGAGCATTGCCACCTACAGCAGGAGAGCACATTAGCAACCCAGAACTGCACTTTTAGCTAACTGCAGTTGGACAATTTTTGTGTGAACGTCTACATAAGCCTCTCGTTGCTCACTTTGCTACTTTCCAGGAATGTCCAAAGCTCTTAAGAAGCTGTCAAGTGCAGCAGAGTAGCTGCATGGCTGAAGTGTTCCAGGCTCTTGGGTTAGTGTCTCTGCTGGCAACACATTTTGCAGTGGTGCCACACCATTTTATTTCAGGCTAGCATGAGCATCCCCTTTGAAAAATTGCATTCCAGTACAATGCTGTGTGTGTATTTTATGTTTAATGTAATTACCATTCTTTTTCCTGAGAAATAATATTTTACAGTGAATATACAGTAGCAATTTCCATTACCTTGCAGCTCACAAAAGTTAATCTATTGAACAATTTCAGTTGTGTTTTTATTTATCTTGATTTACAAGGCATCAGTCACTGCTTCTTCACAATTCTGTTATCTCTTTTAGCAGACTGCTCATGGGTCTGATTGCATTTGCCTGATTTTAAGCATCTAGAAATTAAACATATAAAATAAACTAGTTATGTTTATCTTGCTAGACACAGCTAGCCATGCAGAGAGAGAATAGATGGTTAGTTTGCTATATTTTAGAGGGATTTTTATGTATTCAAATAAATTATCCTCATAAGGTGCTGTCTCTCAGTTGATGGCAAGTGCAACCTAAGTCTCATAATTCAGAAGCTTAATTTTTAGATATTTATAATGGTGTAATATTTGGAGACCTATGGTTCAAAGTACACAGTATTTTTGGATGTTAATTTATTCTTGGCTGCAGTTTAATTTACTCCTTGGAATATTTATCTCTGTTCCCAGCCCTAGAACTGACCAGAAATCAAGAATCCTTACTAGGAGCTTCCCTCCAAAAGAAATTCACTTTTCTTTTATCAAGGGTGAATTTGGCATTGTTATTCCAAAGACAAATCATATTTACTGAGGTTTTCATAAAGCATGACAGATGAGCTGCTCATTCATACGCATGGTGGTTTGGGTTAGAAGGGATCTTAGAGGTCATTCAGTTCCAAACCTCCTGCCACAGGCAGGGCCACCTCCTACTACAATGATTTGCTCAAGGCCCCATTCAAACTGGCTTTCAACATTTCCAGGCTTGGAGCCTCCACAGCTTCTCTGGGCAACTTGTTCCAATGCCTCCCCATCCTCAGAGGGAAGAATCGCTTCCTCATGTCTAGTCTTGCTTGAGCTTCCTTCAGTTTGAAGCCATTAGCCCTTGTCCTGTCACTCCATGCCTTTGTCAAAAGTCTCTCTTCAGCTCTCCTGGAGGCTCCTTTCAAATACTGGAAGGCTGCTAGAAGGTCTAGCCAGAGCCTTCTCTTCTCCAGGCTGAACAACCCCAACTCTCTCAGCCTGCCTCCATAGCAGAGATTCTCCATCCCTCTGATCATCTTTGTGACCTCCTCTGGACCTGTTCTAACAGTTGCATGTCCTTCTTGTCTCAGGGTCTACAGAGCTGGATGCTGGACTCCAGATGTTTCAGCTTAGCACAGTGGAGCAAAGGGCCAGAATCCCCTCCCTCTGCTTGCTGCCCATGCTGTTGGGGATGCAGCCCAGGGTAATTCTGGCAATAACTGCAGAGTAACTCAAGATAGGTAAACATTTTCTTTATTAGCAAACAAATGCTCATCACCTAAAAACAGCCACTTAAAAGTTCCTTTCAGTCCTGGCTGTCATTCTCCTCTCCACACACGGCTGGATTACGTCACTTGAAAAAAGGCCTGAGAATGCAAGTTAAACCTTGCTTACAGCTACTCATCTGCTAAAACCAGTCCTTCTTGCTTATTTTAATGAATCCTGTCCATTCCTTGCATTCACCCAGGTAAAACACTTTGACTTTGCTACTTCAGCTTAATGAGGATGGTGAGCCCAGTGTGTGTTACCATAAAGGACTTGCTGAAAAGCTGGAGGTGTCTGATCTCTATAGGTGTCTGTCATTTCATTTTACACTCTCTGGGTGATGGACATTTGCAAAAGACTGAATTGCCTTTAAAGTTTCCAACTGAATCAGGACATTTGTTCAGCCTGCACTCTGTGCCTCTTTTACCCAGCATCCACTCTAAGGATTAAAGAGCTGTTACTTGTCACCTTTATCTGTCAAATCAAGAAGGAAGTACATTCCCCGTTTCACTTGATCATTAAAAGATTTGAATCTCAGTTGCCTTTGGAAGACTCCCTGTGTTTATGAGGAGTGAATTTTTTACTGATGGAACAGGCAAAGGCAACACAATATATCACTTTGTATTCTTCCCTTTTAAACTTATTGCTGGATATTGGAAATAACTTAACTTTCAGGGTTGTTTTTCCTGATGATAACATTGCCTAACATCCTGGTAGATGTGGAGAGGGGGAAACTGGAGGGGAAAAATTATATTTATGAGTTCACAACATGGGTTTTTTTGGGTTTGCTTGTTTCTTCACAAGGGTTGAATGGTAAAGTCCGTGGTGCTAAAATTAATATGCTGATGGTTGGACTTGAATCATAATGTCATAGAATGGTAGGGATTGGAAGGGAAATCAGGAGACAATCCAGTCCAACTGCCATGCTAAAACAGGATCACCTAGAGCAGGTCACACAGGAGTGGAGTAGGATGGGTTTTGAAAGACTCCACAACCTCTCTGGGCAGCCTGCTCCAGGGACACATCACACTCATGGTAAAGAAGGTTTTCCTTATGTTGAGATGGAACTTCCTCTATAACAGTTTGTATCCATTGCCTTTTATCCTATCACAGGACACTGTTGAAAAGAGTCTGTCCCCTTCTTCTTGGCACCTATCCTTCAGAGATTTATAAACATCAGTAAGATTTCTTCTTTAGAGGTCTTTTCAAACCTTAGTTGTTTTGTGATGTGTATTACCTCACCCGACAAATATGAAGTAGTCTAAAACAACAAACCTGCTCTCTACCCTGTAAACCCATCTATTTAATAAAATCTTGATTTTATTTATTTTTAAATGTATACAAATTCTTTCTAAGAATCTATAAGGAAATTCATACCCTGGAATTCTGGATGTATGAGGTTAGGAAAATGGTTGTCTGTTCAGCAGCAGGTGTGCAGTGATTCTCTTAGAAATGATCACAAAATGATGTGTATTTGATCAGGATTGGAGTGCCTTCGTTAAGTGCTGCAAAATTTTGCCTTTTGACACAAAATGGTCAGAACAAATTAAGGGCAAAGAAGGGGATGAAATCACTGCCTTCGTATTATCAATGGAAAAATGAATCTGATGTATGTCTAGGAAAAAATAAGCAGAAGTGAAATTGACAGCAAACCTAAGAACTGAATCTTGCTCTGCTGCATCTTTTTACTTAGCTAACTGTCTGCAAAACTGACACTGAATAGAGCTGCTCTTTTTCTACAGAAAAACAGGTTAGAAAAAGTGGAGACTATACAGAAATTATTTTCTCCTCTAACACTTTTTTGTTACTCTGCTAGAAATGCTTTTCTGTCCTGTTTTCTTTAGAAACTATGTCTGCTTAGCTTGCTCTCAGGAAACAGGAGGCTAGTTATACTTCAAGATTGTTTCCAGAAGAAGAGGTATTTTTTTTTATTTTTTTTTTTTGTCTTGGAAGACCAAGCTGAAGTAACTGTGGTGTTTAAAAATTGACACTAATAAACTTAAATAAAATACAATGTGCATTTTGTCTTGGGAAACAGAGTATTCTTAACATCTTGGTGACTTTGTGATTGTGTATTTAAAGGAAATGCCAACCTCAGTTTAGAGTGATAATTATGGTCATCCCATATAATTGGGAATATATCCAGGTTTTGCTATCCAGAGGTCTCTAACAAGATCACATCCTGCATCACAGATAACTTACAGAAATACCTTGCTGGAGACGGCATCAGAAAATCATGCAGAGATCCAGAATAGCTTCACTGAGGGCAAGTCTCTCTTGATCAACCTAGTGTCTTTCAATTATGCATGACTACATCAGTGAACAAGGGAAGAGGCATGGATGTCATCTATCTGGACTTGTGCCAAGTCTTCAATGTGGTCCTCCTACAACATCCTTCTCTCTAAATTGCAAAGATACAGAGAGGGTCTTACCAGTAAGATGAGGCAATACTTATTGTTTCCATCTTTCTTATAAACTCTTTCAAGCAGGGCCTGTTGTGACACAACATGGGGTTTTAAACTGAAAGAGACTAGACTTAGATTAGACAGGAAGAAGATATATTTCACCAGAAGGGTGACGAAACACTGGTCCAGGTTGCCCACAGAGGTGGTAGATGCCCCATTCAAGGGCAGATTGAGCAAGGCTCTGAGCAACCTGCTCTCGTTGAAGATGTCCCTCCTAACTTCAGGGGTGTTGGACTAGAAGAATTTCAAAGGACTCTTCCAGCCCAAACCATTCTATCATTTTATGATTCTGTTATATGAACAACTTGATCTTGTCCTATATCATTGAAATTGAGATCTATACATATTAAAATCTGGAGCAGAAGCTTGTGCAGAGCTTTTCCTTCCACTTGATGTTCTATAAGCAGAGATTATGATGAGGGCCTTTTAACATAAAGGAAAACAAGATATACTGCTTCTTTGGGTGTTTGGGTAGAATCAGGTAAAGGTTACTTGAGAAATAAGTTAATGGATTGAATTTTATAGCTGTGTGTATAACTGTCAAATCTCTGTGTAAATTACCTTTCTCTTCTGCTGGCTGGAATGCAAAAATCCAATAAACTGTTAATAAAAAAGGAAAGGTCATATGTAAATACCACAGATCTTGAAACTGAACCAGAGAAATATGATGGTTTGCACACAAATATCATTTCATATTCTGTGTCATGGTGTCTAATGTGGGATGGGATTTATGATATGTGTTTTTTTATTTAAGTGTGGTGAGAAAAGAGTCTATTAAAAAGAGATTTGCTTTAAATCTGAAAACAAGTGTTTGATCACTAATTGGCTGTTTGTTCTCTAGCTGAACAAGAATTATTTTTTTTCCTCATTAAGACAACTCAAAACTAGAGACTGATTTAATTATTCTAGTAATTCACACGAGCTGTCACAGTGGAATATACATTTAGGGTTTTTTCAGTCCACCTGAGCACATGCTTGTTTATGTGGTTTTTATTTATACTCAAATATATTGGCAGCACTCTTTCTGAAATAAAAAAGATGAAGGATTTGGCTAGGAGCCTGATTTCATGCTCAGAAAACTGGAATTGATGCAGGTGCTAGCTTCAATGAAGTCGTCATTGCTTAAATTTTGTTTCTGGGAATTATACTTTTAACTTTAAAAACTGAGATTTTTCCAGATACCTGAGTCATAAACACTTATTTAATCTGAATTGAAAAGAATGTATATAGATGTGTTGTGAACAAAATGCTCTTGAGCCTGTGGTGGTTGAGGGGAGACCCATGTCACTCTGGAGCTGTCACTCCTGGGTTAGCTCTGGAGCTGCCCGTCTCTCCTTCCATTAAGGGTATAGTATGAACACAGTGGATGCTTTCATAGTACTGCTTGCCCACTTTTCTTCTAGGCTGTTAAGCAGTACTACAAAGGGATGTCAGCTTTAGTATTTGTGACTGGAAGAGATTTTTAAGAACTCAATTTTCTTTTAGAATGAGCTTTGGCTATTGGCTTAGTCTAGAAGTGACCTGTGAGATCTGTCCTTTGTAATCAGCACATGAATGAGAGTGGCCCACTGCTTGCCTTCAAAACAGTATCTTGATATCAAAGGTGCTCTAAAATTATAGTGATTACCCACTTATTTTTCTAAACAGAAAGATAAATGATAGCTTTAATCAAGAATAAGCATCAAAAATAATTTGTGAAGGGCACAGGATATGTAGATTTAGGATCACACAGTCACAATTACAAACACCTCCCTGGCTTGCTTTTAAAGATTAAAATTATTCTTATTATTTATTTTTGCTTTAATAGTGCCTAATTTTATGTGCAAGTGAATGGAGTGGTAGAAGGCAAAGGATATTGGAGCCTTTGGATATCTGGGGTGCTCCAATCTTCAGTAAAATGATATTTTTTAAAAATTCCTATGTTCAAGTGGAGGTTTGTTGTAGCTTCTGAATTATGGAGAATTTAGACCAAGAAAGATGCGTACCAGCACACTAAAGCCTAGGTTAGATTCAGTATGTTGTATTTGGAAAATTTACAGGCATATATCCCACTGTATATCTGAATGGGAAAGGGACCAGAATAGAATTCAACTTCAGTACCTACTTCTCTTCATTCTTTTAGAGGACCAGATGAAATGTTAACCTATCATCAAAAGCTTCTGGATGAAAGTGGTCCCTGAATTTTGTGAGGCAGAACATACCTCCAACTTACAGGCCTTCATTGATGTATGCCTCATGCTTGGAGTTCTATCAGCAAAGTAGAACTGTTCTCTATTAACTATCTAGGCAGCAGCACAAAGTCAGTGAAGACAGAGCTCTGCAGGCTGACATTAAGATGGAACATCCATGTAGTACTGCTCAATATGTGCAGAAGCTTAAGGTAGGGTATGTCTTGGTGCTGATCAGCATTTAAATTTGGACTGGCTATTAGGAAGAAATTTTATACAATAAGTGTGATGAGACACTGGAACAGGTTGCCCAGGGAGGTCATGGATGCCCCCTCCCTGGAGGTGTTCATGGCCAGGTTGGATGATGTCTTGAGGAATGTGGTCCAGTGGAAGGTGCCCCTGCTAATGGAAGAGGGGATTTGGTCCTTTCCAACACAAACCATTCTATAAATCAATGAAATTCCAATGCAATCTTACTGCTTCTGTGACATGACTAGAGTGTCCTAGTTATAAGCTCATCCTAGGCAAGCGCTGTTATTCCCCCAATCTTTATCTTAGAAATGCCTGACAATATTAAATCTATTTCAAGAGCTAAGAAAGACCTAAACCATGCTAAACATAAAGGAAACACCTCAAGGTGTTAAAGATGGTGTCACTCCTCGTATGGGTGTAACTAATTGTGTATTGTTTAAGTCAAGAGACAAAATTAGTGGTAGAAGCACATTTTGTCCTGTTAGCCTATTATACAGCGGTGTCCATATAGACAAAACCCAATAAATTCTTCCACAGAGTTCACAGGTTCAGATTGCATCAGGTTGGAAAGGACCTTTAAAGGTCATCTTGTCCCACCCCGTCAGTCAGCAGGGAGACCTCCAATTAGATCAGGCTGCCCAGGGCCACATCAGGTCTGATCTTGAATGTCTCCAGGGAGACCGCATCTCTGGGCAGCAGGTTTCAGTACTTCGCCACCCTCATTGTAAAGAATTTCTTCCTTATGTCCAAACTGTATCCACCCTGCTCCAGTTTGAAACAGCTGAAGTTGATGAATTTGTGTATGTTTAGATGCATGGTTGCACATCCAGCTGTGTAAAAATCACTAGAAAGCAGCCAGAGGTAATCAGCATTCATATTTTAATCCATTGGAACTGCGGTTTCAGCAATAATAATGCCACACAAAAAGCATTACTTCAAAAAATCAGGTACTTTTATACACTTAGAGGCACCTCTATTTTGTTCAGTGTGGTAGATCTGTGCACTGGAAAACCTGAAAAGAATTAAATTAGCATGAATTCAGATTTTTTTCCCCTCCAAATAAAGAAGTGCATCTAATTTATGATAAAGAGCTTCCAGAAAAAGTGTTATATCCTGTCATAAGGATTTGTAGGCTTTACCGAGTAAGGTATGACTCTGACACCAGCTCTGTAATTAGAAAAACTTCTTCTACCTCTTTTCTGCAGAAGGCTTTTGAGAGGCTTGAGCTCAGTGACTTTTACAAACACAGGAAGTGAATTGATCAAATAATCTTCAGAACCGCTCTGCTGTCATTTTTCTCATTCTCTGTGCAGTTCTTTTCTCTGTGTGCTAAATCATGTGGAAGGGAAAGAGGCACATTCTGTAATCTCAGTCACAATAATTGGATTAAACACCTTATTTATTTTTTTTTTTTTTTCCCTCTTGGTAACTCTCAGCATTTCTAAAATGTTGTGCTTTGAAGAACCATGGGACTATTAAGTGTAAACTTGCAAGTGTTTGCCTTTTCTGTGCTGCACACTTTCAAGCACTTTACAAAAACTCCTTGCAGAAACAACTCGGACAACTAAACATCCACGGTGCATAATTAATAGCCATATGGAAGCTGGTGAACAGTACGCTTCAGCATACTCATGCTGCAAGTAACTGTGACATTTCCAAATACTTCCCAGAGTCAGAAGCTTCAGGGGTTTTTTTATTTATTCATTTAAAAAGTTTAGGTGGGGCTGTGAGTAATGTGTACAGAAATGTGGTTTAGATTTTTCTGTTATAAGCTGATCATCTTCATAAACCAAACCAAAGTTCACTGCAATCAGGAGAGACTCCTACTCTCTTTAACTGATCCTGGGCACACAAACTATCTTTATTTCAGATGCTGTAGATTTGCGTTCACCTACATCACAAACGGAATCACAGAATCACCGAGGTTGGAAGAGACCTCAATCCCTACAATTGTTTTGTCTGAAAAAGACATTGAAGATTATCAACCCACATCATTATCTAACTCTACCGGTTCCGGGGCAAACCATGCGTCTCAGCACCACATCTCTGTACCTTTTCAACACCTCCAGGGATGAGGATTCAGCCACCTTCCTCGGCAGCCTATTCCAGTGTGTGAGAACCCTTTCAGTCTAGGAGCTTCTTCTCATATCCAGCTTAAACCTCTCCTGGTACAACTTGAAGCAGTTTCCTGTTTTTCATATATAAATATGTCATACGCACAAAACCCATGAGACAGTAATCGAGAAACAGAGAATTTTACTGTGACCGGGACTGATATATTTCCTTTCTTTTTATGCAATCTGTGTTGTTTCATGTTGTTGATGTTCACATTCACCAGGGCTATAAAGAATCTCACAGAAGTTCTTTATTGTGAGTGTGGTAGAACACTGGAACAGGGTGCCTAGGGAGGTGGTGGAACCCTCATTCCTGGAGTCATATATAATCAGACTGGAGTGGGTTATAAACAACCTGATCTAGTAGATGTCCCAGCTTACTGGGGGGGTTGGATTAGATGATTTCTAGGGGCTACTTCCAACCCAGTGCATTTTTAATTCTATCATTAATAAGGTGTAAACTCATTTATTCCATCCAAGCTATTTCTCTGTCCAGCACAATGTTCATGGGGTTGATCTCCATTCTAGATTCTATAAACTTATGTACAGGATAGGGTGCTTGGTTGCATGGTTTAGTTGATTAAGAAGACACAGTCTCAGGCTGCGCCAGGGCAGGTTTAAGCTGGAGGTTAGGAAGAAGTTCTACACAGAGAGAGTGATTGCCCATTGGAATCGGCTGCCTGTGGAGATGGTGGAGTCCCCTTCATTGGAGGTGTTCAGGAGGAGACTTGATGGGGTGCTTGGTGCCATGGGTTAGTTGTTTAGGTGGGTTGGATTGGTTGATGGGTTGGACGTGATGATCTTGAAGGTCTCTTTCAACCTGGTGTATTGTATTGTATTGTATTAGGTGGCGTTGGATGATGGGTTGGATGCAATGATCTTGAAGCTCTCTTCCAACCTGGTTTATTCTATTCTGTTCTAAATTACAGCTGACCTGCATTCCTCTCAGTTCCTCCCCCCTGCCCTGCCCAGAATCTGAGGTGATAAAAAAGCAACAGTACAGTACTCTGTAACTACCTGATGGTTAGCAAGCTTCAGCTTATTTGCAGTGCATGTGGAATATCACTGGGGTTTTTTTTCCCCTCTTCATTTCTATTTCTCTCGTTGCTTTTAATATATCCCTTTAAAAGCATGCTTACTTAAACTAATAACTATGATTTGAGGCCTCAGTGTAGTCTAAAACCTTTATGATTCATAATAGCTTTTCTTCTGGCAAGCTTTCACAAAAGTTTAGTGCAGCACTTGTGCTCTACAACAAATCTGCACATAATACAGGGAAATTTCCCTCCTTGCCCCTAGCTAACTTGTTATTGTGTCACTCGGAGATGCTTGTGGTGACAGTGACCACTGTGTGGCAGGTGTTCCGTGATGTTGGATAATAAAATCCCTATGGGAAGCTGCAGATTCTCGTAATGTCGATACATCCCTGCCAGCTTCAGCTTTTGAATGATAAATGATGCAATTAAAGCATTTGAGATCTGCATAAAATAACTCTCCTGATTCCTGTTAACCCTAAATAAGTCAGTGATATTGTGGAATAAATCTGACTGTTAGTACCAGTAAGAATATTTTTTTATCCTTCCCTTCAAAGCTGAGCATTTATTATTATTCTTTTTTTCCACACTAATGTTTTTTCACAGCTTCTGAGCAATAAAAGTAAAGAAACCAAGGACATGTTTTAAAGGAAAGCTGCTGTTTCCAAGGATGCCTCGAGTGTTGGCCAAAAGTAGTATGATAATGAAAATTCCACATGCTGTTTTCTCTAATTTTTCTCTTAAATTACTGCCTTAATGTTGGTTTTATGTTTGACCAAAATGAAATTTTATTTACCCATTTAATTAGAGACTGAAAGCATCCAACAATTGTTTATCTACCATGATTGGCTCTAAGGAAATCTCATGTTGCCTGTTTTTCTCCTCCTTATTTTGAAGTTATTTGTCTATAACATTGGAAACTGTGCCTGTGAGTGACTGAATCTGGTAGAAGTGACCTTAAGGACTTAATTTTATTAGTCTGGATGAAGGAAAAACAAAACAAAACAAGGATATTTAACAATTTATTGTTATTTAGCTCAGCTTCCCACAATTTATTTCTAGGGTTTTTCATCCATGGGTGTGGTGAGTTGAAAATTCCCCCAACATTAAATTGCCAGACTAGCCCTTTTTGCACCTGGTGATGATTTATTTACTTTCTTCCACTTTCTGTTCAAGATCTGTGGAGAATTTTAAAGCTAGAGCCTAAAACCACCACATAGGTCATGTGCTTTGAAGGTATGCTGTCATATTCTAGCTTCTACTTCATGTGCAGATTTGACTGAAATACATTTAGCAAGACATTAAGGCACGAACATTTGAAGAGCATTGAGCTTGTTGGGAGAAAAGAAAAGGAACCCTAGCATCACAGTGTTGCTTTGATTGGAAAAATCCTTTAAGATCATTGAGTCCAACCATTATCTAATTTGACCAAGTCTGCAGCCATCCCTACTCCTGGGGATTGGGAAGTGTAAAGGGGAGAACTAACCTGACTTATTCCTTTCTTAATTAAGTGACCATATCAAATTCTGCAGGCCCTTCACCTGTATCTCTGTTGAGATATGGGAGAAATGTTCATGTTTGTAGCTTTAGCTTGGGCCGTGCATCGTTTCTGGAATACCAGCTGGGGAGCTCTCACCTGCAGCATTCCTGAATATGATCTTCATAAAAGATGTTACCTCCTGTTTCAATACCTTGCTTTGTCCACAAAACCCAATCAGACTAGAATAGGGCTTGAATACCATTTTTATTCCAAAGCAATGACCTAAAACCCCACCTGACAATCCAAAACAACCAAACAAAAAGCTTGCCATGTCAGACAAGTCTATTGGTACAGAATCAGAACAGAAAGAAGTTACAACAGCACTTGGCCAACTATAAAACTTTTCTGAAGCGTTCAGCTTCTTTCTGACTAGAATAGAATTAACCAGGTTGGAGATCATCAAGTCCAACCTATCACCCAACACCATCTAATAAACTAAACCATGGCACTAAGTGCCCCATCCAGTCTATTCCTAAACACCTCCCGTGATGGTGACTTCACCACCCCCTGGGCAACACATCCCAATAGTCAATCACTCTTTCTGTGAAGAATTTCCTCCTAACATCCAGACTAAATCTCCCCTGGTGCAGCTTGAGACTGTGTCCTCTTCTGGTGCTGGTTGCCTGGAGGAAGTAATAGTGATGGTGACTCCACCACATTGCTCATGTCATTGCCATGTCAATTAACCCCAAATGCCATTAGTATTTTCCATTTTGTGGGGCCAGTTTCCACTGCTAGCACTGGCACTGTTTCTACTGGCAGACTGGGAGGTTTCACGGTGTGACATCAATTCTCCAGAAGGCTACTTTATGATAACTTTATTAAGATTCTGGTATGCTAATGATTAAAGAAAGGTCTAGTTTGGTCCAGGTACAAAATCTTCTCTCTTCTTAAAAACTGGAAGCTAGTCCTTTTTTATCTTTTTTTTAACCTCTAAAAAGCTAGAAGCTAGAAACAGGAGCCTGAGATCAAATGGTTTTTACTTCTGTAAATATGTGTTTGGTGAATATTGCATTAACAGAAAATCAGTGGCATTGCTTTGGCAAGAAATTTATTTGACAGCATATTCAAGTAGTATTGATGTTATTGTAGGCCACACCTTGAGTACTGTGTCCAGTTCTGGGCCCCTCAGTTTAGGAAGGATGTTGACTTGCTGGAACGTGTCCAGAGAAGGGCAACAAAGCTGGTGAGGGGTTTGGAACACAAGCCCTATGAGGAAAGGCTGAGGGAGCTGGGGTTGCTTAGCCTGGAGAAGAGGAGACTCAGGGGTGACCTTATTGCTCTCTACAACTACCTGAAGGGAGGTTGTAGCCAGGCAGAGGTTGACCTCTTCTCCCAGGCATCCAGCACCAGAACAAGAGGACACAGTCTCAGGCTGCGCCGGGGCAGGTTTAGGCTGGATGTTAGGAAGTTCTACACGGAGAGAGTGATTGGCCATTGGAATCGGCTGCCCATGGAGGTGGTGGAGTCACCTTCACTGGAGGTGTTCAGGAGAAGACTTGCTGGGGTGCTTGGCTGTATGGTCTAGTTGTTGGGTGGGTTGGATTGTTTGATGGGTTGGACGCGATGATCTTGAAGGTCTCTTCCAACCTGGTGTATTGTATTGTATTGTATAGCATAGTGATCTATAATGTTCTACCATTAAGAGAACACACATTTTAATGCTCTTACTCATCTGCTGATATGTCTTACCTGGAAAAATTCTGATGAAAGAGGAACATGGTTACAGATGCAGTAAAATTCAAGCATAGCTTAATGTTTTTAGAGTTACAGAATCATAGAATTGTTTGTGTTGGAAAAGACCTCTAAGGTTATTGAGTCCAACTGTTAACCTAAGACCAGCATGTCCCAGTTATGCCATGCCTACAGGTTTTGCAAACGTCTCCAGGGATGGTGACTCCCTCCCTGTGCAGCCTGTTCCAATGCCTAACCACTCTTTCAGTAAATATTTTTTTCCTAATAACCAACCTAAACCTTCCCTAGAGCAACTTGCAGCCATTTTTTCTCATTCTGTCACCTGGTACTGGGGAGAGTTAGTCCTTTTGGGAATTAAAGTAGTAGAGGACAATTATAAAATTAATCTGTGGTTATTAGTCATTCTGTTATCAGAATTTGTTTCATATAAAGCATGTTGTGATGGTGCTCAGCTGAGGTGCTGCTTGTGGGAGGTTTTCTCATAATACAAAAGGTGAGAGGTGTTCATTAAAAATGCAATAAATCGTTAAGTAATAACTGATGATTCTGACCCCGGCTTTGTCGTGATGCACAGGTCATCCCTTTCATTGACTGTGATGGTATTTGATTCAGCTGAAAATCAAACCCACAACAACATATGAAACAGCCAAGTAAGGAACACTGAGAAGGAAAGGGGATTTTATTTTCCTTCCTTCATTTCCAAAAGACCTGGAGAAATAACCTCATCTCAGGTAAAGTCTGCCGTTCAGTTCATGCTTGTAATTCAGGTACAAAGGCAAACAAAAGAACTCTTGCTGAGTAAAGATCCATACCACTATGTTCCACTTCCCTATTGCTTTTTCAAATGTTGCTCAACCTTAACATAATGAAATATTTATCACATGTCTAATATGGACAGTACATACTCGTTTGAGGAGAGGTCTTCCAGGAGACAGTTCCCAACTCTTGTGGCACTTTGTGATCCTGTCCATGGGAAGGTGCAATATAAGAGAGTGACCCATTTCTTCAGTTCATCATGGAAACCATGATTTAGAAGGTGCTGGCAAACAAGTCTAGGTGTGAATGTGCCATTACAGTATCACAGTATCACCAAGGTTGGAAGAGACCTCAAAGATCATCAAGTCCAACCTGTCACCACAGACCTCATGACTAGACCATGGCACCAAGTGCCATGTCCAACCCCCTCTTAAACACCTCCAGGGACGGTGACTCCACCACCTCCCTGGGCAGCACGTTCCAATGGTGAATGACTCTCTCAGTGAAGAACTTTCTCCTCACCTCAAGCCTAAACTTCCCCTGGTGCAGCTTGAGACTGTGTCCTCTCGTTCTGGTGCTGGTTGCCTGAGAAGAAGAGACCAACTCCCTCCTGGCTACAACCTCCCTTCAGGTAGTTGTAGAGAGCAATGAGGTCTCCCTGAGCCTCCTCTTCTCCAGGCTAAACAACCCCAGCTCCCTCAGCCTCTCCTCATAGGGCTTGTGCTCAAGGCCTCTCACCAGCCTCGTTTGCCCTACTTATTCTAAGCTTGTGACAGGTATGATTATGTGAGTTTAAAAATGGTTCCTACAAAGAAGAAGAAATCCTGACTACAGAGATTACTTACTTATTTATTTTTTTTTCCCAGGGAGGCAGGTCTCTAGGTGGAGACATTAGACTACATTTCAATTAAAAGCATTTCTACTCACACATAAGAAACAGCATTTTTGTGATTGTAACTAAAGTTTCCTCTTTCACAGAAAAGGCATGAGGAGTAAGATGCATAAACTGTGACCAAACAAATTAGTTATTTCCACAGTATTAGAAAACGTCATAGTTACTGTCATTGAGTGGGTGCTCTGCATAAAATCATAGAATTGTTCAGGTTGGAAAAGTCTTTTAAGATCATTGAGCCCAACCATTCTCTAGTCCTGGTGCTTAACCACATCCTTCAGCGCTGCCTCTCTGCAGCTTTGAAATATCTCCAGAGATGGGGATTCAACCACCTCATTGGGGAGCCTATTTCTGTATTTGAGAACCCTTTCAGGAAGAAGCTCCTTTTAAGGACAGACTGAAGGAGTTGGGGCTGTTCAGTCTGGAGAAGAGAAGGCTCCCAGGTGACCTAATTGTGGCCTTCCAGTGTCTGAAGGGGGCATACAGGAAGGCTGGGGAGGGACTTCTCAGGCTATCAGGTAGTGATAGGACTAGGGGGAATGGAATGAAGCTGGAGGTGGGGAGATTCAGGCTAGATGTGAGAAGGAAGTTCTTCACCATGAGAGTGGTGAAGCCATGGAATGGGTTATCCAGGGAGGTGGTTGAGGCCCCGTCCCTGGAGGTGTTTAAGAGCAGGCTGGCTGAGGCTCTGGCCAGCCTGATCTAGTGTGGGGTGTCCCTGCCCATGGCAGGGGGGTTGGAACTAGATGATCCTTATGGTCCCTTCCAACCCTGACTGATTCTATGATTCTAATATTCAGCCTAATCATCTCCTGCTGCAACTTTAGACCATTTACTCTCATCTTATTGTTACTAGGTAGAAGAGACCAACACCCACCCAGTTCCAACCTCCTTTCAGATAGTTGTACAGAGTAATGAGGTCTCCCCTCGGGCTACTTTTCTCTAGAATAAACAACTCCAATTCCCTCATCTGCTCCTCACCTGATCTGTTCTCCTGATCTTTCACCTGCTTCATTGGCCTCTCTGAGCCCAACCCAGCAGCTTAATGTCTTTCCTGGAGTGAGGAACCTAACTCTTATATTGAGGGCAAGGGCATGTAACTTACTTTGTCCCAACTGCAGAGTCAGACTTTGTGTGGTATCATAGTGGGTAACAGTGTCCTACAATGCATTTTTCTCCAGCTATTGTCTCTCTTGTCTGTCTTGTTAGGACCTTATGTTTGAGTTCTGAGTCAGTGGTCATTACCATGTTTGGGTTTGTTAGCCTTTTAATAATGGCTGCATTTTATCACATGCTGGATTCTAGCTGAGGACCTCTGCAAAGTCAGAAAAGACATGCAATGTGTAAAAGAAGACAGGGTAGGTTGTTATTAAAAGGTCTAAATCTTTAAGGGGTATGAGATGCAACATCCTTAAGAAAAGTATGTTTGAAAATTGGCCTGGAGGTTAAATTGTTTTATGTAAAGTCATTCAAAAGTTAAGTTCTTCAAAGGTATTTTTATAGCACATCTGTTTTGCATGTTAGTCCACTCCTTATGCTTTCTCCTGTCTAAATAGAAATTATAAAATACAATTTAAAACAAGCAAGCAACAACCAAAAAAAAACCCAAACACCAACCAGAACAACCCCAAAACAAAGCAACAAACTGAACCAAACCACCACTACCACCAAAACCCACCAAAACCCAAACAAACTGGAGACTTTGTTTAATTTCCATTGAATATTACTCCTTTTACCAAAAAATGTAGACCTGATAGCATTAGTTCTGATCATCATCCATTTAAAAATGAAGTTGAATCATTTGTTCTTTTTTTTCCTGTTTAATTTTTGATTGTGTCCTATGCTAGGGAATTTCTCATTACACACATTGTTGATACATTTAATTAGGAAACTTCTATTGATTTCTGTTCTGTGGGGGGAAAAAAACAACCACCCAAAAACCAGTAAAATATGTAATCTTTGCTAATAACATGAACAAACTTAGAAGAAGAATCCTGGTTCTGTAAAAGGTGTTATAGTAAAACATGTTCTTAACTGATAAGGAAGAGCAAACATTATATCAAACCTAAGAGGTATGTTGCTCTCCAGGAAACAAAAGTCCATCTTAAGCACAGGTAAAGGGATAAAGCTCATAGAATGGTTTGAGTTGAAAGGGACCTTGATGATCATCTAGTTCAAATCCCCCTGCTATGAGGAGGGACACCTTCCACAAGGCCAGGTTGCTCCAGACTTGGTCTTAAACACTTCCAAGGAGCTGGTATCCACAACCTCCCTGGGCAACCTGTCACATGTACTGGGGAAGTGGAAGCCTTGAAACAGTAGGTATAGTAGCTGCTTAGGGTGAGTGAGCTCAAAGCAAACAAATAACAGGTGAAAAAACCCGCTTATAGATAAATTATAATGAGTAAGAACTGAAAAATGTCTCTTGTAGCAGAGTGCAATTTGTTCCAGGCACATGGAAAAAAAGGTGAGATGCATGACTGGGTATTTAATTAGGCAGCAGCTTCATTAAGGTAATTCTTACGGGAATCACTTGCAATAATTTAGTATTTAGTGCAGTTCATGATTCCTCTCTTAACAATTCTTAGAGGATGGATAACTCCATCTCTCTTAGTGGACAACACTCAGCTTCAATGTGGGACCCTGATAATTTATCTTTATTCTGAAGTTTTTTGGTTTGGTTTTGCTAGATCAGCTAGCAAGGGATTAGAGATCCCCAAGCTGCTTTTGAGGGTGTTTTGTCTCAAATCAAGATTCTACTGCAGTTTTTCAGAGAACTAGATGACCAGATGTCCCATAAAATACCAGCATTTACTGTCTAGCTGCCTCAGGGAGAGTCATAGAATCATAGAATCAGTCAGGGTTGGAAGGGACCACAAGGATCATCTAGTTCCAACCCCCTGCCATGGGCAGGGACACCCTTCACTAGATCAGGCTGGCCAGAGCCTCATCCAGCCTGGTCTTAAACACCTCCAGGGACAGGGCCTCAACCACCTCCCTGGATAACCCATTCCAGGGCTTCAAGTCCAGAATTCATACCTGACTTAGGTGTGAAAATGCGAATACTTCCTTATTCGATGTTAACCCTAATCATATATCATAGAATGTTAAGGGTTGGAAGGGACCTCTAGAGATCACCTAGTCCAACTTCTCTTATAAAGCAGGATCACCTAGGGCAGGCCACCCAGGAATGCATCTAGATGGGTTTTGAAAATCTCCAGAGGATAGCCCACAACCTCTCTGGGCAGCCTGCTCCAGTGATTCATTATCCTCACAGTAAAGATATTTCTTCTCATGTTAAGGTGGAACTTCCTGTGTTCTAGCTTATACCCGTTGTTCCTTGTCCTATTACCAGGCACCACTGAAAAGAGATTATCACCTTCATCTTGGCATCCACCCTTCAGATATTTATAGCTGCTGCCAAGATTTCCCCGTAGCCTTTTCTGTTCAAGACTAAACAGCCCAAGGTCTCTCAGTCTTTCTTCATAGAGATGTTCAAGTCCCTTCATCATCCTCCTAACCTCTATCTCTCCAGTAGATCCTTGTCTCTCTTGAATTAGGGAGCCCAAAACTGGATGCAGCATTCCAGGTGTGGTCTCACCAGGGCAGAGTAGAGGGGAGGAGAACCTCCTTAGACCTGCTGGACACACTTTTCTTGATGCACCACGAGATGCTTTTTGCCCTCTTGGCCATGAGGATACATTGATGTCCTATGGACAACTTACTGTCTGCTGGATTTACAAGGTCTTTTTCCATGGAGAACTTTCATTTTTCATGCCATAATCCTTTTATTTTATAAGCATATATTACTTTATAGGCATATATTTGTTGATGCCATAACATCCCTAGGCTTTCCATGTCCTAGTCAGTATTATTTCCTGAAGAATTTAAGAGGACTTTATAGGCAAGTGGAAAATGCCTGTTTGCTCTAAACATTTTGTTCCTTTTATAAGGAGCCTGAAAGATCAAATTTATAAAGATCCCAGACTGCCCTAATCTTTGGTTGCTTCTCAGCTGCCAAACAATTTCAAAATACATTTTTGTACCAGCCAACATCTCTCCAGTGATGTTCTCGGAGGAAATGGAAATGTTTACCCTTACTTCCCACTTTTTTCTTTGGTATTTAATCCTTCTCAACTGCTGCAACAACCAAGGTACAGGAACATTCTGGGGGAGCTGGATGTCTACCTGAAGGCCAATTACTGAACTGTTTTATGTAGATCAATTGAAAATGGTACACAGAAGTTTTCTTTTTCTCCCCTGAACTCATTTTGTGCAATTCTAGGACACAGAAACAGCTGCAGCTTTCTTTAGGGGGAAAAATGAACACCTTAATCAATTCAGCGCTCAAAATATCAACTCAGGTTTCTTGTGATACCTTTTGGATATACTTTAATAAGACAGACTTCTCTAGGATGAGAAGAAATTTAGAATTAGACTATCAAACCACCAGAGTCCATTGAAGTTCTGTGTAATGAGTAGAATTCTCTAAGTCCTGGTGAGTTAACACTGCATAGATCAAAGCTTAAAAAAAAAACCACCAACCCTCTTCAGAGGGTGGAATTTATTAAAAACAAACAAAGTCCCTGATTGAATGTATTGCTTATGAAATGTTCTAGTTTGACAGCCCCAGAGACCAGAGTCATCTCTGTTCATCCAAATAAAAGGTACTGTGTAAGTAACAGCTAGGTAGATGTCCTGGATTTCCAGTCGTGGGAAAGAAAGGATGGATGGGCATCTGGGAGGAACCAGGAAGGTAAAATGTGCTTAAAGTTGGAAAAGTTCAGTGAATGTGAGTAGAGGAATGCTTATAATATAGAAGCCATATGCAGAGTGAGGTCTGAAAGGCTGCAAACAGATACACAATGAAATTGGATTGCTGCTAAGATGAATTCTGTTCCTTGACTTTGTTTAGGTAACAGACTAGAGAGGTCGGGTTTAGACAGTGCACTCTTGGCTTAATTGGTGCATATGTCTCTCATCCCAATTCTGAGTTGAAATGCAGTGAAGGAAAAGGGCAAACATTAATTTATGATCTCAAAAAATGCCTCTGGATTTGTCTGTGCCCACCAGTGTGCTTGTCCTAACAACTGAATAGTGTTGTTTGGAGCAGTAAGGCAGACCACTCAGCTTCAAATTCATCAGTAACTCATACAGGATATAAAAATGAAAGCTCAAGGATTAAGGTGAAAAAAAACGCTTTATTTGTCATAGAAACATAGAATAATAGAATGGTTTGGGTTGGAAATGATCTGAAAGATCTAGATCCAATCTCCTTGCAATGGTCAGGGACACCTCCTACTAGGTCATCTTGCTGAAGGTTACATCCAGCCTGCCTTTCAACATTTCCAGGCTTGGAACCTCCAGAAAATCTCTGAGGAACCTGTTGAAGTGCCTCACCATCCTCATGGGGAACAATTTCTTCCTTATGTCTCATCCAAATCCAGTTTCTTTCTAAGTCATTGTCCTTCATCCTGTCACTCCATGCTTCTGTCACAAGTCTCTCTCTAGTTCTCTTGTAGCCACCTTCCAACAGCTTTCTGCATCTGCTTTTGTTTCATACTCTTCTTTCTACTTGATTGGCTGCAAGAGAAAAATGAGAGATTTTGAGCAGCTCTTTTTTTTTCTCTATAGAAAACATGGCACCAAAAACCCCTCGACATGGATTAAAGGAAAGGATCAGTAATGCATGTGGTAATGTCTGCAGCAGAGTAAGCTGTTGTCATATGGCTTTGTGTTCCATCCAAGCAAAGAAGGAGAAGAAAAAAAAACCCAGCCTATTAGAAGATGTTGTATCAGTGCCTTCAGTGCTTTTCACCTCATCCATTGCAATTAATTCCTTTTCCTCTCATTTTAGTGGTACAAAATCATAAACAGAGTAGCTGAATCTTCTGTCAGGATGCAAATTATTTCCTAGCATGTCTTGTCTGCTGTGGTTCACTTTGGCCACAGAAACAGATGTACAAAGATCACTGCAGTTCTACCATTAAGGTAATGCCGCCTGCTGCAAGACTAGGGGAACCACAGCAGATTTCATTTTACCATCCCTTCAGAAGTGCTGTATGTAATTACTTGGATGACATTCCTCCTGCAAAGAGAAGGAAATTTTTATGCCATATCTGTGATGTTACATGGGCAAAACATTTGGCCTGGAACAAGAGAGCACTTCCCTAACTGCTTAAGCTTTTGCAAGAATTAAAATGGAAGTTATCTTATAAAAAATGGATGTTCTGTTATCATATGACAGCAAGCAATTCATGAATTGAGTGAGTGACATGGAAGCTGTAACCACCTGCCCTTTTCACATCTTTCTGAGAAACATCAAAAGATGCAGCCACAACATTATTCCAAGTCCATTTCCTTCCAGTTCCCAGCGTCCTGTGCAGGCTCAGTTTCTGACAAAGAGGCACTTGCCAGAAACTAATGTTAGCCAGTGTTGTATTGGCCCCAAAGAGCAATCATCGTTGTAGCTAATAAGGTTATAATGACGCTTCCTGCCATTACAGTTCACAGTTGGCAGAAGACCTACAGCAGGTGGATTGAGATTTCTTTCTAACAAGCTATTATCATGTCCTCATGTTGTGTCAATAAGAAAACTGCTGTCCCATATTCCTTCCTTCACAGATTTTTCCTCACTTTTGCATGCCTTGCCTCCAAGTTAAGCATTTTTTGCAGCTGACATTTGTTTAAGCAGTTTAGAGCAGTCCTGGGAATATATCCCAACTCTTAGAATTCAAGTACAGTTGGGAGAGAGATGGAGGAAAAAAACACCCAACCCTGCTATAAATCTTGCTGTAAAAAGATTTAAAAGAAAATAAAAACATCCCAGAATAAAATTCTCTGTTTAAAGACAGGCTGGGGATGATAAAGCGAAGATGGTGGGCAAGCAATATTGGTGTTACTGGCAGATTTCCACCGACTAAATTGGAGCTATTTTAATTCCTGCCTGGTTAGGATTTGGACCAGTATCTTTGATAAGAAAATTCGTTGCAGTCTGCACTTTGATTTTGCAGCAAGTGCCTCATTTAATTTTAGTTCAAAATGGAAATGATTTGGCTGGCTTGTAGGCTGTGTTATCAAATGCAAGTCAACAGATCATGTCTGATGTGGCTGATATTTATTCAGAAACCTTGCAACACCAGTGATTTTTTTTTTTTTTTTTTCTTTTCCTTCCTTACTGACCCCCTGCCTTTCTTTAATGTGCAAAGGCAATTTTACTTGGACAGCCAAAGAGCTTTTTTTTTCTTTAAAAAATATTATTTCACACATTTTTGCACAAGTTCTTTTTTTTTTTTTTCATACATTGAAGCACCCAACACAGGATTGTTGTCATTTTGACAAGCACATTACATTCTCAGATCCACATGAATTCCTGCTGCAGAGGTGAACAGGCAAGTGGTGATTCTCTGACAGCAGCGCTGATAAGAGGAGGTGAACAGAATGTCTCTATGTCTGTATTTGCCTCTGTACTATATGTATGCTAGGGATTTGTGGCAGATTATCCAGAGAGCCTGTTAGGCTGCCCTTAGTACCCCAGGAACTGGGTTATCTTTGGGCTTTTTCCCACCTCTTTGATTATTTTACCTCATTTCTGCAGACAGAAAAATTGGGGAAGTGCTTCCATGTGCTTAACAAGCAAAATTCAGAAAAGTGTGATTTTATAGAATTTAGTTTTTTGTAATTCTTTAGTTTACTTTCATGATTTTTCCCCCCTCTAGTACTCTTCCTTCTGCCATTTTTTCCTGTCTCTAGAGCTATCCCAATAAAATTGAGGTTTAGTCAAAGCTCCACAGTTTTCTGTTCAATAGCTGTCTCATTAGCTGCAAGCAAACAAACATTTCAGTGTTTCTGTGTTGATCATATATTTAATTTTAATAAATCAAAATAACAAGAATTTTTAACAAGCAGTTTCACAAACAAGACAAACTCCCCCCAAACATCCCCCCACACACCCCAAACAACAACTAATAAAAAGTCAAAACCAGGAACTGATTGCTTTCTTTCTGAAACCTTAACTGAAATAGTGAATTTGGTATGCCCTTAGTACCCCAATTGCTTCGTTATCTTTGTTTTCTTTTCTTCCTTTTGATGAGTTTACCTTGTTCCTGCAAATTGAAAGACTGGGGAAGGGCTTCCATCTGCTTAACAACTAAAACTGGTATAACATAGTTGGGTTTCTCTTGGCAATTTTAAAATTCATTATGTGGTGTTTTTTTTTTTTTCTTTAGTACCCATCCCTCTTTTTTTTTTCCCTCTCTAGAGAAAAAAAAAAAAAACATTTCTTTTATTCTCTGTCTACAGATATCATGACACAATCAATGAAGTTTTGTCAAAACTCCCCTCTCTTCTGTTCAGTACCTCTCGTAACTTGGGAACCAAACAAACATTTCAGTATTTGTTTCAGTGTTGGCTATATTAAGGAAAAATAGTAAAAGTAATGAGATTTTCAACAACAAGCCCTATGAGGAGAGGCTGAGGGAGCTGGGGTTGCTTAGCCTGGAGAGGAGGAGACTGCAGGGTGACCTTATTGCTCTCTACAACTACCTGAAGGGAGGCTGTAGCCAGGCAGAGGTTGGTCTCTTCTCCCAGGCAGCCAGTACCAGAACAAGAGGACACAGTCTCAGGCTGTGCCAGGGCAGGTTTAGGCTGGATGTTTGGAGGAAGTTCTAAACGGAGAGAGTGATTGGCCATTGGAATGGGCTGCCCGTGGAGGTGGTGGAGTCACCTTCACTGGAGGTGTTCAGGAGGAGACTTGATGGGGTGCTTGGTGCCATGGGTTAGTTGTTTAGGTGTGTTGCATTGGTTGATGGGTTGGACGCGATGATCTTGAAGGTCTCTTCCAACCTGGTTTATTCTATTGTATTTTAAAACAAACCAACTCCAAAACCCCCCAAATTCCCCAACCTCCATCCCCAAAAACCCCAAAACCCCAGATAAAAAAAAAAAAAAAAAAAAAAAAAAAACCAACCCAACCAAAAAGACCCCAAAAACAACCAAATGAAACAAACCTTCAAAACTACAACAACATAATAATAATAATAAGCATTAAAAAAACCCCAAAAGATAAACACCAAATAAACCCCACAAAACCAAAGCAAAGCAAATCCCACCCTCCCCACCCCTCTATTTTTTTTTTTTTTTTTGCTCATTTGAAACATTAACTGAAAAATGTCATTTGGTCTGCAAAAGTTTGGTTTGGTTTTTGTGTTTTTCTTTCTTCTGAGTCCTCCCTGCCTGTTTAATGTTTTCTCCCCAAAAACAAAAGGTGTTTGAATAATTTTCTCCCTATTATCCCTAGCTGATGTTGCTGATAATAAAATGAAGTTCATGGTATTAATTTCCTTATTTTATTTGCCCCTATTTAGTTTTATTGCTTCTGTTAGTGTGATGGTGATAATGACAGGGATCAAAATTAGGTGAAAATAATATAATTAAAGGGAGAGGCAGGAGAAAAGGAGAAAGCAGCTCTCCTACCCTGCTTCCCACACCTAACTAGCCAATTTTTTGGTGGTTTTGTCTTAAGCGTCTCCCATTATTATGCTATCACTTTGATTATTCTGATGAGAAATTAGGAGTTATCTGTCTACATGTAAATCATAATTTCCTTTCACAAAAAGCAGATGAACAAAGGAATGTAAGATAATTAAGTCATCTTAAAGGCAGTGTAATTAACTGGCTCGTCGAGAAATGGCCTTGGGCTGTCCTCCTTTGGAGCAGTTCTAGAAACAACAAGGTGAAGAGCTCATCCCTCACTCCTAAGGTTGTATTGTCACTTTGCTCTTACTCCGTTGAGCATCTGGATGAAGGTGAAGCTTGAGGAGGTGACAAGGAAGGTGACTTTCTGCAGAAATTGATGATAGAGCTGAGCTCTCTTCAGTCAGATAAATGGCTTGAATCACTGCCTCAGAGTTGTTCTTCTGTGTCCAGAAATGCCAGCGGGCTCTAATGGCCTTTTATCTACATCTTTTTGCCTCAAAATTAAACCAAACAATTAGAGAAAAATGAACAATTTGTCTCTACAAACCAAAATGAAGGAAAATGATACCAAAGAAGCAAAAAAGCCTCCAAAAGATGCCAAAAATCAGCTGTAGCTTCAGCAAAATTGATTAAAAAAACCCAAAAATCACTTCCTCAGGAAATACTTAAAAATAAATAGGAGTAGATATCGTAGTTGTGACTTTAAAGATGTGTTGTGGGCACAGTTCAGCAATGTTTCTTTGCCCCTTTTGGCAAGATTGGCAAGATACAAAAAGAATCAAATTGCTTGCTGTAAAATATGCAAAGTAATTCAGTGGTGTGACAATAATGCTGTCAAATATTTAATGATATGACAATATAGGACTGTTCAGCGACTGACAAAAAGGAGGTAAATTGTAATACCCTAACATAAGATTCCCTCCTAAACTGACTCTGGGAAGCAGAAATTTGCTGCACTCATTTCCCAAAGCTTTTAGAGTTTGTAAAAAAATTTTAAAAAAAATAATAAAAAATTAAAAATTTAAAGTGAAATATTCTCAAAAGAGCAAGCTGCTCACTGGCAGAAATATAAAATGAGGGTTTGAAAGAACAGCAGTGTGTGCTAGGATAAACAGGCTTGAAAAGATGAATGCATTAATTGGAACCTAGAATAGAATGTAACAGCTCCAAATCACGTGAGGGAATTTGTTTAGTGACAGTTGCTCTTCATGAAAAAAAACAAACCTACAACTTTGGGTTTCAGAAGCAAGAATCGTGTAGCCAGAGCCAGCCCTTTAAGGAAGGCATCCAGATTAATAACAGAAGTGGCATATTGGTACGTCACTCATTCTCTCATTCTCTTCATTAATTGCCAAGTTGAACACCAAATGTCAATAATTTAGTACCTGTGTTACATTAGAAAAGAGACTTGTGGCAAAGGCATTTGCAGTTTATTTCTAGGCAAAGTGCTTGTTTATTAAAAGATATTAAAAGTGAGAGAGGAGTCAGAAATGAAAACAAATGCTGTGATCAGACACGGAGTAGGCACTTTCAAATATGTATACCCTGGTGGAATCCAGAGCCTTGAGACAAGCAGGACTGTTAAAAATGGGATTCACGAGAGCAATTCCCTCATTAACAAAAGCTGTCTAAAATAATAAACAGGAAAATGAGGAAGGATAAGATGCTTATACCCAGGTGGATGAGTCTCTCTCTTTTTCTCCTTCTCTGAATTATTTGGTTTTCTGTAACTACAGAATCAGGAAATGGCTAAGTTTGGAAGGCTCCATAACAAGAGGATACAGTCTCAAGCTGTGCCAGGGGAGGCTTAGGCTCCAGGTGAGGAGAAAGTTCTTCACTGAGTGAGTTGTTAGCCATTGGAATGGGGTGCCCAGGGAGGTGGTGGAGTCACCATCCCTGGAGGGGTTCAAGAAGGGACTGGACGTGGCACTTGGTACTATGGTTTAGTCATGAGGTCTGTGGTGACAGGTTGGACTTGATGATCTTTGAGGTCTCTTCCAACTTTGGTGATTCTGTGATTCTGTTGACTTCATGTAGTCCAACCCCCCTGCTCAACCAGAGTCACCTAGAGCAGGTGGTTCAGGACCATGCCCAAAAAGTTTCTGAGTATCCTAAGGAAAGAAATTTCATCCACAACCTGTATGGGCAATCTGTGACAGTGCTTAGACACCCTCCCAGTGAAAACACATCTCCCGTTGTTCAGAGGGAACCTCCTGTATTTCAGTTTGTGCCTCCTGCCTCTTGTCTTGTCACTGGGCACCACTGAAAAGATCCTGGTTCTGCCTTCTTTGTATCCTTCTACCAGCTATTTCTATACCTGGATGACATCTCCCCTGAGTATTTTTTAATTTAAACAGTGTCTGCTCTCTCAGACTCCTTCATACAGTAGGTGCTTCTGGCCTTTCATCACCTTTGTGGCCTGCTGTTAGACTCTCTCCAGTATGTCCATGTCTCTCTTGTACTGAGGAGCCCAGAACTGGACATAGCACTCCAAGTGTCCAGTGCAGAGGGGCAGGATCATCTCTCTTGCTATGCTGGCAACAGTCCTCCCAGTGCAGTCCAGCATACCATTTGTCTTTGCCACAGGAGCAAATTGTTGGTTAATGCTCAGCTTGGTGTCTGCAGAGTCCCGAAGTCCTATTCTACCAATCTGTTTGCCAGCTGTGTGGTCCTCAGTGTGTACTGGCACATATCTTTGATCCTCTCCTTGTGCAGAACTTTGCACTTTGTTGAACTTCACAAAGTTTCTCTCAGCCCATTTCTCCAGTCTGACCTGGCCACAGTGGTGCTGGGTTGACAGTTAGACTTGATGATTTTAGAGGTCTCTTCCAACTGAAACAATTCTATGATTCTATAATGTCCCCGTTTCCCAGCCCGTTCCTGCAGTGACTTTTCTTGTAACAAAGTGGGTTGTTTTTCTTGTATCTAGTCAGAATCTCTTTTTTCCCCCCTTTTTATTCCTTTTTTTATCCCCAGCCATAATCCACTGTGAAAAGCCTGTCTCTGCTTTCCTGATGATGTCTTGGGAAGTACTGGGAGGTTCCCCACTGAGCCCTTAAAATAAATACAATTTCCACTCTAGCAAATGTTGTTTAAGTTTTGCTCCAAACTTCTGAGCTCCCCAGGCAGAATCAGTAGCATGGATTCATTTCATAGGCTCATTAAAGAGACTGAGGGGGTGTTGTAATGTTATTCACTTTGGAATTCAGGGAAATTTATGGTAATGAATAAAATACTTCACCTGCTTTCAGTGAGTGTCCATGCCACAAGTGAGATGACTGAGGGGAAGCAGCATGTGTGCTTCAGCCTCCACTTTCCAAAATCCTAAACATGATGAACTGAAGGTAACTAGCTGTGAGTTCAGATGGAAAAAAAAAAAAAAAAGTGACTTTTAAGCTTAGTAAAAAAAAAAAAAAAAAAAATCAGAAAATGGCATGTTCTGTAAAGACAGCTATTACTCTGAAGTCAGTTTATGGAAGATTGGAATAGTACATAAATGTACAGAAGATGAGAAATCAAATGAAAATATGTAAGTTGCTAAACTATGCCAAAAATTATAGATTTTGACAGATCTGAGTTGCTGTGAGAATGACTGACTGGAATAAGAATTACTGAATACATAAATCTGCTTCTCTGAGTGTCAGTCTCAGGTTTGCCAGTATTTTTTATTTTATTCCACTGCACAGAATGTCTCAAATGACCAAAATGATCTGAAGCAATTTTAAAGACCTATTTAGGAAACGGTTTACAAGCTGGAGTGAAGTCTGCGTTAAGGAAACTTGAAAGGCTTTGGAGGTTTGATTTAGATAAGCATATGAAAGCTTGAATATTTATTTGAACCTATTTAACTTCTTGTAGCTTGTTTTTGTTCTGGATCCAAATGACTCTTTCAGAGCTGAATTAGATGCATGGTCATAATAAAGAAGAAAATGCTAACAGTTTTTAAAGTGTTAGAGATTGAGCTGGCAGGGAATTGTAGAATGGCTGAAGTTGGAAGGGACCTTAAACATCAGGTTTTCTTTTACCAGAAAAATCTTTTTCTGTATCTGTAAAATGCTGCTGCTACTGAAGATGAGAAACCTGACAACCTGGAGAAGAGAAGGCTTAGGGGAGGCCTTATTACTGTAAATAAAGTGTGACTACGAGAAGGATGGACACTCCCTTTTTACAAGGAGTCACGTGAAAAAGACAAGGGGCAATGGGTACCTAGGGAGATTGCCACTGGACTCCAGTGGGAAAAAAGGCATTGCAAACAGCTCCCAGGGGAAGTAGTGTATTCCCCTACGTTAAACAGTTTTAAGACTCAGCTCGACAGGGTGCTGAGCCATGTCATTTAAACTACACTATCACCTAGAAAGGTTGGACAGGATGGTACCCAAGGAGTCCCTTCCAACTTGGCACTGGGTGATTCTGTGAAAACGAAAGAGGAAAATATAATGAAGAGGGAGACGTGGTACTGAACCATAAAACATTGGAGTGAGGGTAGTTACTCAGTGTATAATTAGTGTGGGCTCAAAGTCACAGGGTTATTTTTTTTATAGGCAAGGAAAATTGCTAATTGGTCAATAAGTGAATTCATCATAAAATGTTGTAGTCCTTTAAAAACAATTTCTCTTCCATTTCGGAACAGAAATGCACATTAAAAAAAAAACCCAACGAAACAAAATAACAACAAACCCAGGACCAAAGCAAACAAAACAAAAACCCTGGAAAAATTTTAAAGGAAATTCTTGCAGGTATTCTCTGATAGGAACCAGTCCTGAAGATTCAAAAACCAGTGTACAGAATTAACTGCAGATAAGACTCACATGAGCACCGGGCTAGCTCTGCGTGTTACATTGAACATCACTTGTGGATGAAGGCTTAGAAACTATTTTAAGAGAACAAGTGAGAAAATACTTTGAAGAACTCAGCTTGATTATGAACAGAAAATAGAGATTTAAGGGGAAAAAGAAATTTCTGCATCGCTGACTGTTTTTTTGGGGTAGGAAACAATTAAATCTTTTGAGTTGGAGAATTAAAATTAAACTGTAGAGTTAGAAAATTTTGGCAATGTTTTCTTTGCAGTTGTGATAAACACCTTAGGAGGGCAGATTTAGAGTGGATATTCTTTACAATGAGGGTGGTGAGAGACTGGAACAGGTTTCTCAGGGAGGTCATGGGTTTCCCCTCCCTTGAACAACCTGATCTACTGGACCATGTCCCTGCCAAAGCCAGTGCGGTTGGAATTAGATGATGTTCAAGGTCTCCTCCAACCCAAAATATTCTATGAATTGATTCCTTGGGCTAAAGAATCTTTAAGAAAAAAAGCTTCCTATGGAGAATTTGAGCAGCCCCTGTTAGGCAGGAGTCTTTATCTGTCTGGTCTAATAGTGCATTTTGGGCCAGCAGCATGAGAGCTTCCCCAAAGCTTTTTGTCCATGCAGTCACTTAAGTCTATTACAAGACTCTGAAACTAACTCGATCTCAGCAGGACTAAAGAGTAGACACAAGGTGCTGAGGTTAGGGAATAAGACCTTTCATCTCACTCCATCATTTGTAGAATGATTGGACAGAGATTTACTTGAATGTGCTACCAGAAAATTGTGTTGAACCTTTTGAAGTTTATTTTGGGAATTGATTGCAGTAGTTCTTAGCAGGTGTTTGATATTCAGCAGTCACCTTTCAAGCTCAGTGATTGAAGAGATGTCATGTTGTATTATTTCTGTTTCCTGAGTAGATGAGCACAGGAGAAGTGTTTTTGCGGTGTTGCCCAGTCCTGCTGCTACAACTGTTGGACCAAATGAACGTAAATTAACATTACGCCAAATGAGATTTTTCTTTCTCACTTCCTTGCAAACAGTGAAGGGCAGAATGATCATATGAAGTCTCACAGTGCTCAGACACATCAGACCGTGTTATGAAGCCCCACAAATTATTGAGATTGACCTTCAGTTGTCAAAATAAATTAATATTGAGAACAGGATTTTTGATGTATTTTCCTTTTTTTTCTTATTATGACTAGTGCCTAAAAGCTCATGCATAAAATCACATAATCACAGAATATCTTTGCCTGGAAGAGACCTTCAAGATCATCAGGTCCAGTCTTTGACCCAGCGCTGTAAGATCACCACTGAACCATGTCCATAAGCACCAGATCCACATGCTGTTTAAACACCTGCAAGGATGGTATGACTCCACCACTGCCTTGGCCAGACTATTCCAATATTTGAGAACCCTTCCAGTGAAGAAATATTTCCTCATACCCGGTCTAAGCCCCCAGTCCAGAAATTGACAGAGGTCTCCACCATTCTTTTGTAAATTCTTATAGGAAAGAAGTGAAAAGAAAACAACCAACCAACCAACAAATGGACAGAGCAGCAAAGCACCAAAACAAGCACAAAGCTGTAAGCCTGTAGAAGCAGAAGTTGCAGATCACATCTGCTGAGTGCTGAAATAACAGCTCACAGTAACACAGAAAGGAAACACACAGGCTGCAGCCTTCCAACAGTATCTTAATTTGATGTTAGAGTAGCAGAATTGTTAGTGAATGCAGCTGTATCCCTCGTTCATTTGTCATCTTATTAAGTTCTGTGCAGTGCATATCGAAACCATGCATCATCTGGTTTTGTTCACAAAATGGAACTTACAGCCAGTTATTGCCCTTCTAGACAGTGTGCACACCAGCTGACACTTTTCCAATTAAATCTCTTAACTCCAAATGTCCATCCTGCAGCAAAACATTACTGGAGGAATACCCATATCAGGATGGAATTGTTTCTTCTCCAGGGAAAACAAACCAATCACAGATGACACAAAATGATGACAATGTTGAGGTGGGGAATCCATGCCCCCATTTCACTTCTGAATTATGAGGAGCAGAGACATAGCAGGCTGCTCAGGGAACTGGTGGAGTCACCATCCCTGGAGGTGTTCAAAAAATGAGTAGATGTGGCTCTTTGGGACATGGTTTAGTGGTCATAGAGGTGTTGGGTTGATGGTTGGACTTGATGATCTCAGAGGTCTTTTACAGCCTTAATGATACTGTGATTCTGTGAGGCAGGATATGTCATATCCGTGGTGAGAACTTTGCAGGGCTATTGGTTACCCCAACTTTGCTTTGCTTCCAATGCTATGAAGTTTATAAATACTACTGTGGAGTTTTTCATTATTTTTTTTTCCCTATTAATGAATAAAATATTCAACTTTGAGAAACAAGGGGATTTTAATGACAGATAGTTGTTTCCTTGCCAGTTCTAAGCATGCCAACATTGCATCATTACAGTAATTATTAGTTTAAGAAAAAAGGCCTCCAGGAGGGACAAAGTGGTTCAGGTTTGATATATTATTAAAACCATTTCTGAGTGTATTTGTGCATCAGTATTAATCTGCAAAAACCTGTCAGCAAAGCCTGCCTTTCTCCCACATTGCACAAGAGTGCTCCCATGAGAGTCAGAGGCTGCTGCTGACATGCTTTAATCTAAGCCAAAGTAAAAATGCCTTTTGTGTACTTCTAACATGGAAACATTACAAGGTTGACTTTTTTTCCACCACACCCCCTTCTTCTTCTGATGCTGGTGGCTACAAGGTTCAGAAGAATAGATTAGATCCACATTTAAAATAACCAAATGCACTTTTCAAATAGCTGGCTTAACATTCAGATTTAGAAAGAGCAGTGTTGTCACGTGCTTTCTTCAAGCTGTCAGGGTCAGCTTTCTGTTTGCCAGGTCATTTGCAGATTTCATAGCCATGAGTAGTTGGCGCCAGTCAGAATGTACTCAGATAATGAAAGGAAAGTTCAAGAAAAGCAAGAGTTTTGGATAAAGGCAGACTTTTATTGGCACTTTTTGTTGTAAGTTTTTCATCAGCATGATTAGGGCAAGAGGAAATGGCCTGCAGTTGTGCCAAGGGAAGTGGAGATTGGATGTTAGGAAAAAAATTCTTTCCTGCAAGAGTGGTCAGGCATCGGGACAGGCTGCCCAGGGAGGTGGTGGACTCACCATCCTTAGAAAAGGTGTGTTAAAAACAATGGTTTAGACATGGCACTTTGGGACATGGTTTTGTGACCATGGTGGTGTTGGGTTGGTGGTTGGACTCAATGATCTTAGAGGCCATTTCCAACTTTAATGGATCTATGATTATTGGGATAAATAGATATAAAGAGTAATATATTTAAGTATTGGTAGATAAAGCATTTACTATAAATCCTACCCTTGTAATTCTTCCTCTAATAACTAGTTACTGTTAATTTTAATAACTAGTTGCTGTTAACTTCAGTAAAATACAGATTGCCTTGATTTAAATATGTTTCTTTCAAGACTGAAGAGAATCAGGAATCAAAGTTTTCAGTAATAGAAAAAAACTGATAGCTGAGTGTCATTGTTGTGTCACTGGTATCATAAGCATAGAATCAGAATTATTTCACTTGGAAAAGACTTCTAAGATCATCACGCCCAACCACCGACCTAACACAACCACAGGCTTCTTGAAGACTTCCAGGGATGGTGACTTCACCACCCCCTGGGCAGCCTGTTCCAATGCCTGACTACTCTTGCAGGAAAGAAATTTTCCCTAATATCCAACCTAAACCTCTCCTGGCACAACTTCAGGCTGTATCTTCTCATCCTATCACCTGATACTAGAAAGAAGAGACCAACACCCACCTTGCTGCAACTTCCTTTCAGGTAGTTGTAGAGAACAACGAGGTCTCCTCTCAGCCTCCTCTTCTTCAGACTAAACAACCCCAGATCCCTTAGCTGTTTCTTGTAAGATTTGCTCTTTAGACCCTTCACTACTTTTGTTGCCCTTCTGTGGACACACTCCAGCTACTCAGCATTTGCATCTAAGTGTCTTCTAGTCTGATTACATGCCAAATAAAAAGATTGGTGGTTACACAACAAGAAGGGCTTCAAGTATATCAGCACCAAAAGGAAGACCACAGAAAATATGGGCCTGCTGTTAAGTGAGGTGGGTGCCCTGATAATGTGGGATGCAGAGAAGGTGTAGTTACAAAATGCCTCTTTGGTTCAATCCTTACTGCTAAGGCTGGGCCTCAGAAGTCCCAGGAAAAGGGGTAAAAATAGATAGTCTGTAGAGAGAGACTTTCCCTTGGTTGAAGAGAATCAGGTTAGAGATCATCTAGAAAAGTTGGACACAAACATGCACATACATTCTTTAATTCCATGAATATTTTTGTGCCACTGGAAGCTGGAGGGACACACAGATGTTCTTCTGTCCTAATTGGTCTGCTCTTGAAGCTTTATGCCACATTTTATGAAAGTGACATGTTAACTCCACCTGTCACAGATGGCACAAATCCTGTTATTCCTAAATGCCACATCTTGCACCCTTCCTTAACTGAGATGTTCAGTCACTGATTACTGCTGGTGCAAAGAGTGAGCACTCTCCTGGGAGTGATCAGAGTTGTGCTCTATTAGATCCTGATGATGAATCATACCCAAGTAGGGGAAGAATTTGAGTCACTCCATTAAATTTTCACACACATGTTTTTTAATCTAATAAATAGGGCATATAAAATATGCTAATATTTGGAAGAGAACAAACACTCTCCCAGGAAATAATTTTGCAGCTATTGTAGCAATATCAACAAATTTTTGCCCAGTTTCTAGACTTCTCAGTGCTACACTTTAAAATAGAGAATTTCCTACTCTACTCTACTCTACTCTACTCTACTCTACTCTACTCTACTCTACTCTACTCTACTCTACTCTACTCTACTCTACTCTACTCTACTCTACTCTACTCTACTCTAGTGAGACCCCTACTTGAAGTACTGTGTCCAGTTCTGGAGCCCCTGTTACAGGAAGGTTCTGGATGTGCTGGAATGTGTCCAGAGAAAGGGCACAAGGATGATCAAAGGGCTGGAGCTCCTCTTCTATGAGGACAGACTGAGGGAGCTGCGGCTGTTCAGTCTGAAGAAGAGAAGGCTCCGAGGAGACCTAATTGTGTCCTTCCAGTATCTTAGGGGGCTATAAGAAAACTGGGGAGGGACTTTTTTTAGGGTGTCAGGTAATGATAGGACTAGGGTGAATGGAGCAGAACTAGAAATGAGTAGATTCAGATTGGATATTAGGAAAAGGTTCTTCACTATGGGGGTAGTGAGACACTGGGACAGGTTGCCCAGTGAGGTGGTGGAAACCTCATTCCTGGATTTTTTTGCAGCCAGGCTGGATGTGTCTCTGATCAGCCTGATCTAGTGTGAGGTGTCCCTGCCCATGGCAGGGGTTTGGAACTAGATGATCCTTGAGGTCCCTTCCAACTCTAACAATTCTGATTCTATGACAATGCGATCCCACAAAGGGTATTTGCTTATCTTTATAGTGTTGTTTACTACAGGCTCTACATGGCAAAGGAAAGACTGACATCAAAACAGGCTCTACATTTCCATTTGTGATCAAATGTAGTGTTTATATTTGGAAGGAGGTGGGCGCATTTTGTGGTTAGGGGATGATCTGTTGGTGGTTTGGATGACAAATACAGCTCTGCATGCTCTGCCATTTCCCAGGCAGAGCATTTATCCCTGTCAGCAGTGCTGAGAGTTCCTGCACATCAACGAGGCAACACTGAGCTCAGCCTTTTACCTGCCTTGGGAAATAGCCAAGATGTTTTCTATTTTCTTTGAAATGGAGTTGACTAGGGGGTAGTGAACCTTAATTTAAAATGGATTTATCAAGGCATGTGTTATCACTCTGACCTTATGACTCTTCCCTGTTGTGTACAGCTGGTCACACGCGCTTGCCTTATATTTTCTTTAGAGTATTCCACAGCCATCCACAAAGAAACTTTGTGTGAGACAGGACAGTCCTGCTGTGTTCAACATCTTTCTCAGCAATCTGTATTGAACACAAGCTTCTAAATTGTGCAGGTATGATATTGGGTTGACCTACTCAAAGTTAGAAAAGCTCTGTCGAGGGACCTGGATAGGCTGGATTGATGGGCTGAGGTCAATTGTATGAGGGTCAACAAGGCCAAGTGCCAGGTCCTGCACTTGGGCCACAATACCACTATGAAGGCTTTAAGCTTGGGGCAGTGAGGCTGGAAACTGCCCACCAGAAAAGGACCTGGGAGTGTTGATCAGCAGCCAGCTGAATGTGAGCCAGTTTGCCCAGGTGGCCAAGAAGACCAACCTGGCCTGGATCAGCAATTCTATGACCAGCAGGACCAGGGAAGAGATTGTCCCTTTGGACTCAGTACTGGTAAAGCTACAGCTGGAGTACTAGATTCAGTTATGGGACCCTCACTACAAGAAAGACATTGAGATGCTGGAGTGTGTCCAGAGTAGGGGAATGAACCTGGTAAAGGGTCTGGACAACAGTTCTGGAGAGGAGGAGCTGAAGGAACAGGGGTTGTTTAGTCTGAAGAAGAGGAGGCTGAGGGGAGACTTCATTGCTCTCTAAAACTGCCTAAAAGGAGATTGGAGTGAGGTGGAGGTTGCTCTCTTCTCTCTAGTGTCAAGTGATAGGATAAGAGGAAATGGCCTGAAGTTTTGCCAGGGAAGTTCAGGCTGGATATTAGGAAATAAAGTCTTTACTGGTGGTCAGGCATTAGAACAGGTTGCCCAGGTTGGGAGTGGAGTCACCACCCCTGGAGGTGTTCAAGAAACATGTGGACATGGAACTTTGTGCCATGATTTAGGGGGCATGGTGGTGATGGGTTGACAGTCGTAGAAGTCTTTTCCCACTGAAAGAATTCTATGCTTCTGTGATTCTCATAGATGGGGATGGACACAGGCAGCAGAAGTCAATTGACATAAAGCTGTTGGGATCACCTCTTGTATTGTGTTCCCTAATGATTTTACTTGTATTTAACTTTGCATGCTAGATACATTTATTGTTTTCTAGTATACTTTTGAAGAAAATTAGTTGATATAGTCATGTCAGTTGGAAAAGATCTTTAAGATCATCAAATCCCTAATTTATTTAAATTCTTATGAAAACAAAAACCAGTAAGTTGAGTTATGCTTTGAAACATGTTCTTAGAAATATAAAAAACTAATTTTTAATAGCTTCTGCTCCTGTATGCATGAATGAATGTTCCATGTATCTCCTACAGCAGGTCCAGCTACAAGCACAAGCCTGGTGTGTATAGATACCAGACTGTATCTGAAATCTGGCCTTTTCCATTGGGTCTCATGTGAAGAGCTGAATGCTAGGAGTGGTGTGACCCACTTACCAGCGTCAGGAGTTCTGTGAAGGAAAAGAAAAGAGACTTAGAGAAAGATTATACAATACAATGTCTGATGGAAATTGTTAGCTTCAAGAATGGATCCTTGCAATGTCATAAAAAAATTATAAAATGGTTTGGGTTGGAAGAGGCATGAAAGATCATCTAATTCCAACACCCTGCCAGGGGCAGGGAAACCTTCTAGTAGACCAGTTGCTCGAGGCTCCATCCAACCTGATTTTGAGCAGTTCCAGGATTGAAGCTTCCAGAGTTTCCATAGGCAACCTGTTCCAGTGTCTCACCACCTTTATGGTGAATAATATCCTCCTATGATCCTCCTATGAAGAAGAGAAAGAGTCTAAGCTTCTAGGATATTTTTCCTCTGTTTCTTTCCATCTGAATTGCAGACATTGGAGAATAGGAGCTAGATAAGCTGAGTTTCATTCAAATTTCAATTTTACTCGAGTTCCATTTGTTCAAAATTAGGACCAGATCCTTCTTGCAAGAATCAGTTCTTCCATGAACTTCTGAGCTTCTGCACTCTAACACTGAAGATGCAGCAGAAAGGTGGAAGGATGCTATATCATAGCTTTGAGCCAAAGGTACCTGAACTCCTCTCCTTAAGACAAGGGCTGTTGGTTTCCCTCCTGAGTAATATAGCAAGATTTCTTTTTGCCTTTCATCACAAATTCTAATATTTTCATTCCTGACCTGTGGGTGGTAAAAGAAAAAAAAAATAAAATAAAAAAGCAAAACCCCCACTGAATCACTTGGATCCTGCAGTCTTACAGAGCAGCATCAATTCTTGGCTTGTCACCTTTCTTTGGATGGGAATTAAAAAACCCATACAAGTATGGGAAAATAGGATAAGAAAAATGAAGGCAGCATGGGCAGGAGTAGATTCTCTTTTCATTCTTGGCTGCAGATGTTTAGTATGCTGCCCATACTTCCAGTCTTTTATCCTGCCTGCCTCCTGTTTCTTGTTTTCCTGGCATTCAGCCTCACTTTGGCTAAGCTGATAAGAGGCAGCTGGTGCAAAGACTCATTTGCATCTTTCTCCAGCTCTGCAGTGACTCAATGTGGTAGGTAACAGCTATGGAGGTGGGAAAACTTGGGATAAGCTAAGATCCTGGAGGAAAGGCAAAGGAGACAACAAGTAATTAGAGAGATGGAAAGTAAAGTCAGCATGTGCTTAAAGAGATCAGTGATGCTGAAAATGGAGAGTGGGGACAGGGACTTTGCTTGAGATCTTCAGAGGAAGAAAGACAGAAGAATAGGAAGGTAGATATGGTGAAGGAGGAGGGGTTTAATTGGAAAGGATTTGATTTTAGGGAGTGATGTTAGATTAGAAAGGGATCTACAGGAAGGCTGGGGAAGGACTGTTCAAAGAAGGGGAGTGATTTTAGATTAGAAGGGGATTTACAGGAAGGCTGGGGAAGGACTGTTTAAACTGACAGGATTAGGGACAATGGTTTCAAACTAGAGCAGGGTAAATTTAGGCTGGGCATAAGGAAGAAGCTTTTTAAAATGAGAGCGGTGAAATACTGGAACAGGTTGTCCAGGGATGTAGTTGAGGCCGTGTCCCTGGAGAAATTCAAGATCAGACTTGATGTGGCCCTGGGCAGCCTGATCTAGTTGGAGGTCTCCCTGCTGACTGCAGAGGGTTTGGACAAGATGACCTTTGAGGATCCTTTACAATCTTATGCATTCTGTGATTTTTTTTTTAACCTTGAGATTCATGAAGCCAACAATACAATGGTACTCTTATTTTTCCATTAATGTTTGTATTTGGTATATAACTAGTAAATTTACTCAGTAAGTCTCCAAAACATGTATTGCCTGTGGATTTCTGGTTTATCCCTTAGCGTTGAAAGAAACTCATCCATGGAGGTTATTTCAGCTCTTAAATGTGTGGCACATGGTAAAGAACATGAAGTGCAGAAGTGAAAGTTTCAGTAATGAATAAAATGCAGCCACATCCCTGACAGTTCTTAATATCTTTTCCTGGATTTTTCCAAGGAAGACCTGAATACCAAGTGGCTGGTGCTGGAATATTTATCTCCAAATGTTCATCATGATTCCACTTAGCAAATCATTGCACAAGTTAGAAACATTCCTGATTCCCAGCTGATTGTTAGTGTCTTCAGTTTTGAGTGGTGGTGTTTGTTTTGGGAATAAATGTCAGAAAAGAATTTAAGCAGATCCTGAAATTGATCTCTTTAGCATGACTAAGAGTAAGCCTTACTCTTTGCATGTTCAAATAGTTTAAGAATGTAACAAATGCTTTTCTGGATCAGATCAAATGGTCCACCAAGCTCAGTGGCAGTAAGACATAATGCTTAGGGAAGGCACAAGTCTGGCCAAACTCTGATACTTTTTTTTTTTTTTGTCCTACTTCTCCTCGGCCATAGGACTAATGATGCTGACTGTTCACCTCAGCATCCATTTTGCAAGCCTATCATTTATGAATCATTTATGAATTGCCTAATCCCTTTTTTGAAGCAGCTGATACCATCGAGTTCCACAATCTCCTGTAGAAAGTGATTCTGGAAATTTTCTGCCCACTGTGCACAGAAGTAGATGGTTTAGCCTATTTTAAACTGATCTCTTTCTTGTCTCAATAGGTGTCCACTAATTCTAGGGTTGGAGAACGAGGTGACTAGCAGTTCCACATTCTTCTTGCCCACTCCATTAATGAATTTCAAACCATGATGTCACCTCATTCCTTTTCTCTGCAAACTGAATGGTGCACAGTTTGTGTTCCTCCGATTAAGGAGGTGAGGTGCCCTTCATCATGTCACTTGCCTCCTTTGTTCTATCTCCAAGACAACCTTTTCTGAGATACAGAGAGCAGTTACATGTACAGCCACAAAAAACAATAGAATAGAATCATAGAATTGTTAGGGTTGGAAGGGACCTCAAGGATCACCTAGTTCCAACCCCCCTGCCATGGATAGGGATACCTCACACTAGATCAGGTTGCTCAGAGCCACATCCAGCCTGGCTTCTACCACCTCGCTGGGCTACCAGGGAGATCTTTCAAGAAGACGGTGTTAATATTTCTTCCTCTCTCAGGAGGAGGGGGGAACAAAAAGATAAGAAAGGAATAAAACCCACCAAAAGCAAGGAAAAACAGGAAGAAAGAACAAACTATATTTAATAGTGACTGTACTTAAAGCTGAAATTTGACAGCACTGAGTGGGATTTGAGTTAGAGAATAGAATGTAATAGAAATACAGTTTGTAATTTGCTGTAAAACCTGTGCAGAGTATGATTACACCATTATTTCCGTTGCACAGAAGGATTCTTTTCCATGGGTGGGCACTGTAGCAGGATCTGCACAAGCATCAAAGCTGCAGACTTTGTGGCTGCTCTGAACACTCTTCTCCTTCTGTCTGTGATAACTGCCACTTATTTTGCTGCAGCAAATTTTGGGATCAGACACTATCACACAGAGACAGAAAGTTTATCTTGCACTCCTCTGCAGAGTAGTAGTTCAGCAAGAGTGTAAATTACCAGGATATCAAGAAAGGTTTTACAAGTAAGAAAGACTGTTCTCCTCAGAGACAGAGATGAGAGTTTCTGAGGTGCCGATATCTCCAACTGCTACAAGTCAGAAAAGGCTCATACACTACCCAAAGTAATAGCTGCTGTTGTAGAACTCTCATTACAATGTCATTGTCATTCTGGTCCCCCTGGGGGTGGGGAAAGGCTTATCTGGTAATTTTAATTAGACTAATAAGAATAAAATATGCTCTGTTCACATAACCAGGTGTGAAATCATAGAAATAATAGAATCATAGAAATCATATAATCAATAAGGTTGGAAAAGACCTCAAAGATCATCAAGTCCAACCTCTCACCCACCATCTCATGACTAACTACACCATGACTTCAAGTATCACAGTATCACCAAGGTTGGAAGAGACCTCAAAGGTCATCGAGTCCAACCTGTCACCACAGACCCCATGACTAGACCATGGCACCAACTGCCATGTCCAGTCCCCTCTTGAACACCCCCAGGGACGGTGACTTCACCACCTCCCTGGGCAGCACATTCCACTGGCTAACAACTCTTCCTGTGAAGAACTTTCTCCTCACCTCAAGCCTAAACTTCCCCTGGCACAGCTTGAGATTGTATCCTGTGTGTGGTTCTATTTGTGTGGCCGGTGTGAGTCTGAGTCATCACAGGATCATAGAGTCATTTGAGTTAAAAAAGACCTTTAAGATCATTGAGTCCAACCAGTATCTAACTCTACCAAGCCTGGTGCTAAGTAGCATCCCTGTGCTTTTAAACAACTCTGTGGCTTTTAAACACCTCCAGACATGGGGATTCTACCACCTTCCTGGGGAGCCTCTTTCAGTGCTTGACAAGTCAACAAGTTTCTTCTAATGCCCAGCCTAAACCTCCCATGATGGAACTTGAGGCTATTTGCTCTCAACTCATCACTTGTTACTAGGGAGAAGAGACCAACACCCACCAAGAAGATCTCCCATCACCCTTTTTTTCTCTAGGCTGAACAACCCCATTTCCTGCAGCTGCTCCTCACCAGACCTGTTCTCCAGACCGTTCACCAGCTTTGTTGTCCTTCTTTGGACATGCACATCAATATCTTTCTTGTCATGAATGCAAGTCAATAAGCAAATTATTTAACTCATAATTATGTGTCTTAATTTTGTGGGGAAAAAAAAACCCTGAAAAAAATACCCCAACAAAAATAAAATAAACAAACAACAATAACAAGCCACAAAAGACCCCCAAAAAGGCAAAAAACCACCAATGAACCAAACAAAAACATCAACAAAAAATAAACAGCCCCCAAATCCCCTCCCTCCCAAACAAACCTTTCTAAAGTCTGCGATTCAAGAATGAAAGAAAGAAGGCAAAATAAAGGGGGTGCTGAGGTATTTCAGAAGGCTTTTCTTTTATTATCTGTTTTTCTTCTAAAAATATGATTCTTAAAAATTTTCTTGAAAAGTATGTTTCCTATCTGCAACATCTTTTCTGGACTTCATTAACCATCCGAAAATCTTTTGTCATGGCTGAAATTTTCACCGAGACTTCTAGATGAATGCAGTTCCCTCATGATATATCAACACACAACGTGCTCCTTGCAGCATACCTTTAGCTTGTGTGTTAACAGCTTAATGCTCTGAATAGAGTGAAGGTAGAATGAGAGGAAATGGCCTGAAATTGTGCCAGAGGATGTTTAGATTGGATCTTAGGAAAAATTTCTTCACTGAAAAGAGTGGTCAGGCATTGGAACAGGCTGCCCGTGGAGGTGATGGAGTCATTGTCCCTGGAGGCATTCAAGAAATGTGTGGAGATGGCACTCTGGGACATGGTTTAATGGCCATGGTGGTGTTAGGTTGTTGGTTGGACTCAATGGTCTTAGAGGTCTTTTTTTCAGAGGTTGCTGTGATTCTGTGATGTTATTTGGTCTTTTTACCTTAATTCTACGAGACAAGCCAATTCTGAATCACACAGGAGACTGGTAAGCAAGGTCTGAACTGCTGGACCTCTTCACAAGAGACTAAGGTAAACCTCTTCCAAAGTGCAAATACTTGTGATATGCAGGTCCATTCTTGAACTGGTCAGTTAGTTTGATGTGCTTGGTAGAAAGGATATCCCCTTCCAAACTGAAATGAAGGAGACAGACAAAATGAAGAACTGCTCCTGAGGTGTGATATCCTTCATGTAAAGATGTTGAAAACAATAAAAAAGGATTTTATTTTTTCCCTTGGTGATTTGTAACACACTAAAATTCTGGTGCAGAAGAGATGGAATGCACTCAGTTGTTCAGTGAGTGGATTCCTGGTAGAGAATTTCTCTAAGTACTGTTAAAGGATAGACACATGTTTCATGTGCATTGACAACCTAGTGGCACAGTTACTCCTATTATAATTTATTTCAGATCTGGAGAAACATCATATCTTTGCAGCAGATATATGGAAAAAGAAGGCTGGAATGTCTCTTTGTTGTTTTGTGTGGGTCTTTCTTTTTAACTTTTAATATACATTTTTCACAATCCTAACTTCTATTTGGCGACCTATAACCTCATCTGTTTTCAAGAGCACTTCAATTTAAGAGCAATAGTAACAGCAACAGGAATAGGAGAAGCAGCAGCAGCAGGGATTCTGCCTGTGTCGCTATGAGAAGTATTTCAGTAATGAAAGGGATAATTGTGGCTCCCTGCCTCTGCTGTAATTGAAAATCTAGTACAGTGCCTTTCCCATTTAACTTTATTGCTTGAGTTCAAATCAATGTACAGGAGGGAAAGCAACACTAGAATAATGCCTCTAATTGTGCTTTCCTGTCCATCCAACCGTTTGAAGCCTGGTATTAAAGTTAAAGGAAAGAGCAATTAGATATATTCAGTTATTGGGGAGGAGAAGAACTTCAGGTAGAAATCTCGGTCATGACAAAGTACTGCTTACCAAATGTTTACTGACTAGTTCTGACTGCCAGGTTATCTGCATGAGATTAAAAACAAGTAACACATTAACACAGTGGTCCAGGTAACCTGTGCTGAAATACAATGGGAAAACCTTTTCACTGCAGTAATTGCAGTAATTTGTAAATAACATGGCTAAAGCCGTTCCATCCACTAACAAAGCACAACCTTAAATCTGCAAATGGTTGAGACATTTTGCATGGAGAAGTTGTGGAGGCTCCAGGCCTGGAATTGTTGAAAGCCAGGTTGAATGGAACCTTGAGAAACCTGGTCTAAAAGAAGTGTCCTTGCACATGGCCGAAGGGTTGGAACTAGATGACCTTCAAGGTCCCTTCCAACCCAAACCATTTGATGACTCTTTGATTTTCACCTCCTATGGTCTTAACAGCAATGAAGATATGCAGCATATTGCACAGAACTCTCCTTTGATAATAATTGTTCTTCCACAACACAGATCTCAGATTGTCTTAGCTTTCTTCTGTTGTCCTGATAGCTTAGTTTCTACAACAGCATCTATATGAACAGAAACACAATGGGTTTAACCACTCTACATTCATCTGAAGTGTGCTCATGCATAATATCCTCATTATTTACAGTCACTTGTATGGCTGTAAGAAAAGAGCAGTTCTGAAGATAGACACTAATTATGGGTTTGAGTAGGATGTTTGCTGTCTGATAAGAAACTGTAGACACACCACCCTGTCTTCCACTCGCTTGGATGTGGCATCAGTTGGCTTCTGTTTTCAGGGTAAAATCCATGTGGATATTCTGCAGTGATGAATCTATAAATTCCAGTTTTGCTCTTATCAGCACTTATTTTGATGTATTTAGGGTAAAAATAGTGGATCTACTATGGATTTATCTCCTCTAACAAGGGGAAAAACTGTCTGTATTTAACACTTTAGCAGTGGAGAGAGGCACTTGGTATTTTGCAGCAGCAGGGAAAATAAGAAATGCAGGGAAAGAATCTTCAAGGGCATGAAACAAAAGAAGCTATCAACAATCCTGCACATCCTCCTCTGCCACAATGAAAAGTGCAAAGTTCTCTTTATTTTTTTATGTTTGTACTTTTAATTAGCTTCTCAGTAAAAGAAACAATATCTTTTAATAGGTGGATTTTCCTAGTACATGTGAAGAGATGGAGACTTTCATGTAGCCTCTCCAAATCAGTTAAAGGGTTTTATGAAGCATCCATGCATGTCTAATTCAGGTCCCATGAAGAGTCTAACCCTGTGGTAGTGTTAAAAAAATGTCACGTTGGGTTTCTGGGCTACAAGCTGACTCATGCCGACCTTCTCATCAACCAAGCTGTGCTTGGTGGTAACAAAACAGCTTCTGGTTTACCTCTTGGGGGTCTGAAGGTCATCATGTACCTTACAGACAGCTCAGCATCAAACTCCTCAGCTTCTTCGGTATGCAAACCCTCTGTTCAGTACACACACAAAGCTTTCTTTTCAGTCAATACCTGTATTATTAATTTCCTTTTCTATTTCATAACAATAATCCTATAATTCCATTTTAAATGGGTTCAATTTTAAACTGTCTTACATATCAGTAGAGATTTAGCATTCCAGTTTAGCGTTCCACTGTGGAAAGAAAGCTAAACCTTCCCACCATTTCAGATATCAACCAATGCTCAATAAACATCTGGACTGTTTGCTCACCTCTGCTTGCTTTTGGAACTAGGAATAGCTTAATTCACCTGGTGTACAACCATATTCCTACTTTAGTTTTGCAGTCACTATGCACCTCTGTTTTCAGATGCAATGTAAACTGGGCAACATCCAGGAAAATCAAAATGCTTTTCAAGATGATCTTAAGCAGTTCTCTATTTTGTTGCCAATTAGTCATCCAATTAGACAAATCAACTGTCCAGATCTTATCTGAACAAGAAAATAGAGGGGGAAGAAAAGAGAAATGTTTTTCACTTGTATTTATGGTGCTGGAGACAAACCAAAGTAGCAAATTTCAGAGTGTCTCTCTCATACCTGTCTTTAAGCATGCTGCAGATAATATCCTCTGCTGTGCAGCACGAGAGAGGCAGAACATTACCTGCTGATGGCAATGGAAATTATTTCTTTTGGGCTGCCCAGGAGGAGCTTGAAAGAATTATCATAAGATCTTTCAGTAGTAAAATTGCTTGTGAATTTCAATTCATTCGCTTTCTAGGATGTTTAGGGTAGAAAGCACAAGATGTGTCTATAATCCCACACCATTTTTATCATCTGTGGCAGCCGCTTTCTCTAGGACAGAAATAAAGCTTAGACTTTTGATGTCAGTTTTTACCATCTTCCTTAACAAAGCTGCACAAGCACATGTAAAATGCAACCACAACCATATTGTTTTTTTTAACCATTGTCAACTCTTTTGCCACCATTAGCAAAACATGTTGACTAGGGGCCGACTGTGCACGTTCGCTCAATCATTTGAAATCTTGTGTGCTCTGCTGAGTAATGCTAGCAAGGAGTTGCTCTAAGACAGGTGCCTCTCTGCCACGGATGTTAAGTGGTCATCCATGAATGCTTTCAGCAGCTGACCCACACCAAAGGACAATTCAAGCAGAACTGGATTATTTAACTGGAACCAATTCTGGAAAGTAGAGAGCAGAGACAAAATAACTTGTGAGAGTAGATTTAGACTGGATATTAGGAAGAAATTATTTTCTGTGAGGGTGGTGAGACACTGGAACAGGTTGCCCAGGGAGGCTGTGGATGCCCCCTCCCTAGAGGTGTTCAGGGCCAGGTTGGACAGGACTTGAGAAATGTGGTGTAGAGAAAGGTGTCCCTGCCCATACCTGGGTGATTGGAACTAGATGATATTTAAGGTCTCCTCCAATCTAAACCATTCTATGAATCTATGAGTGGGAAATATTTTGTTACAGGATAAAGACCAGATAATAAAAATATTAAACATAACCAAATGCTCAGACTAATTTGATTACTGAAAATCTGGTTAACAGATGATGTTGACTTTCCTATTCTTTGATGGATCAAGTAATTTAAATAAGTTGATAATCACACAGGAATGTATCCAGGCAGGTTTTGAATATCTCCAGAGAGGGAGACTCTACAACCCCCTTGGGCAGCCTGTTCCAGTGTTCTGTCACCCTCACAGGGAACATAAACATGAATGAGGTCACCTCTCAGTCTCCTCCTCTCCAAGCTGAAGAACCCCAGCTCCCTCAGTCTCTCTCCGTAAGGAAGATGTTCTGCTCCCTTAATAATTTTTGTGTGTCTGCACTAGATTCTGTCAAGCAGTTCCCTGTCCTTGGATTGAACAGCCAAGAACTGAACACAGTATTTGAGATGAGGCCTCACCAGGGCAGAGCAGAGGGGAAGGTGAACCACCCTCGACCTACTAAACTCACCCTTTCTAGTACACCCCAAAATGGCATTGACCAAGGTGTGGAAGTCAAAAATGTTGTACTTGCTGGATGGATGCTTACAAAGTTGTGGGTTTTCTAATGGAACAGTTTTTATAGCTGAGATTGGTTCAGCTTCACCACATTCAGAAACACACCAGTACATGTCAAATTCTCCACAGCAGGATATTTTATGGTTGTGTACTGCAAATTGCTCTGCAGACTCAGGTATTAAAAATTTGTGTAAAATATTATGAATGAGGAATCAGAAATTCAATTAAAGAATATTGTGACCATAAAATAGAACAGTATATAATGGGGGGGAGGGAATGTGAAAAAATGTTCACTAAGAATTACACCTTGGTGAGAAAATTGTTCTTATAAAGAACATTGTGATTGAAATGTTAATCATTTGATTTAATCTTGAGGAGGGTAGATTTAGACTGGATATTAGGAAGAAAATCTTTACAGTGAGGGTGGTGAGACACTGGAACAGGTTGTCCAGGCAGGTTGTGGATGTCCCCTCCCTGGAGGTGTTCATGGCCAGACTGGATGAGGAGGCCTTGAGCAAGTTGGTCTAGTGGAAGGTGTCCTTGCCCATGGCAGGGAGATTTGAACTAGATGATCTTTAAGGTCCCTTCCAACCCCAACCCAAACCATTTTATGATTCTATGAATACACCATTAATCATGAACAAAATATGAATTTTGTTTTCACTGGGATACACTGGCAAAGGTCTTTGTCTCTCCTGATAGGATCAAGATGAGCTTTATAAATATTCTGCCTTCTTCCAGTTCATAAGGATTCTGTCATCAGCTAAGTAAGATGATGGAGCATGTGCTCGAGTTGTTGTGGTGTTTGTGAGTAAGGAACGGCAGTCCCAGGGATGGGTAATTTTGCCAGCTATTCCCTGACATGATGAATCATTACTCCTGATTTCAGTAAGTGACTAATTTATGCTGTTAGAGATTTACTGCCTGCCATTTGGCATGCGAAAGAGTGATGCCAAACTGTACTCTGTGAGTTGCCTGAGCTATGGCAAGGCTGGAGTAATTACAGTCTTGTGTGTAAATGGAATTTCAATGGAAGCTGTAAAGATCAACCCAGAGAAGTGCAGAGGGCTCTGGTTTTGGTCTGTGTGTGTGATGCTGCTGCCAGGCCTCAGTGTATCTGCAAAGAAATCCTGAGAAATCTAACGGAGAGGTTTATTTCATTCTGCTTCAATTCAACAATTACTTTAGCAAACAAACTCATACCTTAGCAACTTTTTGAAAGCACAGACTATCAAGAGCCATTGCCTGCTAATTCAGACAAGAATCTTCAAAAACTCTCTGCTCTCTGAAGAGTAAGATTATTTTGTCCTTTGATACAACAAATAATGAAATATTTGCATTTTAATTTTATTTAGTTTGGGGTCTAATTATTGTACATTGTTTTAAATTTCTTAATATTTTTGTCCTTGGTATTCAAGCTGTCATTATGGAACAGCACAATTCTGTGAGATTTATTTGCTGCTCACATCAGGACTGAGCTACAGTGGCTTCATTAGGCACTTTGGTGTGCCAGTGTCTTAATGTAAAAGCATTTTCACTCCATCTTTTCATCTGTCTCTAAACTATGTAGATCCCACAGTAGAGGCTGAACTACCTCCAGTCTTAGGAAGATAGTTGAACCTACAGTGGCTGGAGAAAGCAGTGAGGTCCCTAGGCTGATTCATCCCTATAGGATAAGACAAATTATCCTCTGGAGCAGTCTGATAATTATCTGCAAGGGAATGTAGACAAATAGAATACATTAGGCCATGACTTTTCTTCTTCTTGGATATATTTCAAGATGATCTTAGTTTCCTTCCCTTTATGTCAGCTTGTGCATAATTTTTCTCTGTAAGGCAGTGGATGATGAGCAGAAAAAGCCAGCCAGCAAAAGAAATTGTGGGTATGTTCTGTTCTGTTTTTATGGTGTCACTCGACTGCACAGTCAAAGTTGAACAAACACTGAAGTACCATTAAGAGTCTAACAACTGCTTTCACCCTGGCTGTGCTGAAACTTCATAAATGAATGAAAAAAAAAAAGGACCTAAACTGAAAGTGTGTTCCTCATTACCTGGGAGAAATGTGCAACATGAAATAGAATAACCTCCAGACTCTATCAGCCCTTTTCTGTCGGAGAGGAACAAAGCAGGATTTGGTGCTGTTCCCTGTTATTTAACACTTTTCTCTCTCAGTACCACTTGTATGATATTGACTGGACAGATGGGCAGAGTCCAATGGGATGGCATTCAACAAGCCCAAGTGCCGGGTGCTGCACTTTGGCCACAACAACCCCCTTGCAGAGCTACAGGCTGGGATCCGAGTGGCTGGAGAGCGGCCAAACAGAGAGGGACCTGGGGGTGCTGATTGACAGCCGCCTGAACATGAGCCAGCAGTGTGCCCAGGTGGCCAAGAGGGCCAATGGCATCCTGGCCTGCATTAGGAATAGTGTGGCCAGCAGGAGTAGGGAAGCCATTGTGCCCCTGTACTCTGCATTGGTTAGGCCACACCTTGAGTCCTGTGTCCAGTTCTGGGCCCCTCAGTTTAGGAAGGACATCGAGACACTTGAACATGTCCAGAGAAGGGCAACAAGGCTGGTGAGAGGCCTTGAGCACAAGCCCTATGAGGAGAGGCTGAGGGAGCTGGGGTTGTTTAGCCTGGAGAAGAGGAGGCTCAGGGGAGACCTCATTGCTCTCTACAACTACCTGAAGGGAGGTTGTAGCCAGGAGGGAGTTGGTCTCTTCTTCTCAGGCAACCAGCACCAGAACAAGAGGACATAGTCTCAAGCTGCACCAGGGGAAGTTTAGGCTTGAGGTGAGGAGAAAGTTCTTCACGGAGAGAGTAATTCGTCATTGGAATGTGCTGCCCAGGGAGGTGGTGGAGTCACCATCCCTGGAGGTGTTCCAGAGGGTATTGGACATGGCACTTGGTGCCATGGTCTAGTCATGAGGTCTGTGGTGACAGGTTGGACTCGATGATCTTTGAGGTCTCTTCCAACCTTGGTGACACTGTGATACTCTGACCTGGTGGTTCTGTTTGCCTTTCTATTGCCTGGTGGGAGGTGTAGGTATTTTCATAGAATCATTAATTATGGAAAAGACTTCCAAGGTCATCAAGTCCCATTGTCAACCATCACCATGCTCACTAAACCTTGTCCTGAAGTGCCATGTCTACACATTTTTTTAAACACCTAGCAGGTGTTTCCTCTTTCAGGAAAGAAATTTTTCCTAATATTCAACCTAAACCTCACCTGGTGCAATTGGGGCCATTTCATCTGTTCCTATCAATTTGTTTTCACCTTCAAACATGTTGAAATTACCAAGCCTTGCCTTTGACATCCTCTGGGGACTCAAATGGTGCAGCACCATGAAGTCTGTCTGCCAGGAATTTGAATTTATGAAACATTTCCTAATGTATAGCATAGATAAGCTAATATTTTAGCCTGTTATGTTTATAAAATTAATGTCATTGGCCTTTTCTTAAACTCAATAACTAAAAACTGTCAGGCTTGGCTTATTTGTTTGTATATTCTGATATATACTCAGTCAGTAAAAATCCCTGGGTATTCAAAGTAGGTTAGATTGGCTAGAACTGTATTTCTTTCTCCTTGGTAACAGCAGCAGACAACACTGAAAGAGAAAACTAAGTAAAGAACAATTTACTCTGGCAGAGACCTTCTAGCAGGTCACACTGAGAGAGGGAGAGAAGGGCCATGTAACATATGGTAGCACCTGCAAAGGGGAGGTGGGAACATCCCTTCACACCACCCCTGCTGGTTTCTTCCATGATGATCAAAGAGCTTTGATTCTGCTCAAGAACCCCTGCCTGGCCTGAGGTCAGATTCAGAAAACAAGGGCCTTCACAGATGAAGGCTCAGAGGCAAAGCCATTAGCGCAGATTCTGCCAAGTTCTTAGAGAAACCTAGCTTCATCTCAAAAACAGCCATGCAGGTGCTCTGAAAAGGTACATCCCATAACAAAGACACCGCAGACATGGAGTGAGTCTCTTCTGCTGGATCTAAGATGCCCTCCAATATAGGATACATGGTAAAAAGTCCTCTTAATACAGAAGTGATAATGTGGGATGATATTGTGGATCCTTGATACCAACTGTGGTTATTAATTGTGTTCCTAGCATTTCTTTTTGCTTAACAATAGCACTTGCACATTATTACAAGTGCATTTATGGACACATACACTGAGTAATAAAGCCATACCAAGATATGACGTGCTTAAGCATCAACGATTAAAAGTAAATAGGGGTAATAAAAGTATGGCCACCAGATCATGCTAAAGCAGATTTTATTGCTGCCAGCAGCACTCACCCATAGTGAAGTCTGCTATTTCCCACCCCTCCTGAAACAGCACACCGACACCCAATGAAAAGGAGCAGCACAAGGCATATTCTCTGACCAGTACCAAGGTCTGCAAAACCCATTGTGTCCAAAATGGGCTCACTGAAGGAATCTGAAAGTGGAGCTAGCAGGGCACTTCACAGCCGAGTTCTTAGAGGCTGTTCCACGCTGGGGGCAGTGGGAAATAGGGGAAGTACAACAATTTGAATAGAGGAAAGGATTTTAGGCTCCTGCAGAAAAGAAATAGGAACAAATTAGATGGATTTTAGTAGACACTGTCTTCCATACCATATGGCCCAGTGAAGCAGAAGTGTGATTGCCTGCTGACTTTGGGCATGCAACTAGAAACACTAAATAGTAGTGGAGTTTGAGAACTGATAGGCATCAGCACAAGTTTCAGTCAGCCTCAGATCTTGCTAAACCCAATCCCAGCAAGGGATTTTAAAACTGCCTGTGGCATTTTCAAATCAATCCATCAGTCTGTAGGTAGCAATGTAAAGAATGCACAGCCAGCACAATACCTGTTCCAACCAGTGACAACTCTTCTAGTGCATTCTGAGCAAGCCACAAGCAATTCAAAAGTCTTGTGAAGAAAGAATCACAATAAATGAATCTCTGTTCCCAAGAGGCTGAATCATGATTGCAAGGATCAGGAGAAAACAGTGTCACTTGAACAAGGAATAATGCATTATAAAATTAGGTGCATGGAAAGAAAAATCCTTGCATACAGATCACCCTGGCTTGTTATAACATTCATCTTTCAGTAACCTTCCATTTCTTCCACAGCATTTAAAGCTAAGGGAAGATGTGTAATATAAATCAAACAAAACCATTTTCTTCAAGGCAACATTTATTATTTTTTCTTGTAATTTTTTTGTTGGTTATTTATGCAGAGAGAAAGCCCAACATACCAAGGCAAGCTTACATTAATTCTACAAGGTCTGACCTCCCAATGAAATCCTTCCCTTCTCTGCAGAGCAATGAAACCCAGGGCAGGTGAACAGGTAACGAGTTGCTGTTGGTTTTATGGTGATGTAATCTGGAAGAACATTGTAAGGCAGACATTAGAGCCAGGTTTAGTAGCAGCATTAAAGCACCCAGGCCATAGAATCACACAGTCATTGGGGTTGGAAATGACCTTCTTCAGTTTATAGTTTCCCTGTAATGGTGCTTTCCCATTAAGAAATTTATGTAGATGGATCTTAAAACGAACTTTCTTTTCTGAAAGCTGATATTCAGTTGAGAATACAAACCAACAGGTAGTGAAAGGACAAGAGTTCTTACACAAAAGAGTGGATGTTACTGGTTGAAAATATGGCTTCAAGTTGCACCAGAGGATATTAGAACAAACTTCTTGAGGAAGGAAACAAAGAGAAAATAAGTAAACAAGCTTCAAAAATCCCCCAACCCCCAAACCAAATAAATAACAACCCCCCTGCTTCACTCCCCACCCTACCCCCCACACCCACAGTAGGATTGTCCGAAAGTTTTGTCTTGCAGATAAAGAGAAAAGAGAAACTTGGAGAACAGGTCTCGTGAGGAGTGCCTGAGGGAACTGATGTTTAATCTGGAGAAATGGAGGCTGTGTTTCCTTTTAGTTCCCCACTCCTTCTTCAACCTCATTTCCATATTGATTTTGACCACCTGGATTTTTTCCAGTCTGGGGTGCTAGGATGTTAGGAAGAAGTTCTTCATAGAAAGAGAGATTGGCCATTGGAATGGGCTGCCCGGGGAGGTGGTGGAGTCACCGTCACTGGAGGTGATAGGGTGCTTGGTGCCATGGTTTAGTTGATGAGATGGTGTTGGATGGTAGGTTGGACTTGATGATCTCAAAGGTCTCTTCCAATCTGGTCTATTCTATTCTATTCTATACTCTATTCTATTCTCTATTCTACTCTATTCTATTCTATTCTATGCTTAGAAGTCATCTTTTGTGTGGTCATGTGTTCAGCAAATAGCTTTGGATAAATTCCCATGTAATTACTGAAACAACATTAAATCACGACTAATAATACACAAGGACTTTATTAGCAAATGCCCTGAAAATTTCTTCTATTGTTTCTTCTTCCCTTTTTTTTTGTTGTTTTGCAATTTGCAATTGATATTCACCATGTCCATTTCCATTAGCACCCTCTGTTCAAAAAGCAAATTGCACCTTCTGCTCATACATGAGTGCAGTTATTATGACAGCTCAGTGTGTAGTTTTTACACCAAAACACAGAATGAAAGGTAAAAATTAGATGGAAGTTACAGAAGTGAAGGAGTGCTGTTCAGATTTAAAGCTTTTTTCAAATTATTTCTGTAATTATTTCTGTAATTTCTTCCCCCCCATAAATCACTTCTCTAGAAACTGAATAATTTTGAAGAATGCAGTATTTATTTCCATAAAATCTTAAAAGAAAAAAAAAAAAAAAGGAAAACATGCCAAAAAAGATTCTAATCAAAAAGTGACAGCAGTGGTTTAGCAATACATGGTGGGAAATTGCAATCAGTGATTGGCCATTGGAATGGGCTGCCCAGGGAGGTGGTGGAGTCACCATCACTGGAGGTGTTTAGGAAGAGACTGGATGGAGCACTTGGTGCCATTGTTTAGTTGATTAGAAAGTGTTGGGTGATAGGCTGGACTTGATGATCTCAAAGGTCTCTTCCAAACTGGTCTGGTCTATTCCATTCCATTCCATTCCATTCCATTCCATTCCATTCCATTCCATTCCATTCCATTCCATTCCATTCCATTCCATTCCATTCCATTCCACTCCACTCCACTGGTACATTTTACTTTTGCTCTTTTATGAGGATCAGCTGGTTTTGGATAACAACTATTTATACTAAATAGACTAAAAATTTCAGTTATGTTTGCTTCACATTTCTGCTTATCTAGAAATCTGCATAAAAAATACTCTATAGTCAGTTATGTTTTTTTTAAAAATGAATGTATATAGAGAGATAATTTTTATAGCAGCTTTTAGTACACTCATGGAATACCAGTCCAGGGAAAAGAAAGAATACGAGTTCAAGAATATAAATATATATTGGGAAAGGAAGATATGAGAAAAACTGTTTCCAAGAGAACCTTAGCCTCAAAGAAGGATGTAGGCTAGGATTATGGTAGGAATTTCAGTCCCTTTTTCCCTTTCTGAGGTTATTAAAACTAAACCAAAATGGAAAAATCCTGGATGACAGTGGCTATAGCTGGCCAAGTAATAAACTATAAACAGATCAGAGAAATCTACAGTTTGCAACAGAAAAATCAGTCTCCTGAGAATGTTATTGTGGCTACCTGTTTAACTTTGTCTTTGGCTTTTTTCCCCTTGTATGTAGTTCTGTTTAAAAAAAAAAAAAAAAAAAAAAGTAAAGAAAAGACACATTTTAAAAATGTACAAAATTGGAATGTTTAACATACAGTAGATAATGATTTACTGACTCTTTCGGCATCACCCACAGCTAGTGAATAACCATCATCATACACTAAGCCCTCCTACTGAAGTCATCTCTTCAACACAAAAACATCTCATGCAGCCATTTTCAAGTGGCTGCCTGGGCATCCTTTGCTACTGCCTGCTATGGGGGCTTGTTTTCTATAAAGAAGTCATGGAAAGGCATCATTTGAGAAATGACACTTTCCTGACTTCTCTCTGAAAAAACATAGTCTGAAACTTCCATATTTTCAGGGTCTTGGGCATCTTAAGGCTGGGTACCCAAGTGAACATGCCCTCAAATATTTAAAATCATAGAAGCATCGAATTGGTTTGGTTGGAAAAGACATTTCAGGTCAATATGTCCAAGCATTTACTCAGCACTGACCGATCACCACTAAACCATATCCTTCACTGCCACATCTCTACAGCTCTGAAACTCCTCCAGAGATGGGGACCCCACCACTGCCCTGCACAGCCTGTTCCAGGACTTGACGACCCCTTTAGGGAAGAAATTCTTCCTTATGTCCACCCTAAACCTTCCATGGTGCAACTTGTGGTAGTTTCCTCTCATCCTATCTCTTGTTATTTGCAGAAGAGACCAAGCCCCACTTCACTACAAGCCCCTAATTGTTCTAGATTCAGACCTTTCCTGATCACAGCACCTTGAAATTTAGAGGTCAAGGCTTTAATAGATATTACTAAAGATGCTAGACAAATATCCATTGGTTACTGCAATACCAGAACATGTCTTCTTATACATCTCCTTAACAAAAACTGGAGAAAAAACACAAACACAAACAAGACAAACAAAAAGCCCCAGAGCTGGTAAGTAAAGTCTTTGACATGGAACAATTTCTGGCATTCAATTAAGACCTTAATGAGCGTTTTGAAAATGCAGTTCTGGGCTGGGCTGTGTGGATCTAAGATGGAGAGCTGATGGTGCTGACTGTGGCTCTTTGCTTGGGAAGTCATAGCTGTAGTCCTGCTGCTTTTGGTTATCTCATGACAATATAGAATCATAGAATGGTTTAGGTTGGAAGGAACCCTAAAGATATGTAGTTCCAACCCCCCTGCCATGACAGTGACACTACTAGACCAGGTTTCTCAAGGCCCCATCCAACAGTTTGAGCAGTTCCAGGGCTGGAGTCTCCACAGCTTCTGCATTTCAAGACTTTAAAAACCATTGTAGAAATGTGCTGTTTTTGATGTGTGAGTGCAACAATAATACCTCTGCTCACTGCAAGGGGATTGGACAAGATGACCTTCATGGCTGTTTTCTCACCTGATGCATTCTGTGATTCTATGATTCCAGTTCCACATCCAGCTGAACCTGAATGGTGCAGCACTTGTATGAATAGCAGTGTTCTCACACATGCCATTGCTGCATTGCCTTGGAGATCTGTTTAGGCACAGCTAATGCAGAAAACGCAGCACAGTAACAGCACTTAGCAATCCGTTATCCTTTTCAGAGCACTCTGCAAATATTAACTAATCAATTAATCTCTAGAACTTCTCATTAACATTTCAAGAACTTGGTGTGTAATTCTCTAGTAACTGTTAGGAAGAAGTCCCTCTGAGAGTTACTGCAAGAGGTTAGTGACTGGTGATGGAGCGATCATAGCAGTATAATAGCAGAAACAGAGTAGTATTTTGGTCAGAAAAGATCTTTAAGATCAAGTCCAACCATGAATCCAGTGCTTCCAGGTCACTGCTAAACCATGTTCCTCAGCACCATATCTACAAAGCTTTTAAACCCCTCCAGGGATGGGGTCTCCACAGCTGCCCTGGGAAGCCTATTCCAGGTTTTGACAACCCTTCCCAGGAAGAGGTTGTTCTTCATGTACAACCTAAACCTCACCTGATGTAAATTGAAGACATTTCCTCTCATCCTATCACTTGTTTCTTCAGAGAAGAGACCAACTCATTGTTAGACCAACCTTTCTAGAACAGTTGCTCTTGCATATATTTAATACTAATTTTTATGGATTTATGAATTTCAAGCATAATATCTTTATACTTCTTACTTTCTAGGGGAATGTGTAGGGGAAGGTATATTTTAATGTAACTTTTCCTACTATTTTCTAGAGATTCATTTGCCTTTTACATTAAACAGCGTGGAAGAAGACATTAACAGCAATACAGCAACAATGTAGGGGTGCTGCACAGCCTGTTTTGCATGACTCTCTCCAGAGCTATGTGCTGTGAATCAGAAATGAGAAAATATTTTATTGCAGTGTGGTTGCTTCCTGACAGTTTTCTGAAATGCTTTATAGAAATTTGCTTCTCTTAATTACTAAATTACACAATCACAAGTTGTTGTTGATAGTTTCCCAAGCCTGGGAGATGATGAGTTGTGGCCCTTTGGTGGGTAGAAATAAGGATTTGGTTTTGATTGATGAAGTCCTTGAAATATTTACTTCTAACTTCTTGTTAGGGGTTAAAAAAAGAAGAAAAGTAAATCTCTTTTCTAGGCTTCTGTCTAGGTATGAGGTTAGTGTAGCTCATTTGGCCTTTGACATGCTACACAGCTGAAGCTGACAGCTGGGACATGACAGCATCTGTTTGTCAATCTTTTACCAGGATTTGATTAGATTCTTGGGAGAGGCTGGTGCATTTTTTTTTTTCAGGAAGGTTTATATTTAAGCTTCTTGTCAAATAAATAAAGAGAAGGATGTGTAAAATGGGTGAGTGCAAATGACTGCTGCTCCAACTGAAAGAATTTCCTTTTTGGGGTTTTGCTGAGAAAAATCAGATCCAAACAGGGATCTTTGAGTTGTGTCTAATTTATATGGTATTGATCGTGCCAAGGGACCTTAAATCAGTGCCACATTTAGTTGGAGAGGCTGGACCACTACCTACTCTCAGTCTGAGTCAATCTCTTCTATAATCTCCTTCCATTGCCTCAGTTTTCCTGCCTCAGGAATGAGTGCTCTAGAACTAAACCAAAAAGAGAACTGCAGTTTAGGCAGTATGACTGATTAGGCGCAGAGGGGTGCCAAGTAGAGCTGACTTTGTAATCCCATGTTATCTTCAGCTGTACTAAATCCTCCTGGAGGAGATTTTTTTTTTTTCCCCCATATGTGCATGAGCTTTTCCTCAGAAAAAGATTGCTTACAATCTTTCATCTCACAAGAAAAATGTCTTCCAAGAAAAAAAAAATTGTCAACACACCTAAAGAAAGCCCAAAGGAGTGACCCGGTGAGCATCCAAAAATACTTTGGTTTAGAAGAGCCAAGCATTTTATTTAGGCAGTGCTTAAAGATGCAAAATCGAAGCCTCTGGATGAATTTATGGAGTTAGGCATATTACAGTCTTCTCAGGGATGCAGACCTCACCTTCAGATCACTTTTCCATGGCACAAGCGTAGCCAAGGGTTACTGATAAACCGTGTCCCGCAGTACCACATCTACACAGCCTTTAAACCCCTCCAGGGATGGGGACTCCACAGCTGCCCTGACAGCAGCTTTGGGCTTCTGTGTTCACCTACATTGTCTAAACATTCTGTTGTGCATGAAAGTTAAAAAAAGGGTGTTTGATTTTCTTTGTAAGAATTAAATATAACATTTCAATATGCTTATAGAATCATAGAATTGTTAGGGTTGGAAGGGACCTCGAGGATCATCTAGTTCCAACCCCCTGCCATGGGCAGGGCAGGGACACCTCACACTAGATCAGGTTGCGTTTACATTTCTTCTGTTTGATTTACTTTTCCCCCCTTTCCCTTTTTTTCTCCTTTACCCCCTTTCCTTTCCCATTTCCCTCCCCCTTTCTTCCCTTCCCCCTCTTCCACTTGTTTCCCTTTTTCCTTTCTCTTTTTTTTTAAAACTAAAAAATATTCTCCTTTTGTCCTTTTTCCCCTTTTTCCCCCTTTTTTCCCTTTTTTTTTTTTCTTCTTAATTTCACTTTCTGTAAAGGGAAAAGAAGTAGCAGAAATACCAAATCCCATATTTCATTGGTTAAAATAAACTTACAGCACAGATCCTGACAACATTTGTCTCCCTGAAAGGACTCTTTTTTTTTTTTTTTTTTGGTACTGACCTTGGTATCCATTTGCCATGCTTGATTGTGCAGGAGGTCTGTGTTTGTGCTATGCCGTTATGATTAATAGCCCCTTCCCCCAAATTCTTCCTTTGGAAAGTCCCTGCTTGGTGCCTACCCTCAGCCTCAGTCCTGCCAGCGCCAAGACAAACACTGCATTTTGGCAAGAGCCATTATTTCTGCATGATATTCCATTACACTGGAGGATTAACAAATTATTTAATCCATAGCACCCTCCATTTGGTCAGAAATTGCTATAAAATGATGTCCTGTTCATTAATTCATGGTATTTATTGTAGCAACATCCATCACAATGTTCCAATTAGCTATTAATGTCCATGTCACATACAGTCATGTGAGATTTGCACTGCACCTCATCAGTGATTAACTGCACCATCATTTTAAAAGTGCTATAGGAATTATACAAAGTAGCTCTTTTTCTTTCAGCTCTCTTTAATTTATGCTCATTACAGTTTCCAAGGATACATTTTTTTTTTTTGCCTCGTATGCAAATGTTATGATGATCTGCTATTTACTTAATACCAAATAAATCTTTTGACAGTGAGAGATTCAAAGGAGAAAATAGGACTGATGCACAAGTAATGTAAAAGATTGTCAAAGAGAGAGAAATGATCCTACCTTGCTGTTAAATTTTAATGAATAAAAATTAAAACAAACAGCTATTGCTGCAGTGCTTGGAGGTAATTAAAGCTGCAGTTAAATTCAGAAAACAACAACAACAACAAAGCAAACAAACAATCAAGAAAAATCCAACCCCTCAAAAACCCCAACCTTGCTATTGAAACAGCACCCCAAAACAGAGGAAAAGTTAATGTGAAAATCCAGATAATCATCTGTCCTATACAGAAAAGGATTTGTGAGGAGAAACCATCATTTAAAAATATATATTCATGGAATCATAGAATGGTTTGGGTTGAAAGGTATGTTAAAGATCATCTAGTTTCAACCCTCCTCCTATAGGCCAGGGACACCTCCTACTAGACCATCTTTCTCAAGGCCACATTCAACCTGGCTTTCATTACTTCCAGTCTTGAAGCCTCCACAGCTACCTACTTTCCCATTGATACAATGGAATTCCATCCATTAAGCATAGGGAAGAATTATTTCTTTTCTTTGTGATGTGGAGACTCAGCTGTCCTCAGGGTTTATTTTAGCTTCCAGAAAGCAAACATAGAATCATAGAATTGTTTCAGTTGGAAAAAGTTCTCTGAGACCATCAAGTCCAACTATCAGCCCAACACCACCATGACCATTAAACCATGTCCCAAAGTGCAGTTTCCACACGTTTCTTGAACACCTCCAGGGATGGTGACTCCACCACCTCTCTGGGCAGCCTGTTTCAACGCCTGACTATTCTCTCAATGAAGAACTGCTTCATAATTACCAACCTAAACCTCCTCTGTCATGATTTCAGGCCATTTTCCCTCATACTATCACCTTATGCTAGGGAGAAGAAACTGACCTCCACCTCTCTGCAAACTACAAGGTTTAGTTCCTGTAACTGCTACAGCTGCAGAATCAGGTTTAATGCTACCATCATCAGAAAATGAGGGTTTTTTTTTAATCTTCTGGAGGCAGAACAAATTATTCTGTGTTTCTAAGTGATTTATACCTTTGACACATAATGCTTCATTCATTAGGTGGCACCGGTAGTGGAAGAGGTAGAGTGAACCTCATAATCTGCTAGGAATTGAAAGTTGTAGGATTTTCTTCAGATAAAAGGTTCTTTTAAATGGTTCATTTCACTGTTTAGACAAAGAGAGACACTGCATTATATTTGACATTTTTGTTCTTGAAAGCCGAAAGAAATAGGCCCCAAAGTTTCTGGGGAAAAGCTTAACCTGTATCAAAGTGATTAAAGAAATCATGGAGAAAAGTGGCTATGCAATGTGCATTTAAACTAATCTTCCAGCAAGAGTGTTTCATGAGGAGCTAATTCTGCTTTGGGGGCTGGATGGTGACTTACCTGCAGCGTTAAGTCTGATTACTTTGGAACGTTCTTTCAGATAGTTTAAAAGGATTTGAAAGAACGTGGATGGCTCTGAAATAACCTAACTGCATTTGGGCACAAGCTGGAGTTCAGTTATTTGAAAAGGAAATCTATGACAAATATCAAATGGGGAAAAAAAAAAATAATCCAATTTTCTGTGTCCCAGGAAATGAGGGATCTTTTATGAAGCTTAAGAATTAGCAATCTCAAAGTACCATATGCAAAGTAAGATTAAATTGAAATAATGCCTTCTTCAAGTATGTTAGAATTGCACTGATTTAAGATGACACAAACTTCACATCAGACTGTTTTGTGTGTGCATGTGTGTGCCATTACTTTATATATTGCAGACGCATATCTGCATTTTGGAAGCAAATCTAATCTGTGGTGTGGTTATAATTGGCCAAATAGCAAGCCTAGGACAGCATGGCAAGTGAACTTGCTGAACGTTGCAGTTATATTTGTTGTGTGAATGTTGTAATTGCCACAAATGCCCTGGAGTATTTGAAAGCATAAAGTGCAGGAGGGTATATTTTAAAATATACTGGTGTTCCCCAGGGCTCAGTGCTGGGGCCAGCTCTCTTTGATATCTTTATCAATGATCTGGATGAGGGGACTGAGGCACTCTCAGTGAGTCTGCAGATGACACTAAGCAGGGAGCGAGTATTGTTCTGCTTGAGGGTAGGAATTTACAGAGGGATCTGGACAAGGTGGATTGATGGGCTGAGGCCAGCTGCATGATATTCAATACAGTTGAATGCCAGATCCAGCACTTGGGTCACTACAACCCCATGAATGTTCCAGGCTTGGGACAGAGTGGCTGGAAAGGGCCCGTCAGAGAAGGACCTGCTGTTGATCAGCAGCCATCTGAATGTGGGCCAATGTGTGCCCATGTGGCCAAGAAGGCCACCAGTATCCTGGCTTGGATCAGAAACAGTGAGGCCATCAGGACTACCAAAGGGATCTTCCCACTTAACTCGGCACTGGTGTGGCCACACCTTGAGTCCTGGGTTCAGATTTGGGTCCTTCACTCTAAGAAAGGAATGGAAGTTCTGGAGTGTGTCTAGAGAAGCACAACAAAGCTGGTGAATGGTCTGGAGAGCAGGTCTGGTGAGGACCAGCTGAGGGAACTGGGGTTGTTTATTCTGGGGAAAAGAAGGCTGAGGGGAGACCTCATTGCCTTCTACAGCTCCCTGAAAGGAGGTTGGAGTGAGGTGGGTGTTGGTCTGTTCTCCCTAGTAATAAGTGACAGAAGGAAAAGAAGTGGACTCAAGTTGCATTAGGGGAGATTTAATTTGGAAATTAGAGGAAACTTCCCAAATTCTTTTCAAAACAGGACATTACAAAAAAAAGCACAAATGTTGAGATAGGGAAATAATTCTGTTGACTTTGAAGAACTGATTCAGTATTCAAAAGGAAAAAAAAAAGGGGGGGGTGGAAGCAGCAAAATAGATTAACTTTACTTGCATTATTTACTTACTGCAAAGTGGAGTTTTCTATTAAATATGTTTCAAGACATTTTCTGAAGGAAAAAAGAAGCATATTGATAGCCAGGCTGGAATGTAGATGTACATAGGGTGACCCTCCATTTCCCCTTATTAAATTAGTTTTTAAGATGGCACATAAATATTCTAAAGCTGTGTGCTATGAATTTAATAGAAAGACTTTTGAGGTTAGGCTGATGTGCTGTGCAGACGTCAACTCAAAATCTTTCCTTGTTAGGGAAAAAACATAAACAAAGATGTTGTTGCTCATCTCCAGACTGAACCCTTAAAAGAGAAAACAAAAGTGCCCAGGGTCCAAAAGCATTGTGGGCACCCTAGATTTCTGCATTACTGTTTTAAATTAACCTTTGACAAGGTCTCTCTCGTGAAATATCCTAACCCTAGCTGGCATTTTGCAATGAAGTTTCCAGTTCTGGGCCCCTCAGTTTAGGAAGGACATCGAGACACTCGAACGTGTCCAGAGAAGGGCAACGAGGCTGGTGAGAGGCCTTGAGCACAAGCCCTATGAGGAGAGGCTGAGGGAGCTGGGGTTGTTTAGCCTGGAGAAGAGGAGGCTCAGGGGCGACCTCATTGCTCTCTACAACTATCTGAAAGGTGGTTGTAGCCAGGAAGAGGTTGGTCTCTTCTCTCTCGCAACCAGCACCAGAACAAGGGGACACAGTCTCAGGCTGTGCCAGGGGAAGTTTAGGCTTGAGGTGAGGAGAAAGTTCTTTACTGAGAGAGTCATTCGTCATTGGAATGGGCTGCCCAGGGAGGTGGTGGAGTCGCCGTCCCTGGAGGTGTTCCAGAGGGTATTGGACATGGCACTTGGTGCCATGGTCTAGCCATGAGGTCTGTGGTGACAGGCTGGACTCGATGACCTTTGGGGTCTCTTCCAACCTTGGTGATACTGTGAAGACAGAAGTTTACTTTTATATGGAAAAACCCCTCTTGCATTAGTAAGAAGAGGACTGCAAGAGGCATGTTTATTATAAGATAATAGTCCTCCTGAGAGAAAAGAGACACTCAAAGTAGCTGTATCTTGAAATGCTTCAGGATTCTGATCTGTAATCAACAAGGTTTGGATAAAATACATATGAAAGTAATAAAACACCCACTGAGAGGAACTGTCTGGGAACATTATAAATTACATGCTTCTGAAGACTTTTTGCTACATGTGATATCTTCAGCATTTCAGAATTAATTAAGGTTTTTTTTGTATCTGCTGAGAAGTTAGTGTCCAAAACTCTTAGCTCAAAAGTGCTATCATAAAAGAAAAAAAAAATAAAATGAAACTCTAGGCACAATCTACACCATATTTCTACTAACTCTAAATGCAAAATAGAAACCTGATGTCTTTCCAAAGTTTGCAAGAGGACCGAGCCTGGACCAGCAAAATATAAAGAAAGATATTGAGACTCTTGAACGTGTCCAGAGAAGGGCAACAAGTCTGGTGAGAGGCCTTGAGCACAAGCCCTATGAGAAGAGGCTAAGGGAGCTGGAATTGTTTAGCCTGCAGAAGAGAAGGCTCAGGGGAGACCTTATTGCTCTCTACAACTACCTGAAGGGAGGTTGTTGCCAGGTGGGGGTTGGTCTCTTCTCCCAGGCAACCAGCACCAGAACAAGAGGACACAGTCTCAAACTGCACCACAGGAGGTTTAGGCTGGAGGTGAGGAGAAAGTTCTTCACAGAGAGAGTTGTTAGCCATTGGAATGTGCTGCCCAGGGAGGTGGTGGAGTCACCATCCCTGGAGGTGTTCAAGAGGGGATTGGACGTGGCACTTGGTGCCATGGTTTAGTAGTCATGTGGTGTTGGGTGACAGGTTGGACTTGACCTTTGAGGTCTGTTTCAACCTTATATATTGATTCTATGATTAAGAGTTCTCAAAGACTGGAATGGGAGGTGGTTGATTCCTTACTCTTGAAAGTGTTTGAAAATTACCCAGATGTGGTGCTAAGGGTCATGGTTTAGCACCAGACTTGGCAGACTAGGATAGTGGTTGGACTCAGTGATCTTAATGCTCTTTTCCAACAAAAACAATTATATGATTCTGTTCTATGATATAATTTCCTAAAACCAAAACAAACCCCAAACCTACAACACAGTGGTAAATGAGGAAGATCCTCAGTAGGTATTTTAACAGGTCATTTAACTAATTTGTACTAAGGTGTGAACAATACTGAATTCTTCCTTCAGCTCTAAAGGAAAGCTCAGGGCTAGAAAATCTCCTGTGTTTAGTAGTGATCTGAAATACTTGCTAAAATACAGGCTGGTTGCATTTGTGACTTCCTTGAGGCCAAATACCTTCATTCAGCTATCCAATTTTCTTGTCAAACCCTTCCATTGGTGTAGCAGGAAAGTCCTGTCCCAGTACTAGGACATTTTTAGAGTTGTGACAAAACAAGATTTTTTTTTTTTTTTTTTTTTTTTTAGGTAATGTTTGCCAAATTCTTTGCTGAAGAGGGTGGGGGCTACTAAAATAAGCTGAAAGGCTGTTAATACAATACAATACAATACAATACAATACAATACAATACAATACAATACAATACAATACAATACACCAGGTTGGAAGAGACCTTCAAGATCATTGCGTCCAACCTATCAACCAATCCAACCCACCTAAACAACTAACCCATGGCACCAAGCACCCCATCAAGTCTCCTCCTGAATACCTCCAATGAAGGTGACTCCACCACCTCCCCAGGCAGCCCATTCCAATGGGGAATCACTCTCTCTGTATAGAACTTCTTCCTAACATCCATCCTAAACCTGCCCTGGCACAGCCTGAGGCTGTGTCCTCTTGTTCTGGTACTGGCTGCCTGGGAGAAGAGACCAACCCCTGCCTGTCTACAACCTCCCTTCAGGTAGTCTACAACCTCCCTTCAGGTAGTTGTAGAGAGCAATAAGGTCACCCCTGAGTCTCCTCTTCTCCAGGCTAAGCAACCCCAGCTCCCTCAGCCTTTCCTCATAGGGCTTGTGTTTCAAACCCCTCACCAACTTCGTTGCCCTTCTCTGGACACGTTCCAGCAAGTCAACATCCTTCCTAAACTGAGGGGCCCAGAACTGTACACAGTACAAAGAGAGAGGCAACTACATTTGAAGTAACATGTAGGAAGCTAACTAAAAGTATTTTCCAAAATAAATTCTTGAGATACTGTAATTTGCATTAAAAAAATTGTAATGCAGTATACAAAATTAAATTGGAGAGCACACTATGGAGTGCCATTCTCTTCTAGTCCCGTGAGATTCTCTCAGAGGTGTACATAGGGTGATTTTAGTTTGATAACCAAAGGTCAGTAAAATGTGTTTTTGTAGGAAACTCATAATGAGAAATTAGAGCTTTGACAGGACACTAAATTCTAATCCCTCTCACCAGCCACAATTAGTTTAGCTGGGTTTGATGTTATTTTATTTTTTCCTCCAGATTGTGTAGACTATTTACATTAGCATGAAATATGCCTCAAATGTCATGTATATCCAAGCACTGATGCTCCAGTATAACTGTTTAAAAAAATCCCTCTTGGCATATACAAGACCCACAGTTCAAACAGCTGTCAGTGCCTTTAGGTGAATGTTTCAAAGTTATCAGACATTGTAGAGGTGTCTAATAAAAATGAAAAGAAATGTAAATGCAAAGAAATATTAGTCTCTCCTCAGTGAAGCAGAAGAAAATTAAAGTAATTCAGGTGAGGAATAGAAAGATGCACCATGGTAGGCTGGGGGATAACTATGTGGAAATAAGCTTTGCAGAGAAGCTCTGGAAACCATGGTAGACAAATATAACATGAGCTCACAGTGTACCCTCGGCACAGATGCCCAGCAGTGTCGTCATAAAATCGTAGAATGGTTTGGATTGGAAAGGACCTTCAAGATCACCTAGTTCTACCCCCTGCCTTAGGAATGTCTCCTTCTATAACATATTGCACAAAGTCCCATCTAAGGTGGCTTTCAACACTTCCAGGCTTGAAACTTCCACAACTTCTGTGGACAACCCATTTCAGTTCCTCACCACCCTCATGGGGAGTGTGGTGTCCTAGAGTGTATTAGGCAGAGCATTGTCAGCAACATTGGTGAGACTCACCTGGTGGGCTGTGTTCAAATGTGGCTTCCCCAGTATGAGAGAGATGTGGAATGAGCTCACTGAAGGGCTGTGTAGCTGATGAAGAAGCTGGAGTGTTTGCCATGCAAAGAGAAGCCGAGAGAGATGGAGTTTTTGGGGGTAGAGAAGATAAGGACCTTGGGGGAATCTTGTCAGTGAAGTGCCTAACAGGAGAAGACAGAGCTGGGCTTTAGGATGCTCTAGTAATTCAGTCTTTGACAGAAACCTGTGAATACTATTTTTGTTGGACAGTATATTTGGGTCATTTTAAAGTAGATATTTTACTGCAATTGTGATTTTTAAACTCCCTGAACCTGTAATTGTGATTAAAAAAAAAAAAAAAAAGCCAACCCTCTGCACCATCTCAAATACTGCTTTTCACTGCAGCTTTGCATATCATTTTGAAAGTCAAATCAGGTCCATTTTGAGTGCAGCAGTGCTGCTTTTTCTAACTGGCTTAATACAAAGGACTGGCTTGAATGGCTGTTCTTTAAAACACAACTGGGGCCCTGAAATTGATGGCACCAGCAACAAGCCCAGCAGGTTTCCCATGTAGTTATCGGCAGGCAGAAGAGACAATCTCTGGCAAGGATCATAGTCAAATGGTGCTGCTGAAAGGGATTGTCCCTGAAAGTTTGTTGTTGGTTGGGTTTTTGTTTGTTGGTTAGTTTGGTTTTGTTTTGCCTCCCCCCTTTTTTTTTTTATTTTTGAACATTTTTTTCTCTTTTTTCACTTCCAGTTGTTTTTTCAGTCAGTTGCTGGCAAAGACCTGTGCCAGGAAGAACACTGCGAGAGAAAGTGAAGTACTCTGACAAAATTAGAGATGGATAAGTGCCAACATATGTCTGCATCTGAGGACTGAGGGAACTACTGTGCTGGCACATAACAATATAGCTTCACACCAAAACCCATTTACAGAGAGAAAGGGAAAAAGCCAAGATAGCAAAAATATTATGAAGGCAGTTTGCCAGCGACTTTAATATGATTTAATCTGCTAATTGAGAAAAATGCTGGTGCAATTCAACCAGCTTGCAGATGCTTCTGAGTCTTAACAATCCTGTAGAAAAAAAAGAAGTATCTGTGTGAGCCATGTGAGTGCTTTGAACTTGAAACAAAATCCTGAATTCTCATTTTGGTGTAAACAAAGTTTAGTCATTTAATGATAAACATTCAGGATGTGTTGCTTATTTCACTACATGTGATACCATTTTTGCCTAAGGTTTTTTCCTGTCGTCTTGGCTTTCATGATACTGGGTGAGATCCAAGCATTCTGAATTCAGTCAGGAAAGAATATATCACATGCCTCTGAGATCATCAAAGAAAAAACCCTCCTGTATGCACATATGCTGGGGACAACTGGCTACAGAACGTATCTGCAGGCAGAAAAAAAGGGCCTAGGGGTTCTGGGTGACAGCGAGTTGAATATGTATCAAGTGACAGAATGAGAGGAAATGCCCTGAAACTGTGCCAGGGGAGACTTAGACTGGATATTAACAAAAGTTTCTTTACTGAAAGAGTGGTCAGGCCTTGGAATAGATTGACCAGGGAGGTGGTGGAGGTGTTCCAGAAAAGCGTGGACATGGCATTTTGGGACATGACTTAATGACCACGGTAATCTTAGGCTGATGATTGGAGTCAATGATCTTTTCCAACCCCAACTATTCTATGATTCTATGAAGCATCAGTACCCTGTTGTGATGAAGGTTTGCCAATCTCTAGGCAACAGGTTAAGGAAACAGGTCTTTCATCTCTATTCAATGTCTGTGACATTACAGCTGGGAATACTGTGCTTTGTTTTGGTCCTTCTATTATGAGAGATAAAACAACAAACTCCAGCAAGTCCAACGGAGAATCACTAACATGGTTAGGAGGATGAATTTTACAATGCAGAAGAGGCTGGAGCAGATGGGATTTGTGTTGATGCTACAGAAGGAAGCACTGAGGAGATAAGAGGTAACTAACTGTAATCTTGACTATCTGAAGGGACATAAAAAGAGATTGGACTTGATGGTCTAGAGGTTGGACTTGATGATCTCAAAATTCTCTTTAAACCTCAAGAGTTCTATGATTCTAAGATGCAGCCAGACTGTCTTCAGGGGCACACAGCATAAGGGCAATGACAACAATTTGCAGCAAAGAAAATTCCAAGTAGTTATGAGGGAAAAATTCTTCACTATGGAAATTAGTAGGCCCTGGAACAGGTGTCTCAGAAAGGCTGTGGGGTGTTCATCTTTGGTGCTTTCCAAAACTTGGCTATAAAAAGCCCTCACACCAACCTGCTTTAACATTAAGGCTAGGCTTTATCTGAGGAGGAAGTTGTGTTAGAATAGGTCTAGAGTTAAATCTGTATTTTTCTATGATTGTACACAAAATTTTCTTAGACTATGGATAATTAGCCTATATTTTTCTAATATGGACATCTATTGCCACTCTTTTTGTGAATTCAGATACTAGTTTTCTGTCTCTGTGGATGGTATCTGCACATTTTCTTTTACAGTAGCGTTCTGATTGAACTCTGGGACTTCAAATCTTCTTCAGTGAATATAACCAGAACTTTTGAGTCATAGAATCAAAGAATAAGGTCTTTTGGAAAAGAGACCTTATTCACAAACTGTCACCAGGTCCCACTAAGCTCCTAAGCTTCCTTTTCTTGACAATGAACCTTTCGTGTTGCCTTTCGCCTCCTGTGCTAGCATCAAATCCAGCCTTCCTCACACCATCTCACACCATCTCTATGCAAGTGGACTATGCCTTTGTGTACTTTGCATTTATCCTGTCCCTGCTTCTACCAGCTATATATTTACTTTTCATGTCTGAGCTCAGTCAGGAGCTCCATGTTCATCCATGCCCGTTTTCTGCTATGTTTACTCAATATTTTTCTAATGGGAATGAGCCATTCTTGTCTCCAGGAAGCTATACTTAAAGGACAATAAATAAACTAAGCCCAAATTATAAATCACTATTTGCTTTCTTTCCTCACACAGCGATTACTCACATTTTCTAAAATGTATTAGGGATTTTTAGTTACTATTAAACCCATTAAAATGTTTAATTTTATTATGTTATTTATTAATTGATCTAATTTTTCTTAGAGACTTTGGAATCTTCTTCCGCTAAGTACTTTGAATACATATACATTAATGTATTTATAAGCCTTGTGAATTAAATATTGGTAAAGCAGAGGGCGTGATTGCCTCCAGAATCATAAACACGTAGGAAATAATTCATGGAGACACTTCAGAAGTTCGTCTACCCCAGTTTGGTGCTCCTTAAATAGAGCAGCTGAAACTGGCAGGTGCTTGTATTGTTTTTAGCAGAATCCAGTCACTCCAATGCCGTTGCTTACCCTGCCTTACGGCTCATGTCGTTTCTCCTAAAGTTGAGCTTATTTCTTTTTGTTCTGTTCCCCATAGAAACGGAGAACCTTCCTTTTCGTGACAACCTTTAGCGTATATGAACATGGTTATTTCTGATCTCTTCAAGTTTCCTCTATTCTAAATAAAGGAAACTCAATTAATTCAGTCTTTTCTTGTGGGGATATTTTTTTTTTCTAGATTGCTTATCACTATTACTGCTGTCTTCTGAACTTTCTCTAATTAGTGCTCACCTTTTCTGAAGCACAGTGCTCAAAGTTAAACATGCTTTTTCAGGTTAGTTTGCATTACAGAAAGGTATTTTTTATTCCTATGTTGTGCTCTATGCAGGGTATTTCTATATCATAAAATGAATTACTTTAATATTATTATTTTTAATACTCTGACAGCTTCAACTTGGTTCACAAGGAGACCCCAAGGAATTTTGAAGAGAAACTTTGGGGTTGGGTTGAATCTACTCATGATATTTTCTCAAAATTCAATCTACTCCAGGGAGGAAGCAGCCACAGCCTCCCTGGGCAACCTGTGCCAGTGCCTCCCCACCCTCACTGGAAAGAATTCCTTCCTCATCTCCAGTCTCAATCTCCCCTCTCCCAGCTCAAATTCATTGCCCCTTGTCCTACCACTCCATGCCCTCTGATCCCACAGCTTGGGAGGACATCCTCTTGGATGTGATACTTGAAGCCATGGTTTAGTTAATATCATAGTATCACAGTATCGGTCAGGGTTGGAAGGGACCACAAAGATCATCTAGTTCCAACCCCCCTGCCATGGGCAGGGACACCCCACACTAGATCAGGCTGGCCAGAGCCTCAGCCAGCCTGCTCTTAAACACCTCCAGGGATGGGGCCCCAGCCACATCCCTGGATAACCCATTCCAGGGCTTCACCACTCTCATGGTGAAGAACCTCCTCTTCACATTCAGCCTGAATTTCCCCACCTCCAGCTTCATTCCATTCCCCCTAGTCCTATCACTACCTGAGATCCTGAGAAGTCCCTCCCCAGCCTTCTTGTAGGCCCCCTTCAGATACTGGAAGGCCACAATGAGGTTACCTCTGAGCCTTCTCTTCTCCAGACTGAATAGCCCAAACTCTTTCAGTCTGTCCTCACAGGAGAGGTGCTCCAGCCCTCTGATCATCCTCGTGGCCCTTCTCTGGACATGTTCCAGCACGTCCATATCCCTCTCGTAATAGGGGCTCCAGAACTGGATGCAGTACTGTGACCGGTTTAGGCTGTGCCTTTAAGAGAAGGACACTTTCTGAACACTTTAGCCGAATGTTGTGATATTAGAATGAAAACAAGAGATATGCTAATCCAATTTCATTGGTGGAACCCGGTTGTAGCTTTTTGTTTAGTCTTTGAGTCGGGGGAGGGCAGTCAGTAGTCGTCTTCTTCTTCCCCCTGTGCTGTGAGCTGGCTTGTTTCTCTCTACGATTCTTGCTAACCAGATAAGAAAACTAACTTTTTGCATTCGCTTTGAGCTTTAACAAAGTTTTCCCCTTTTAATTACCTTCCTTTCTCTCTCTCTCTAACCCTTTTGGGAAAAAGGGGGAGGTAGGGAGGGTGAAGGGAGGAAAAGGCCGAACCCCCCTGGCCGCAGGGGGGTTGGGGAAAGGTTTCCTGTATTACATACATTGCTGTATATTTCTGTATATATTGTAAATATTGTATATTTTTGTACATATTCACTGCATTCCATATTTGCTTGTAAAATACAGCTTTCATCTGCTTCTCCGGCTGAGTTAGCTGTGGAATTCTTTTGTGTGTGGGGGGGAACCTTCCTACTCCACCACAAGTACTCTAGGTAGGGTCTCACCAGGGCTGAGTAGTTGCCAGGAGGTGTTAGGTCTTAGGTAAGAGGTTGGGCTTGATGATCTCTGAGGTCATTTCCAACCTGGTTGTTCTTATGATTCTCTCTGATGGAGAGAGTCCAACAGAGAGCTACCAGGATGGTTAAGGGACTGGAGCATGTGCCCTGTGAGAAGACCTGGGGCTGTTAATCTGGGGAAGAGAAGACTGAGAGGGGATTTAGTAAATGTTTATAAATATCTGAGGGCTAGGTGTCAAGAGAGAGGGGACAGGCTCTGCTCAGTTGCACCCTGTGATAGGACAAAGGGTAATGGGTATAAATTACAGCACAGGAGGTTCCCCCTCAACATGAGGAGGAACTTCTTCACTGTGAGGGTCACAGAGCACTGGAACAGGCTGCCTAGATGGGTTGTGGAGTCTCCTTCCCTGGAGACTTTCAAGACCCATCTGGATGTGTTCCTGTGTGACCTGTGCTAGATTCTATGGTCCAGCTCTGGCAGGGGGTTTGAACTCGATGATCTTCAGAGGTCTCTTCCAACCCCTAACATCCTGTGAGCCAGTGATAATAATATGAGATAAGGATAGTTATGGAGATACATCATAATAATAACTTTACTGTAACTGTAGATTCAAGAAAGAGGACATTTCCTTTGGAATACATAGAGTCTGCAAAAGCAAGTAAGAGTTTTCCTTTTCATTGAAGCAAGGCATCAATCAAATACAGGAGATGATTCTGATCTCTGGAAGTTATTTACATCTCCAGAAAGTGATGTGACACTTCCTAGAATGAAAATTGCCTACTGAAATGTACTAATTTTGAGGGGGAAAGATTAAATCTGTCCAGAATTAGAGGACTGCAGAGTGCAGCTTGGCTGTTCCACCAGGCAGATGTATATATTTTGTGTGCTGCAGTCTGAGACATACAGTGATATCTAGAAATTATTTAAAATGGGAATGTCTGGGAGAAAGATAAGGAGAACTTTAATCTTCAGTGGTGGCTTTTCATGTCTTCCCCATCTATTTTATGAAGATGTTAACTGCAGTGCTTAGTTTGGATGCTGTAAATACATACTTCTATTTGCATTTTATCTTAACTAAACATGAACTAAGAGTGATTTCAAGGTTACCCAGCAAATATTCATCTATTAGCTAAATCAGGAGTCATTCTCCTTAGTTACTGGGGCTAGCCTAACAAATATTTAGTTCCTGGGAATATCACCAAAGCTGAGTGTGTCACCAGAGAGGCTGTGCAGGGCAGGTGGAGAATTGGTGTTACAGTCAAAACAGGAAGGGATTCTTCAGTCATAATCAGGAAATGTACTTAAATAAAGTTGTTAGGGAAAATGTTTCAGTTCTGATGCCTTACAGGAACTTTGTCACTGATTATCAGGGAGAAAAATAGTAGTAGTAGGAAGAGGAGGACCATGATGTGTTGCCCAGTAGAATATTAATGCAAGGTGCCGTATTATGGAGCCATAACAAAAGATAAGGTGATGCAATTATTGTATTCAGTGTGGTGTTTCTTCCCTGTACAGGTAGAATTTTATAGAATAGAATACAGCTTCTCAGAAAGGCTTTATTTGCTCTCAATCGTATAGTTCTGCTGTTCTGATAAACAGACTGAATGGAGCTCTGAGCAATCTGATTTATGAGGAGAGGCTGAGGGAGCTGGGGTTGTTTAGCCTGGAGAAGAGGAGGCTCAGGGGAGACCTTATTGCTGTCTACAACTGCCTGAAGGGTGATTGTGACCAGGTTGGGGTTGGTCTCTCCTCCCAGGCAACCTGTGATAGAACAAGAGGACAGAGTCTCAAGCTGTGTCAGAGGAGGTTTAGGCTGGATGTTAGGAAGAAATTCTTCACAGAAAGAGTGATTGCCCATTGGAATGGGCTGCCCAGGGAGGTGGTGGAGTCACCATCACTGGAATTGTTTAAAAAGAAACTGGATGAGGCACTTAGTGTCATGGTTTAGCTGATAAGATGGTGTTGGGTGATAGGTTGGACTTGATGACCTCAAAGGTATTTTCCAACCTGATTGATTCTGCATGCTGATTGTTCTGTCTGTAATGATAGGACTGGAGGGACTGGAACAAAACTAGAAGTGGGTACATTCAGATTGGATGTTAGGAAGAAGTTCTTCACCACCCACTATGAAGGTGGTGAGACACTGGAACAGGTTGCCCAGGGAGGTGGTAGAAACCCCATCCCTGGAGGTTTTTAAGGCCAAGCTGGATGTGGCTCTGAGCAACCTGATCTAGTGTGAGGTGTCCCTGCCCATGGCAGGGGGTTGGAACTAGATGATCCTTGAGGTCCCTTCCAACCCTGACAATTCTATAATTCTATAATTAGTATTATTTGTGAGGGGAAAGAAGTGTACTTGATCATCTGGGGAAGGACAGGCAACTTAGGCTTAATGTTTTCAGATGCAGATATTCAAACACCCATTTACACTATGTCTAAGGGTATGAACCAGTTCTCCCCAGTCCAAGAGAGGACTGCAATAGAGTTTTACACACTGAAGAGAAGCTTTTAAATGTTGTCCTACTGATTTTAACTGAAACTGCATAAATACCTTGATGCTTCATATATTTGCTGACATTTAGCATGATTTGTGTTGTGAGGTTTTGTACCTGTAATCGTGTCATAACTCAGGAAGAGGAGCCCCAACTTTTTCATTCATATTCCATCCCCCTTGTTCTTCTCTATGGAACCTGCTGTGATGATATAGTGTCTTCTCTTATCTTCATCTGCTGCATTAAATTTACCCAGATTTTATTGTGTGAGGTTGGTTGTCTCAGTTGTTAAAAATAACTCTAGGAATTTTAATCTTCAGAGTCCTGTTGCGTGCATCCAGATTCATATAATTTACACAAATTAATTTGTGAATCATATATAATTTGTTATTCATGCTAGATATGAAGGTGCATGCTTCTTGTGCTTATACAATATCCTTTTATTCATATTGTTATTCATAACAGCATTAAACATTCATATGCTTCTGGGTGTACCGGGAGCTATCTCATCAAGCTAATAATTAGGCATTAGGGATAGACTCCTTTCTCCATGGCCTGAAGCTCCCATCTTTTATTCAAAAGTATGCCAGAGATGGTTTACATGCATCTTCTCCTTTTGAAAGTGGGAATAGGTTGGCTAAAATGTATGTATTGGAGAAAAAGCTAGAGTAGAATCATAGAATCACAGAATTGTTTCAGTTGGAAAGACCTCTAAGATCACTGAGCCCAACCGTCAAGCTAATACCAGTGTGGTCATTCAATGGCAAAGTGATTTTTCTGTCACTCAGCACGACTTTTGATTGTTGAAGATATTGTAAGCTGAAGAATATGGAGAAAGAGGGTACAGCATTTATGCAAAAGTCAGACTGATGAAGGTAGGAAGAACACTTTTGATTGACACCTTCCAAAGCACTTAGAGGACCAAATACAATAAGTTCAGTTCACACGAAACTTACACTATGTGTATTCCTCAGGAAAAATGTGAGTATGTGTTACTGCTGTAATTAGCAGTAATGATATTTTTATTCCAATAAGGAAATAATATTCATATTATTATATTTCAAATATCAACCAATAACTTTAAAAAAATAGAAAGCTTACCCTGACACGAAAAGAAAATTATATTAATTTTATCTTGCAAAGATGCCTGGAGCAAGACAAGGAATAAATTAAATATGTATCATAAATACCATGCCATTTTAACATGCAGAAGCTAATAAAATGAAACTAAATATGCACCATAAATACAATGGTTTTTTTAACATGCAGAAGCCAAGGTAATGAAAAGTGAAGGTTTCATCAGCTAAACGAAGGGATCTAGAACTTACTCTGTTTTTATTTTGGCATGGTTTTGCCTTAAGTGGCAAATCTCAATTATTCCATTGTTGGACTATATAATTATTTAATTGCTTCTTAAATTATTTGTTTGATTTAGAACACAGATTGCACAGAAATGTAGTTACAGAGCATACTCTCAAATTTTTGTGCATTATTGCACAAATCTATTGAAGTACAAGAAAGAAAGAAATATGTAAGCTTGCCTACAATTCACATGTGCACTTATGGGGATAATGAGGCACTGGAACAAGCTGCCCAGAGAATATGTGAAGGCTCCAGCCCTGCAAGTGTTCAAAGCCAATTTGCATGGGCCCTTGAGCAAGATGGTCTATTAGAGGATGTCTCTGCCCATATCAGCAAGGTTGGAACAGAGGATATTGAAGGTCCCTTTCAACCCAAACTGTTCTGTGATTCTATGATATATTAATGTATGTGCAGCTGTACATGTGAATACAGCTGTGAAGAGAACCTAGCACACTGAGATGTGTCTTCTGCAAATTATACTAATAATTAAAGAAATCCATCTATCTGTCTGAGGTTGGTTTTGAGCAAAGAGGAAGGAAACTTGGTATACTGGACTCTGGAAGTTGCCAAGTCTTACATAACAGCAAGATCTGCATGATCTTTTATGTTTCTTGCTATGACCCCTATCTAAATACATCAAGAAACACCAAATTCATGCCACATCTTTCACCTCTGGGGATCCGCACGAAGTACATGTCAGATTCTGCTCATTAATCATTCCCCAGTGATTAGCACAACAAAAACTTAAATATTAGGTAGGGTCATTTACAGTTTTGCATCTAACCTGTTGTAGAAGTAAAACTGACAGTGTTAACAGCTAATCAAATTGACCATCACTGTGAAAGAAGGTCTGTGATGGAGTGGTACCTATAGCAACCTATATCACTCAGCTTGGTTGTCATGATGGAAAACAGACAAAACAAGGTTGAACTCTCAGCTGCAATGTTAATCATTGCATGATCTTAAGCAATGTTTTCCAAATATGGAAATGGGCAAAAGTGAATGTTTGGTGCACTTTTCTCACTATTTGCTCTTTTTTATTGCTCATCCATCTTTCTGTGGAGGGACAGAATTAATCTTGGGTATCTACAACTTGTGGCATTTGGAATGTTTGGCAAGTACAGAATTAATCTTCCATCAGTTAGTGGAATGTACATACAGAAACAGTACTAAACAAACTGTGTGGGGATGTTTTGGCCCAGGGCACTGCCTTCTAGTTATCTTTAGAACATAGCTTTATCTATGTTAATATACCATGCTAATATTAGAAGCTCTTAAGCCTAAGACCCACATTTTACATTTGCCTGGATTTGATGATTTATAAATAATATATATACTCTGCAAGTCTCTCCCCAGTCTATAGCTCTTTTTCATTGAGGATGTAGATCTCTGAAAACCAGAATTTAAATAAACTTGCTCTCCTCTCTAATGTGCCCCAATAATTCTTATTCATTTGTAGATAAATTTCATAAGCACTGGATCAACATGAAATCACAGGATCTCAGCAATGGCCTAAGCTTGCCTTTGAGCTGAGCTTTTACAGCAGGCTAAACAGTTGGTGATTCACCGGTTTTATTTACCTGAATCTCTGTCACCTTCCCTAAGAAAAGGCTGACAGAGATAGCGATGGCAAAAGAAACAATTTTTCTTTCTCAGCTGAGGCTGGAGAAGGCTTTTCTGCATGTTTCTTGCTTCAGCTGGCTGCCAAAGAGAAAAAGTAAACTGTGATAGGAAAACTTGCAATTGGTGTGCAGAACAAGGGCACTGCTCCATCTTGGGTGCTATATTGGGCTGCAGATGAAAAGGCTGCACCAGTGGAGATGAGCAGACAGTTCAGGTGACCCTCAAGTGACCAACAAGGGATTTCATCCCATGGATGGTGTCTTTGGTGTAAAGCTGAGGGTCACCAGGGTTAAGCCTCTTTTTCAGTCACTAGTGTCCAAGGAGGATTCCGTTCATTGTATCTTTGATCCCAGTCCATGAGTTCCTGAACTCAGCGTCAGAATCTACCTCCTGAATCTGATTCCCATCTGTGGCTGAGCCCAGTCTGGGATTTCTTCCACATCATCAGTGGTAATGGTGACTAATCACCATAAGGGGTTGGGTTCCACATTGGGCTGTGTCTATTTGTGTTTGTTTAATTTTATTATGCTTCATGTATATGTATAATATTTCATGTTATTATTTTCATCAAGGTAGTTTTAGTTTTCCTTCCCAACCCATCAGTCTCTTTCTCTCTTACTCCCTTTTTCTTCCCTTTGGGAAAGGAGATCTGTTAACAGAGAGCATCTGTCACTCTTTTAATGGCCAGCCCAGGCCTAAACCTTGACCCAGTGCTTGGACAGACTTGGAATAAAAAGTGTGTTTCCTGATATTCAGATGGAAGCTCCTGTGTTTCAGTTTGTCCCCTTTGCCTCTTGTCCTGTCACTAGGTACCACTGAAAACAGCCTGTCTCTGTCTTCACACATTGATAAGACTCCCTGAGCTTTCTCATCTTTAGACTCAGCAATCCTGTCTCTCTCAGATTTTCCTCATAGTAGAGATGCTGCAATCCCATCATCATTATATTGGCTCTTTGCTGGTCTCTGTCCAATGTGTTCCAATCGCTATTGTATGGTGCAGCCCAGAAAAGGGCTGGAGTGGAGGGAAAGATCACTTCCCTTCACTTGCTGGCAGCACTCTGCTTAATTGCAGCCCAGCACACCATTAGCCAAGGGCACATTACTGCCTGGTATTCAACTTGGCATTCATCAGGACCCCCTCATCTTATTCTGCAGGGCTGCTATCCAGCTGCATGGCCCCCAGCATATTCTGGTGCCTGGGGCTCCTCCATAGGTGTGGGGCTTAGCTTTTCTGGTGTTGAATTTCATGAGGCTCCTGTTAGCTCATTTCTCAAGCTTGCAATATGTTTTTAACATATAAAATTGTGTAATATTCAGTGTTGTGTGGCTGGTAAGTGCCTTTTCTTCTCTTTGCCATGCAGGGGAAAATCCTTCTTCTAGCATACAGGAAAAAAAAAAAAAAAAAAAATTATTTTTAAGTTTTATTTAGTGATGGGAAGTACAAACCAACAAAGAAATAATTCTATTTGCTGACTTCTAGTTGTGTTAGATCTTTTGTTCACAGAGTGGTATGGAACAGAGTGAAAAGCAGGGGAGATGAGGATGGAAAATAAAAGAGGACTAAGTGAAGAACAAGGTTAATATCAGAGATTGCCAGCTCCTTCCTTATAGGCATATGTGTCTTTTCTGTCCAGGAAGGTTGACTGAGGAGATGTAGGCTCTCAGGCAGCACATGTGGAATAAAAGACAAAATGAACAAAAGAGGATTAATAGCATTACTGTAATGGGTTGTATAAATTAAGGAAATGTAAATACACTGGTCTAACAGTCATGATTTTATACAAAACTTGGCCCTTTTTTTTGGTTGTTGTTCTAAGCAAGCTATACATCACTATGACAGTTTTCCAGGTCAAGAAACTTTTCATCACTCTCTCCATCATCATGGGTTTGTTCAGATTCATATTCTTGCATTTTTTCAACTTCAAGTAGGATTTTCTTTCCTTCACTAAGTGATGTGGAGTGGCTCAGTCATTACTCCCCAAGGTCAGAGCTTGCAGTTTACACCGAGTTCACATACTCTGCCTCGTGCTTTGAGTTTCTCCTCCTTTGCATTGTCTTGTATGCCATGTAAACCTTCCCTCATCAGTTCAGCCTACTGTTCATTCTGTGCAACCCACAGAAAGGGTTTGCTTACCCTTCGCTCATCTATTCACCGTTGACAGTTATACAGAAGAGTTCCTATGGACACAGAGATTTCTTTCTTTTCAAAAACATACTTTTTCCTGCGAGTTCAGATGTTTTTATTGCATTTTTAACAACAATGCAACTGCTTATTTAATTTTCTAGTTCTAGCAAGTGAAATTGCGTTATTGAAATACCTGGCAATGCATAAATGTTTATGTGAAACGTCAAGGTATTGGCAAGACAGCAAAAAATGTTGTAACACTAAGAATAAGCAGAAGTTTCATAATAGAAAAATAAGAAAAAATTTCATAAGAGCAATTTTTTTTTGGTTCTAATTATGTGTTATGGAACCTTACTTTCTATAGGAATTGTTGAACTGTCAGATTCATTGAACAACAACACCAACAAAAATATTTCTAAGTTTCATCCTGGAACCCTAAAATATGTTCTGAGTGTCACTTACCCGGCACCATCAAAATGATTTGACAGGTGGAACAATGGGAAAATCTGCCTTTTGAATAGAACACTGAAAGTACAGACATGTAGGATATGAAATTAGCCCATTTTGTGACTTACAAGAAGTGAAATTGTCTTTTCTTTCACAGAATCATCGAATCATGGTTTAAAAAGACCTCTAAGATCGTCAAGTCCAGCTGTCAATGTAAAGGCATCATGGCCATTAATCCATGTCCTGAAGTGCCATGTCTACACATTTCTTGCACACCTCTAGGGATGGTGATTCCACCACCTCCCTGGGCAGTCTGTTCCAATGCCTGATCACTCTTTTAGGAAAGAATTTAATTTTTTCCCTAATATCCAACCTAAACTTCCTGCGGCATAATTTCAGGCCATTTCCTGTCGATCTATTACTTGATGTTAGGAAGAAGAGACCAGTTTTCCTATTTTAGTTTTAGTAGATCACATTTTGATGTTAGACTGGATTTCCTTTCATCTCTTTCCTTTTTTTCTCATCTCAGAAAACATGCAGACAGCTATGTCAGGCATTCCAAGTAAGGTGCTGAGATGCAATACCTGAAGGGAGGTTGTTGACAGGTGGGGGCTGGTCTCTTCTCCCAGGCAACCAGCACCAGAACAAGAGGACACAGTCTCAAGCTGCACCAGGGGAGGTTTAGACTGGATGTTAGGAAGAAATTATTCATAGAGAGAGTGATTGGCCGTTGGAATGGGCTGCCCAGGGAGGTGATGGAGTCGCCATCACTGGAGGTGTTTAGGAGGAGACTTGATGGGGCACTGGGTGCCATGGTTTAGTTGATTAGATGGTGTTGGATGATGGGTTGGATATGATGATCTTCAAAGGTCTCTTCCAATCTGGTCTGGTCTGGTCTGGTCTGGTCTGGTCTGGTCTATTCTATTCTATTCTATTCTATTCTATTCTATTCTATTCTATTCTTCTATTCTATTCTACCTAAACTTGGGAATACTCTGACCTCTGTTTATTATCTATGCAAAGATCTGCACTCTGGCTGTTATTCAGATCTTGCAAGTATTGAGTCATCCTTGAACCTGTGAACCTTTGCAATTCTGGCCAAAGTTAGTGAATCTGTTTATTTTTATGACAAAAGCTTTTTATACACTGGAGACAAGCATATTGGAAGTTAAGTTTCCTATGTCCTGTCCTGGGCTCCTCAGTTTAGGAAAGATGTTGAGTTGCTGGAACGTGTCCAGAGAAGGGCAACAAGGCTGGTGAGGGGTTTGGAACACAAGCCCTATGAAAAGAGGCTGAGGGAGCTGGGGTTGCTTAGCCTGGAGAAGAGGAGACTCAGGGTAGACCCTATTGCTGTCTACAACTACCTGAAGGGAGGTTGTAGGCAAGTGGGGGCTGGTCTCTTCTCCCAGGCAACCAGCACCAGAACAAGAGGACAGTCTCAAACTACTCCAGGGGAGGTTTAGACTGGATGTTAGGAAGAAATTCTTGTAGGAAGAAATTCTTCATTGAGAGTGTGATTGCCCATTGGAATGGGCTGCCTGGAGAGGTGGTGGAGTTGCCGTCATTGAAGGTGTTTAGGAAGAGACTGGATGGGATGCTTGGTGCCATGGTTTAGTTGATTAGGTGGTGTTGGATGATGGGTTGGACACAATGATCTCAAAGGTCTCTTCCAACCTGGTCTGGTCTGGTCTGGTCTGGTCTGGTCTATTCTATTCTATTCTATTCTATTCTATTCTATTCTATTCTATTCTATTCTATTCTATTCTATTCTAATTCAAACTTAATTTTAAAACAGTTTGGGAAAAATGCTTAACTGTATTTTGTGGGGGAAAATAAATAAATAAAGGCTCTCCAGGACTTTTTTTGGGTCATCTTTCTCAGTTTCTGCTGGGATGAAGAGAATTTGCCATATGCACATTTGAGAGACAGTAAATATGGGAGTTGAACAGCAGTAAAAGGGTGTGTGGCTGGAAGAAAGAGAGCAATAATTGTACAGTAAAAGAGAGAAGGAAAAAAAGTGATTCTGTTTGTCTCTGAAATTTTTCAAAATTCCAACCCTTAGTGATGAAAACTATTCTTGCAAATGCCTTCAGCCTGTTTTACCTCATTTGGATCTCTGAGCTTCACAGCACAGGGTTAAATTTTCGTCATCTCTTAGAGAAATTCCAATGAATATTCTTCTTTGGTTTATAATCAATTATTTTAAATCTGAAAATATTACACTAGGGAGCCTTCAAACATCAAAGCAACTCATTTTCTTAATTTGATTTGTTTAATTATTCATCCACAAAATTGATGGAATTTATTTGATTAGTCCAAGATTTCCTTTTTTCATCCGTTGCCTTTCTTGTCCTCCCCATTTAACAGGAAAGCTTTTCTGAACCTGCATCATTCATTCAGATAAGCTTTGTTGTTTATTTTAATTCACAAATAAAATCCTCTCCTTTTCAAAACAAACACACACACCAGATGGAAAAACAGTCACTCTCACCTGTACAGACCTTTAGCATATTGAATTTTGGCATATCCTATGCACTGGTGAATCCCTTCCCAATTCTTTACACTCTAAAGCGGAATCATTTTTGTTGGAAAAGACCTTTAGGTTCATTGAGTCCAACCACTATCTAACTCTACCAAGTCTGATGCTAAACCACGTCCCATGACAACACATCTCTGCCCTTTTGAAACACATTCAGGAATGGGGATTCAGCCACCTCCCTGGGGAACCTGCTCTAGTCTTTGAGAAGTCTTCCAGTCAAGAAGTCAGTCTTAATCTGTAGACCCTTAAAGACTGAAGGTTTACCAAAACTGGTGTGGCCTAGGAGGACATTTTACTTCCTACACAGTCACAGGATTTTGGTTCCCTTGCAAAACATGTAAAGACATTTTGCCAACTCCTGTGTTTTTATTTCCCATCTGCAGCAATAAAGTGGACTTCTGTGCTTGCAGGCTTTGGTCAATCATTGGTGTAAGTCCATGGAAGCCCCAAGGCTTGAGAATGCTCCAGATTTCAGCAGCTGAGATACAGCCTATGACATACGTGGTTGCACATACTTCTCTGTTTTCTTTCTAGCTGCCTGAGTGAGGAAGAAATTAAAACAAACAAATGAAAACTCAACAACAGAAAACCGCAAAAGCCATAGGAATTATGAGAAATATATGGTATAAAGGACAAAAATAAATATTAGTAGGAAAAAACAAAACAAAGCCACTGAAATATTTTCCCACACTAATTTCTGGTTAATTTGAATTGATGATGCACTCTTTGCACCTATCATGAAATGGCAATTGCAGAGGAAAAGAGAAATGGAATCTGTGCGATTGCCAGCTGAAAAGGAGAAACATACAGCATAGAATAGAATAGAATAGAATAGAATAGAATAGAATAGAATAGAATAGACCAGACCAGACCAGACCAGACCAGACCAGGTTGGAAGAGACCTTCAAGATCATTGTGTCAAACCTATCAACCAATCCAAGCCACCTAAACAACTAACCCATGGCACCAAGCACCCCATCAAGTCTCCTACTGAACACCTCCCATGATGGTGACTCCACCACCTCCCCAGGCAGCCCATTCCAATGGGCAATCACTCTCTCAATGAAGAATTTCTTCCTAACATCCAGCCTAAACCTGCCCTGGCACAGCCTGAGACTGTGTCCTCTTGTTCTGGTGCTGGCTGCCTGGGAGAAGAGACCAGCTCCCACCTGTCAACAACTTCCCTTCAGGTAGCTGTAGAGAGTAATAAGGTCACTCCTGAGTCTCCTTTTCTCCAGGCTAAGCAACCCCAGCTCCCTCAGCCTCTCCTCATAGGGCTTGTGTTCCAAACCCCTCACCAGCTTCGTTGCCCTTCTCTGGACACGTTCCAGCAACTCAACATCCTGGACACAGGACTCAAGGTGTGTCCTAACCAGTGCAGCATACAGGGGGAGAATGACCTCCCTGCTCCTGCTGGCCACACTGTTCCTGATCCAGGCCAGGATGCCATTGGCCCTCTTGGCTGCCTGGGCATACTGCAAGCTCATGTTCATCCTATCAGTACCCCTAGGTCCCTCTCTGCCTGGCCGCTCTCCGGCCACTCTGACCCCAGCCTGTAGCACTGCATGGGGTTGCTGTGGCCAATGTGCAGAACCCGGCACTTGGATGTGTTCAATCTCATGCCGTTGGATTCTGCCCATCTGTCCAGCCTGTCGAGGTTCCTCTGCAAAGCCTCTCTACCCTCCAGCAGATCAACTCCTGCCTGGAACCATGGATGAGAAATTCAAAACTTCCATTCTGCTCTTACTGATAAAACCACATGGTTCCAGAGGACTTTGTCATATATATATATATATTGCTTTGTTTATAAACCAACAACCTTCATGGTTTCAGTGAGACTCCGTTGGCTTAGGTTCACCCATCCTATTCTATGCTCAATGCCGTGTCACTGTGCAACCATGAAGTTTTAATGAAACTCTTGTGCCATTGTTTAAGACCCAAGAAGAGAAGCCAGGCTGTTTATTACAGATGTGGATGGAGTATTTCGTATTTCAGTTGTTCATATACAATGTCAATAAACCTGTGGTTTCAAGTAGCTGTTTCAGTCAAGTGGGCAGTGGTTTCCAGGGAGCTTTGCTCTCCTACACCATGAAATAATAAACTCGGTCAGAAAAAGAATATAAAATGCATAAACAACATTAGACAGAGAGTAGGCTAGGAAATGGAGTTTCACCTATGTACTTCTTGACTCTAAGTGGTAAAACAGTAGAATTCATAAATAATACAGAATTTTATGTTTTACATTGTGTAAGTTTTATAGAGCTCAAATGGAACATAATAGGAAAACAGCAAAGCTCTCCCTGGGTACTTCATAACTCGTGGGATGAATTTTCTTCCCTGATGCCAAGTGAGCTTTTTTCCCCTGCTACAATATTCCTATAAACAGCAGGGATGTGTTTAATTTCATAGAAGCTATATATAACTGCTAATTATAAATGACAAGAACTGATTGATATATTACCTGACCTAACAGACATTCTGTTTAAAAGGATAACCCTCTGTGGTCCAAATTCTAGGTTTTGAGAAGTTCTTTAATGCCTTGCAATTAGCATGTGCTGGGATATTTGCTAAAATGTAAATGATAGGTCTTCAAAAACATTGGGATAGAGGGGGAGATTGGGCAAAGAAACAAGTAAAGAAATGTTCAGTAAGGAGACAGAACAGACTGTGTTGATCAGTCACTCGGCTCAGTCTGACTGAACAGTTTGCAAGAGACTAACCCTTGTTATAGATTCATAGAATCATTTGGGTGGGAAGGGACCTTAAAGATCATCTGCTTCCAACTTGCTTGGCATTGACATGGACACTTTCCATTAGACCAAGCTGCTCAGAGCCCTTTTGTCGCTAGTCTTCCTTTGATCCTCTTCCTCCGCACACTTCACCATCAATTTGTGTAGCTCCAACAAGCATTTGTAACATCCTGGACCCTCAGATTTACATCTTTATCATCTGCATGCTCCTGTTTTTCCTGCAGTGTCTTGGTAGTCTGAAAGTGTGACCAAGCAGCTTTGTTCCTGGTCATTATGTCCCTTATGTCTGTCTGTGTCTCTGCATATTTTCATAGATTCACAAAATTATTTGGATTGTCAAGGACCTTCAAGATATCTGGGTTCAAGCCTCCTACTAGACACCAGGTTGCTCAAGGAGCAGCCTGGCGTTCAAAACTTTCAGGCTTGGAGCCTCCACTACTGCTCTGGGTAACCTGCTCCAGTGTCTTGCCACCCTCATGAGGAAGGATTCCTCCCCAATATCTTCTCTCCATTGAATTCCAGTTTGAAGCCATTACCTCTCATCCACTCACTCCATGCCTTTGTCAAAAGCCCTTCTCTAGCTCTCCTGTAGCTTCCTCCAAATACTGGAATGCTGCTAGAACGTCTCCCCAGCACTTTCCATTCTCAGTATTAAGAACCCCAACTTTCTCAGCCTATCCCCAAGGTAGAGGTGCTCCAATCATCTTCATAGTCATCTCTGCTCTAACAGCTCCATGTCCTTCCCATGTCCTTCTGACCCCTTCACTCATTCCCTATTCTGTAATATGTGTTCTTAAGCAATATCACTCTCAAAAGCTGCTTTGACTATCCATTAATGATATTTTTCTTTATCTAGAGCTGATGTAATTTATTCCTTCCCTCCAGATGGGAATTAAGCAAAATAGAAACTCTACATTTGTGCTCCTTTGTTTATGTGTGAAGACTTTCTAAAGTCTAATAAGAAGATCTAGGTAGGCCTCAAGGTAGCTATGTTTGGGGTTTTTTTCAACAAAGAAGTGACAATTATATATTTTGAAACAGACTGGGGGAAGTTTTGTAAATAATTTTGGGGGGCACTGTAAGTTTTAGTGTTATCTCAGGAATTATCAGAATACCTTTAATTGAAATGCAGGCTTGTGTTAGAAGAAAGGTTCCTTCTCATGTTTTCTCCCTAGAGCCCACACTGTTAAAATCATATTATTTACACAGCCTGGATTTAAATCTGAGGGAAATTAAATGCCATTTTTCAAAATCCAGAGGATTTGGCATAACATCTCTTCTCACATGCAGGTGATCCTCAGAGATGTTGGTTGTGTCAGAAATTAGGGATTTGCCTTTGACAGAGTTTTAAATGAATAAAGAACTGCCAGAGTAATTGCACAATAAGGATATTTATTCCCAAGCAGGAAGAGATGTCTACTAGCTCTGCCTACAGTTAAAACTTGTGGCAAATCAGCCAATATAAACACATATAAAACTGTTTTATAAATGCACCTCTTACTAAAAATCATATCCCTGTGGATAATTTTTCCTATGCCATGAAGTCATTTAAACTCACAGTTTGATGCTAGAAAATTTCAGGACCATGAAACAGGCCAGATTTGTAGTAGTAACGATTACAATAACAGCAATACACACACTGTTGATAGATTTGTAGTCTTATGTCATGGAAAGAGGATATTTCTGTTTCATTACCAGTTTCTCAAATTGCTTTGAACTTTTATGTGTCCATACTTTATCAGCCAGCCTTCCTCATTTCCATGTCACTGTTATTTCCCCCAGAACATAGTTCTTTCATCATAAGATTCAGTGGTAAATTCCCAGTGAAGAGCAGCAAGAAGGATAAGGGTATTTTGGTACCAAATGTGTTCTCAGAAGACAGAGCTTTATGGCTTTAAAGGGTAATTGAAAGTGGAAATTTCTCTCGTTACTCAAACCAAAATTAGATCAGATCTAAGGCTTCCAGTCATGAGCAGAAAACAGATGGAACGACCTTGAAATCAAATCGAGTAGCCTTTAATAATGAAATGCTTTTGTTGCTATTATCAGATGTTGCTTGATTGTGAAGTTAGCTGTTTTCTGCTTCGTTGGATGGACATTTAATTACTTATCTTGTAGGGCCAATAAGAGCTCCATGAGAGTGGTAGGAAAGGAGACAATTCATTCTGAAGCAAAGGGTTGTCAGGAAGAGAGAATTACTGTCTAAGTTCTGTTTTCTTTCAAGTGTTCTTGTTAACTGGTGGGAGCATCCTGAAGTGACATGAAATATCCTATTTGTGTACAGGCAGGATTGCTAGATTACTTTAAAAAACACCAACAACCCCAAAGCTCTGTCATTGGAGACATTTAATCCACAAACAGATCACAAATGCAAAATCTGCATTCTGCAAAAACTAGGAGTGTCAGAAACTTCAGGTTTTCTGAAGCCCAGATTTCATTCCCCTTTTAGTTGAGCAGACCTTTTGGATAAATGCCACACTGCTGTTTCTAAACCTTCTGTTTGCAGAGAAAACAAAGAAAATGTGCTACTTCCCCCTGCCCTCCCCCTCCCCCCAATAAAGTCTTAGAAGAATGATAAGTGCAGAGGGAAGCTGAAATTTTGCTTTGTTTTGTTTTTTGAACTCATCAGAGGAAACCTTTGTGTGAAATGGCTGACTAGTGGTCTTTACTGCTACTCAGAAAAGATTCTCTTCCGTCAGGTTAAGCGTTTGATCCTTGAGAAAAATTATCTTGACACCTGGTAGGACCATCTGTGCTCATAGTTCTGTTTCCTCTCTGCTCTTAAAATGTCTTTGGATGTCAGCTGGTTGAATGTGGAAATATTACTTTTAAAACAGTAAATATCTAACAGCTTCTATGTCCATAGCCATATGCAGCTTAGCAACCCATTGAAGGTTGGTACTACAGCAAGCTAACAGAGGCCACATGGCTTATCAGACTTCTTCAAACTTCCTTTGGCCTGCCTGGAGCTTTGTTTTATCTTATTTAGCTTCAACAATAATTGTCTATGGTTCAGATGAATTGTTGTTTACTTTGTTTGAGCAGTTGCACAGTTGTTGCATAGTGCTTATTACTGTAAATATTGTTTTAACTGATAGACAGTAGTAACAGATGTTTATTTTGGACAGCAGGAACAGTTGGAGCTGTTCAGCCTGGAGAAGAGAAGACTCTGGCGAGACCTTTCAGTAGCCTTCCAGTACCTGAAGAGGGCCTGCAGGAAAGCTGGTAAGGCACTTTTTGCAAGAGCTTGGATGAGAGAGAATGAATTTAAGCTTGATGAGGGCAGATTTAGACTGGACATAAGGAAGCAATTTTTTATGATGAGGATGGTGAGACACTGGAATAGGTTGCCCAGGGAGGTTTTGGATGCCCACTTCCTGGAGGCCTTGAGCAACCTGGTCTAGTGGCAGAGAGGTTTGAACTATATGGGCATTAAGATCCCTACCAACCCAAATCATTCTATGAATCTATGTGCCTTAAATAATATGCAGTGTAGCAAAGATTTCTTCTTGGTGTGACAGCAGAAGCCGTGAAAGTACAGGAACAAGATCATATTGGAACTTGTGGGGTTGGAAACAACTAACCAATGGTCACTTAATGGTTATGAAAGAGTGCGACCTTCGGAACTGCAGAAGAAGACAGCAAATATAGGTTTAGTGATAATAAAAAACCCAAAGAACAAGTCTGTAAAACACTTATGTGGTATATTTGCATGGACCTGTGAGCTTTTGTAGAAAATACAAACCATGGAATCATTGAATCATTTTGGTTGGCAGAGATAAGAAATCACAGACACTGGAGTCCTCCTGGGAAAAGATTTGGAGTATTGATGACCTTGTCTACACTATCCCTGAGTGAATCTGTTTAACTTAGGAACCAGCAGTGGAAAACTAAGCATAATACAAGAGAAAAGAGAGGTACAGCTATAGTAGCTAATAAATTATTAGTGACTGATACAGCTATATTAGCTAATAAATATTCCACTCACTCACTGAAAGGTATTTTTTTCTTGCTATCAAGTAAGTCTGGGAACTGTGACCTCATGGCTAAATCCTTTTAACAAATCTTTCAGTCACATCTTGACTTCAAATTCCACAGTTTTGTGACTAAATCAGGTTCCCAGGTGCAGTGTGAAAATCTCCTAATTATGAACTACTTTAGAAAATTAATAGAATGCTCATTATCTACTCCATTATGGGAGGATCAGAGGACACCAAACAATTCTCTCTACATCTGTGTGTGTCATCGTCTTATGCTAAATTCAGATCTTGGATATACCTTTGAAACTCAGGTAAGGGAAACCACACAGCTGCAGATATAATTTTTGTGCTTCACTAAGTATTAAAGAAATTAAGAAGTTTCCAGAAGGGAGGAAAGTCTTCATTTTATTTTCTCAGTGGCTTCCATCAGAGGATTTCAAGATTTATTCCAAAATAAAATCCAGAAGAGAAACCTATTTTTCACACTGCACAAAGCTAGATGTCTTTGTAATATGTATTTTTTCAGCCCTCCTATCCCAGCTATCATCTGATCTACTCATCTAAAAATCTACTGCAAGTAAAAAGCCTTCTGATTCATAATTCAAGGGAGTCTTTAGAGGAAACTATTACGTTTGTCTCTAAATGATCAGTGCTAAGGAAGGGACAGGTATTTTAGACTGTTCTGGCAATGAAAAATGCAATATAAAGCACTGCAGTCTTAAATCCATGTCAAAGCTGAAATATTGGAACCATTTCAATACTTATATTTTCTCACAACTTCTACAGCTACTGTAAAAAAAAAAAAAAAAAGCATGGTGTCTTTTTTTCTCAGGCAAAATGTGAATGATGAAAAACAACAGCACACAGCCCATGCCAGAAAAAGAAACACAACTTCGCTGAACACTAGGATGAGAGGAAATGGCCTCAAATTGCAACAGGGAAGGTTTAGATTGGATGTGGGAAGAAACTTCTTGACTGAAAGGGTTCTCAAAGACTAGAACAGCTGCCCAGGGAGGTGGTTGAATGCCCATCACTGGACGGTTTTTAAAAGGGGCAGAGTTGTGGTGCAGAGGATCATGGTTTAGCACCAGACTTGGTAGAGACAGAAAATTGTTGGTCTTAGGGAAGTTTTCCAACCAAAATTATTCTATGATTTTGGGATTCTAAGATCTATCTAAAAACTGCTTGTAAACTATTTATAAGTGTTTTTACTTTAACTGGTCAGGGAACTGCCTCTAGTCTCCAGCTAAACAGGTATCTCTAAGGCAGGGAATTCCAATGAGAGATAAAAAGAAAAGCCTATGTTAGTTCAAAAGGAACTTGAAAAATTCAGTGAGTCTTGCAGTTTTGGCTCAGCAGAGGCCAATCTGGTTCTTCTGAGCTTACAATGACAGAAACAAGATAAAAGTAACTACTTTGAAGAGCAAACATACCCCATAATGTTTCTCTCCTTGAATTTCTTCTTCTATTAGTTGTCATTGGCTATATTTTTTTTTTTGTTTCCTTAGTGGTTCATCCAGCCTCTCAAGTCCTTATGGAATCTAACATTTTAATTTAGTTCAAGTAAGTTTAATGAACCAACAAAGTGTGGGGAAGCCCATGGTGATGTTAGTGGTTTGGAGTCCTCTTTTATTGCTTTTTAAGATCTGTTTAAAGCTCTGTGTGGTGCTAACACAAAATATGGATCAAATAAGAGCATTATTTTCATCAGCTGTATTCAGCTCAGTTTGTTCAGGATTTGTGCCATGTTAAGTAGCCTGTAAATGCTTATTGCCTTAGAGAATGCCTTAGGGTCTGTCTTAGAATTGGTCTTAGCATCTGCCTCAATGCTTGAACATCAAAACTGTAAATTTAAAAGGCTTTTTGGATTAGCACTTTTATTTCTGTGTATCGGTGTGGATGCCTTTCTAATGATTGCTTTTGAGGCTTGACCTTGCGTGATAGATTTTTGGATTTAAATCCTTTTTCAGCAATCAGGTTTTATTTAAGTCCAAGTAATTTTGAAGAACTATGAAGGACTAAACCAGCCATGCTATAGATATACATTGCAACTTATTATTCACTGGCCCTTACAGTAGATTGGCATCCACTTAAAAAGCATTCAACCTTTGTGCATTTGCTTTAGGTTGTAAGTATTCACCTTTTATGCTCCAGTTCCACCCAGAGAAAACTGGAACAAGACAAAAATGTCTTACAAGGAGCAGCTGAGGGAACTGGGGTTGTTTAGTCTGGAGAAGAGGAGGCTGAGAGGAGACCTCATTACTCTCTACAACTACCTGAAAGGATGGAAGTTGGAGCCAGGTGGGGGTTGGTATTTTCTCCCTAGTATCAGGAAGAAAGGACCTGAAATTGTGTCACAGGAGATTTAGATTAGGTATTAGGGGAAAAAAAAATATTGACTGAAAGAGTGGTGAGGCATTGGAACAGGGTGCCTAGGGAGGTGTTGGAGTCACCATGCCTGGAGGTGTTCAAGAAACATATGGACATGGCACTTTGGGACATGGTTTAATGGCCATGGTGGTATTAGGTTGACAGTTGAACTTGATGATCTTAGAGGTATTTTCCAAACAAAACAATTATATGATTCTGTGATTGCATGAGTGCTGCCACTGAAACATTTAGCAGATCTCACATCAGGCAGGAAGGAGAAGCAACAGTCTGTGTCAAGGGTAGATGGCTTCAGGATTGCAGAGTGTGTACAGTTATTTTATGACTAAAGCAGCCAGAGGGATTAGGATTCTAGTCTTCTAGGGATTTTTAACGTAGGTGGAGATTACATCCCTGTTCTTCTGTTGCTTCACTTTTTATTTCTCTAAAACAGTTCTTGGCTTTTATTTCTCTTTCTGTTTTTTGGAAAGCATATTACTTGTAGGGAGGCAATCCTCCACCAGAACAAAGCAATCTTTCTGTGGGCTGTTTGCATATGAAAGGCAGAAAAAGAAAGATGTCTATCTTCATTCATAACATGAATGGCTTTCTTATAAGTGCTTTATTCAGAGTGTTTCTATGTCTTTCTGCATTTGTGGATCTAATATTTTATAACAATATATTTCTAACAACTGCAAAAGTACTGGTTTGGATGACTCGAATTCAATTTCAGCACAACCTTGGTTTCTGTGGCTGTATAATAAAATGCTTCAAATGTACAAGTTTGTGCAATCAAGACATTAAAATGTGAAAAATCAGGATGAAGAACTTTTACATAATTAATATGCAATAATTAATATATAACTTCTGTATAATAATTTTCAGTATCCATCTGTAATAATTTCCACTTAGATGATTATATACTTCCACCAATTGAGGCTATTTTTGTACACATATGGAGGTGCTATAACTACCTCTTCAAAAGTAATCCCTAAAAAAGATTAATAAATTGGGGGGGGGGGAAATCAAGAACCTAAGAGGGATTTGTATTGCATAAAGTATTTTTATGTCAGCATATCCTGGTTTGGGTTAGATTAGAACAGATTTGCAGGTTTGCACAGCCAGGGACTGCTCCTAGCAGTGAGAATGCTGGTTGGGAGAGTTATTGCCTAGGGCTGGGCTGCAGAGCAAGGGCACTGCTCCTTCTTGGGTGCCACCTTAGGCTGCAGAGGAAAAGACTGCTCATGCAGAAAGGAGCAGACAGGTCAGGTAACCCTCAACTTACCAGTGAGGGATTCCATCCCATGAACAGCATCTTTGATGTAAAGCTGAGAGGTTTCCAGGGTCAAGCCTCTTCTGTAATAATCACTGGTGCCTGAGGACTCTGTCTGTTCAGTATTGCTGTGTATCTATTCGTATATATTTAATTCTGTTGTTAATATTTTAGTGAAAGCTGCTTCTTTCCCAACCCATCAGCCTCTCTCCTTTACTTCCTTTCTCTTCCCTTTGGGAAGGCAGAGGTGCTCATAGAAAGCATCTGTTACTTGTTTGGTGGCCCTCCCAGCCCTGACCTTTTATGCTGCATGAAGAGCCTTGAGGCAGACCTCCAGGGTCTGATCTGTGTCAGAGCACTAGGGACAGCAAAATGCCATGTAAATAGCGGCAAAGCCTGGTTTAGTAGGTCTGGTAGAACTGAGACCTTACACAGTCTTCCCTATGGACATGGTAAATATGAAGAAGCTAAATGGAAGCAGATTAAACACCAACAGTTTTACTTTTATTTATTTATTTATTTATGAAGCAGTCTTTCTGCTTCAATACAGCATGGACCTATGCATCAGAAAATGTTTATTCTAATATTTGTGAACTTGTAAGATTTAGTTATTCCAAACAGTTTTCAAAAGAAAAATTGTCTCCTAGTGAGGGGTATAAATCTCTAAGAGTTTCATTTCTTGTACTTTAGCAGGAAAACAGAAAAGAAAGGCCACAACTTATTTTAACTTCAACATCACAGAATATTTTTTCCTTAAATCTAAGTACAATTCTTACACATCCTGGAAATTACAGATTTCCTGCTGCTTAAAAAATGAGAATGCAGCAATCAGCTAAATTCAGTACTCTTAGTCATATCTCTTCAACTTGTCTTTATTGACAGAACTGTAAGTGTGCTGCCAACGCGTTCTGCAACAAATAGTTTTACAGATGCATTAAATGCTGTGGCCTGTGACACCTAAATTTGATTGTTTAGTGGAAAGCAAACAAAAATCAAAACTTCTAAATAAAGATTCTGATTTAAATAATTTACCTTGGGAATGAGTATCATTATTAGGTGATAGCACACGAGCGTGGGTTTAAAACTGTTTAGAAATTACATCAGCTTGTGCCAGGCATTTAGGGGTGGGCTGGTCAATAAAGGAGTGACAGATGCTCTCTGTTAACACATCTACCTTCCCAAAGCAAAGTGCAAGAGAATAAGGGAGAGAGACTGGTGGATTAGGAAAGAAAACTATAAGTACTGTAGTGAAAATAATAACAATAAAATGACATAGGTACAAATAGATCCAAACCAATATGGAACCCAACCCCTGATGGCAATTAGTCACTGTCTCCACTGGTGCTGCAGCAGAAGTGCCAGACTGGACTCAACAGCAGATGTGAACCAGATTCTGGAGCTGGATTCTGGAACTGCATTCAGGGAGTCATGGATTGGGATCAAAGGCAGAACAGACAGAGTTCTCTTCAGACAGAATAGACAATAAAGAAGAGAACCTGACTCTGGCAAGCCCTCAACTTTACACTGAAGATGCCATCCATGGGATGGAATCTCTCATTGGTCAGTTGAGAGTCGCCTGAACTGTCCACTCCTTCCTGCAGGTGCAGAGTTTTCCTCTGCAACCCAAGGTGGCACCCAAGCAAGATCAGTGCCCTTGCTCTGCAGGCCAGTCATTGGCACTAACCCTCCCCGTCAGGTTCTCACTGCTAGCAGCAGTCCCTGTCTGCTGCAGAAAGTGCCAGCCCTAAGCAGAGACTGCTCTGTGAAGGGAAACCACCGAGCAGAATCAGTGCTACTGTAGCCCAAAGCAGGAGACATGGAATGAAAGAAGGCAGGACAGAATGTGGTGTTTGTGAAAAGCTGTTCTCTTCTGTGTGACTTATCAAGTGTAGTGGGATGACACTATCTGTTAAACATTGAACGTAATTCCACATTCATCACGCACCTCCCAGTATCAGTCCCAGCAACACATGTAGTACAGTCTGATTTTCTCCCTTTGAATATGGAGATAGACACACAGTACTGAATCCACCTCATTGAACTCATTTGAGATGGCTGCCAACAGGTCCATGAATTTACCCAAAATGCAAGACTTACCAGATGTTCCAGCTGTGCTTTCTTTCTGGATCCTTTTCTGAGGAGTGGATATTTTGAGACCCTCATCCAGCTTCATGGTTCCACTGATGTTGTAACACCCCAACTTTCATGCCTTTACTTCTTTTCAGCTCCTCTCATTGTAGATATCAACATCATGATTGTTGTAACAGAAAATAGAGGGAGAGAAATTGAAGGTAATAACTGCAGAACATTGTGCCATTTTACTTGAATCTGAATTCTTTCTTTTTCTTGTGAGAATTAAGTTTAGCTCAAGCTCAGAATTTTCTTCTATGGCCATTTCTATCAGGCTGTCTGAGAATAGGCCCTGAAGGGAAGCTAAAGTTTGCAGTCCATCTGAACAGAATTCCTGGATGCTTTGACTATCCAAGTTTCCGCTTTCACACTGGAAGACTCCAGGAGAAAAATTATCATAGATTTGGGTTCTTCTTCTTAATGACATTTTCACATGGAGAAAGAAAATAACACTTGAAAATGCACAATGGGACAGTACTGATCGCTTTTTTTTTCTTAATATGACTTAAGTATTAAAAATCCACAGCTTTCTGTAAAACAAACTGGCAGCTCAAGCAGTTGTTTTGGTGAATTTGTTCTAGAAAAAAACAAAAATCCAAACAAACAGACAACTAAAAAAATCCCAACAGCAGTCAACAACCAAAAATAATTAAGCACACAGGGGAACAGACAGCAGGGTCTTGGCAATGTTATTCTCCTATTGTTTGTCCTGCCAAATAAATTCAGGCTTGAGGGGTTTTGGATTTGTATCAAATATTTGGAAACAATCCTGTCCATTTCCTCACTGCATCTGATTTTCCACGTAGGACCAAATAGGGCATAAAATCTGAGAATTCTTCTCTCGCAGTGAGATTTGTTAGGGCTTGCAAATTAGGAATGGTGAGAGCATGAATGATTTAGTTGCTTCTGAAAGCAATATTGCCTGAATCAAAAAGAATATTTAAATATACCTAGCAAAATGAGTTTCATTAAAAAAAAATAAAAGAAAATAAAAAAGTGGGAAAAAAGGAGGTTTAATGGAAGTAGTCACTTTTTGGAAGCAGTCTGAAGAGCTTGCTACTGAAATGCAGAACTGATAATAGGCATTTCTGTATAGAAATGCACAGGGAGGTCATACCCACAAAACCAAGGTTGCCAAATAGGCAAGGTTGCTGCTTTTATCTGCTCCTCCCTCAGTATTAAAATGCTGTACTATAAACAAATGAATGGACAAAGGGAGGCTAGCACCATATTTTTTAGTCTAGCTTCTCTAGGAGTTATGGAGGATCTATCTTCATCTACATCTTACTTTTTAAGCAGTGACAAAGGCACTAAACATATTTGGAAAGCACTCATTTGTGTTACTTTTATATAACTAAATAAAACATTATTTCTGGTAAGAATAATATTAAACTTCTGGGTATTAACTTCCTAATTCTGTTCTTGCCCTGATGAAAGAGCTTGAACATCAGCCAAATAATTGCTTCCATACTTGTATGTGAAATTTTATATTGCTCCAAACACAGTCATCCAGCGAAGACTCTGGAAGCTTGTCCAGGTTTAATATTTGCTGCTGACTTTAGACAATTATATTTAGCATTTAATGACAAGTCAACACCTTCTGGTTTCTGGGTCATTAAATTATGTTTAAGGTGTTATGACACGAGATAATCAACACTGTGGAGAATGAGAACAAAAGACCAACAGAAGCTTCAGAAAATGAAATCTCAGATGTGAACAGCACTATTATTTGGTAATCTGGGGAAAAAAGTGAACAGCTTTCCATTTCTATAAAAATGGGAATATGAAGAATAGCTGGTGTTCACTCAAATAAACATTTACAATTAAAGAGAGGTCTTCACACATTAAGATATGTATTCCTGTAGAGCAGGATATGAACTATCAAACAAGCATAGCAGAGCTCAAGGCTTTTTATATGCTATGCGACTCAGCCATTAGTGTCAGTGGTGATTATAAATTTCTTCTTGGACAGAAAGATATAGCTTGTGAAAGGTATTTCTTGCTGACAGGTAGATATATTTTTTAATAATTAAAGCATGCTTTCAAAACATTTTGCTTAAATATTTGAGTTCAGCTATTTACATGTCATATTAACTTGCACTCCCAAAGAGTGCCTTAGAGGGCAATGGAATATGTAGACAGTTGGAGAAGTATAAGCTTTGCCACTTACACTGTTCCATGACACAGCTAAAACCCTGTTGTCCTCTTAAAAATTATTACTGTTCTGTATTTTCCACCAGAGCTGAAGAGTTTTAGGAGGGAATTATCAGTGGAGCATCCAGTCTGAGGGGTAATTAATGTTTCTACCTCTGAAGAGAGGCCTTGGTGATCTGTATGAATGCAGTTAATCACTATGAATGAGTAAAAGGAAGTAAATGAAGTAAAAGTAAATGAAGAACCACATTTTTTACAGAATAGTTCAGGACATGGTCATGACATTCAGAATTCAGGTCATATAACTTCTTCACAGTCAGTTTTAGATTTATACCTATCTGGCATAAATATCATGAGACTGCCATACTACAAATAATTTAGAAGCCTTATGAATGCACCATAGAATCACAGAATTGTTTCAGTGAGTCCAACCCTTAAATGTAGTTATTTCTGTCCATTTGTTTTCAAGACCTTTGCTTTCATTCCTGAAAAGAAAAGAAACAAAATCTTTGATAGTGCTTTCTCCTCTAGAGCTTAGGCAGAGTCAGCAAACTTCACATGATTTTAAGCTATCTAAGAAACTGTAGCATAGATTTACTTCATCTCACAGCTAGTAGCTTTTGATTTAAGGTTGCTTTATCTTGCCAGAAGTGTAAAAGTCGAGTGAATAATGATGAATGGGCTATGATACCATACAGAACTAATGGCAATTCAGCTGAAAAGTTTAATTAATATGGCACATGAACAGTTTTACCTGTCACTGCAGCTCTGACCTTGCTGTTTCAGGTATAGGCAGATAAGAAATAGCAACACACAATCCAGTAGTAAGGAAATTTGTATCCTTGACATGTGACAGAGCAGCTATAAGTGTAATTGAAATATATGATGCATTTGGCATTGATGCAGATACCTAATTTTGATGGTGTAGGAGAATGACCGATGTGACATTTTGCTCATTTTCCTCAGCTGGAGCTTGTACAATTTCTCAGGAGTAAATGACCTTACAGAATTATATAACATAGTCTTGACCCTGACTGTTCTGGCAGCTAGCAGTGTGAACATGCAGTCAGCAAAAAGAAAACCCCAACCCTGTTAAAAGTTAGCTGCAGTCTACAGCAGGGCAACATCAACTGGAAGTTTCACTGATAATGTCTGATGGCCTTGACACCCTTCCCTGGTGTTTCTGTTGCTCTTTCTCACTACTTTTCTTCTTTTTCTCTCTGTAAAGAATTTTCTACCCTTTGTATTTTTTTTTTCCCCAGAGGTGCCACCAGCTCTGCTGAAGGGCTCAGCAGTGTCCTGTGGTTGGTGTGTTGAAATTGTCTGTGTCCAGCACAGGGCAGCCCCAGCCTGTCCTCACACAAGCCTCTGTCACCATATTTAAGTACCTTAAGAATAAAAGAATCTAATAATATCTTGGTTACTAAGTTTGTTCCATATCAGCAGTCTATATATCATTTAATTTCCTGATTCCTATTAATTTCAAATATACTTTCAAATGTATATTTCTCAAAGACTGGAACAGGCTCCCCAGAGAGGTGGTTGAATCTGCATCCCTGGAGATGTTTCAAAGCCAGAGATGTGGTGCAGAGGGACATGGCTTAGCAGCAGCCCTGGTAGAATTAGATAATGTTTGGACTGAATGATCTTAAAGGTCTATTCCAACCAAAATAATTCAGTGATTCTATGAAGTGAAGTAACATTTAAAACAAATCTTGGAAATTCAAATGCGGTAATCTGATTAAAGATGAGCCAAATCCTAGGCTTATCAACTGGCTTCTCCTTCATCAAGAAACAGCTGATTAAACCATTTTATGCAATTGTGTGCTGGGTTGGATCAAGACAACTCCAGGTCCACTATATTAGCTGGAAACTTTTTATCTCAGAAAGGGTTTTTGGTTCTTACTGCCTCTCATGTTCTTATCTCAGAAAAGGCTTTTGGTTCTTGCTGCCTTACATAATCTCTTATTTCCTTTTTCTTTTGATTCCTTAATATAAAGCACCTAATGTCTGGTAATGCTGTACTTAGAACATGTGAATTCTAATGTGTTTTAATGTGCCTACAGAACTAGCTTATGAACCACTAAAACATCATATTTCAGGATGTGATTTGCTGTAGAAATAGCGATTGGCTATCCATTTCATAACCTCTTTCCCACCAATAAACTCTTCAGCTGCCTACATGTGTCTACCTAAGATCATCTGATGTATCCAAGGGTGGTTCAGACATCCACGCATAGTGGGAAGGGTAAAAGCTAGGGGTGTAGGAGAAGAGAATGGGAAGGAAGAAGACATCTATACATAGTGGGAAGGGTAAGAGCTAGGGATGTAGGAGAAGAGAATGGGAAGAAGACATCTATACATAGTGGGAAGGGTAAGAGCTAGGGATGTAAGAGAAGAGAATGGGAAGGAAGAAATAAAAAGAATACTAACACTAAACTGGAGAAGCTTTTCTCTCCTTGTTTAGAGTGCTGATTTACCTGTTTCACTGTGATGCATGTGATCTTGCGTCAATGATGAGGCACTTCACAGTGAACATTCATTGGAGTAAGTGGAATATAAAGGTCTCTGCACCCACAAACACTCACTATTAAGGTACACAGAAGCTTGCTCACATTCTATCATTTTCATATATTTCTAAGAAATATGCATCTATTCCCTTGAAAGGGAATAGCTTTTGAGAACTGTGTGAGGACACAGGAAATGAAGCAGAAGTCAGAAACTCAAAATGTCACACCATTGAAACGCTCCAGAGCTGCTGAAGTTGCTCTAGCTAGTTGCCTAGACAGCCTTAATGGCAAACATTAGCAGCTAGAGGTTCAGACACCTTAGGGATTTTTCTTTTATTTCATTTTTTTTTATTATTAATGGATTTAGTATTCAGAATTTTTAAAACACAGGCATGTAAAAGACAAAGTTTGTGTCATTTTATTTAACTCCCTGAGCTCCCTTCATTATCAAAGACATATCTGGTGTTGTGTTAATTGCAAATATAAGCCTTCAAATGAGACAGTAAAATCGTCATGGAATTTCAGACATTGAGTCTTTCTCCTTATTACAAAACACTTGTTATCAGCTGGCTTGTTAGAATGTCTTCATCTGTTTGAAATATGCAACCTGCTCTTCTCAGAGTCTTTTCTCTCACACAATTATAATTTCCATTACATTTTGCCTGCAGTAGTGAGTATTCTCAGTCCCCCTTTATGACGTCTAGGGGAGGTTGAGATTGGATGTTAGGAAAAAATTCTTGACTGAAGGAGTGGTCAGGAAACAAAACAGGCTGCCCAGGGAGGTGGTGGGGTCACCATCCTTGCAAGTGCTCAGGAAACATGTAGACATGGCACTTTGGGGCATGGTTTAGTGGGCATGGTGGTGTTGTGTTGATAGCTGGACATGGTGATCTTAGAGGCCTTTCTGAGCCAAAATGTTTCTATGGTTCTATGCCATATTATATTCATAGTTGTTTAATATTTTCCCCTCAGTCTTCCTGTTTCCTACCATATTGCATACTTACACATTCCCTTTTTACTCTGACTCCCTCAGTAAATACCTTGCATGTCTCTTTGTTATGTTTTTCTTCTAACAGCAAGCCTGCTAGGCAGGTGGAAGGAAACTTCAGAGCTGTAATTTTTGTAGTGGCTATTTGCTTGAGCTTGCTGTAGCACAAACAGCCCACTCTAATTGTACTGCATAAATCACTGGGAAAAGGCTACTCTGACTCTTAGATTTTATATCAGCTAAGTTGTCCCCTTTGGTGTTTTAATTTAATGAAAATACTTAATTGATGCAGAAATAACTCGACAAGATACACCCAGCACTGTTGTTTGGAGTGTCTGAGGTAGTCTGGAAGTATGATTTCTTTAACTTCTGTATCTAACCTGAACGTAATTATAAACCTGGATCTGCTGAGACAGAATGCGGTCATATTTTTCTTCTAGTGTTCATTACTTCTTGTCTTCGTTATTTTAGTTTGTGACTTCCTGAGCCCTTCCCAGAAGTGCAAGTCTCTAAATTATCCTCTTGAGATGTAATGCATGTTGGTAGAAATTTCTGCTTGCAGGGTGGCAGATTTAAAATCATTGTATGTTTTGGGTTGAAAGCGACCTTAAAGATCATTTACTCCTAACCTCCTTGCCGTGGGCAGGGATGCCTTCTGCTAGACTAGTTTGTTCAAGGCCTGGCTTTCAACGCTTCCAGGAATGAGGCTTCCAGGAATGAGGCTTCCGCAACTTCTCTGGGCAACAAGTTCCAATGTATTACCACTCTCATTTAAGTTGTCACAGGTCTGTAATAGTTTGGAGCTTCTCCTGTGAACTTCTTTCTGGCATTAACAGTCAAAATCTAAGCAAATGTTGAGATTTATTTGAAGGAAAAAAAATGAGGTTTTACATCATGCCATGCATTTTTATCCTAATTCCAGTCCTGTTCTTTGCCTTATCTTTGCTCTTTTTCTTTGAGTGACATGGTCACTAACTTAGTTACCATTTTCATCTGCTTTTATTAGGACCCCTGTAGTTCTCACCCTAGCTGTCTGCATATGCCTATAATTATCGTGCAGCTGAATCTTCTCCTCAGTGCAGTATATCTGACACTTTTTAAATTAAATTATGGACTAGCTGCTGGAGAACTGAACAAATACCAGTGCAGGAAGAAATCTTCCACTGTTCTGTCAGAACTAAAAAACATCATTATTGTGCTCCAGCAGCAAAACCGCTTGCTCAAACATTACCTGAATCAGGAGATTCCAGCTCACTGAATCTGAACTTACTCTATGCTCAAGTGCAGTTAAGTCTAGTAATTATGCAGGCCTGTATAAGACAGCTTAAGTGAGGCTTATACCACTTCCACGTAGAAAAAGGTTATATTTGGTCATTTTTCGTGCCTGTTTAAAATCATAATTTAAGAAATAATAGCTCTAATAACGCTAAACTTGGTTATTTTCCCATAGTATCAGCTTGCTATCTCTTTTTTAGGAGGGAAAAATGATTTAGGATCTCTTGTATAATGTTTAGCACTTAGGATCTCTGAAGAATCCTGGCTGGCTGGCACTGAACAGGGAAATTATTTTGACAGTAGTAGGTGAAATTAATTATACAGGAAAAATGGACTCTTGCTATTTATAAATATAGACACATATATTCATTTACAAGCATTATTTATCATTTTAATTGTGTTAGAGGTGAGCAGAATAGTCCACATGTGGTGACGTAACCAGTTTTTTAGGAGATGCAAAGCACAAAGAAAGGTTCACAAAATGAAGAAAGCAAGTGTTAATAACTCACTCATTTCAGTAGTGACCAGTGGCAGAATGTTGAATGTAAGATGACAGCAGACACACTAGAAGTGCTCTTTAGTACTGCTGCATTCATCCTGTGAAGGATGTGAGTACTTTCAAGAAGGAAAATGGAAACGACATCAAACAGAGAGAAAGAAAGTGGTGCAAAAAAAAAGTGTCTAGGTTGTGTAAATTTGATCTCACCTGAAGGAAGGTAAAAGATGCACTGCAGCTGTCAGGGGTTTAAGTAAAAGATTTTTGTGCTTTCCAAAAAAAAGAAAAAAAAAAAATTAGAAAATAGCCACCATTCTTATCAGAAAAAAAAAAAAAAAGCTTTGATAGTAATGCTTCTAATTTCCTTACACTTTAAAAATATTAAAATATAAATAATGTGCATATTATGCCATACAATAACATAACACAATGCAATAAATAGGAATAAATATAACCCTGGAGAACAGGTCTTGTGAGGAGTGGATGAAGGAACTGGAGTTGTTTAGCCTGGAGAGAAGGAGGTTGAGGTGAGACAGCTTTCTACAACTACCTGAACAGAGGCTGCAGACGGGTAGAGGCTGGGCTCTTCTCCCTAGTTACAAGTGGTGGGACAAGAAGAAATGGCCCCAGGTTGCATCATGGGAGGTTTTGGTTGGCTTTTAGGAGAAATATCTTGGCTGAAAGGGTCCTCAAAGAGTGGAACAGCCTGCCCAGGGAGGTGTTTGAATCCTCATTCCTGTCAGTGTTTAAAAGGGGCGGAGATATGGTAATGAGCATCATGGTTTAGCACCAACCTTGTCAGAGCTAGGAAATGCTTGGATTTAATAATCTTTAAGGTCTTTTCCAACTGAAGTGATTCTATGATATCATGATTTCAGTGACCTTTACTACAAATCATATACATTGATATAGTTAGTACATTAGAGGTTATCCTAGCATCAGAGAAATGTTGTTTTGTTTTTTTTGCTGAATTCCCTATGGTTTTCACAGAATTAAGGGGGATTTTGACTATAGATCTGTTCTGTAGACCAGTACTTAGAATAGAATAGAATAGAATAGAATAGAATAGAATAGAATAGAATAGAATAGAATAGAATAGAAGTAACTGGGTTGGAAAAGACCTTTGAGATCATTGAGTCCAACCTATCATCCAACACTATCTAATCAACTAGACCATGACACCAAGTGCCCCATCCAGTCTCTTCCTGAACACCTCCAGTGATGGTGACTCTACCACCTGCCCGGGCAGCCCATTCCAATGGGTAATCTCTCTTTCTGGGAAAAACTTCTTCCAAACATCCAGCCTAAACCTCCCCTGGCACAGACTGTGTCTTCTTGTTCTGGTGCTGGTTTCCTGGGAGAAGGGGCCAACCCCCACCTGTCCACAACCTCCCTTCAGATAGTTGTAGACATCAATAAGGTCTCCTCTAAGCCTCCTCTTGGTGAACTTTCCTAGAAAGGAGCAGTCTTGGATTCTAGACACTGTTTGCTTGAGAAGGGAAGAGATCATAACTTCACAAATCTTTAAGAATCCTACATGAACTAGTATTTTCTTATTAAATAGGGTCATTTGCATAATGACACTATTTGTATTCACCTTAGAATTTCAATGGTGTTTTACATTTGTGTCATGAAAAGCAGAAGATTGTAGTTTTTATTTTTTTTTAATTATTTTTTATAGTATAAATGCATGAATTATTTCTTTCCTGGGTTTTGGATTTCCATTGGGGTTTCAGTTGTAGTTTGCCACTCTGTGTACATATGAGTTCAGCAGTCTATGAAAAGATATACGCCAAGGGGACTGCTGTCTCAAAATAAATTTCCTTATTAGTCACATGCTGTGCAAGCCAGAGTAGTGATAACACTAGTATTAGTAACATTGCTACAAAGTAAAGCCTGCAAACTGGAGTGAATTTATCCTTCAAATACAAATACAACTATCCTATCTCTTTGTGAATTTAAAAGTTTACCTTCTCAATTTCTCCATAAGGATGTTAAATTTTACACATAAAGGGAGAGAGAAAATAAAAGGCATTCGGAGACTTGACTTCTCTGGAACGTGTCCAGAGAAAGGCAACAAAGCTGGTGAGGGGTTCAGAGCACAAGCTCTATGAGCAGAGGCTGACGGAGCTGGGGTTGCTTAGCCTGGAGAGGAGGAGGCTCAAGGGAGACCTTATTGCTGTCTACAATTGCCTGAAGGGAGGTTGTAGCCAGGTGGGGACTGGTCTCTTCTCCCAGGCAACCAGTGCCAGAACAAGAGGACACAGTCTCAAGGTGTGCCGGGGAAGTTTAGGCTCGAGGCGAGGAGAAAGTTGTTCACAGAGAGCTGTTAGCTGTTGGAATGTGCTGCCCAGGGAGGTGGTGGAGTCACCATCCCTGGAGATGGGGGGGTTTGGATGCGGCACTTGGTGCCATGGTTTAGTAGTCAAAAGGTGTTGGGTGACAGGTTGGACTTGATGATCTTTGAGGTCTTTTCCAGCCTTATTGATTCTATGATTCTATGGAAATCTTTTTTCCTAAATCTCATTGCTGTGTTCTTTGGTAATTTTTCATCCTTTCTACAAAAACACAGAGTCTTTCTGTGGGTTTATTCAACATGGAGTTCAATTAGGCAGATGGGCCACTTTGATGAAAATTTAGGCTTCACATTTGAGAGGAATCATTAAAATGTTTATTAAGTAAATCACCCCTTCTGTAAACAGAATTTGAATCATAGAATCATAGGGGTTCTGAGCAACCTGATCTACACAGAATGACAGTTTCATGGAATCAACCAGGTTGGAAGCGACCTCCAAGATCAAGACCAACTGATCACCCAACTCCAACTGATCAGCTAGACCATGGCACTAAGTGCCTCATCCAGTCTTTTCTGAAAAACCTCCAGGCACATTGACCCTGACACCTCCCTGGGCAGCCCATTCCAACGGGCAACCTCTCTTTCTGTGAAGAACTCCTTTCTAAGATCAAGCCTAAACTTCCCCCTGAACAGTCTGAAACTTGTTTTTGTTTTCCCTTGGTTTGGTATGGTTCTTCTTATAGCTAAAAAGGATTGAATATTCCTCCTAATTCTTCATTCTTAGGAATTCTTTATTAAGCCCTTTTTTTTTTTTTTCTTTTGACCTGCTTGTTATTCTTTGAAGTTTGTCTCCTCAGGCTTTTCAGTGTTTTCTATTGACTCTTCTCACTTTAATTTAATTACTTTTTCTGAGACTTTGCAGAAATAGAATGGATTCTCTGCACAGACAGGCTCTACTGAATTATATTTCTTGCTTGACCTTTAAATATTAAAAGATGAGCAAAAGTATCTTGAAACAGATTTAAACATTGAATCTGTTATTTATTTATTTATTTTTAAAATCACATTAAAAATGTATATTCTTTTTGAAGTAGGGTTTCATGCAGGAGCTATGAATAAAATCAATAGCAAACAGCAGATTTAGTTATAATATGGTATAGCAAATGGGAATACTGGTAGTGGTGTAGCATTCCTGAAAGTGAAACAAAATGAGGCAGGAAGGGGTGGGGGTGTTAAAATTTCACTTAGAGTTAATATAGGGAATTCTGTGATGGGTTCTTCTCCAACACCAGTCACCAAAATGTTGATTGTCATACGGTCAATGAAGCAAATAGTCTCATTTTGGTATCATGGAATCATGGAATTGTTAGGGTTGGAAGGGACCTCAAGGATCATCTAGTTCTAACCCCGCCGGCCATGAGCAGGGACATCACAGTAGGTCAAGTTGCTCAGAGCCACATCCAGCCTGCCCTTAAAAACCTCCAGGGATGAGGCTTCTACCACCTTCCTAGGCAACCTTTTGCAGAGATAAAAATAAGAAGAGTTGTAAAATTTAGGTGTGATAGAATAAAACCAGAGAAATCCCCATTTAGAAAGCAAATTTCCTGTCCTTTGTGATCCTTTAGTATATATCAGTGCAGCTGTACTCTCACACAAGTAAAATAATTTCCATGAATGTCTGCTATTAAGTTCATTTACTAATTTTGGAGCTCATTGTTCATTCAGGGGGACACCTTAAATATGAAAAAAAAAAAAAAAAAAATTAGGCGTGATTTTTAGTAAATTCAAAAGTTTTGGCAAGTTTAGGGACACTAAAATATGCCACTAATAAGTCATTTCCTGATTAGATAAGCAAACTTGAAATATTCTTATCCTATTTGAAACATTTGGGTAATTTTGAGTGTAAATTAATGCTTTATCTCCACTGAAAGTAATCCCAAAGGAACAAAGTTTTGCACTTGCAGGGTTGACTCCTAAGAGAATGTTTTCCAAGAGTGAGAAAAGAGAGTGCAAACTCCTACTCCCTAAATAATGATTTCAGTTACAGTGTAGGTCTCTAGATGTAGTTAAAGCAATCTGAAGCGATTTGCTTATTTAATTATGTAACATGGACTTAAAAAAAAAAGAGAATGGGTACAGCTCTAGTAAGTAAATGTACAGTGCATCAGAGATGTCCTTAACCTCCATCTGCTGCTGAAGAATGTGTATCTCTATATTGGGTTTGCTGGCAAGGTTTTGGTAGTGAGCGGGCTACTGGAGCAGCTGGGAGAGAATTACCATTTCCTCTGCAAGTTCCCTTTCATCCATCAATTTCCTTAAGTCTCAACAATTGCCTGTCATGACACTTTTTTTTTGGTGGTCCCCATCCTCACAGTTCATCCAGGATGAATCTCAACACAATTCATTGGCTAAAGATTTTTAGATCTTTCTCCCTTTCCCTGCTAAAATGAAACAAAACCAACCAAACAAAACCAATATAAAAGTCACAGCACATAACATTCTTGTTTGCATGCTGAAATTTGATGTGCTTCTGGAATGCTTGACTTCAGGTATTTGTAACAATGAATACAACACACACTGTCTATAGATCTGACAGTGCTCACTAAACTCATCAGTAACTTAAACTTCAGAAGTGCTTTATAAAGCTGTCATCATTTTAATTTACAGCACAGTGTTAATCTCCCCTTTTTCAGAAACAATGTTTCTGTGGAATTAGAATTCTGCATACTTTGAGTATTCAGTCCATCTGTTTTGTTTATGAAATGAAATATATTTCAGACCTATAAAAGAGCAACACACTTTGGAGGAGGCTCATTGCAGTTTGGGAGCATTCAGCTGAGCTGCTTGAATATGCTGTTAACAACCTAGACTTTAGGAACATTTGGACAGCCCTTTGTAGCTAACTGTTTATTCTCAGTCACAGATTCACAGTTTAAGCTGGAAGGGACCGTCAAAGGTCATCTTGTCCAACCCTTCTGTAGTCAGCAGGGACATCTCCAAATAGATCAGGCTGCCCAGGGCCATATCAAGCCTGATCTTGAATGTCTCCGGGGACTGGGTCTTCAACAACATCCCTGAGCAACCTGTTACAGTATTTCACTATTCTCATTGTGAAGAATTTCCTCATGTCTAACCTAAATCTACTCTGCCCCAGATTCAAACTATTGCCCCTCATCCTATTGCTAGAAGCCCTTCTTAACTTCTTCCCCAGCCTTCAGATATTGAAATGTAGCTATAAGGTCTCCCAGGAGTCGTCTCTCCAGATGGAACAACCCCAAACCCTCTCAGCCTGTCTTTTCAGGAGAGGTGTTCCACTCCTCTGATCACCTTTGTAGTCTCCTATGGACCTGCTCCATTAGGTCCATGTCTCTCTTGTGTTGGGGGCACCAGAGCTGAACACAGCACTCTGGGTAAGGTCTTGCCAGAGCATGGCAAAATGGCAGAATAACCTCTCTTGACCCCTGGCCATGCTTCTTTTGATGCAGCACAGCCATTTGCTTTCTGGGCTACAAGCGTACATTGCTGGCTCATGTCTAGTTTCTCATCCACCAATACCCCCAAGTTCATTTCATTATGCCTGCTCTGTATAGCGAGGGTCATCCTGACCTAGGTGCAGGACCTTGAACTTCACCTTACTGAACTTCATGAGATTCTCCTCAGCCCACTTCTCCAGCCTGTTTAGGTCTCTCTGGATGGCATTCTGTCCTTTAGTCTTATCAGCTACACCACTCAGCTTGGTATTACCTTCAAACTTGCTGCAGGTGCCCTCAGTCTCACTGTTTATATCATCGATGAAGATATTGAACAGCCCTGGTCTCAGCACATCACAATTACTACAGCTGGTGTGATATGCAGGGGAGACTGATGCTCAGGATGATCATAGCTTGGCAGAAGCACAGGAAAGCTTTAAGAGAAAGCTTAGAATGGAGCTTTGAATCAGCCATTATATGTCATATACATATATATGTATATATGTGATATATGTAATATATTAGAGAGAGAGATCTTCCACACTGTGCTCTGGGATTTGATGACCTTAAGATGACTCTCCAAGTTACACACTGTCTTGTGAAGCCCTCCATGCTCCTAAGGCTCAACAGTTTTGCAGTTTCTATTGTTAGCTATGATCCCATCTGATCATTGCATCACAGACCAGTATTGTGACTCAAATTAAAATCATGCTGTCAGTCTATTTCTGTGGAGAATAAAGATGATAATTCATCAGTTTAGATTATGCCTGTACTTTTCTTCACTCTAATTCATTCTAATTTCCTTGGGTACAGGGTCTTTTCTTCTGAGAATGGGCAGTTAATTTCCAATTTGTATGTTGCCTTTGATTTCACACAATAGAATACTGAGCTGGTCTCTGTCACAGTTTTGCAGCACTGCAGATCATCTGTAGTTGTAAACTCAAGACACCATTCCAGTATGCACACACACACGCATATATCCTTACCATGGTTTTAATGAATTTAAAGCAGCTGGAGTATTTGCACTCTTCAAACATACATTTAAATGAGATCAAGTATTTTCAAAGCAGTTTTGTGTTCTTAAAAAACAACCACAACAAAAAGCCTTAAAGGTTAATTTGTTCTAAAGAGATTATTTTCCAGAGTGGTTTATACTAAAGTTCCTTGTTCTCTGTAGAAAACTTTTCATTAAATTTTCCCTGGCATTTTTTATATTAATTTACACTTGTACTGAAGTTGTTTTGTTTTGTTTTGTTTTCAGTCTGAAGCTTGCTAAAATTGAATTTATTTGTAGGTTTCTTCAGCTTATAATAAATGTTCACTTCTTGAATCTACATTTTTCAACTATATCTGCAACACTGTGCTCCATGATTACAGTATCACAGTATCACCAAGTTGGAAGAGACCTCAAAGATCATCGAGTCTGTCACCACAGACCTCATGACTAGACCATGGCACCAAGTGCCACGTCCAATCCCCTTTGAACACCTCCAGGGATGGTGACTCCACCACCTCCCTGGGAAGCCCATTCCAATGACAAATGACTCTCTCCTTGAAGAACTTTCTCCTCATCTTGAGCCTAAACCTCCCCTGGTGCAGCTTGAGACTGTGTCCCCTTGTTCTGGTGCTGGTTGCTAGAGAGAAGAGACCAGCCCCTTCCTGGCTACAACCACCCTTCAGGTAGTTGTAGAGAGCAATGAGGTCCCCCCTGAGCCTCCTCTTCTCCAGGCTAAACAACCCCAGCAACCTGGGGATGGGGCCCAGCACTGATCCCTGGGGATGCCACTGGTGACTGGCCTCCAGCTGGATGTGGCACCCTTCACCACCACTCTCTGGGCTTGGCCCTCCAGCCACTTCCTAACCCAGCACAGAGTGTTGCTGTCCAAGCCACAAGCTGACAGCTTAGCCAGCAGTTTGCTGTGGGGGACGGTGTCAAAAGCCTTGCTGAAGTGCAGGTAGACCATATCCACAGGTCCCCCCACATCCACCAGGCAGGTCACCTAATCATAGAAGGAGATCAGGTTGGAGAGGCAGGACCTGCCCTTCCTAAATCCATGTTGGCTGGACCCTTGGCCATCCTGCAGGTGCGCAGTTATTGCCGCCAAGATGATCTCTTCCATAATTTTCCCTGGCACTGAGGTCAGGTTGACAGGCCTGTAGTTTCCGGGTTCCTCCATCTGACCCTTCTTGTGGATGGGGACCACATTGGCCAGAAGGACCAAGGTTCAAGAAGGACAGGGACTTGCTGGAAAAGGGCTAGAAAGATGGTTAGGGGACTAGAAAGACTGAGACAATTGAGTCATTTTAGTCTGGAAATCAAAGACTTAGGAGGGATTTCATAAATGCTCACAAACACTTAAAAGGTGGGTGTTAGGAAGGTGGGATCAACCTTTTTTCAGTGGTACCCAGTGACAGGACAAGAGGGCACATACTTGAATGTAAGAACTTCCATCTAAACTTGAGGAACTTCTTTACTTTGAGGGTGGCAGAGCACTGAAACAGGCTGACCGGAGAGGTTGTGGAGTCTCTTTCTCTGAAGATTCTCAATACCCTCATGGATGTGCTCTTGTGTAACCTTCTCTAGGTGAACCTTCCTTTGCAGGGGGTTGGACTTGATCACCAGAGGTCTCTTCCAACTTCTACAATTCTGTGATTCTGTGATCTTATTAGAGCATGCTAAAATGGAAAGTATGAGGTAGAACTGAAACCAATTTATTCACTAGGTTAAACATTTTAAAATATGTTATTATGTCCTACCTTGGTTAATTATTTCTTGTGGAGGATTTTAGTATCATGTGACTGTAGATTTCTCAGATCAAGTTACTTCATCTCAGTAGGAGACAGTTGAACTAAATGGAAGGAGCTTCAGGTTGTCAGGTTGTCCCAGGGGAGGTTTAGGTTGGACTTTAGGACCAATTTCTTCCACATAGAGCTTGTCAAGCCTTGCAACAGACTGCCCAGGACAGTGGTGGAGTTCCCATATACAGTCTCAAGCTGCACCAGGGGAGGTTTAGGCTGGATGTTACGAAGAAGTTCTTTATAGAAAGAGTTATTTGCCATTGGAATGTGCTGCCCAGGGAGGTGGTGGAGTCACCATCACTGGAGGCATTTAGGAAGAGACTGGATGAGGTGCTTGGTGCCATGGTTTAGTTGATTAGATGGTGTTGGATGATAGGCTGGCTCGGTGATCTCGGAGGTCTTTTCCAACCTGGTTAATTCTATTCTATTCTATTCTATGCTATGCTATGCTATGCTATGCTATGCTATGCTATTCTATTCTATTCTATTCTATTCTATTCTATACTATTCTATTCTATTCTATTCTATTCTATCCTACTATTCTATTCTATTCTATCCCTGGAGAGTTTAAAAAGCCACATAGATGTGGTGCTGCAGGGTATGGTTTAGTGATGACCTGTCCATGTTAGTTTAACAGTTAGACTTGACGATCTTGAAAGTCTCTTCCAACCAAAATAATACTGTGATTCTGTGTTTTTATATTGTTGGCTCTAAACTGTCTTCAGCCATCATCAGAGACTTCAGTTTGTGCTTCTCTCCATGAAGCTGGACAACTTCCTAGTTGCCAGCTTGATCTATTGTAGCAAGCAGCTCTAAAGGACTTAAAAAATATAAATAAATCTCTTAAGCTTGCACTTTTTACCGCTTCACTCAATGTTTTTGTTTTTCCCATTTGTCTTGCACTTAACCAGCTTCCTCAATGGTTGTTTTATTTCCTGGGTTGTACTTTTCCATTTTTTCTAGTCACAGTCCTTAGGGTTTGTTTGGGTTTTTTTCCCAGCTTGTCTCCTAAAAAAAAGAAATATAAGTCTTCTAAGCCATATTGCCAGTGGTTTCTGACCCTAATACATTTCTGACAAAATCTGATATGGATGTCTAAGCCTCAAAAAAAAAAAAAAAAAAAAAAAAAGAGAGATAGCAAAAAATGTCACCAAAATAAATATTGCAGTGAAGGAAAAGTGAGTTCATGATGCCTTTAGAAAAGCACAGCTTAGAAGGAACTCAGAATTTACAAGACACCAAAACAAAACCATAGAAAGATGTTTTAGGTCTCCCAAGGAAAAACTTCAGTTAGAAACGAAACTAAGAAACCTAATCAAAAGATGCAAACTGCAGGAACTACAACTTAACAATCTCAAGATTTCTTGTCTGCTGGCTTATTTGTTTGTCGTGTTTTGTGTCGGCTTTTGTGCCGGGTTTTTGTTTGGCTGGTTGTTATTTTCTATAAATCTCCTGTGTTTAACTTATTTTATTGGGTTTTTTTTTTAATGATCAGGTCATTATGCTATGGATTTCTCCATGCCTTCTACTTCTTTTGCCACATATTGATCAATAAGGGCAACAAAGTTGGTGAGGGGTTTGGAACACAAGCCCTAGGAGGAGAGGCTGAGGGAGCTGGGGTTGCTTAGCCTGGAGAAGAGGAGACTCAGGGGTGACTTTATTGCTCTCTACAACTACCTGAAGGGAGGTTGTATCCAGGCGGAGGTTGGTCCCTTCTCCCAGACAGCCAGTACCAGAACAAGAGGACACAGTCTCAGGCTGTGCCAGGGGAAGTTTAGGATGGATATTAGGAAGAAGTTCTATACAGAGAGAGCGATTGCCCATTGGAATGGGCTGCCTGGGGAGGTGGTGGTGGTGGTGTGGAGGAGGAGACTTGATGGGGTGCTTGGTGCCATGGTTTAGTTGTTTAGGTCAGATGGATGGGTTGATGGGTTGGATGCAGTGATCTTGAAGGTCTCTTCCAACCTAGTGCATTGTATTGTATTGTATTGTATTGTAAAAGTGTAGATGAATTAAACAATCTGAATAAACACACACACCCCCACCCCCCCAATATTCTTTTGCTACATGCTAGTAAAGATAGCAGGGAATTCAAACAAATCCTGATATCCAAGACACATTACAGATGGGTTTGATGTTTAGAACTGAGCTAAAACAGATTCCTCACCATTTTTTGAAACTTTTGATATTTTTTTAAACTGTTTTTCCCAAAGGGAGGGGAGGAAAGCAAAGAAAATGTTTAAATTTATTAGTGTTGAGTATAAGTGTTTGAGAGGGAACATGGATAGATGTGAATTGCCTTTGAGCTCTCTTCTTTTAATCAATTTTCTCCAAAGGAATTGCTAAGAAAATAATTGTGTCTGAATATCTACAACTCTCAGGTTACCTTTTAAGATCAAACATTTGTATTCCATATTTGACAGTGTTGTCTAAGACCATTAGTATGGCATGAAAACACCTTGGAGTATATAGATTAAAAGAAGAATCACTTTCTTGTCTTTAGGAATTGATTGTAAATTTACTTGGGACTTAATAAGTATGATTAGTGGATAGGTTAAAAGAGGAATCACCTTCTCATATTTAGGAATTGTTGGTCATTTCATTTGGGACTTAATTTGAATGATTAATACATTGATTAAAAGAGGAATCACCCTTTCATCTTTAGCAGTTGGTGGCCATTTTATTTTGGACTTAATTTGTATGATTAGTAGATAGATTAAAAGAAGAAGCACCTTCTCATAGAATCATAGAATCAGTCAGGGTTGGAAGGGACCACAAGGATCATCTAGTTCCAACCCCTGCCATGGGCAGGGACACCCTACACTAGATCAGGCTGGCCAGAGCCTTGTCCAGCCTGCTCTTAAACACCTCCAGGGATGGGGCCTCAACCACCTCCCTGGATAACCCATTCCAGGGCTTCACCACTCTCATGGTGAAGAACTTCTTCCTCACATCTAGCCTGAATCTCCCCATTTCCAGCTTCAATCCGTTCCCCCTAGTCCTATCACTACCTGAGATCCTGAGAAGTCCCTCCCCAGCCTTCCTGTAGGCCCCCTTCAGATACTGGAAGGCCACAATGAGGTCACCTGGGAGCCTTCTCTTCTCCAGACTGAACAGCCCCAACTCCTTCAGTCTGTCCTCATAGGAGAGGTGCTCCAGCCCTCTGATCATCCTCGTGGCCCTTCTCTGGACACGCTCCAGCACGTCCACATCCCTCCTGTAATAGGGGCTCCAGAACTGGACGCAGTACTCCAGGTGGGGTCTCACCAGAACTGAGTAGAGGGGGAGAAGCACCTCCCTTGACCTGCTGGTCACACTTCTCCTGATGCAGCCCAGGATCTGATTGGCTTTCCGGGCTGCAAGCGAACATTGAGAGCTCATGTTGAGCTTCTCGTCCACCAGCAATCTTTAGGAGCTTGTGGCCATGGTCATTTTACTTTGGACTTTGTTTCTATGATTCTATCAAAATGCAATCCACAGCTAAAATTTAAACTGGTGACCAGTAGTGTGGTTATAAACCGCAAACTTTCACTGTTAGCAGCGCTTTGGCCACATTGAAAAGTTCATATTTACTATCTCAACTGTTTTCAGGGGAAAAGTTGTGAAAAGGACATGTGAGATCTATATTTGAAAGAGAAATTATTCATGGGTAACAGACCACAAAAGAAATAAAGGTCTTCAAATGAGAAATCACAATGTTGTCTGTTTTTACCAGTGAAATCAACTCCTGATTTAACAGTTACTATGTAGTTTTATGAATTTAAAATACAGCCAAAGACTGAAAACCTATCTCAAAGTGTACTACTTTTGCCCATAGCTTCACCACTGCTTATACAGGCTCAGCAGATTTTTCTAGCTTTGGATCTGGAAAATTCATGTTGATGTATTCATGTTAGCATGTAAAAAGTGCATTTTACTGTACCCAGCTCCCAAAGGAATAATTAATATCTCAACTTAGATCATCTTTGGCAGATGAAATCCTGTTTTTCACATGGCATCTTAAGCTATTACTTTGCACAGGTGTTAGAGGAGCAAAAGGTTCATCAGTTTCAATGTCTGGAACATGTGACTGATGCCCAGGAGACTTGAAAGACAACATTGGAGAAACCTGCTCTCACTCACTGGTTACACACTTCCAACTTGTTAATGGTCTCATTAGGCAGACTACACAGAATGCGTTGACTTATTAACTGTGGCCTCTCCTACGTGAAATTGCCTCAACAGATTTGTTCCTCTTTGAAGGAGTTTCTTAAACATCAAGTAATTTTAAAGCTATGGAGTCATTAGTGGTGCAGCATCACTGCGTTGTCAACAGAGACACTGCTGTAGTGCACAAAGATCCACCCTGGAATTTTTAATGACGCATTCTGAATAATATCCCAAATGCATTGTCTAGCTTCTGTTTTAAAATAGCCTTATTCAAAACATTTTCTCATTTTCTGTTCAATTTGATTGTTAATCACTTCTAAAATGTTGCCAGTAGATTTAAAAAACATACATTCTTTGTAGTAATTTCTCTTTTTTGTTTACAGATTTTTTGGCTGAATTTTCCCGGTTATCTCCTTATTCATCAGAGTTACATGAAACAAACAAAAAGGCACTCTAGATTAGTGAATAACATCCTGTGTAAAATTCAGAGGTAATATGTACCTCTTCTGACATTTCTTTACCTGTTCAACTCATCCTTCTGTTCAGCTAAATGGGTTTTTATTACTTTTTTGGGGAGGTATCTTTAACTAATGCAGCTACCAAACACAACCAGGAGAAGAGGAGGCTCAGGGGAGACCTTATTGCTCTCTACAACTACCTGAAGGGAGGTTGTAGCCAGGCAGAGGTTGGTCTCTTCTTCCAGGCAGCCAGCACCAGAACAAGGGGACACAGTCTCAAGCTGCACCAGGGGAGGTTTAGCCTGGAGGTTAGGAAGAAATTCTACACGGAGAGAGTGTTGCCCATTAGAGTGGGCTGCCTGGGAAGGTGGTGGAGTCACCATCATTGGAGGTGTTTAGGAGGAGACCTGATAGGATGCTTGGTTGCGTGGTTACTTGATTAGGCAGTGTTGAATGATAGGTTGGACACGATGAACGCGAAGGTTTCTTCCAACCTGGTCTGGTCTGGTCTATTCTATTCTATTCTATTCTATTCTATTCTATTCTATTCTATTCTATTCTATTCTATTCTATTCTATTCTATTCTATTCTATTCTATTCCATTCCATTCCATTCCATTCCATTCCATTCCATTCCATTCCATTCCATTCCAAATTCCATTCCAAATGTTTTAGCACTTATAACGAACTCCTTTAAGCAAAAGGTTAACGTGAAATTTTTCTGCCTCAAACAAAAATATGAGAAACTTCCAACTGAAATTATACAGGGGTTTAGATCTGAAAATTTTCAAGTAGCTTAGCCTGCAGCTATCACCATGTGGCCTGGATAAATCAGCATTTATTTAAGTAAGTCTACAGATAAAACCAAAATCATTCATTCCCCAAAAATTTAGCTCTTGCTTGAGTGAGTCTACCGATAAAAACCAAAATTTGGCAAAAGAAAAGGGGAAAAAGAAAAAGGGGAAAAGAATGGGAAAAAACAGGAAAGTTAATTCAATTTCATGAGCTTTTTTGGTGGTTGTTGTTGCATATGAGACAGCACCAATATTTCTTTTCTTTTTTATTTGTCATTTAAATACTTGGTACAAATGTGTCACCACTTTTACGGAGTGGGAAGATCATAATTTAAGCTGTCAAAGGGTGAAATTATTTTGAGTGGTTTCATCAGCAGGGGTTGGAAACAGTTTAATGTAAGATTGTCTGCAATTAATAGAGTTGTATCGAGCCAGAGGGTTAATTTATTGTGCTGCTGTTGTCTGTAGAAATGCTACTGCCTTTCTCTTTAATATCCACCCCCACACCTCCTCAGCATTTTGGAAAATTCATGAATCTCATGTGTCTTCAATAACATAAATCTGCAGAAGGGTTTACAGCACAAAAAGGTACTCCTCTCTCTTTTTCCTTCCCAGTTATTGATGATTTAAAGCTTTCAGGGCAAAGAGGTTTAATTTAGTCTCAGGAGTGTGTGTTTGGCAATAAATAAAGACTGTTTGCACTGTGTTTCTGATAATCTAAATAATTTCTAATTTGTCTTTTAGTATGAGCAAGGAGACTCTGTCTCTCAAGCAAACAAAAGCATATTTTCCTGTAAGACTAGTGTTCAATTTTGTATAGACAAGATTGTTTTGGACTACTACATATACATAGTTTGTTGGTTTTTTTTTTCAAGTAAATCAAACTTGCAACTATGCAAAGAAAGAAAGAGTCTCAGTGGCAACCTCAATTAATTGTGCCAGCTAAAATTCTTATATAAGGAATATTTTAAATTATGAACAAGGTCCCAAGCATATTAATGTCTTTCCTATTCCTTATGAAGCACAGGTTCATTAAGATAATGAAGTGAGGTGAGTAGCTCTGGACTATGTGTCTGGGAATTCAGATTTCTGAAAGCCCTGGTTTAAGTCACTGCTTGCATGCAGTGTCTTAACAATGTCTGCATCAAGAAAGTGGCTACTAAAAACAAAAGTTGCTTTTATGAGGTACCGTTAGTGTAGCTCCTCTGTGCTAGGGAATACAAAGAGCAGATGTGTGGGTGCTGTTGTGTTTCCCACGTGCTTCCTGTGTACTCTCATCTCATTTTGAAAGCCCAAACCAGAATTCTCCTCCTGACAAGACACTTTGTGTTTTCAGTCACCACATATGGAGTGATAAAGAACTCTGACAGCTTTCAGCCACAGCGAAAGGAAATGACCATCCTGCACACTATCTGCAAAACGTAGTTTGTGTTGGTGGGAAGAAATAGTTGGACAAACAAAATGAGGTGCAGAAAGACAGGAGGTGCCAGCAGGCAAAAAATTTGTCAAGTTTATAAAAAAAAAAAAAAAAAAGAAAAAAAAGATGCAGAGATGTGGTGTTGAGGGACAAGGTTTAGCACCAGATTTGGCAGAGCTAGATAATGGTTGGATTCATTGATCATGTCCCTCTTACTGCGAGGGGGTTTGACTAGATGACCTTCAAAAGGTCCCTCCTATGATTCTGTGATTCTATGATTCTGTGGTCTTAAAGGACTTTCCCAACCAGAACCATTTTATGATTCTGTAAGTATTAATGTTGAAAATAGTTCTTTATAAGACAACACAAATGAAATCATTTTAGCTATGGGCATTGATAGCTACTTTGTATGTTTTGAGAAGAAGTACAGAGTAGCTAGAGGGCATATGTTGAAATAACATGAGATAAAGGAGGAGAAAAAGATCTGGAATTTTTAAGTTACTATAGAGAAAGTATTCTTCATCTGGAAACAGTGGAGCTTTATTTGTTTGATTTTTAATTGTGCAGACAAGTATGAAATAATAGTGTTGAGGAAGTCCTATATTGAACTTAATCATCTTCTGAAAATATGAATAGGGAAGGTCATAAGTATTGTCTAATCATACTCATATCAGTAGTTACTAACCTGTCTTTTCAGACAGCAAGATAATCCATTAGCCATTAAATAAATGGATTCTTTTCCTATCCCCTGCCACCTTGTTTGTGAGAGCAGAAAATGCCTCTCTGCCTACCAGACCTATTGTATTTCCCTTTTTTGTCCTTTTTTTCCCATTAGGGTAGAGCAAGGAATCCTGGACATAGATGACAATCTTGAAGTAGGAAGTAGGCATCCCACTCAGTATTTCAGCATTTTCTCATTTTCTGCCACTGCTTTATTTAAAGAATCTATCCTGTCTGCCTGCTGTTGGAATGCCCTTCGGTACTGCTTCCTGTGTTTTGCCTTTTAGAACTGAAAATAACAGTATTAAAAAAAAGCCCAATGCTGCCAACACTTTTATTTTTCACTTGATTATACGAATCATGGTTGCCTAGATCTGGGAGAGATCTTGAATGTGCTGTGGAACCAGGGCAAACAGATTAAGTTCAGATGCATACGTAATGATTTGAATGATGGGGTCTATGTACGGCTTTACCTGGCATTTAGAGTCCTCACTGTTTGGTTGTGATGCATTACAATAGGTTCTTTTTGAGTGACAGTTTGGTTAGTTGATCCTTTTGTTCGCTTGTGTGCCTGAACCCAAAATTTCAGGAGCCATGTGATAATCTTGAGCTCATTCAACAAATCATGGAATCATTAATGTTGGAAAAGACCTTCAAGTTCATTGAGCCCAACTGTTGTCACACAGACCTCAACCACTGAAAACAAAATAGAAGAATAAAAGATTGAAAACTTGATAGAAGAATAAAAAAAATGAAAAGACTGCAGTGAGATAATGCATCTAATTTAGCAACAACAATAACAACAGGATGTTGACTTGCTGGAACGTGTCCAGAGAAGGGCAACAAGACTGGTGAGGGGTTTGGAACACAAGCCCTGTGAGGAGAGGCTGAGGGAGCTGGGGTTGCTTAGCCTGGAGAAGAGGAGGCTAAGGGGAGACCTTATTGCTCTCTACAACTACCTGAAGGGAGGTTGTAGCCAGGTGAGGGTTGGTCTTTTCTCCCAGGCAGCCAGCACCAGAACAAGAGGACACAGTCTCAAGGTGTGCCAGGGCAGGTTTAGGCTGGATGTTAGGAAGAAGTTCTACACAGAGAGAGTGATTGCCCATTAGGAATGGACTGCCCAGGGAGGTGGTGGAGTCACCTTCATTGGAGGTGCTTAGGAGGAGACTTGATGGGGTGCTTGGTGCCAAGGTTTAGTTGTTTAGGTGGGTTGGATTAGTTGATAGGTTGGACACGGTGATCTTGACGGTCTCTTCCAACATGGTCTATTCTATTCTATTCTATTCTATTCTATTCTATTCTATTCTATTCTATTCTATTCTATTCTACTCTACTCTACTCTACTCTACTCTACTCTACTCTACTCTACTCTACTCTACTCTACTCTACTCTACCAGTAAATAATAATACTTTAAGAAACTTCATGCAATTCACATTACCTAAACAGACCTACTCTAACTGCATATTTCAAATTCTTTAGCTTTGGATGAAGAGACTTCAGACCTAAAGGAGAGGGAAAGAAAATGCAGAAAAGTCCTTTGAAAAGGATGTTGAAGTGATCGTTGTTGAAACAAATACCATAAATAAGTCCAGATATCATCCAATTTTAGGAATACACAGGTTTGCTCAGGCTTTTGGTCTATTATTACAGTCATAAGACCTTTTGTGTTCCAAATACAATAAAATCTGGCATTTGTCTGAGTAATACTGAGCAATTAATTAAAAAAAATCTTGGTGATACCAGTGAGATTGCTTTGTTTCTCAGCCTTTAATGAAAACTTTTTTATCACCTACAAGAAAGGTCAGGTCATTTCATACTGCAGGGCCTTTCTACTTCTGCTTCTTTACTTTTCTGCCAGGCAGCAACAAGGAACAAAACATCTTTTCAGTGCAAGTGCAGATCAGACAGACGAAAATACTTTTATATCTGAATGAAATATGACAAGTGATATGTGTTGTTTCGTTGGTTCTTTTTGGGTTTGGATAGCATTTTGTAGGGATAGAAAGAGCAGGTCTTCTTTTGTGTTTCTTTTTATTCAGTGCCAGTTAGTAGTGCAGAAGGAGAAAATCTCAGGCAGATTGAAAGCACTGCTTAAAATATCCTGTAAAGTCAATTTCTTAAAAAACAATTATAACCACAAAACAATTTACTGCTATGTACTCTATTCTGTGTCAAATGAAGTCTTTCAATACCCCAGATCCTCAGACCGGGATGATTTTCATCTGCTTTGTGAGCAGCACCACCAGTTTGTTGGGCATTGTGTTTCTTCCCTCTCATCTCTGATAGAGAAGGTTTAGTTTTCTGGATTTTTTTGGTAAAAATTCATAGTTTGGAAAGGCTTAGCTTTGAAAGGTACATAATCAAGTCTGAAGGTGTGTCGTTGGATGTGCTGGTTTTTGTTTGCTTTTGTTTGTTTTGCTTTGCTTTGCTTTGTTTTGTTTTCTTTTGCTTTTACTGCAATATTCTCTGCCAAATCTCAATGACCTTCTTGCAGCTTCCATTAAAAAATTCAGTCACAGTGTCTCAGCATCTCATCCTCTGAATGTGAATGGAAACTCTTGTTTACAAGGAGCCACAAACTTAAAATTCCTCACATACTTACTGTAGTCATTAGTGTTGCAACAGTGATTAGCAAAACCCAAGCCTCCTGTGATAGTTTAAGGAATAGCACATGATAATAGTTAACGAATGACTGGATCAAAAAAATATGATTTTTAGTGATTTCAGATACAACTAATTCTTCTTAAAGTAGTCACAGAATCACAGAATGGTTCGGGTTGGAATGGACCTTTAAGAACACCTCATTCTAATCCCCGTGCCCTAGACAGAGGCACCTCCTACTAGACCAGATTGCCAATACTTCCAGGCTTGGAGCCCCTGCAGCTTCTTTGGACAGCCTGTTCCAGTGTCTCACCAGCCCCATGGGAAAGAATTTGTTCCTCATGTCTGATCTACATCCAGGTTCTTCCATTTTGAAGACATTGCCCCTTGTCCTGTCACTTCGTGCCTTTGTCAGAAGTCCCTCTCCAGCTCTTCTGTAGGGCCTTTCAAACACCGGAAGGCTGCTAGAAGGCCTCCCAGGATACTTCACTTCTCCAGGCTGAACAAGCTCAACTCTCTCAGCCTGTGTTCATAACAGAGGTACTCTGTATTTGACATCTTTTGTATTTGAAATCTTCTGGATTTTTAATAAAGTTCTTCACTTAGTGTTTACAATATACCCCCAACAGCAGTTATGAGTTACATTCAGTTATACAGCTGAAAATGATATTTTTTTTTGACACCTATTGTTTAAATCAGAAAAAGGTTTTAGAATAACCTTTTCTAATACTTTTGTAAAGCTGAAGAATAGGCTTTGTGCAATAAAACTGTTTTGCTGCCTTTAAAAGCTGTGCTGGAAAAGCTGAAAATCTTGTATTTTTAGTAACCTTTTTATTAAGACTGATACCTGAATGATGGAGAAATTGCAGGTGATTGTGTGAGAAATGGCATTTAAGTCTTTAAGAGATGAATAGGACTCATTATAATTATATTGCAGACTTTTAATTCCTGATGTATTATTTCTGCAAATATATGTCTACTTTAATGATAATTTTTTTACAGTGTAACAATTAAGGTACTATTTTATTCCAGTAGCTTTATTCTGTATTGGTAATATTAATATTTTTAATAGTAGGAAGAATAAGTATTTTGAAAGCAAAAGTAATATTTTTCTTAAGCATGATCTTTTGATGAGAAATATCGGGGTTTCTATCTATTTCTGCAGAAGACCTGTGCTGTAAACCATTGTTCTCTTAAAAGATTTTCAGACTGCATAAACAAACCTTGCATTATTTAGTAGTTGGTACTGAATGTTAAAAACTTTGCCTAATTGGCTATATCACTCTGGCTTATATAACAACATAACATCAAAACACTGCAAAGAGTTATTTGAATTCAGCTTGTATCATCTGTTAATTCTTGTTTAAGCCTCACCACCTCCTAACAGCATCCAACAGCAAGGGGAGCTCTAAGACAAGTTGGAGTAAAGTGAGAAACTTGTGAGAGAAGATTACAAATACTGTCAGGAAAAAGAGAGTTTGGAGAGAAGGTTTGGAGTGGGGGAGGGGACATAGCTGTTGTTCACCATAAGTGAAGCAGCCAGAGATGTTTACAAAGTACATGAGAAGGGAGAAAAAAGTGTGGGAGGCTAAGAGAAGCAGCCAAGTGACTATATAGAAATGATCCAAGCACTTTAAAGAAATCAAGCTCACAATGTGACATGCCAAATAGCCAGCCCTCCTAGACGTGATATACAGTGCAGAGAGCGGTCGAAATAATTACTAAATCAGATGCAGATTGATCTATACAAGATGTATCAGCACCTATGAATTACAAATATCATTTACTTTCCAGTCAGTCTGAGGAATAGGCTGTCTGAAGCGATGTTACACTCTTTTTCACTCAAAGGCATGAAAATTGTATTAGCTCCTTTTTTCTTATCCAGAAGTAATCTTTCATAAACATGCAGAACTGGGCCATTTTCACAGCATTCATTGTGTTAAGCTAAAGATGGTAACTTCTGACCCTAAGCACTGGATTGGTAATAGCCTGTTAATTATCATTCTCATCAAGGTTTGACTGGAAGCATTTTCAGAACGCTTTCTGTTATTTAGATCTCTATCTGGTATACAGGTAATTGAATAGCAGAGCACTGTGAGATAGCAATTAGACAAAATTTTTTGGCATGTAGTAATTTTGAATTTGTTTCACTCATCCAGAAAAAGAAACCAATTTCTCTTCACTGTAACTTGTCTAGTGGGACTTAGTCAGCACATGCTTTCTCTTTAAAGGCTGCCTGGCTCACGAAGTGTAGCTGTCTTCCTGGTAGAGTTAGATAATGGTTGGACTTGATCTTAATGGTCTTTTCCAACCATGATGATTCTCTGAACATACTTGTGTATAGGAAAATATTCACAAGAGGTATTTGCTGCATGACTATAACAGTAGACATGATTTGTTATTGCAATATGTTGTTTTATATACACTCTGGATGCAAGAGACAATTTTTTTTTCAAGGTAAGCAAGACAATGGATAGCTACAGCAGGAGCACAATTTAATATATAGCTCCATCCTCTCTCAGTATGTGGATCATCAATTAGTGCTGACAGTGTACATTTACACTGTGGACTGCTTTGTTACTAGCTTGTGACACATGAAACTTAAGTCTGATGCAGCCTAAACTGAATTGAAAATCCCAATAATTTTTTATCAAGCTTAGCAAAATTAATCAAAGGTGAGAAAATAATTAACATCTAAAAAGGAACACAGTTTGGTAGGCTGTGGCTTGTACAAATTGGTCTGAAAAGCTTCAGCAAGCCTTGTCCCAGGCCTTTCCTATCACTTTTGCACTCAGCTTGGAGTAATAGGATAACTTTGTTCTCACTGAGACTTCATGGCCCAAGTTGAACAGTTCAAGAACTTCACATTTACTTTATGTGCATGAAAGCAGATTAGTTCAATAGAAACTTCTTGTGTTTTCTTTACAAAAGTTTTATCAAATCTATTGGAAACCACATAGAATAGAATCATAGAACTGTTTAGGTTGGAAAAGACCTCCAGCAGCATTAAGCCTAACCATCAAGCCAACACTGCCATGGCAAATAAACCATGTCCCAAATTGCCATGTCCACACATTTCTTGAACACCTCCACAGTGACTTCACCACCTCCCTGGGTAGCACGGAGCTTAAATAGAAGTGTCCACTGAATTGAGAGAGTTGTTCAGACTAAATTAATGTGAATTATTGAATGTTTTTCCAATGTATTAGAGAGTCCTCCCTACAGAGGACTATCACAGATTCACAGAGTGCATTAGGTTGAAAGGGACCCTCAAAGGTTGTCTTTTCCAAAACCCCGGCAGTCAACAGGCACACCTCCAAATGGATCAGGCCGCCAAGGGCTACATCAAGTCTGACCTTGAATGTCTTCAGGGACAGACCCTCAACCATGTGGGCAACCTTTTCCAGCATTTTCCCACTTTCATTATAACACAATCACAGAACCACTTTGGTTACAAAAGACCTTTAAGATCATTGAATCCAATTATTACCTAACTCAACCAAGCCTGGTGCTAAACCACATCCCTTAGCACCACATGAGTTAGTTCACTGATTGTTTTTAAGCCACAATTCATAATATTAGAATACACAGTAACCTTGCCCCTGAAGCTATAAGGATGGTGATAAATGTACTAAAAGTAGTTGAACATACAATTATATTAATGACCAGATTTACTCTTATTCTCTCTGTCACGGGGAATTTTTGCTACGAAAGGAATTATTTGGGTTTGGTGCATGAAAGTTACTTACCTTGTTGTTTGTTTGTTTGTTTTGGTGGTTTGTTTGATTTATATTTTTTTGGCCTTATTTTCTGGCTTATGAATGCTCATTTTCATAGAATCATAGAATCAATAAGGTTGGAAAAGACCTCAAAGATCATCAAGTCCAACCTGTCACCCAACACCTCATGTCTACTAGACCATGGCACCAAGTGCCACGTCCAGTCCTCTCTTGAACACCTCCAGGGATGGCGACTCCACCACCTCCCTGGGCAGTACATTCCAGTGGCTGACAACTCTCTCTGTGAAGAACTTTCTCCTCACCTCGAGCCTAATTTTGGCAGAGTGAGAAAGAAAACATGGTTAGAAAATAAAGTTACAATTCACAGGCGACAAAAAACAGGAAGAAATCCTAATCAAAACGAAGAACAACTTGTCCCACATTCAAAGCCAAACACTAATTTAAAGAAACCCAACATCCTCTGCAGAATCTTCTATATTTACAGGGAGAGGAATGTTCTGCCAGAAGGCATGAGTGACTTTACAGTAAAGATGAGAGTTTGTTTAAGCCTGTGGGATTTATTAAACAGGAATGACTAGCACTAATCTTACAGTACAGAAGTGTGAGTGCTAAGCAGGATCAAAAGGTTCAATGAGATGACTTTTTTTATTTTTTTTTATTATTTCCCAAGGAAATGTGTTATGAAGAAATGTATATATACATTTATACAGGAAAGTAGGTAATTATAGCCAAACACGAATAGAACAGTTTTTGGCTAATACTTCTAACTACCAGAAGGTTCTTAGCTACTAGTAGTTTCTGGCATGCTGTGGATTTTGACATAAAGAAAACACTTAGGGGGAGTTTATCTGAAACTTTGTGATGCATTTAAAATTTATATCCCATCAAAAAATAATTGCACCCATGCCAGTTTATATCAGATGAGAATATTTCTGCGAGTTCCAGTTCAGAACTGTCAAATCTATGTGTGATCTAGTTGTCGGTTCAGTGGTAGTGGCTTCAGTCTGGGGAAGTTAACCTGGTTATAATATAGTGGCTTGATGCAATAAAAATTCACAGATCTCGTTGGGATAGAAGGGAGCCTCAAAGGTCATCTTGCCCAACCCCCTGCAGCAAGCAGGGGCATCTCCAATAATCTAGGATGCACTGATATGAAGATGCACTACATTGTAATTGATCTGAGGTGTCAGTTGATAAAGATCTTAACGCTGGTTTGCAGGTCTGACTTCTGACATGCCACAGGTCTAAATTTGGCCTCCATGAAACTGTTATCAATATATCAGAAAACACCTTATTGCTGTCTACAACTACCTGAAGGAGGTTATAGCCAAGTGGGGGTTGGTCTCTTCTCCCAGGCAACCAGCAACAGAATAAGAGGACACAGACTTAAGCTGTGCCAGGGGAGGTTTAGGCTGGATGTTAGGAAGAAATCCTTCACAGAAAGAGTTATTGGCCTTTGGAATGGGCTGCCCGGGGAGATGGTGTTTAGGAAGAGACTGGATGGGGTGCTTGGTGCCGTGGTTTAGTTGATTAGATAGTGTTGGATGATAGGTTGGACTCGATTTCAAAGGTCTCTTCCAACCTGGTTGATCCTATCCTATCCTATCCTATCCTATCCTATCCTATCCTATCCTATCCTATCCTATCCTATCCTATCCCATCCCATCCCATCCCCCATCCCATCCCATCCCATCCCATCCCATCCCATCCCATCCCATTCCATTCCATTCCATTCCATTCCATTCCATTCCATTCCATTCCATTCCATTCCATTCCATTCCATCCTCTTAGAGAAAGGTTGTTTGCTTTGTCTGGTTGTGTTCTTTATTTCCTTCTCCTCTGTTTATGATGATTTGTTTGTTTTTTTGGTGGTGGTGGTTGGGGCTTTTTTGGAGGAGCTTTGGTTTTGTTTTGGGGTTGGTTTGGTTTGGGTTTTGTTGCTGTTGTTTATTATTATTATTAGTTTTGTTTTGGTTTGTTTTTGCTGGAAGGCTTCTGAAAGGTCGCCCTAGAGCCTTCTCTTCTCCAGGGTGAACAAGCCCAACCCTCTCAGCCTATCTTCTTGTCCTGGCGTCTCCAGAGGTGGACACAGTATTTTAGATGGGGTATCACAAGAATGGAATCATATCTCTGCTGTGCTGATTTAAATGCATTTCAAGACATCAAAAGATTGAACATCCTTGTTACTAAATGCCAGCAAGCTGATGACTCCATAAATCTTTCATTAATTCATTTTAAATTTCCACTGAGTTCATTGGGCATTAACCTCACATTTGTCTGTGATTCTGTTTCGGAAGGAATGCATGGAAAAGTGACTGGTATATTAACAGTATCTTTCTAGATAACAAACTGAAAATAGCTAAAATAATCTCTCAGGCATGGTTAGACAACCAACCTAAGATGTCTAAACTTAGATACACTGAGACACAGTAATACTGTGACCCATCCTTCATGGAAGCAGCTTTGGGCTATCAAAATGTTGACAAATATTTTAGTCATGAAAAACAAACCAAATGTGACAATGTGTGAATTCAAAGGTAAAGAAGAATAATACAATACAATACACCAGGTTGAAAGAGACCTTCAAGATCATCACGTCCAACCCATCAACCAATCCAACCCACCTAAACAACTAAACCATGCAACCTCTTCTCCAGGCTAAGCAACCCCAGCTCCCTCAGCCTTTCCTCATAGGGCTTGTGTCCTCCATGGGTAGTCGATTCCAATGGGCAATCACTCTCTCTGTATAGAACTTCTTCCTAACATCCAGCCTAAACCTGCCCTGGCACAGCCTGAGACTGTGTCATCTTGTTCTGGTACTGGCTGCCTGGGAGAAGAGACCAACCTCTGCCTGGCTACAACCTCCCTTCAGGTAGCCGTAGAGAGCAATAAGGTCACCCCTCAGTCTCCTCTTCTCCAGGCTAAGCAACCCCAGCTCCCTCAGCCTTTCCTCATAGGGCTTGTGTTCCAAACCCCTCACCAACTTCGTTGCCCTTCTCTGGACACGTTCCAGCAAGACAACATCTTTCCTAAACTGAGGGGCCCAGAACTGGACACAGGACTCAAGGTGCGACCTAACCAGTGCAGTGTACAGGGGCAGAATGACCTCCCTGCTCCTGCTGCCCACACTGTTCCTGATAGCTGCTTATGAGCTCTGTTAGTGATGAATCACGTCTGGTTTCAAAACTCACTGTAAAGGTGAGGGGAAAACATTGAAAGGCTACTTTCAATTTTGATTTGAACCTTTTAAGCTTTCTTCAAGCTTAATTAAGGCATTTAATTTACACAATGCATTAATATGATCGTTTTACTGGCATATGAAAAGATCTAGGGTTTTTTTTTTTTTTTATTGTCATGTCCTGGTTGAATTATACACAACTGAGTGATTGGTTTTAGTTTTCTGTATCATTAGCAATCTGGAAAATGATAATTTTTTTTTAATGTAAAACAGAAAATAAAAAGTTGCCTGATAGATTCCCTTTTAGCAAATTCCATCATTCCTACTATTTTCCACAGTGGAGAATTTGTTACTTGCCTTGGAGTCTTTAACTGACATAAAATCCCATTACATGTGAAAGAACTACATCACGAAGGTATATATCTTGAGGTTATTTTGTTTATTTATGTGGGAGGGGGTTGGGTTTGTTTTATTTCTTTATTTAAAGCCTGATCCCATTTCCTTTCAAAATAGGATTCATCCATGAGCTGATGAAAAATGTATTTTTGTATTTCTGTATTTTTGCCCTGTGGCAGTGTTCTTCCCCCTGCCCTCAACCTGCCCTGTATTTCCTGTAACCCTGCTCCAGTGATAACCACCAGTGGCAGTCATAATGGGTGCATCTAGTCCTGTGTACTCAGGGGAGACAGGAACAACACAATAGCCAAGGGCTAATGCGAGCAAAGTGCCCATCTATCCACACTGCTGGGAGATGGCTGATTCAAGCCAGATCTGGGAGAAACTAACGTTGGTAGGTGTGACTATAAGTCAATTATCTTACTCCACAGGTAGCAGAAAGCCTTGGGGTGTGTTGAACTCTCTTGCCCGCCAGGATCTCCACATGAGATCTCCACTCTTCCTGGCAAGGTTACTCCTTGAGGTCGAGAGACCCCTTTTCAAGCCAGATTCTCGGTAAGTAACTTGGGAAGCAGTGTGCTGAAAGTTCAGTATCTTAGCTAAGTGAGATGAAGGACTGATCATGCATATGTAATCACAGAATCATAGAATGGTTTCAGCTGGAAAAGATCTCTAAGAACACTGAGTCCAACCATCAACCTATGAGTCACTAATGTATTCCTCTGGCAGCATACTTCTGTGAAAATGGCAAGTCACGAGCCTGAAACTCTTCACAAAATTCAATAAATGTAAGCTAATTTCTTCACAGTCAAAATCTGTTCATATACCTAGCTCTGCACTACTCACTGAGACCACTTAGGCTAGGAAAAAAATACAGATTTAGATATCATAAAGCCTTTTATAACACAAGATTGGATGGAACGCGTTTCTCTACATGTAAAGTCTTAACATTAAAGTGGAAGTTATTAAAGATATTCACTGGCTGCATGTCAGTTAAGAGCTGCTAAAGTAAGACTGCAGTGAAAAAAATGCAACAAATCACTTCCTCTACAAGCATAAGCCTGAATGATTGCACAATAATCTATTATTTCTTAGCTACTGTAAAAAGACATATTTTCTGCAGCTTAAATTTTGAATTGCTTACATGCAGCCTTATTATAAGCCTGCTCACTCTAAGTGCATTTGGTCTGATTTTCTGTTCCCTAAAATTTTTTAAGTAGGGAAAGGTGGAAGTCTGAAGACAATTTTTGAAATGGGTTGTGAATTAGAGGTCAGAAAATGCAGCCTATTGTGAAATGCTGACCTTTGGCCAATGCTCTTGGACTGCCTAATGCTTAAAAAGCACTTATTAGTCTTCTAAATTTCTTCTGTGCTTAAATCTCCATTTGAAGTCACTCAGAGGCTACTCTAGTAAAAGCATTTTAAACTACCCAAAGTAAGGTTTGTACCCTTCATGTTGCCATTTCTTGAGTAGTTGCATGCATGTACGTACTAATATGAGGAAGCTCTTTTTTTATTGTTTTCTTTTTTTCTGGCAACAGTAATACAAATATTGAGGGAAGAGGGAAAGGGCAGGGGTATTTTTCTTGTTACTCTCTTTAGTAGGAAGAAAATCTGGAAAAATTCCTTTTTTTTCTGTTCACAAAAGAGAAGGAACACTGGGCTCCAGATAAAGGTAACTCATTTTCCTTCTGCTCTTGAAACAAAAGTCTCTGTTTCTGAAAAAAAAACCAAACAAACCAAAAAAACCCAAACCAAACAGATGAAAATTTAGTTTCACCTTTACAGGTGTATGTTATAATTTGGATTTTGTAATATAGTTGAGAGTTATAGTAAAAAAAACACACTTATTTACCAATCAATCCCACCATGAGTATCCAGAAAGAGACTTGCAAAATATAAACTGAGACCTTTGAGGTCATCGAGTCCAACCTATCACCCAACACCATCGAATCAACTAAACCATGGCACCAAGTGCCCCATCCAGTCTCTTCCTAAACACCTCCAGTGATGGTGACTCCACCACTTCCCTGGGCAGCCCATTCCAATGGCCAATCACTCTCTCCGTGTAGAACTTCTTCCTAACATCCAGCCTAAACCTCCCCTGGTGCAGCTTGAGACTGTGTCCTCTTGCTCTGGTGCTGGTTCCCTGGAAGAAGAGACCAACTCCCACCTGTCTACAACCTCCCTTCAGGTAGTTATGGACAGCAATTTTTTTTTAAACAGACATTGTTAGAAATGTTTTAGTAGAAATGTATTCCTTGAGAACATTTTCTTATCAAAGTCTTCATTTTACTAGCTAAATAACTGAACTATAATGTGTTTGCATCATGCCAGTCTATGTCACAGTGCCGTAGTATCATCATGACATCTGAAAACTTTGCAAGAAAGGGAAATCAGTCACTGAATTCCATTTATCTGTTCATTTGCTTTACTTTAAAATATAATTTGTAGGTTTGATGAATTAAGTCTTTCTTACTAATGCAGGTAAATATGAACATGAATTCTCTGTCCACAGTGATAGTTATATAAACTAACTATTCACATAGTATTTTATAAATGTTTTGAACTATAAAAATGCTGCTTGAATCCTGAAGAAACATTTCATTACCATTAGATAGAAGAATCTATCCTTTTTTTCAAGCACAAAATTATAGAATCAGTTGTGTTGCCATGGACAGGGACACCTCCTACTAAACCAGATTGCCCAAGACCCCATCCAACCTGCTTTACAACACTTCCAGGCTTGGAGCCTCCACAACATCGCTGGGCAACCTGTTCCAGTGTCTTACCACCTTCATGGGGAAAAATTTGCTCCTCATGGCTAATCATAATCCAGCTTCTTCCAGTTTGAAGCCATTACCCCATGCCTAGTCACTCCATGCCTTTGTCAAAAGTGCCACTCCAACTCACCTTTGTGGCCTCCCCTCGACCTGGTCTAACAGTTCCATGTCCTTATTGTATAAGGGAATACAGAGCTGGACACAGGACTCCAGGTGGGGTCTCAGCAGAGTGGAACAGAAGAGCAGAATCTTCTCCCTCCACTTGCTGTCCATGCTGCTGGGGAAGCAGCCCAGGACACCATTGGTTTCTGAGCTACAAATGGACATTGCAGGCTCATGTGGAGCTTCTCATCACCCAGCACCCCCAAATTCTCCTCAGAGCTGCTCTCTAACCATTCTCCACCCATCTTGATCGTTGTTTGATATGCAAGAAGATACCCAAGCAGCAGTAAATCAAATTCATGATGTGTTTCTTGTAGTACTAAATGAAGCGCAACGCAGTTGCTTCCAGTTTCCAGTCATTTGTGGTTTGTATCTTTGTATATGTCACCTGTTTAAATAAGTTGCATATTGTTGTCAGCCCTAAATGTCAACTGATTAATATTTAGCAGTGCCAGCTTTTTCAATGGCTGGACTGGGAATTTAAGAGGATATTACACATTCTCCTCCTGTATGCCTAATTCAGGTGTCCCCTGAGAGAATAATAAATCGATGTGTTTTATCCAGTGGGATGTGTAACCAAATAAGAACAAGCAGTTCTATTATAGTTAAGTGGCTAATAGTCTAAATTACTACTGTCTGTTTACTACAATAATATTGACCTTCTATAGTCTGGCTGTGTCCCTAACTCTTTGGTTGTTAAAAAAAATATATAATAAAAAAAGAAGGGGAGGGGGAAAAGAATAATTAGACTGAAGGAACATGTTTGCTTTAATAATGGAATCCACCTCAGATCCATTTGTGTTAAGCATTTTGCACCTGAATCTAAGCCTTGTTAGCATAAATTTCATTAAGTGCTCCTCTGCTTTCGTGCCAAAGAGAAGCAGAACGTATTTTAGATTAAGCAGAAAGTTTGTACTGCCAGTTCATAGCAGATAATAAAAATACTGGAAATAAGGAAGTCTGGAAGCAGTAAATGGGAAAAGAATCTAGCAGTGGTGAAAAAAAAAAGCAAAACAAAACCAAAACCAGTGGTGGAAAACTTTTTCTATTCAAGGCCATGCTTCCACATCACAAAAGATCACAAAATATCAAAGAAACAGGTCTTAACATCAGTGGATCAAAAGCAATCAAAAGAATTACTTAGTAAGCTTTTTCTAGTGAGTTTGTTTGCTTGGTTCATTGATAATACCTGTGGTTTTTTTCCCCCAAGTCTCCTGAAAATTAATGACAAGTTGTTTCTAAGATGCAATTACTGACTGTGCTACTTTTTCCCATGGACAGCTAAGTGAATTTGACAGTGCTTTGTTTGTAGCACTTTCCAGTCACTTGTCACAGTGCTGGGGTTTTTTGGTTTGTTTTATCTTTTTTCTGGGAGTGCATACTTCAGTTTTCCTAAAGTTCGAGTTGTGAATGAAATTTGGCAGCCATTTGAAGACAATTATTTGAATTCAATCAAATGCAGCAGGAGCAAGGAGCTCTTGCCTCAGCTGAGTTGTTCAAAGGAAACATACAAGAGCCAGGGCAGGTGACCCAGGAGATGTTCAGAGATGGTGTCATGTCCTGTAGGGATGGAGAAAGGCAACCTGTAGTTAGAACTAGTGGGGAATGAGAAAGGAATCAAATAATATATGAGACAAACATGTGAAACAAGCAATTTGATGAGACACTGTAGCAGGTTGCCCAGGGAAATTGTGAATGCCCCCTCCCTGGCAGTGTTCAAGGCTGGATTGGAATGGGTTTTTGAGCAGCCTGGTCTAGCAGGAGGTGTCCCTGCTCATGGCACGGGGTTTGAAAATAGATGATCATTAAGGTCCCTTCCAACCCAAACCATTCTATGATTCTATGATTCTGGGTGCTCTACAAACATGGACCATTGACATATGCATTCCCCCCCCTCTACTCAGCTCTGGTGAGACCCCACCTGGAGTACTGCATCCAGTTCTGGAGCCCCTATTACAGGAGGGATGTGGACGTGCTGGAAGGTGTCCAGAGAAGGGCCACGAGGATGATCAGAGGGCTGGAGCACCTCTCCTATGAGGACAGACTGAAGGAGTTGGGGCTGTTCAGTCTGGAGAAGAGAAGGCTCCGAGGTGACCTCATTGTGGCCTTCCGGTATCTGAAGGGGGCCTACAGGAAGGCTGGGGAGGGACTTCTCAGGCTCTCAGGTAGTGATAGGACTAGGGGGAACGGAATGAAGCTGGAAATGGGGAGATTCAGGCTAGATGTGAGGAAGAAGTTCTTCACCGTGTGAGTGGTGAAGCCATGGAATGGGTTATCCAGGGAGGTGGTTGAGGCCCCGTCCCTGGAGGTGTTTAAGAGCAGGCTGGACGAGGCTCTGGCCAGTGTGGTCTAGTGTAGGGTGTCCCTGCCCATGGCAGGGGGGTTGGAACTGGATGATCCTTGAGGTCCCTTCCAACCCTGCCAATTCTATGATTCTGTGATTCTCTGTGTGTTTGTTAATTTTGTTTTTCATAAATTAATGTGTTGTGTCATCCTCTCTATTCCTTATACACACATATGTGTACAAACTCTACTAATACAGAATGAAATCTTTGAAATATATTATTAAAGCAGTATATTTTAAAATATAGGAATAGAAGTTAATATTTTTTATGTATTTACATGTGTATCACCATTAGTGTGTGAATTAATATAAGTATTTAAACAAAGCAATGAGAGCTAGATGTGTTTAGTTTTTTTACTCTCTTCTTTTTTCTTTGCCAGCTCTTAGTGTTAAAGTGTCCAATTCCCATGGGTGTAGTTTATATGAAGACACATGTCAGTGTAAAGGGCTTTTTCATCAGCTGGCCTTAGGTGTCAGTGACTTCAGAAACAGTTCAGAGGGAAATAGAAATCTCTGAGTTATAGTTTTGGCAATGCACATAAAAGCATAGGGATGATAAACAGCATCTAGAGATTTAATGTTATGTGATTCCTTTTTCACTGCAGGTGTTTAAGTTCTGTTACAGAGCATATAAAGGAGTATGTAAAATGGTGATTGATCCCATCTACCGCTAATGCTCTTGAAATCCCCTGTAATGTTCAAAAGCCAATTCCATGCAGTGATCTATGAAGCTATCTCACTAATGACAATATCTCATCGTCTTCGGATGAGAACAGTTGACAGTATGGCACCAGTATGGCACCATAACCTAATGTGGGTTGACTCACTATGGTTTGGGTTTAGACACGTTAGTGGGATATATCTGGTATAGATATAGATATTAGATATCTCTAGTATTGTGTGGTTGGGTGAGAGGAAATGGCCTGAAAATGTGCCAGGGCAGGTTTAGGTTGGATTTTAGGAAAAAATTCTTTACTCAAAGAGTGGTCAGGCATTGGAACAGGCTGCCCAGGGCGGCGGTGGAGTCACCATGTGTGGAGGTGTTCAAGAAGCGTGTGCACGTGGCATTTTGGGACATGGTTTATCTTGAGATTGAAAATAGGCTGAAAAATTTGCAAGGACATAGCCAGTGGAAAATCTTGCTATAATGAAATATATTATGAAATAACAGAGTTTCTGAAGTTTTGTTACTCTGTTTAAAATCATAGGAGTTTTAAAGGCACAAAGGAAAGAAAACTGTATAGCAAACCCTAACAAGACACAGACTCCCTTGTGTTATTCAGCTCCCCAGAGGACTATAGTAGCAATGGAACACAATCAGCTTTGAAAACAGGTTAGACGAAATCAACTGCACTTGCTTCTTTCAATTGGGCATGATTTATATAGTGCATGACACACTAGGTAGCCTGTACTAAAATAAAAACATTAAAACCTAATAGGATTCTGGAGTTAAAATCCCCAAAACCACTTTAGATACATAGAGCTCATATTTTTCTTAGGCTGGAAAGGAATCTGGCTCTGCAGCTTGTGGCACTAAGCTTTTGATACGAGCTTTAAGACAGTAATGTGGGGGGAGGGAGGGGGAAAAGCATTAAAACTCCAAATACATATTTTCTTCTAGATTCTGATTCCACAAAGCTCTTACATGTGTGCCTATCTCTTCTCATTTGAGTGTTCTAATTGATTTCAGAGATTTTTAGGTTGGATTCAATGATCTTAAAGTGTGGGTTTTTTTCCCAACCCTAATTTTCTATGGTTCTATGATAAGTGTAATTTAGTCTAATATCTGAAGAAAGGAGTTCATGAAAATTCCAGGTGCAAACATGAAACTTGGTCTTCTGACCAGGATCCTAATAAAGTGTGTATTTAAAGAAAAAGGAAAAAAAAAAGAGGAAAAGGCAAGCAAATAAAAAAAGTCTTGACAAATTGCTTCACTGCAATAGAGGTCAGAAGCTGTCCCTTTTTAATTAATTGAGATATTCAGACATAGGCAATTTAGTGAGGTAGAGACCGAGAGCAATAGCAAATTCTCAGCACATTTGCTTTTGGGGTGGAAGTAAGGAGGGGAATATCATCAGCTGGAATACCAAACTTAAAAGCCAGATGAATGGTTTTTTGCTGTGTTCCTATAATCTAGCCAATACTGCTAATTGCAAGCAAATGAACACCAAAGCTAATGGTTTGCAAAGTGAACAGCAATTTTACCAGAAAGTAAAAGCAGCTTTTCAGCTGAAGAAAGCAACATAAATTCATGTTCAGGATAATGAATTGCCCTTGAGCAAAATTATTAAATGAATGCTGTTAATGATTTTGTTTGCTCTGCAAAATTTATCACAGAATTGTTTTGATTGGAAGAGACCTTTAAGATCATCAAGTGCAACCACTCCTTAACTCTACCAAGTGTGGTGCTAAAATGGGTTTTTCAGCACCGCGTATCTGCCTATTTGAAACACCTCCAGAGATGGTGATTCAACCACCTCCCTGGGCAGCCTGTTCCAGTCTCTGAGAACCCTTTCAGTCAAAGAGTTTCTTTTCATATCCAACCTTCACCTCCTCTGGTGCAACTTGAGTCCTGTCACTCCCCCATCTCAAGGCTCCATCCAACTGGCTTTCAACACTTCCAAGCTTGTAGCTTCCACAGCTTCTCTGGACATCCTGTTCCACTGCCTTACCACCCTCGTGGGGAAGAATTTCTTTCTCATGTCTCATCTAGATCCAGCTTCTTCCACTTTGAAGCCACTGCTCCTCATCCCGCCACTCCATGCCTTTGTTAAAAGGCCCTCTTGAGCTCTTCTGTAGCCCCTTGCAAATACTGGATGGAAGGCTGCTAGGTCTTCTCAGACCCTTCTCTTCTTCTGGATGTATAATAGGAATTACTCAAAAAAATGACACCTATTGTTGTTGAATGAAGCTATACCATAGTATTTGTAAGGGCTGGCAAAACACAGTGAATTAGGAGAAAACAGGTAAAGAGTACCTGGAATGAAATGTGTTTAAACTCATAGGTTTTGGAAGTCAAAACCTGAATGTATTGGTACAAGATGGGTCTTGGATATTTAAAACTCATTTTGGATTAATTATAAAGTTCTATTAGTGGTTTATAATGTCAAAATTTTGGTCTTACTCTACAATTAAGTAATCTTAATATTTTTTTCCTCAAGTTTTTTGACATTTCCAGAGTGTGAGATCAGTTTTCTTCCAAAGGAATGCATCTGTTAGGTAAATTCAGAGATTAAAATCTACCCTTTGATATTGGGCCAGAAGCCTGAAAATTAGGATCAGGTGCTTAAACCAAGATAAGCAATCAAATCAAGTAAATCTCTGGCCTGTGATACCCCATCCCATTGCTAATTTAAATATCCTTTTAAACAAGGAGTTTGTTTGATGTAATGTGATGGGTTTGTTTTCTTAGTCTCATTTTAGCTACCAATAACTAACAAGAATTCTTTTTACAGCAGGGATAGCCAATTATATTAAGTTCCCGTAGCCTCTTACTAGTTTTTGCTGCTTGTTTTAATTGCTTGTTCTTTTAAACTCTCTATCTTAGGTATTGACATTCATAATCTCAGAAAGGTGTGTTAATCAAATATAAGTGGGGTTGTTTTGCTGCTCTGTATAAAACTGTTGCACTGTTTCCCATAGTTTCTGCTTATATATTACTTCAAGACCACAGCTGAAGATTATAGATCAGTTATTGCAAAATAAGTCTCTTTAATAAGAAGGGAAGAAAAGGTATTTCAGTATGCTTCATCATGTTCCACTTTTCATTCTTTGCTAGTAACAAACAACACTGGTTAGGCCACACCTTAAGTACTGTGTCCAGTTCTGGGCCCCTCAGTTTAGAAAAGATGTTGATTTGCTGGAACGTGTCCAGAGAAGGGCAACAAAGCTGGTGAGGGGTTTGGAGCACAAGCCCTGTGAGGAGAGGCTGAGGGAGCTGGGATTGCTTAACGTGGAGAAGAGGAGGCTCAGGAGAGACCTTATTGCACTCTACAACTACCTGAAGGGAGGTTGTAGCCAGGTGGGGGTTGGTCTCTTCTCCCAGGCATCCAGCACCAGAACAAGAGGACACAGTCTCAAGCTGCACCAGGGGAGGTTTAGGCTGGATGTTAGGAAAAAGTTCTTCCCAGAAAGAGTGATTTACCATTGGAATGTGCTGCCCAGGGAGGTGGTGGAGTCACCACCACTGGAAGTGTTTGAAAAGAGACTTGATAAGACACTTGGCACCATGGTTTAGTTGATTAGATAGTGTTGGATGATAAGTTGGACTCGATGATCTCAAAGGTCTTTTCCAACCTGGTTAATTCTATTCTATTCTATTCTACCTGTTTCATGCTTATGTCAGTTTTAGCCAGTGTTGATCTATATCAACCATTTTATCAACCATTTGTTGATAGAAAACAGTGTGATACATATCCTTTTAATTTTCCAGCTGTTCCTTAACATGAAAATTTTCTTCAAGTGTCTCATTTTACCCTTTTAATATTTTCTACAGAATTATTCACTCATCACCACTGATACCGTCCTATTATTTGTATGTTATCTGATATTCAGAGTGTTTAAGACTCTATTTAGTCACCCTTATCTTTAGTGAAAGCAGTTTGATAACTACTCCAGTACTCATTAAACCCCTTTTCATGCTATTCATAGAATCACATAATACAGTGAATTGGAAGGGACCTTTAAAGGTCATCGAATCCAACCCCCCTGCAGTAAACAGGGACACCCCCAATTACATCAGGTTTTTCAGAGCCCTATCAAGCCTGACTTTGAAAGGAGATGATGGGGCTTCCACCACCTTCCTATTGCACATGCATATTTGTGCATCTTTCCCTAGCTTTTGTAACTGCACAGAATTTACAGCTACTGCTTCCCAGAACTTTAGCCTATTGTTACTGGGGGTTGATTATTTGTTTTTAATTTGGTTTTGCATTCATCACAAGGCTTTAGATATGCAATTGCTCAAGAGGGATACAGGAAATGCAGGAAGTGAACTCTTTTAAAATGACTAAACCGTGGTGTGTTATAAGCATTACAAGACATCGTCACGGCTGTGAAGTTTCCCCATCTTCTCCATTGCCCTCATCAGTTCAGGACAGCATCAGCCTATGCAAGGTGAGTGTCTGGCTCTGCCTGCACCAGCAGAATGCTCAGAAGTGTGCTTTTGAAACAAATTGACTGATTATCCTCGTTGACTGTGCTTTAGTTGGCCACACAAAATGATCATAGTGCCCAGGAACGCAGTTCTTTTTAGGTTAAAATGAACTCAAAGGTTTGTTTCTCTTCAAGGAATTGAAAGTATCCACCATTAAAATCATATGGCATGCATATCGTGTCCTGGAAAAAAAGAGTGATTTGTTCTGTTCATATTATGCTGTATTGCCAGGTAATGTTGAAGGAGATAACAGAATATACTTATGCATTCATAAAATGGTGTGGTTTGGAAGGACCTTAAAGATCATAGAATCATAGAATCAATAAGGTTGGAAAAGACCTAAAAAATTATCAGGTCCAACCTGTCACCCAAGACCTCATGACTACAAGATCATGTAGTTCCAACCCCCTGCTATGGTCAGGGACACTTTACATTACATAGCTTGCTCTAAGGCCTCCTTCAACCTGGCCTTGAATATCTCCAGGCAGAGAGCATCCACATCCTCCTGGACACCTTGTTCCAGTGTCTCACTACCCTCACTATAAAGAATTTCTTCCTAATATCCAGCTAAATCTGTGCTCTGAAAGCTTCAATCCATATAGGTATTTTTCCTCTCATAAATATGTATGAATAAAATATAGTTGATGCAAATAACATTTAACAGCATTATTCTTCAGGTATGACCTAAACGAGCAAATAAACCACTCTTGTAAAATTGTCCCTAACAAGCGTTAGACAGAATCTTCACAATTTTGCACTCGTGTGCTTGATAATTAAATGCAGTTGTCACCTAATGTCATAATGTCTATGTTAATAGCCAGGACAAATTAACTGTTATGCTTAGAGGAGTGTGATGTGGGCTGTCATACACTGCAGAAGTGGTATAGGCTGGTGACAGACGTATCAATGCAAAAAGCTCTATTCGTTGTGTACATAAAATCGTAGAATTGTTGCAGTGGTAAAAGACCTCAAAGATCACCTGGTCCAGCCATTACCTAAGAGTAATATCTGTAGTAATATCTGCAAGGTTCAGCAGGTGGGAGAGGTGGCTGATGGAGAAAGAATAAGCTTGATGAATATGGACCTTGATGACCTCTGAAGATCCTTTCCAACCCAATGCAGTCTGTGAACCTGTAAGGGCAGATGCCTGGAGAAACTAAGCAAAGAAGGCAAGTCATTGTTAAAAAACCACAACAACTTAGAATCATGGAATTGTTTTGATTGGAAAAGACCTTTAAGATCATCAGGTCCAACCATTACCTAACTCTTTCAAGTCAGTCTGAACCATATCCCTCAGCACCTCATCCCTGTGACTGCAGGGATGGAGATTCAGTCACCTCTGCAGAGAGCCTGTTCAGTCTTTGAGGACCCTTTCAGTCAAGAAGTTTCTTCTCATATCTTCATAAACCTCTTTTAGTGCAACCTGAGACCATTTCCTCTCCTCCTATCACTTGTTACTAGGGAGAAGAGACCAACACCCTCCTAAATATTACCTCCTTGCAGGTAGTTGTAGAGAGCCAGAAAGTCTCTTCTCAACCTCCTTTTCTCCAGGCTAAACTACTCCAGCTGCCTCAACTGCTTCTCACCAGACCTCTTCCACAGACACTTCACCAGCTTCATTGACCTTCTCTGGACATGTGCCAGCACCTCAATGTCCTTCTTGGTGTTTGAGTCCCCAAAGTGAACCCAATACTCAAGATGTGGCCTCCCCACAGCTGAGTCAATGGGGACAATCAGTTCCCTGGTCCTGACAGTCACTCAGCTCCTGATCCAGGCCAGGATGCTGGTACACATTATGTATGTCCATAGAGAAAGAGAACAATATGTTAAAAAAGCCACCAAACTTAAAACTCTCTTATTCTAACAGGCAGATTTTGCCATAGGAAAATGGTCTCTGGAACAGGCATATCTATTGCAATCTAAGATTGCAATACTTTATTACCTAATATTTTAAAACAGATCAGTGAAAGACATCTGTAAGAACTTCAGATAAAAAATATTGGATTTTAATTCTCTTCTAGTGTGTTGGGAACAGTTTTTGTTTCCTTTTCACCTGGGCACAGGTTTGTAGTGTCATTCTTCAGGCATCCAAGTGCTGTAAACACGTATTACTTGTCTGTACTCTTTGAAAGAAACGATTCCTAGTACAGAAATGTCAATCATTAGGATTTCCTTAGATTTAACTTTGGAAGTGCTGCTACCTCATCAGAAAAAGTGAGGTAGATAGTTATAATTTCCTTATGACAAATATTTGGCCAAGATTTCCTACATAGATTGTGAAAAATGCATGATTTCAGCATATTCTAAGTATAACATTGAGTTCTATCCTGAATATATGATATGATAGAGTAGAAAGGCTTTCATTGTATAATAAAAACATCCTGTCACTCTCTTCTGTTAGTAAAAATTTTTAAGATATGAGTCTCTTAAAAACCTTATTTTTTATCAAGCAGTTTCCCTGAAATGCAACCATAAACCTTTCTGACTTTCCATTAAAGAAGAACTTCATGGTATAAAACAGCATAACATCTGCCTCTTGATAAAACTGGAGTGGATGAGATTCATGGCTTTTCATCTACAAGCACTATAATTCCATTTTTGTCTACTTGATGTTTAATATCAAAAAAATTGATTCCAGAGTTCTTTAATTCTCTGTACCTAAGGGAAATTTTTTTTCCTTCCAGGTATGGGTGTAAGCTGGACATTTTGCTTCTTTCTCACAGTCCACCAGAATAATGCCTAGAGTGGAGCTCTGTGCAGGATGAAAAGCTGCTCCATGGCGAATGATCTTGGAGTCCTGGTGGACAGCAAGTAATCCATGGAACAGCAGTGTAGCCAGCAGAACAAGGGAGGTTCTCCTTCCCTTCTACTCTGCCCTGGTGAGACCACATCTAGAGTATTGTGTCCAGTTCTGGCCTTCTCAGTTCAAGAGAGAATAGGGAACTGCTGGAGGGAGTCCATCCAAGGCTACAAGGATGATGACTGGAACATTCCTGGAGGTGTTCAAAAAGGGATTAGATGTGGCACTTGAATCACAGAATCACAGAATCACCAAGGTTGGAAGAGACCTCAAAGATCATCGAGTCCAACCTGTCACCACAGACCTCATGACTAGACCATGGCACCAAGTGCCACATCCAATCCCCTCTTGAACATCTCCAGGGACTGTGACTCCACCACCTGCCTGGGCAGCCCTAACAGCCCTGAGGGGCAGCATAAGAAAAGGGAAAGCTGAAACCATTTGCCCAGAAATTAGAAAGCAGCCTCTGAAAGGGTTGTGCCATGGCAAAGAGCACATGCTCAGGTGAAGCCATGGTTTAGTTGCCATGATGTATTAAGTATTAGATATTAGGTAATAGGTTGGACTTGACGATCTCTGAGGTCTTTTCCAACCTGGACCAAGAAGAAGGTGCTAGTCTCTTTTCAATGGTGTCCTGTGATACAAGCTGGAGCACAGGAAGTTCCACCAGAACATGGGGAAAAAATTCTTTACTCTGAATGTGCCAGTGCACTGGAGCAGGCTGTCCAGAAATGTTGTGGACTCTCCTCTGGAGGACTTCAAGACCCATCTAAATGCATTCCTGTGTGATCTGCACTAGGTGATCCTGCTTTGACAGGGGTTTTGGACTAGGTCACTGAAGGTCCCTTCCAACTTCTACCATTCTATGACTCTACATTGTTTAGCCTGGAGAAGAGGAGACTCAGGGAGACCTTATTGCTGTCTACAACTACCTGAAGGGAGGTTGTAGCCAGGTGGGGGTTGGTCTCTTCTCCCAGGCAACCAGCACCAGAACAAGAGGACACAGTCTCAAGCTGTGCCAGGGGAAGTTTAGGCTCAAGGTGAGGAGAAAGTTCTTCCCAGAGAGAATTGTTAGCCATTGGAATGTGCTGCCCATGGAGGTGGTGGAGTCACCATCCCTGGAGGTGTTAAAAAAGGGATTGGACATGGCACTTGGTGCCATGGTTTAGTAGTCATGAGGTGTTGGGTGACGGATTAGACTTGATGATCGACGGATTAGACTTGATGATCTTCGAGGTCTTTTCCAACCTCATTGATTCTATGATTCTGGATACATCTCTACCTGCAGTCCTACTTACTGATTAATTACAATTGCATATAAGTAACTGCAAAGGAAAGGTCCCAGTATTTGTTGGCTGTTGTGTCTTTCAAACAATAAGAATAGATTTGTCTACAATTGCAGCTGAATAAAGAACTCCTTTGTTATTCCTGTGGACTGAGAAAGCAAACATGTGCGGTTATCTGTGAGAAGATGAGAGCTGTATCATGACCGTGTTATATGACAAAGTTACTGATAAAATCTATTACAAGTGTTCATAAAAGCAACAAGACATACCCTTGCTAGTGCTCTTTCCTTGGGTGGAAAGTGCTTCTCTGTGGCAATTGCTGCCTCGGGGAATGTGTGTTGCAGTTATATTCATTGATTAAAAGGATACAAAAGGCAAATCTTACTCATTGAAATACAAATCAGGTCTTTCAGATCTATCCAAGATGCATAATATGATAAAGTTTCTTCAGGGCACATATTATTTCGTATACTACCAAGCCATTCACAAATCTAATAAACTGATCCTCCTCAATTTTATTATTTTTTTTTTTAAGGGCAGCCTGTGTTCAAAACTAGGTTATTCACATGTATATTTAATGGACAAAGAAGACCCTTTTTGGAACAAAGTAGATATTTCATTCCTTTTTAAGAATCAGGGCAATTATAGTTAATTTCACTTCCTCTTTCTGCTCTCTGTATCCCTCTGACAGTCTATGAAGCTGGAATGTCTCATTATAAACACTACTGGTTGAAAGCTGATGTTCCTGAGAAGTCTTGAGAAAATGAGCATGGCTGTGTCCATGTAAACTTAGTGCTGTCCCAGATCAGATCTTAAATCTTGTCTGTGACTCCAGGAATGGGGATTCAACCACCTCCTTGGGGAGCCTGTTCCAGTCTTTGAGAACCATTGCAGTCAAGATCACAGAATCACAGAATCACCAAGGTTGGAAGAGACCTTAAAGATCATCAAGTCCAACCTGTCACCACAGACCTCATGACTAAACCATGGCACCAAGTGCCACATCCAATTCCCTCTTGAATGCCTCCAGGGATGGTGACTCCACCACCTCCCTGGGCAGCCCATTCCAATGATGAACGACTCTCTCAGTGAAGAACTTTCTCCTCACCTTGAGCCTAAACCTGCCCTGGCACAGCTTGAGACTGTGTCCTCTTGTTCTGGTGCTGGTTGCTTGAGAGAAGAGACCAACCCCAGAGATATTTCTTTTGAGTTGCAATCTAAACCTCCCCTGGTGAAAATTGAGTCAATTTCTTCTCATCCTGTCACTGGTTACTAGGGAGAATAGACCAATCCCCACCTCTCCTCTCAGGTAGTTGTAGGGAGCAATGAGGTCTTCCCTCAGCCTCCTTTTCTCCAGACTAAACAACCCCAGCTCCCTCAGCTGCTACTGTCCAGACCTGTTGTCCGGACCTTTCGCCAGCTTTGTTGCCTTTCTCTGGACCTACTCCAGCACATCAGTGTTTCTTCTTGTAGTGAGGGTTCCAAAAGTGAACCCAGGGTTGTGTATGATACATATACTTCTTTCTGCTACTGATTTAAATAGATTAATTTCTGGAAATGACAGTTTAAATCAGAGCTTTACTCAAAACCCACCCCTTTCAGAAGCACCCCAGCTTTTTGCCATGTTTTAGATGGTTCCCTTCCCTGTGCCACTGTAGAAAATTTAATAAAGGTTATATGCATCTGGAGTCATCAATAATTTGCAGATTAATTGCCAAATCCTTTTTGGGAAATAGATACTAGGAGCAGTTATAAATTAAGCCTTAATGATAGAAGAGGAAAGTGATTATCTGGAAAAATAAGGAAACAAAGCAGAAGGGATTAATTGCATGGAAAGAGAAATGCTGATTGGGAAAAACTTAGTTGATATAGCAAAAAAAAATTGCAAGAAAGAGGAGTTTGTGATTAACTGAAGAAAGAAGGGATGTTAATGAATTTAGAGAACTTTCTAATAATTAAGCACCCAAGGATGCTTAATGGTTCTCAGCAGCTGTTCACATACACTGTGCACTTCATTGTTCTCTCTTCATGCAAGAGATGGACTCTTGTCTTACACAAACATGCTGTTGCATCTGGTGCCCTAGGGGAGAGCGAGACTGAACCCAGCAGAACAATCTGTAAATGCATATTCTAGTGATCCATTAGTAATGAACCTGTTCCACTCAATCATTTTGTAAAAAGCAATCAATGCCTGAACTCGCTTTTCTCTCGTCACGCCGCTCGCCGTGGAGATGCCACAGGGTATTCTGTTGTCTGAAAATAGGCCAAGGGTTCTAAGCTAGGTTTTGTTTTGCCAGTGTCCATTAAGGATTGAATTCCTTAACGAACTAAAGACATTTCAATGTAGCTATTAACCATAGGAAATACATTTTCTGATTTTATACCAGTCTACAAAAAAAAAAAAAAAAAAGGCAACTGAAACATCATATAATTTTTTACACTTGGTTAACACTGACATTTTCCCCAGACTTTCTAGGCCATTGAGTTTTGTTCTGTATTTTCTGTTTAGATTTAAGAGTTCTATTTTAGAAAGAAATGTTAAACTGGCATGCTCAGTTTTCTGATAGTGTGTCAATTTCCTTAAGAAATGTCTCTGCAACTCTTTTACTCTGTTATTTAATATTCATAGAATCATAGAACGTTTGGGGTTGGAAGGAACCTTAGAGATTATCTAGTTCAAATACCCTGCCATGGGCAGGGACACCTCCTGCTAGAGCAGCTTGCTCAAGGCTCCGTCCAAACTGTGTTTCAACACTTCCTGGTTTGCAGCCTCCATAATTGCTCGAGACAACCTGTTCCAGTGCCTCATCACCTTCATGTCTCATCTAAGTTCTGGGCCCCTCAGTTTAGAAAAGATGTTGATTTGCTGGAACGTGTCCAGAGAAGGGCAACAAAGCTGGTCAGGGGTTTGGAGCACAAGCCCTGTGAGGAGAGGCTGAGGGAGCTGGGGTTGCTTAGCCTGGAGAAGAGGAGGCTCAGACGCCTTATTGCTGTCTACATCTACCTGAAAGGAGGTTGTAGCCAGGTGGGGGTTGGTCTCTTCTCCCAGGCAACCATCACGAGAACAAGAGGACACAGTCTTAAGCTGCACCAGGGGAGGTTTAGGCTGAATGCTGGGAAGAAGTTCTTCATAGAAAGAGTGATTGGCCATTGGAATGTGCTGCCCAGGGAGGTGGTGGAGTTGCCATCACTGGAATTGTTTAAAAAGAGACTGGATGGGGCACTTGGTGCCATGGTTTAGTTGATTAGGTGGTGTTGGGTGATAGGTTGGACTTGATGATCTCTGAGGTCTTTTCCAACCTGGTTAGTTCTTTATTCTGTATTCTGGTTGCTCAGCCACAGCACATCAGCAGTGTTCTGGTGCAAAACAGGTAACATTCCAAACACTGTTTGAGAGTGAAGTCCATTTTTAGCTGATGGCCCATCCACCTATGGTGAAAAGAAATAGTCTTCTACACCCCATTAAACTACTGGAAGGTGGATAGAAGGTATCCAGGCTGGATAACCTCAACTCTCTCAGCCTGTTTTGATTATGCCCTCTCTAAGTTAACACTTTGAAACAGTATGTGTCACTTGTGAGGCCACACCTTGAGTACTGAGCTCGCTTTTGGATGCCTCACTAGAAGAAAGACATTGAGGTGGTAGAGGAGGTCCAGAGAAGGGCAACAAAGCTGGTGAAGAGTCTAGAGCTAGTCTGGTGAGGAGAAGCTAAGGGAACTGGAGTTGTTTAGTCCTGAGAAAAGGAGTCTGAGGGAGACCTCATTGCTCTCTACAACTCCTTGAGAGGAGGAGGACCCAGGTGAGTGTTGGTCTCTTCTCCCTAGTAACAAGTGATAGGAAATGGTCTCAATTTGCACCAGGAGAGGTTTAGGTTGGATAGCAGGAAATGTTTCTTGACTGAAAAAGTGATCAGGCATTGGAATATGCTGCCCAGGGAGTTGGTGGAACCTCCATCTCTGGAGGTGTTCAGAAGTCATGCAGACCTGGCTGTTCAGGATGTGGTCTAGTGGTCATGGTGATGTTGGATTGATTGTTGGACTTGGCGTACTTAGAGGTCTTTTCCAATCTTAATGATTCTATTTATACTTTTTTTCCAATCAAAATATTTATTTCTACATGAAGAAAGTGAAATTTCCAGCACAATTCCCAGACAAGATTTCAATATATGATAAATAAGGCTGAGAATTGACCTCACAGATGTAAAATAACACTCTGAGAACTGGGTGCTGTGGTAGCACTTATGATCAGGTTCTTGTACAGTGACTATAAAATCACATATAACAATAATTTCACAGGCTGCCACCAAATGTGGATCCTCTTTTTTCCCCTACCCTGTGATCTTGAAACCCCAGTGACCTTATTTGTAGAATCATTGAGTACTTACAATTGCCTCTGCTGATAGATAAGAGCTTACTTCACTGTGTTCTCACGAAGATAAATCAAGCAACTTTTGTAAAACACTAAGGTATGGGAAGAATACCACAGGAAAGCCAAAATGAAGTGAATAGTTCTAAAAACAACTCAGGATCAGGATGGCGTGCAATCAGTAAAGCCCGAGCTCACGCATGGAAAGACAAGAATAATAATAGCAACTCCCAGAGCATATTCAGAGCACTAAAGCTGATGTCCTGAAGAGATATAATCGAGGAAACAAAAACTGAATCAGAACACATATATTGAGAGACGTTGCAGAAGAGCTGAATAAGATGAAAATACAGATAATTGTGTTCAGAGATATTCCTCGCTGTTAGTAAAATCCTTCTTTTTATTTTACGCTGCGAGTACATCAGATTTACAGAGCCACTTGCATGAAAATGAGCTCAATTTTACCCTTAGATTATAAGCAGTGTTCAGCAGTAACTTGACATCTTATATTCTGGTTAAGAATGTCACATTTTAGATGCAGCTGTTGCAAGGGATATTACAGGAATTACAAGAAACAGCCTTGGCACTGCTATTGCTAGAACGTGTCCAGAGAAGGGCGGCAAAGTTGGTGAGGGGTTTGGAACACAAGCCCTATGAGGAGAGGCTGAGGGAGCTGGGGTTGCTTAGCCTGGAGAAGAGGAGACTCAGGGGTGACCTTATTGCTCTCTACAACTACCTGAAGGGTGGTTGTGGACAGGTGGAGGTTGGTCTCTTCTCCCAGGCAGCCAGCACCAGAACAAGAGGACACAGTCTCAAGCTGTGCCAGGGCAGGTTTAGACTGGATGTTAAGAAGAAGTTCTATACAGAGAGAGTGATTGCCCATTGGAATGGACTGCCTAGGGAGGTGGTGGGAGTCACCATCAATTGGAGGTGTTCAGGAGGAGACTTGATGGGGTGCTTGGTGCCATGGTTTAGTCGTTTAGGTGGGTTGGATTGGTTGATGGGTTGGACATGATGATCTTGAAGGTCTCTTCCAACCTGGTGTGTTGTATTGTATTGTATTGTATTGTATTGTATTGTATTGTATTGTGTTGTGTTGAGGGCAGCTATTTTTTGACCCAAACATGATTTTTTAAGCAACAAGGGTAAAACCAGTCCTGAAAACTTACGTATTTGGGGTAATATATATAATTTTAAAAAATAACACAAAAAAAAAAAAATCAGAATACTTTTGGGCTCTTAATTCCCTTTATAGATATCTTTTGATCTAAAAGTAGTCCTGTTGCTGTAGTTCTTGCTATCCATTGGAATATTTTCAGAATATTGGATATATTGGATAAGAAAGTGAATTGCTATAGAACAGGATAGTGGAATTCATAATTTTTAGAAGCCTGAAAAAAAAGTAATTAGAAGTCTGATTTCAGTGTTGTCTGAAGTTACTGAAATATGTATGAAACCTCTGAATATCTATCCAGTGGCTGTACAAGGAATTATTTAACATTTATAGGACCATGGAATTATTTGGGGTGGAAGGGACCTCCAAAGGTCATCTAGTCCAATGCCTGACCACTCTTTCAGTAAATAAATTCTTTCTGATATCTGATCTAAACCTCCCCTGGTGAAACTTGAGGCCACCATCCAACACTAGGGAGTAGACATTGACCACCACCTCACTCCAATCTCTTTTTTAGGGAGCTTTAGAGAGCAATGAGGTCTCTCCTCAACCTCTCCTTCTCCAGACTAAACAATCCCAGTTTCCTTAGCTGCTCCTGATAAGGCCTGTTCTCTGGACTCTTCACCACATTTATTGCCCTTCCTTCAGTCACAAGAGTGTAAAAAGTCACAGAATCACAGAATGTTAGGGGCTGGAAGGGACTGTGAAAGATCATCTAGTTCAACACCCCTGCCAGGGCAGGATCACCTATACCAGATCACACAGGAACTCATCCAGACAAGTCTTGAATACCTCCAGAGAGGCAGATTCCACAACCCCTTTGGGCAGCCTGTTCCAGTCTTAATACCTTGGAGTGAAGAACAAAAATGAATGTATATGTACCACAGTCTGGAAAAGTTAACACTTTGCACATGAATGAATTAATATTTGGGGGTAGGGGGGGTAGTTTAGTGCAGAGCTGTGGCATCAGTTATCATGATGTGTGCTTTGAGAGAAGCAATAGATACTGCTCTGTTTCACACAGAGGTCAGTTCAGACTCTCAGGAACATCAGACATGCTGGTACCCATCACTACTTAGGATTAAAACCAGACAGACAGCATGAGATGTACTTTTAACCTTGTTAAGACTGAACTCTGCAACACACGCGACAGAATTTTAGTTACCTGGAGTGCTTCAAGATTGAAACACGAAGAACTTGCAACATCTGGGAATTTCCAGGTTTAAATAGCAGCTGAAAGGATGTTTTCTAGGTCTACAGTCTTACATTTGTGTGGCTGTCATATCTGATTTTTATATGCATCCTTCTTAAACTGCACCCTAACATGCTAAAACGATGTAGCTGAATTATACATAGTGGTTTTCACAGTGAAGTAATAGGTGGTCTCAAGCCAGAGAGGAACATTAATTTAGTGGGTGTTGAAATAATAGAAATATTAATGATCCTGCAATCTGCTGCCAGAGGCAGTTATCTCTCAATATGCAGAGGATCAAACCCAATCATGTGAAGTAGTGGTTGTGTGATAGTCTGCTGTAAATCAGTTTTCAGGTTTCCACACTCAAGATGTGACTGCAAATTAATGTATTTGTAACAACTGAAATCTGGTTCTCATTAATGAAAAGCAGCTGAAACCAAGCTAGTGTTGGGTTCTCCTGTGCATGTTTGAACTTCGGTGTTGATTTTATTATTGGTTTTAGATAGATTTATCTTTAGTTTTCTTTTACTCAATGTGGAAATCTATGAAACTAATTAAAAATGAACAAACAAAAACCAACCAAACAAAAAGAACACAACAAAATCCACACAAAAAGTCATTTTTGGAACTGATCTGAATGTGTAGAGATAAATTTAAGCTAGCATATATCAGACTGAAAATGACTGATAGCTGCTGATCAATCTGCCTTACCTCCCACAGTGACAGGAATAGAAAATTAGTGTAAAGATTATCCATGCAATATAGGTTGAAAACTTCAATTCTATTTTCTCATACTACAATTTGTAAATTTAACTTGTGTTACATCTGATATTCCTCATCATTGCCACATATCTAGGAGAACTACTGGGCTTTTTTTAATGCACTGCTGTATAGAAACAATACCATCAGTAGAACACCATGTCCTGATAAATTTTAAATTAATCTGCTCTTGGTATCTGTAAGTAACATTACTACAGCCTATAACATGTCATAGTGTATTTTAGCACTCTTTTAGTATTCATCAATTATTATCACCACCCTTAGGCTTCTCAAAGATTGCTTTAATTGATAAGCCATTTTATTCCATGCTTATGTGACTATCAAAACAGACATGAATAGGATTCAGAGTATAGTTATATTTAATTTCATTTTGGGGGGCTTGAGATCAATGAAATCCTGAAAGGAGGTTGTAGACAGGGCGGGCCTGGTCTCTTCTCCCAGGCAACTAGCACCAGAACAAGAGGGCACAGTCTCAAGCTGCACCAGGGGAGGTTTAGGCTTGAGGTGAGGAGAAAGTTCTTCATAGAAAGAGTAATTGGCCATTGGAATGTGCTGCCCAGGGAGGTGGTGGAGTCACTGTCCCTGGAGGTGTTCAAAAGAGGATTGGATAGAATAGAATAGAATAGAGTGGAGCGGAGTGGAGCAGAGTGGAGTGGAGTGGAGCAGAGTGGAGCGGAGGTATGTTCCAACCTGGTTGATTCTATGAAATTCTCTGCCTTATTAATATGAACAGATAAGGTATTAGAGTGGAGATAAATGGTGGCTTTCCTCTGAATTCCCAGTAAGTCTTAATTCTAGATGTGTGCTGTCAAAGTAAGTATGATTGGGAAAAGCAGTCCTTTTTTAAGAGCATGAATGTTTTGCATGTGAAACATAGAGAAGAAAGTCCGTGCTACACCAAAGGCCAGGGCATGAAGAGCCTCTGAACTGATGCTGAGCAGTTGTGTGTGTATCCATTAGTTATATATCATCCTTTCAATGAGATCAATATAACTCAGTGTCTGTGCTGCAGGGGGTTTTGACTACTTTCCTAGGTCTCTTCCAACCCAATCCATTCAAGATTCTACATTTCTACATTAAATTATTACATGCTGGACATGTCTCTTGTGAAGAAAGACCAAAAGACCTGTGGAAGTTTAGTCTGAAAAGGGGAAGGCTCTGAGAGGGGTTCTTATTAATGTCTGTAAATATCTGAGGGGTAGGCATCAAGATTAAGGGGGCAGTCTTGTCTTGGTGGCACCCAGTGATAGGACAAGGAAAAATTAGTAAATGCTAGACACAGGAAGTTCCACCTCAACATGATGAGAAACTTCTTTAGTGTGAGGGTGACAGAGCTCTGTAACAGGCTAACAAGAGAGGTTGTGGAGTCTCCTCTTCTGGAGAATTTCAAAACCCACCTGGATGCATCCCTGTGTAACCTGTCCTAGGTGGTCCTGCAAGGAGGTTGGACTCACTGATCTTAAGAGGTCCCTTCAATGCCTAACATTCTGTGATTCTGTGATATTGCCACATGACAGCGAGACGTGAAAGCTGTTAGAGATATGCTTCCCATCAACAGGCTGAAACGTGAGGCTGAGGGAGAAGACACTCAGATCTGATATATTTTCTTAAGAATTTATATGCCCTGAATTGCCAAAAGAAAAAATTATCATCCTATAGATCAGAGATGGGTTTTTTTTTGTAGTGCCAACAATGGCATTTAAAATGTTGCAACATTTAGTGTTTTCAATAGAATATTTGCAACGGCAACAGAACATTAAATTTAGAGTAAAACAAGAACAAAATACAGATAGCTCTTTGTTGTGGTTTTTGTTTTGTTTTGTTTTGTTTTAATAATAGTTGTCAGAACATTAGAAACTATAAAATATTTTGTCAGAATTAATGATACTTAGGAAATTAGGTACTTCAGATCAGCCCTTTATGTTGGGTATTACAACTGACTTCGAAATGAGATTTGTGTTTTTTTTCTCAGTGTTATATAGACATTAAAAAAGGTACAAGAATGAATTTTGTTTTCACATGTATTGCTCATAATACTAGGAAATCTATTAAGATCTGAGTATCCATCAAACTTTCCCTTCACTGAATTCTAATATGCATAGAGACAAGCTTCGTGGTAAATTAACTTCTTGTTGTGGATATCCCAACTTTAAATGAAATTGTTTGGGTTACTTATATTGTGTTCTGCCCTTAATTTTATTTGGGCATAGATTTCCACATTCAGCTATTGAAAAAAAACACAACCACACATTGTTCATCTCTATATGATTAAGATTTCCCCAGAATATTCTATTTCCACAGTTCCAGGAGAAAGCGAGAAGCTGAAAGCGTATTGAGTTATTTTTTATTTAATAAACAGTAAATACATAGTGGTTTGTATTATTTTCACAGTAATTCCGCTCTGTAGTTTGGAATTTTTCAGCACTGACAGACAAGACCAAAAAGTAATGAGCAATAAATGGAATTTCTGACTGCCAATAGAAAACTTTTCATTTTAAAAGAACGCATAAATAAAAGCTAGTGCCTTACCTTGCTCAGAAAGACATCCATAGCATAGTCAAAGTAGTTGTTTGTTCCATGGGTTTTTTTTTTCCCCTTAATTACCTGAGCATGTCACTCAATGTACAGGCCCAGTGAAGAAATTGAGAAGAAGCCCTCCTTCCTCCTTGGGCTTTGAATCAAACCTCATATTCAGATCTTGTCAAGTTTTCTCTCCTTTGCGATTTTCTTATTCACTGGGTGATTGATTGAGAGCACCTCATACATTTCCAGAGACCCTGTGGGTTAGAACAATCAAATAAAGAGTTTATAAACCAACATCTGTTGTTGTAGATAATACTGATCATACATGCATGTGACCCAGCCTGCAAGGTTTATTCCTTTTAGAATCTATTTTCAGAAAGATTCATTAGCTTCATGTATTTCTGAAATGCAAATGGTAAGACTGGGCTTTATTTCTGACATTAGATGTGGAGTCAAACCACATAAGGATGGCAATAATTGGATGGCTAGGAAAGAAACCTTTTGGGGGTGTGTGTGTGTGTGTGTATATATATATACAGGGCTGGAAATGTATTAGGAGGGAAGACTTTGTAACGCCTCAGTTATTTCTTGAGTGTCAGCAGTTAGATATATTTCATCTGACAGTGCAAACGTGCAACCTGAAACTTAAAACTGAATTATACATGCTTTTACAGTTCCTGTTTGCCTGTTTGTTTGTTTCCTGAGCTTATATATAGTAATTGAAGGGAAAACTGAGCTGAGATAATATAATTTTTAATTCCTCCCCCTTGTTTATCGCTCTAACAGTGGGAGTATCTGCAGGTTAGGTTTTATTGACTTGCCTCAGTTTTAAAGGAATTCAATTTTTATAGTTTGGGAAAGACATGTATCTCCCATTTCAATTTATCTCAGAGCAATCATTTCTACAATTACTATGTTCATTATGACGCTTTGTCTTGATTCTGAATTCTATTAGCCTTCTTTTTTTTCCATTAGTTGATGAAAACTGAAAGACGCAGTCAGTTCTGGCATCACTCCTATATGCTTCTTCTGAGTGCAGCTGTACAGGATGGAGATGGGAATGCTGGTCTGGTAAGAAAATTCCACTAAAATGTTTTTGGAGCTTATACCCAAAGCTAATATGAGTATTCAAGTATCTCTAATGGTGTAGTAGAAAGTGGGGGTGAATGAGAATGGAAGGTTGAACTTTAAGAACTAACCTAGAGTAATCATAAGAATAACCTAGAAAATACCTTGGTCTCTTCTCCCAGGCAATCAGCACCAGAACAAGAGGACACAGTCTCAAGCTGCACCAGGGGAAGTTTATGTTGGAGGTGAGGAGAAAGTTCTTCACAGAGTGATTGGCCTTTGGAATGGGCTGCCCAGGGAGGTGGTGGTGTCACCATCACTGGAGGTGTTCAAGGGGGAATTGGAGGTGGCACTTGGTGCCATGGTTTAGTAGTCATGAGGTGTTGGGTGATAGGTTGGACTTGATGATCTTTGAGGTCTTTTCCAACCTTATTGATTCTATGATTTCATGATTATTATCAAGATAGAAATTTCTTTGGACAATGACCATGTGGAAGCTTTCAAACACATGATGCTTCAATCATTTATTCTTATCTTTGGATCTCAATGATTTCTGACTTTTTTTTTTTAAATATTATTTTTGCTGTTACTGCTGGTATTTCTCATCCTATCTCCAGACATAACAAATACCTTAATAAAGATGTTCTCTTTGCAGATGTTAATTAGATTAAGTACTATCAAACTTCTATTGAAGTATTTGAAAACAGTTCCTACTGAAATATTTTGCAATCATAAAAAGATTTTTTATTGGAAGGCACCTCCAAAGGTCATGTAGTCCAATCCCCTTGCAGTCAACAGGGACATCCTCCATTAGATTAGGTTACTCAGAGCCTTACTAAGCCCAACCTTGAGTATCTCCAGAGATGGGGCCTCAACACCTCCCTGGGCAACCTGTTCCAGTGTTCTACTACCCTCACGGTAAACAACTTCTTCCTAACACCCAATCTAAATCAACTCTTTTCTAATTTTCTAATTAGATGGTGTTGGTTGATGGGTTGGATGCAATGATCTTGAAGGTCTGGTCTATTCTATTCTATTCTATTCTATTCTATTCTATTCTATTCTATTCTATTCTATTCTATTCTATTCTATTCTATTCTATTCTAAACCCATTGCACTTGTTCTATCACTACAGGCCATTTTAAATAGTCCCTCTTGTAGACCCCCTTCAGGTACTGGAAGGTTGTTATTAGGTCCCCCTAGAACCTTCGCTTCTCCAGACTGAACAACCTCAACTCCTTTAGCCTGTCTTGGTAGGAGAGGCACTCCAGTTCCCCAGTCATCTTTGTGGCCTTTCCCTGGACCCATTCCACTTGGTCCATTTCCTCCCTGTGTTGAGGGCTCCAGAGCAGGATGCAATACTCCAGGTGAGGTCTTACCAGAGCAAAGTGCCAGAATCATCTCTCTTGATCTGCTGGCCACACTTCTTCTTTTGATGCAGTCCAGGATGCAATTTGCCTTCTGGCCTGCAGATGCATTTTGTTTTACTTAGCAATAATTATAATGCTAAATATGTGTACCCTGACATTCTTTCAAAACATTTTAACTGGATCACTTCTGAAATCATGAAGGCCCTATATATATGGAAGAGTTCAGAGACTTACCTACTACATTACAGAATCAAACAGGGAATCTAATAAATTCTAGATTAAAAACCAATATAGAGAAAGAAATGCACAATTCCACAGAAGGCTCAGTCCTGAAAAATGAGTATTTAAAATGGTGGAGGTTTATTTCTTAGCTTCTTGTTCTGTAGCTCCAAACCAAAATGCTCAGCCAATTTCAGACTGAGATTCCCATTTGTGTGGTTAGCGTAGAAAAATATTGGTTTAATGCTACCTGAGCAGGAAAGGGCAAGCTCTACCATGTGTTTGAACATTTCCTGTGAGCTAAAGGCCTGAAAGAAATCTATCTTTCTAAAGGACAATTTGTTCTTTGCTCAGTTGTTAGGGAGCTACCACATATACCACTCATTACACAAGGAAGATTTTATTGCTGTAACAGGGCACATTGAATTTAATGTTCACTGAGGACATCATGCAGCTCACAGGACTGAGTCACACAAACTGTAGCAAACTTACCCTTTTTTTTTTTTGAGCAAACTAGATAAAAAGAAGAAAAATTCTTTCTTCAGATACATGCTGGATCCTAGACTTAGCTAAAGGAGAACTCAGAATAAAACCTTATACCCTCTCAAAGAGGAACTTGGAACTGAAAGAACTACAGCCACGTATTAATGAGAAAAAGAGAACATTCAGTTTCCTATTACTCAAGTTTTCTGGTTGAGTACCATTCCTTATGGTATCAACTGCCATGAATTGAAAAATGTGCTGAGAAAGTACAGAACTCAGTGGGATCCTTCCTTTCCAGCTGTACTTACGGTGGTGACTGATGACAGGCACTAGTACAGCACCATGAAAAATTTTCTCATTGAAGGACTAGCAAACTTCAGGGAAATTCAATTTATATGGAAGTCTTCTGGTCAGGTTTAATTCATGTGTGTCTGACAAGCTGTGTCTGCAAATTATTGTGGTACCTCAGGCATTTTTCTAAATACTTCAGGGATTTTTAGAAGGGGAAGGCAGGTAATCATGCAGTCAGGAAATAATCATAAGCAATTGTTCATGAGGCAGTATAACCTCCAGAATGTGATCAGAAGCACCCTTTCTGGTATGATTTTGCATGTTCCTCTTTAATTTTACGTGTGATTGAAAGGCATGAAATGCAATCCAGTAAATGCTCTATAATTAAGAACAAATACTTTTCCCCAGGAAAAATCAGGCATCACTGAACTATTTCACATTAAAAAAAAAACAAACCAACAAACCAACAGCCAGCAAACAAAGAAACCCCAAACAACAAAAAAAAGAAAAAGAAAACAACAACAACAACAAAATCCCAACCCCTTTTTAATTAAAAATTGTGCTCTCAACTGCAAAAGCATAAATAACAAGGCCATTTTTAAGTCCTCTGATATTTATATGTCTAGCAGGGTTTTGCTAGTAGAGGAGTGAGGTACTGATGTGGCTCCTGTAAAAGCTTCCAGAAGCTACTCCACTTCTAAGCTGGACATGCGTCTGGCCAAGGCAGGGCAAGTCATAGAACCATAGAATGGTCCAAGCTGGAAGGGACCTCCAAAGGTCATCTAGTCTGATGTCCTCACAGTCAGCAGGGTGCATCTCCAACTAGGCCAGGCTGCCCAGGGCCTCATCAAGCCTCACCTTGAATATCTCCAGGGAAGGGGCCTTGACCACGTCCCTGGGCAACCTGTTCCAGCATTCCACCACCCTCATAGTAAAGAACTTCTTCCTGATACCCACGCTAAATCTGCCTTTCTTTAGTTTGAAACCATTGCCCCTCGTCCTGTCACTGCAAGCTTTTGCAAACAGTCACTCCCCGTCCTTCCTGCAGGTCCCCTTCAAGTACTGGAAGGCTGCTACTAGGTCTTCCTGGAGCCTCCTCTTCTCCAGGCTGAACAGGTCATCACCTTGATGATAATGTTTCACATAACAGCACATATGATAACATGTTTGTTTTCACCTTGGTGATAACAGCATATAACATCACATAGAGTAACATACTTAAGAAAGCAAAAAACCCAATTATGAAGGCACCAAGGTCAGTGAGGAAGCTTCCAGAGTTTCTAGCATAAGTAGTAGTGGTGAAACTATCAACAAAATGTTGAGCTCAAAAGATTAGCTGATTTTATTACATGAGCTAGGTGGTGAATGTTCAGGAAAGCAGTCTGTGGTAGGAGGTGTACTCTACATACAGTGTACTCTAGACATTATGCTAAACATCTATTAAATAACAATAAAGAGAAAGAAAAATATCCCTCCCCCCTTCCCCCAACCCTGTCTGCTTGAAATACTAAGGAAACCAAAAACAAGTTTCCATGACAAAGTTTAGTTTTAACTACCTTTGTAGGGAATGAATACATCTTTAAAAGCTCTGCCTCTGCAGAAATTCTCAGATATAAAGGATGTGTTCCTCCATCCCTCACTTTGCTCCGGGAAGATGTATTAAGGATAAATTTCTTCACTGAAGGAGACTGGAGCAGAAAGAATTGGAAAGGTGTAAAACATGCTTATGCTCCTAACAATAATCATAAAATCACACACGAAAAAATAAATAGGGGGCACAGTCCTGCCACTGCAAGTGAATACCAAAAGAGGGAAAGCTGTGATTGGTTTTAAAATACTGCACTGCACTGCACATGTTCTGTGTAGGCAATGTGGTTTCTTAGAGGAAAGCTGCAGCACGATCATACTGCAGCATTAGTGCCCAGTATAGGATGCTCCATCAATTCTGTACTGCAAAAAGAGCAATGTTATCAATGATAATTGTTTGATTCCCCTATTAAGCCTGAGCAATAGCACAATTTTGTTTGATTTTCTGCTCTAAATCTTTATCTAGGATGACTGTCCTGGAAGGAATGCAACCCTTTCTTTAGTTTTAGGTAAAATAGCATCATTTTTCTCAGACTTGGAGAGACCCATTCTTCATCTAGTTCTGGTGCCCCCAACACAAGAAAGAAGTGAGACCCTGGAACAGGTCCAGAGGGAGCTCTGGAGATGATTGGAGGGCTTGAATACCTCCCCTGCAGGGACAGGCTGAGAAAGTTGGGACCATTCAGCCTGGAGAGGGAAGACTCTGGGGAAACCACATAGCGGCCTTCCAGTACCTGAAGTGAAGTACAAGAAAGCTGTGAAGGGACTTTGTACAAGGGCTTGTAGAGATAGGTTGAGACAGAATGGATTTAAACTCAGAGAGGGTAGATTTAGTCTGGGTATTAGGAAAAAGATTCTTAACAGTGAGGGTGGTGAGACACTGGAACAGTTTGCGCAGGGAGGTTGTGGATGTTCCCTCCCTGGACATGTACAAGGACATGTTGGATGAGGCCTTGAGCAACCTCAAGTGAAAGGAGTGTCTGCCCATGGCAGGAGGGTGGAAACTATATGATCTTAAAGATCCCTTCAAACCTAAACCATTCTATGATTCCAATTTTATATAATTCTTTTAAGCAGACTTCACACATGGGCAAAAGCCCTGTCAATATGAAAGGTGAGTAAAGACATCAGGACTTAATCTGTGATAACTTCTGAATGCTATGTCTTCATCTCAGCCCCGTGTATGTATTGTTACACACAGTTGCACACATCTATATCTTGAAATTCACATACAGATATGATATTCACCTGTCTGCAAGTGAATATATCTAGCAGGTAAGGGGATCAGGCCCAGCCATCATGGATTTAGGAAGGGTAGGTCCTGCCTCACCAACCTGATCTCCTTCTATAATCAGGTGACTGCCTGGTGGATGTGGGGCTGACTGTGGATGTAGTCGACCTGGACTTCAGCAAAGCCTTTGACACCGTCCCCCACAGCAAACTCCTGGCCAAGCTGTCAGCCCATGGCTTGGACAGGAGCACACTGCGTTGGGTTAGGAACTGGCTGGAGGGCCAAGCCCGGAGAGTAATGGTGAATGGTGCCACATCCAGCTGGCGGCCTGTCACTAGTGGTGTCCCCAGGGATCAGTGTTGGGCCCAGTGCTCTTCAACATCTTTATTGATGATCTGGATGAGGGCATTGAGTCCATCATCAGTAAATTTGCGGATGACACCAAGCTGGGGGCAGGAGTTGATCTGCTGGAGGGCAGAGAGGCTTTGCAGAGGGACCTCGACAGGCTGGACAGATGGGCAGAGTCCAATGGCATGAGATTGAACACATCCAAGTGCCGGGTTCTGCACATTGGCCACAACAACCCCATGCAGTGCTACAGGCTGGGGTCCGAGTGGCTGGAGAGTGGCCAGGCAGAGAGGGACCTGGGGGTGCTGGTTGATGGTAGGCTGAACATGAGCCTGCAGTGTGCCCAGGCAGCCAAGAGGGCCAATGGCATCCTGGCCTGCATCAGGAACAGTGTGGCCAGCAGGAGCAGGGAGGTCATTCTCCCCCTGTACACTGCACTGGTTAGGCCACACCTCGAGTCCTGTATCCAGTTCTGGGCCCCTCATTTTAGGAAGGATGTTGACTTGCTGGAACATGTCCAGAGAAGGACAATGAAGTTGGTGAGGGGTTTGGAACACAAGCCCTATGAGGAGAGGATGATGGAGGTGGGGTTGATTAGTCTGGAGAAGAGGAGGCACAGGGAAGACCATATTGTTCTCTACAACTGCCTGAAGGGAGATTGTAACCAGGTGGGGGCTGGTCTCTTCTCCTAGGCAACCAGCACCAGAACAAGAGGACACAGTCTCAGGCTGCGGCAGGGGAGGTTTAGGCTGGATATTAGGAAGAAGTTCTACACAGAGAGAGTGATTGCCCATTGGAATGAGCTGCCCAGGGAGGTGGTGGAGTCACCATCATTGGAGGTATTTAGGAGGAGACTTGATAGGGTTTAGTTGATTAGGTGGTGTTAGTTGATAGGTTGGACACAATGATCTTGAAGGTCTCTTCCAACCTGGTTTATTCTATTCTATTCTATTTTCTTTTTTAAGATAACACTATGTTTTATTGTCAGCAGTAAAATTAAAGATTTAATTGTGACCTTCAAATAGCTCTATAATTAAAAGATAAGTTTGGGATGCTATCAGTGGCTCTTGTGAAAGAACTTCATACTTCTCAATGGGAACTCTGAGAAAGCTAATACCAAAATAATTGAGTTAACTAAACAGAAGCATGCTCTAGCTAAAGAAGCATGGTAAGAAAAGCTAGGGAAAGATTTCTGGCTGGAGATGCAGCTCCTTTGGAAAAGAGATATTGTAAATTACTTATTTCCGATTTTATTTTGACTGAAATGCTGCAAATGGTAATTTATCTTCCGTATCAATGAATTACAAAGAGTGACTCACAAATTAACTTGGCAATAGGGTTTTTTTGTTCTCATTCATGTCAGAGAAGTTACTAAGATGTTCAAAATAAATAAAATAAAAAAAGGAATTGGATAAGCACTATAATATTGGATATTCTAGACTTGCATTCTGTGATCCAGGTGTTGATTTATTTATTTGTTTTCCCATTCATGATAAGCAGCAAAACCTTTTCTATTGAACAGTGTTGGTCTCAAGACGTAGAAAATATGAGAAATTTAAACCAATATTTTTTTTTTTTTTTTTTTCAGAGGAATGCTTAAACTTTCAATATTTTTCCTTCCAAGCAAGCAACTGATGGGGAGTTCCATGTATTATAGCAAGTTGCCAGCATCCAGAGTCATCTGCTGGGAGGAATATTGTGATCGTAGTTCTTCTTTCTGGTGCTTGGAATAATGTTTACGAATGGAATGGGATGGGATGGGATGGGATGGGATGGAATAGAATAGAATAGAATAGAATAGAATAGAATAGAATAGAATAGAATAGAATAGAATAGAATAGAATAGAATAGAATAGACCAGGTTGGAAGAGACCTTCAAAATCATCGTGTCCAACCTATTATCCAACACCATCTAATCAACTAAACCATGGCACCAAGCACCCCATCAAGTGTCCTCCTAAACACCTCCAATGATGGTGACTCCACCACCTCCACGGACAGTCCATTCCAATAGGCAGTCACTCTCTCTGTGTAGAACTTCTTCCTAACCTCCAGCCTAAACCTCCCCTGGTGCACCTTGAGACTGTTACATTTGCTAACATGTTTTTACATCTTTGGTCATTCTTCATTAGTCCTCAGCTTCACATTAGTCAATAGTTATGCTATATGGTGACTTATTATGTCTTTCAGACAATTTTGTTCAGAACTGCATTTCTTCAAATGACTGTGGGTGAGAGCTTTATAGCCCTGGGGACTTCTGTGCCTACTCTTTGCCCCATGCTTGTAATTGTTCTCTACACCAGCTCCTCTGCTTCCACTTCTGAGAGCATCTGCTATTGTATCGAAGCTGTATCACTGTACACTGTATTGTCATATCAGTGTTGTAACTATCTCATTCTGCATAGAATCACTACTTGTTACTGCTGACTATATAAAACTTGGGTTGCATCACACAGAAGTAACTATCAACAAGAGCAAAAGGAAATGGTCTCAAATTACACCAGGGGAGGTTTAGGCTGGGTAGTATGAAAAATTTATTGCTGAAAGAGTGGTCAGGCAACAGAACAGGCTGCTCAGGGAGGTGATGGAGTCACCATTGCTGGAGGTGTTCAAGAAATGTGTAGACATGGAACTTCAGGACATGGTTTAGTGGTTTAGGTTGAACTCAAATGTTGTTTTGATCCTTAAGTTCTTTTCCAACCTTAATGATTCCGTTCTATGAGAAGTAAAATAAATTAGCCATAGACACCTGAGCTATTAGGGAAAATATTATTAGAGATAAACCAAGTGAAATCAAAAGCTACAGGAAGGTTGAGAAAAGTTCAGATGGAGCACATCTGACTGGCATCCACCTCCAACTTCAGTGCAAAGCTCATGACCCATTACTAGTCAGTACAATAGGACTACATGCTTACAACAGGACAGAGAATGTGAGAATTAATCTTTCTGAAAATAAAATCAGACAGAGTGAGAGGCAAAGCACCCATACTAGTAAATTTTGCTTTTGACTAGAAATAAACAGTGTGAAGTGACAAGTTTCAAAGGTTGTGTCAAGCCCCTGAATGCAGAGTGGCAAGTGTCTACTTCTATTTCTTATGGCAGGCTAGATTCAAGAATTCATGGGCCATTTCTGTATGTAGTCACAGCAAAGTATTCACAAATACTTAAGGAAAATTCTCTGTTAATTTCATCTGAATGCATAGTAATTTTTCCAGCTCATAAGTGCAGCTTATCCAGGGCCTGCTGAAAATAAGTCTTTTTTTACTTACATGCAGATAAATACATGCCAACCTAACAAAACCTTCAGCAAGTTGCAGTTAGACTCTTACTGCATGCAATTAAGAATATTGCTATTATTATAGCCAAATACTTTGGAAGAGTTAGTCCAATTGACTAAAAATGGGGAAAACAGTGAATCTCATGAAGTAGAAATGACTGTGGATGGCTTTTTGAACAAGAAGGGTATTAATTTTGTGACGCCCCTAAAGTTAAGGGGGTTGAATTTGAGGACATCCTTAAGGAGATGGTCTCTTCTTCAGAGACCAAGAATAGAATTTTATGCAGCCTTATTTGCATTAGCTGTTGCCACTGAAATCAGTGAAACTGAGCTGGGCTACAGCCCAAGACTAAATTAATCTCCTTAGAAATTGCTGTCTATTTTGAATATTAAAGCACATTATAGAACCAAAATGTTAGGTTCATAGTTGAGGCACACAAATTTCAACATCTTGGCTTTTATGACTAGGAATAAGGATCATCTTGTGCAGGACTGTTACGAGCACAAGATGCCAGTTCAATTTTAAATGTGTTTCCTTTTCTTTTAATTTTCTTTTTATTTTATTTTTTTACTTCAAAAGGGAATGTATCATAACTTCAGATGAAAAGAACTGGGAATAACATGTTAAAAATAATGCACTGGTTCTGAATGCATCAAGCATTTTGCTTGATGCTTCAAGCTCAAGGGATGTGTTTGGTAGGTAGAAAGAAGCGAAGATGAAGTGAAGGATAAAGAGAAAAGTTTTGACAAGGTAAATCAAGAAGTGAAGAGAAGAGTGAGAGAAAAAAGCATGTTTTGAGGAGTCAGGTAGGTAATTAAGAAGGTAATTAACTGAGGAAGGGTTAAGAGTAAACAAGATGTCCTTGTTTTGCAGAATCACAGGGTGGTGGGGGTTGGAATAGACCCCTGTAGATCATCTAGTCCACCCCCATTGCTAAAGCAGGTTCTTCCAGATCAGGATGCCAAAGGTCGTGTCCAGGCAGGTTTTGAAAGTCTCCAGAGAGGGAGACTCCACTACTTGCCTGAGCAGCCTGTTCCAATGCTCCATCACCCTCAATGTAAGGAAGTTTATCTTTACATTTAAGTGAAGCCCCCTGTGTTACAACTTGTACCTATTGCCCCTTGTCCTATCACTGGGCACCAGAGCAAAGAACCTGGCCCCATCATCTTACCCCACACTCAAGCTCTTGCTGAGCATTGATAAGATCCCCTCTCAGTTTGCTCTTCTCCAGGATAAACAGTGCCAGGTCTCTCAGCCTATCTTCACAAGAGAGATGCTTCAGTACCATCAGCATCATTCCTTGAGTGACAGAAGAGCTCTTTATTCATACCTTTGTGGGACAAAATTAGCAGATGGTTGACAGCCTGAGAGGAAGTAAAATGGCCACCAATCATATATAGTTCTCACCAGGTTGCAGATGCCCTCTTCCATCACAGAAGGATCCTCCTGACTGAGTAAATTCCCTGTTGCTTGCAGATGACTACTGCTACTCAAAGGCCACCTGTCTATGAAACGTGCTCTTTACAGTTGTGTTGTCTTAGCAGCATAGTATGAGCCAAGAGTCAGAGACCCTCACATATGTGCCACAGGCCACATGCATGTCACAGGTCTTGAGCATGATTCAGGAGTCTCACAAACACAATGTGTCTGGTCACACATGTCACAGGTCTCACTCATCCCAGGTCCTTCACACAGGTGTATCTCAGGCTTTTTTTTTTTAAGGTCCCTTTCAGCCCAAAACATTCTGTGATCTATGAAAAGAGACTGTAGTTTTTGTTCCCTAGACAAGCAAATTCCCATCCTCACAGTTCAGAGGACAGAAAACACTTTAACAAGCACATTTATGTAGAAGGGCACATATAAAGGCTACCAAGGGAGTGGTGTAGTCACCATCTACAGAGGTATCTAAAGGCTATATAGATATGGTGCCAAGAGGCATGGTTTAGCGGTGGACTTGGCAGTGCTAGGTTGATGGTTGGATTCAGCGATCTTAAAGGCCTTCCCAATCTAAACAAGTCTTTGGTTCTAAGAGCTGGTGGGATTGACACAGATTTACAGATGGAAGTTTCTAACAGCACCAAATGCTCCTAGGAAACAAGGAACATGGAAAACTCTCAAGTAATTTGACATGTCACACTCTGTTCTCAGGCCAAAGTAAATCTTGTAAAGGCCAAACACATATCCTAGATTTACAATTCAGGGTTTAATTCAATATGAATATGAATAATTCAATGTGAATAATGTTATTCAGAACCATGCTTGCAATTTTGTTGCACTAGTATGATGTGGCATATTCTCTACAGCGCAATACCAGAACATCAGCAAATTTGATCCCATTTTCTTTCTATTGCTCACAAGTCAATGATTTTTCACAAAAATATAAAACTGGGATGCAAGTGAAAATATTTTATTTATTTTTAAAGCTTTACAGGTAAAAGTGAGTGAAAATAGTAAATGTTGTACATGTCGGTAGTAAACATTGGTAACATCAGCCTGGATTGGTCTACTCTGTAGCTTCATGTTAATCTTTCTCTTCATGGTTCATCTTGAGAAAACACAGGTGAAACAGAAGGACTGGGTCACTTCCAAATGGATTGAGAAAGACAGACAGCATTATTGTATCCCCAGGTAGTTCTGAAAATAACCAAAAACTAAAAAGAAAAAACAAAACCAACCACAAAACAAACAAGTAACAAAACCCAACCAACCACAACAATAACAAAAAAAACCCAACCCACCCACCCAAGCAATTAATAGAATGGTTTGGATTGGAAAAGGCCTTGAAGATCAAGTCAAATTGTCATCTAACTACCAAGTCTGGTGCTAAACCATGTCCCTTAGCACCACATCTCTGTAGTACCCTTTGTCAAGTAGTGTAGTAATAGACCAGTGTGTAACAGTTTTAGACAGAAAAAAACATAGATTTAGATTAGACATTAGGAAAAAAAAATCTTTACTGTGAGGAACTAGAACAGGCTGCCCAGAGAGCTTATAGGTGTCCCCTGGAAGTGTTGGATGCCAGTTTGGATGGGGCTTTGAGCAACCTGGTCTAGTGGAAGGAGTTCCTCTCTGTGGCAAGGGGCTGGGGATGCCAGTGGTGGTGGTGTTGGAATCAGATGATCTTTAAGGTTTCATCCAACAAATAGTATTCTGTGATTACTGCTCTCTGTAATATGCTCACCATGACAGTCCTGGATATCCCCAGTCACTGGGAAGAAATTCATCGGTCAATGCCAGCTGAAGACTTTTACTCCCTTTGAAGTACTTTTGCTGGTTTCCTAGGTGTTATACTCTACATTAGACTGAAATATATATTCACTTCTCCCCCTCTTTGCTACCCATCCTTGTCTGGCTATCTCAAGGACGTGCTCACATTCTTAATAAACTCAGGAAGACACAGTTACAGCACCTATTTATCCACCAGGGTCCCCTTTGTGTTGAGGTACAATCAGACTTTTGGCCACAGCTGTGAGCATTCACAGCTTGCATTGTTCTCTGATCTTGATGGGCTCATCTTGCTCATTTCCTCTTGAGTAGCCTACCATTGTAGGGATTTATTAGTCACATTCTGAAAACATTGTGAAGACAGGATCTGACATTTTTATTAAGAGGGAAAGGTTAGAGCAATTCTCTTTGTACTTGAAGTAAAAAAGTGATGAGATACGAAGTAGCTATTAATTCACGTTAATTCAGAATGAGAGATGAGAAGAAATTGTAGAAGAGCATAGTACAGCTATTAATGCAAATTCATTTATTAGTATTTATGTTTTGAGAAAAAGCAGTACTGGAGTATCAAATACTCCTTGAATTTAGGTCTTTTAAACTGTCTTGGTATCTGTTTGCCCAGCCTTTAACTGAAGATTGCCTCTTGCATAACCAGCATGATTAGTGTCGGTTTTATCAGTGTCAGCATTTTTGGCAAGATGTGATGTTAAATGTTGCTTGTCCATCCAAACCAATTCAAGCTCCTATGGCTGAAAAGCATTTTTAGACATTAAAATCTGTTCCTTCTGAAGAGCAAGACACATGCAGCATTGGTGGATTATGTTTTTCATGAGACTATACTCCCCACAGGTAAATTTCTGAGATGTGAAATGATAGATGCTTCCAGCAAACTGACTATAAATATGCATATGCCTCTTTTTCTTTTTTTTTCTTTTTTTTTCCTAACTAGGACTATCATGAATATTTCCAGCTGGGGAAAAATTTAGAAGACATCCAGATGCATGGAACTGACCAAATTCATTACATCTTTCTCTCTTTTACTGGTGAGTTGTCTTTGAAATATTATGCTCTGCTTTTTTTTTTTTTTCTTCTCTCTAGCTATCCAACTTAACACCCACTGTGTACCGTCTTATTACTTCACTACTTAAATTCACTTTGATTTGGATTTCTGTTGAAAGGCCTCTACCATATATTCAACATCTACATGAAAAATTTCCCCTGTCTCACTTACGTGCATTTCACTATACAGATTACATAAACAAATAAATGGAACCCCCTGACTCTTTTCTCATCATATTTTGTGGATAATTCTTCTTGTAGGCTACTAAGAATATTCTTTAGGTTTGACTGAAAGTGATATTATTCCTGTATTCTACATTCTTTGTCTGAATAATAACCAAAACATTTCATCTGAAAAGGGTAAATAATATCCTGGGCTGCATCAAAGGAAGTGTGAACAGCAGGACAAGGGAGATGATTCTTCCCCTCTACTCTGCCCTTGTGAGAACCCACCTGGGGTACTGCATCCAGTTCTGGTGTCCCCTTCATAAAAGGGACATGGAGCTGCTGGTCCAGCAGAGACTATGAAACTGCTCAGAAGGCTGGAGCACCTCACCTATGGGGAACAGGCTGAGATTTGTGGCACTGACCATCAAAACAATTCAGAGTAATTATAACACAAATCTAAACACACATCAGTGAGCAAAGAGCAGTTAATTCAAATGCTTTTTGTGTTCACAAACTTTTCAACGGCTCTGAGGAAGCCTAATCAATTTACCACTCCCCAAATGCAACAATTGTTCAACAAATTGCATCAGTCCTGCCTTAGGCCTGTAATAAAGATAAATAACTTCTCCAACTGAAATGACCAGAGGGATTTAAGAGTTCAAAAGGTAGCTGTCCCAACATGAATTTGGCCAGAGGACTAGAGTTAATAATCTCTTTTCCAGTATCCTAGTATCTTAAAAGAGGTTTCTTGTTACATTTGAAAAAAATATCACTGCCAGCAAGAATTTCTCATATCAAAAACTTTGTAGAAAACAACCTAAGTGAAAAAAAGAGGAGGAAAAAAATACAGACTTTTACAAATAACTCTCTAACATTTCTCTAAAGGTTAGTTAATACAGTAAAAGAGAACAAGTGAAGTATGATGCACTGGTTTAGATCATCCTGGCTTATTCAACGGGGTGACAGATTGCCTGATTTGTTTTTCTTTCCCACTGTTGTCAGTATACTGTTCTGCCTACACTCAAATACCATCTCTTTCAGATGCTCTAGCTGATTTGCATGAATTATTTAAACCAAAATCATTAATTACCAATTTATAACACATTTTGATGTTTTATGTTTCAACTTGATCTAGTGTGAGGGGTCCCTGTCCATGGCAGAGGGGTTGGAACTACATGATCCTTGGGGTCCCTTCCAACCCTGATGATTCTATTTCAGTTTTGAGGAAGAACCCATAAATTCAAAAATCCATATACAAACTTGCTTTGCACATAAGACAGACATTTTGACTTCAATGCACAAAGAAGTAATTAGTAAAATGTTATGAAGTCTAAAAAATATCTGTTCACTGTTTATAATTGGAGGAGGGTGATTAGATTGTTTCCCTATCAAGGGAGAAGAGAAATATAGAACACAAGACCACCTCAGCAAGATTTTTTTGAGTAATAACAATAATAATAATAAATCTCCAGAAATAATATTTCATAATATATTTTGAATTTATTAAATTGAAAAATATATACTAAAAGTTGTTAATGTTCTGATGCCATAGATAGGCACCTGAAATAAAAACAGAAAAGGGAAAAAGAAAAACTGCTTAGTGCTATGGGGAAAAAAAACCCTCACAGAATCACCAAGGTTGGAAGAGACCTCAAAGATTATCAAGTCCAACCTGTCACCACAGACCTCATGACTAAATCATGGCATCCAGTTCCACATCAAATCCCCTCTTGAATACTTCCAGGCATGGTGACTCCACCACCTCCCTGGGCAGCCCATTCCAATGGCTAACGACTCTCAACACAAAACAAAACAAAACACCCCATAAAAAACACCAACAAAACAAGCAACCCATGGTAGCATGGCTAGAGAAAGCTGGTGAATAATGTTACATTTTTCAGTGGAATAACCATGATCATTACAAAAGGAGGCAAAAAGCAAGCCTAAATTAAATGGACCATGCAGTACTGTGAAATAAAGTAGTTGCTAACAAGAAAAATGTCAAAAAAGGGAAATATAGGAAATATAGGAAAAAGTTTAGTTGCTAATAGGAAAAATATCAGTAAAGAAAACTAAACATGTAGCCCTGTTGGACATTGCTCTCTACTAAACCTGACATTTGGATAAGTAAAACTCCAGCTGAATTTGAATTTAGACATGAAATCACTACTCCCAGTTAAAAAAAGAAATAATGTGTTGGCCTTTTACTACCTGAAAATTGGATTTTTCACATTACTTAGCACAACTGGATTGCAAGTAAACTATTTACCAGAAATTAGTGTTCCACCACCATTTTCTCATGGTGATAAAAGTCAATGTCACATGTTTTAGGAGCCCTTGAAGCAAGACCAGCTAGTGAAAAAAAGTAAAAATGAAGCAAATCCTAATTGGTTTGGGTTCAAATCAAGTGAATCCTAGATCCAGTGCTTACCTGGGATAGAAAATAAAGCTGATTAAAAATACATGGATCAGGGCTAAGGCAAAATTATCACACAACAATTAAAACTGAATTAAATACATGGATCAGGGCTAAGGCACAATTATCACACAACAATTAAAATTGAGTTAAATCATAATCAATGTAAAAAGTATGTTAAAAAACAGGTCTGAAGTGCAACTCCTCCCCTACTGCTCTTCCTGAGAAGCATCACAGTTTATTTGTGTGCCTTGCTACAGGCAAGAAAAAGGATTCTGATGTATTTAGTCCTGGGTTGTTATCTTTCCATAGACACTGCCTTACTTTCAGATCAATTAATTGTCAAGCGAGTTTTTGCTTTGTGTAATTATTTCTGACACCTAGTATCAGAAATAGTTCCTCAGAATAGAACTCTACTTGCTCAGAGCTATTGCCTGTTTCCTAATAACTAGGCTTTGTATTCCTGATCAGGTTGAATGAATTAAAAACAGAACTGTAGTTGATCATAGCAAGAACATGATCAACATTTTGGGTTTTAAAAAATATATATTTAGAATGGAAGTGTACTGTAATTTCTGGATTTGGCCAAGGTGGTAGGAAAAACAGCATCTGCTTTGTCAGCACAGTATTCAAATAAGACATTAAGGTAACAGTGTGAGAAAAGGCACCACCAGAAGAAAAAAGGATTGGTTCCTTCACATTAAAGGAGTTGGATAATAATTCTTATGTTTAAGAAGGAATTCCTGAAAAAAATTACTGGTTTCTTTTAAGATATTTAAGTGTAACTGTATTTGAGACCTTTCTTAGAATCACACATGTGCAGAATCACAGAATATTAGGGGATGGAAGGGACCTCAAAAGACCATCTAGTTCAACTCCCCTGCCAGAGCAGAGCAGAATTAGTACATTCTGTTGAAAAGGACATATGAAAGGAAAGAAAGAAATTTCAAGATTAGAATCTCAAGAATCTCATTCATTTTTGTATGCACCATAAACACAGTCACAATAAGAACAAACAGAATCACCTTCTTATTCCAGGTGTGATATAAATATAGTAGAGGCAAACTTACATGTAAAAAGCTTATTAATTCTGGTCTATAGCTGATGGAATCCTCTGATTTTAAAGTATTTTGGGGTGTGTGTGTAAATAAATAAGACACTTGAGAGAGAGGAGAGAGATATTAAAACCTTTCTCACTTTCCTGGAGGTGTTCAAGACCAGGTTAGGATGAGGCCTTGAGCAATCTGGTCTAGTGGAAGGTGTCCCAGCCCATGGAGTGAGGCTTGGAACTAGATGGTCTTGAAAGTCCCTTCCAAGCCAAACCATTCTATGATATTAATAACTGTTATCTTTTATGTTATCTACTAGGGCTTCAAGTTATGAGCTAAAAAACCATGAGAGGGTGGGTGAGGACTACTTAGTATGGAGTTACAGACTAGCAGCTACAAAGCAAGAGTGAGGAGGCAGAGGAAGAAAGAGTGTTTTAAACAGTAATGACAATTATTTGCTACAATAAATCTAACAGACACTGCTGTGCTTCAGAATCTGTCAATGCAAGGTCATGAGGATGCCAAGACTTGAGATACTGGGTAAAGGCACTGCCACAGCAGCTTCAGGATGTGTAATGAAAGGTTTGCAAGGTTACAAGTGAGCAGCAGGCTGCAGAACTGGGAGGGAAAGGCTTTCAGTATTGCAAAGGTTAAAGCACATAAAATATCGTGCATGCAGTTACATTTTTATTGGGGAAGAAAGTTCACTGGACTTGATGATTCTGCCCATGCTCTCTATCACTTAGCTCTCTCACTGGGTCGGTTGCTCCAAATTATCAGTAAATCTTGGGAATTTCTGGGCTCGGGAGAGCTGTTTCAGTTGATGCAAAATACCCACAAAGCAGCTGAATTTGTCTTTGATACACTGAACTAATTCTGCATGAACACTGTCAGCCTGTTCTGCATGCAGAGTGCCTCGGTATGGTGCATTAGCATTGAGGAGACTGATTTTGAGCACATTAGAATTACTGGATATCTGACAGAGAAGTAAATGTGGGCAGAAATATAGGATTCATGACCCTCGTTAACTCATATACTTTAATAACAGTTAAAAAAAGTCAATGAATATTAAACAGATAAATTTTGTTTCCTTTAAGGTAAAGGATATTTGAAGTATTTAAAGACATAGATGCTAAATGTTGTGTAGCAATCTGGGTAGAGCATAAAGAAAAGAAAGGCATGGAATTTACCAGGAAGCATGATGATTGTGGTTGAGAAAATGCTGGAGCCATTGGAACTTTGAGCTGTTGTCCTGTGTTTGTAAACAATCTTATTATCCTAATATTGCATAATATCTGTGTGACATTAGATAATGTTCTGATATTAAGGAAGTTAACACTGGAATTAATTCAAAAGAATAGAAGTAGGGCAATAAGGAGTACACCAAGCAAAGAGCAATTTTGCTTTATAGACTCAGAGAATTGCTTCTGTTGGAAGAGACCTTTAAGATCACCAAATTCAATCATTATCTAACCCTATCATGTCCCTAAACATGTCTACCAACCTTTTAAATACCTCCAGGGATGGTGACTCAACCACTTCTGCTTCATTTTGAGCATCCAATGGTTACCTCCAATAAACAGGTAGATATATCCAGCAGAAATAGTGAATCTGCACTGAGAAAACTTTTCCTTTCTTTACTGGTATGATTTTCCTTAAATCTTTCTCTTTCCATTGCATTCTTTACAGCTTTTCAGAGGTGACTTGCCCTTACTGCTATAACAGTGCAGAAAGTAATCTTTCTGCTGACAAAGACTACACAATATAGAGCTGCTGACTTTATAAAATGGAGAATAACTCTTATTTTCATAGAATCATAGAATGCATTGGGTTGGAAGGGACCTTTAAAGGTCATCTAGTGCAACTCCCCTGCAGTGAACAGGGACATCTTTAACTAGATCAGAGACCCTTCAAGCTGACCTTGAATGTCTCCAAGGGTGAGGCCTCCACCACCTCCTTGAGCAACCCATTACAGTGTTCCACCACCTTCATAGTAAAGAATCTCTTTCTAGTGTCCATATTAGGATGTTAGCATCATACTATGTGTATGACCAAACTATTATGAATCAAACAACCAAAATGGAAGCTGTTGAAATAAATATCCCTGTCACCACCTCACAGCTTCCATGGCTCAGCACTGGACACAGGTAACGCACGCTAGGAACGGCAGTTTTGCACAAAGCAGCTGATAGTTTAGAACAAATGTATAGTTCATAGTAGAAAGGTACAAAAAGCTAATGAAATCTGCTAGATATTGTTTTACATAGAAATGCACTCAGTGAGTTAATAGCAAGGCTTTCTTAATATTATTTTGACTTAAAAATCATAAAGCACATGAGGTTTGCACTGAATGCTTTCCCTGCTGTCTAACAGATCTGATGGGCTGCTATCAGGCTGGCTGATCCTCATCATCTCCCAACATCTTGCTGACCTTGCTGAGAGATCAAAGAAAGTCTTCAGTATGGACATGCCTAGAGAAATGGAAAATTCATAAAGTAAGATGAAAAACAGTTCTCTTTAGAGTTTTTTGTTACTTCTCTTTTTCCTTTTTCTTTTTCTTTTTTCTTTTTCTTTTTTTTTTTTTTCTTTTTCTTTTTCTTTTTCTTTTTCTTTTTCTTTTTCTTTTTCTTTTTCTTTTTCTTTTTCTTTTTCTTTTTCTTTTTTTTTTTTCTTTTTCTTTTTCTTTTTCTTTTTCTTTTCTTTTTCTTTTTCTTTTTCTTTTTCTTTTTCTTTTTCTTTTTCTTTTTCTTTTTCTTTTTCTTTTTCTTTTTCTTTTTCTTTTTTTTTTTTCTTTTTCTTTTTCCTTTTCTTTTTCCTTTTGTTTTTCCTCTTTCTCTTTCTCTTTCTCTTTCTCTTTCTCTTTCTCTTTCTCTTTCTCTTTCTCTTTCTCTTTCTCTTTCTCTTTCTCTTTCTCTTTCTCTTTCTCTTTCTCTTTCTCTTTCTCTTTCTCTTTCTCTTTCTCTTTCTCTTTCTCTTTCTCTTTCTCTTTCTCTTTCTCTTTCTCTTTCTCTTTCTCTTTCTCTTTTCTTTCTTCTCCCTGTGAATGTATCTGAATGAAGATCTTCATCTCTACTTATTCAAAATCTTACTTCTTCATCTTGCTTTTACACTCAGCTTCTCCTACTGCTTGCTCTCAAAAGCTGGGTATTTGTATCGGAGATTCAATATGTTTTCCACAAGGTCTAAAATTAATGCACCAACTAGCTTTTTCCCAGGCACAAAACCCCAAAGCCTCTACTGATCCTTACCTTTCTCCTGTCAACTTAGTTAGCAACAATATTCTTTGTGTCAGAATACACTTTGTAAGTATGGCCAGCATATTGCAATTTTCTTAGCATAATTGTAGAGATTTTTTTATTAATTAATTAATTAATTAATTTTTATTTCCCAGAAAATGTATCCACCCGAGCACACAAAGCCAAGTAAACCTAGAATCTAAGAGATTATTGTGGTGGTGTCCCCTCAGAAATATGTTGGATGGTAATGAGGATCAGTCAGCCTGGTACATTGCCTTTGGAATGCACAAATTATGGTGACACAAAAGCAATTTGAAAGTATGATAAACTGACAGAAAAAAGGAAGGATAGAAACATTTTTCCAGCACAAGACTTTGTATTGTTTTCTATAAGCAGAGGAAGTTGAAAGTCTGCTCTTTTCCCAGTTCTTCTCCTCCCCCATGGATCTTTAAACCTTGTTGTTAATGCTTGAAATTTCATATTGTGCTGATGCAGGACTTATTTAGACTCAGAAAGTCTAGCTGGAAAGTATTTAATCTTTCTGAGCAGGTTCTGTGTGTGCAGTCTGATGTAATTTATATTTATTAGTCATTTTAAAAGGAGATTGTTTTCACATATTCAAACCCAGTGGGTTATTTAGATTACCAGATTACTGTTCAAGAACAAAAAGGAACATAACACAGCCAGACAGAAATAGAAAAGAACATGATGTGCTTGTACCACATCAAGAATATGAAACAAAACTCAGTAGATAATTGTATATTATTTTAGATATTATATTTAAAAGGCATTCTCAAGTCACATAGAAATTCTAACACAAAGACTTTATCATTCAGGGTACAGTACAGGACTTACATCATGGACTTACATTCAATTTTCTTTTTCCATATTGGAAAATTTGCTAGGTTAAAAAATAATGTTGCAGAGTCTGAACAAAAAGATGAATAGAATCTTTTTTAGGATGCATCACAGAACTTAAGAAACTAATAAGAATGTAAATAGATGGGTAGGAGAATAAGGAATGTGGGCAAATGGAAAACAGTGATGGAAAAGGGCAATAGAGATAGATTGTGTTATAGATCAGCAAGGAAATTATTAGAGGGATGAATCACTTCTCCTATGAAGAAAGGCTGAGAGCTGGGGTTCAGCCTGGAGAAGACAAGGCTTCAGGAAGACCTTATTGCAGCCATTCAATTTTTCAAGTGGCCTATGAGAAAGATGGGAACGTCTCTTGTGCAGAGCCTGTTGTGACAGGACAAGGAGTGACAGTTTCAAACTGTAAGAAGGAGGTTTAGACAAGATATAAGGAAACCATTTTGTACAATGAGGGGGTGAAACACTGGCCCAGACTGCCAGGAGAGGTGGTAGATGTCCTCATTCCAGGATGCATTCAAGTTCAGGATGGACAGGGCTCTGAGCAACCTGATATAGCTGCAGATGTCCCCACAGAAGGGTTGGACTAGATGACCTTTAAAGCTTCCTCCTAACTCAAAACATCCTATGATTCTATGATATTAAGGAATGTTTGTTGCACCACACAGCTTGGTGTCACCAGCAAACCTGCTGAGGGTGTGACACCAAGCTGTGTGGTGCAGCAGACATGCTGGAGGGAAGGGAGGCCATCCAGAGGGACCTTGACAGGCTGGAAAGGTGGGCCCAAGCCAATCTCATGAGATTCAACAAACCCAAGTGGAAGGTCCTGCATCTGGATCAGGGCAATCCCAAGCACCGATACAGGCTGGGAAGCAGCTGGCTTGAGAGCAGCCCTGAAGAAAAGGACTTGGGGGTGCTGGTGGATGAGAAGCTTAACATGAGCCAGCAGTGTGCACTTGCAGCCCAGAAAGACAATCACATCTTGGGCTGTATCAAGAGAAGCATAGCCAGCAGGCCAAGGGGGTGATTCTACTTCACGCCGGTGATTCCCCACCTGGAGTACTGTATCCCGTTCTGGAGCCCCTATTACAGGAAGGATCTGGAGGTGCTGGAGATTGTCCAGGGAAAGGCCATGAGGATGATTAGAGGGCTGGAGCACCTCTCCTATGAGGACAGACTGAAAGAGTTGGGGCTGCTCAGTCTGGAGAAGAAAAGGCTCTGAGGAGACCTTATTGTGGCCTTCCAGTATCTGAAGGGGGCCTACAAGAAGGCTGGGGAGGGACTTTTAGGGTGTCAGGTAGTCACAGGACGAGGGGGAATGGAGCAAAACTAGAAATGGGTAGATTCAGATTGGATGTTAGGAAGAAGTTCTTCCCCATGAGGTTGGTGAGATACTGGAACAGGTTGCTCAGGGAGGTGGTAGAAACCCCATCTCTGGAAGTTCATAAGGCCAGGCTGGATGTGGCTGTGAGGAACCTAATGGAGTGTGAGGTGTCACTGCCCATGGCAAGAGGGCTGGAACTAGATGATCTTAGAAACCCCATCTCTGGAAGTTCATAAGGCCAGGCTGGATGTGGCTGTGAGGAACCTAATGGAGTGTGAGGTGTCACTGCCCATGGCAAGAGGGCTGGAACTAGATGATCTTTGAGGTCCCTTCCAACCCTAACAATTCTATGATTCTATGGTTCTATGACAAAACCAAAAACTAAAGAGTTAGGAAAAGCTATGATTGATATCTTCTAGGCACATTAATAAGGCCCCTTCATGTGCACACCTGTTACTGTTTTCCTTACTTATGACATGCCATTTATACCAGGGATTCTCTGAGCTGCTTGAGTTTGCACAACATGCCATTCTGAGAATAGATCACAGTTGTTAATATTAAATATTTCATTCTGGATTTGACAGCCTGAGAGAGGTGAGTCTGCTAGAGCTCCTTGCCCTCATGTCCAGCCTGCACAGAGGCTGAAAATGTGTTCCCAGTGGACACATGCACACATGGAACATGTCCACACCACACACATATGCAGGTCTGGCCACACGGATTGTAGAATCAAAGAATTGTAGGGATTGGAAGGGATGTCTGGAAACCATTCAGTGCAACCCTCCCCTCTGCCACCCCTGTGTCACCTAGGCCAGGTCACACAGGGAAGCATCCAGGTGGGTTTTGAAGACTTCTATAGAAAGTGACTCCACAGTCTCTGTGGGGAGCCTACTTCAGGGCTTAGTCACCCTACAGTGAAAAAAAAGTTGTTGTGTTGAGATGGAATTGAGTTTGCCTCAGTTGCCCCTTGTTCTATCACTGGGTAGCACTGAATAGAGACTGTCTCCATCCTCCTGACAGCCACCTTTTGGATATCTATAGATATTGATAAGGGTCCCTCTCAGCCTTCTCCTCTCCAGACTAAACAGCTACAGGAGTCTCAGTTTTTCCTTGTAAGAGAGATGCTCCAGTCCTTTAAACATCCTTGCAGCTCTCTGTTGAACTATCTCCAGTAGTTCCCTGTCCTTCTTGAACTGGGGAGCCCAGAACTGGACACAATATTTCAGATGTTGTCTTACTAGGTCTGAGTAGAGGGGGAAGAGAACCTCTGTCAACCTGCTGGGCATACTATTCTTAATGCACCCAAGAATATTGTTGGCCTTCTTGGCCACCAAGGCACATTGTTGTCCCATGGCTAACTTATTGTCAGCCTAGACTCCAAGGTCCTTCTCTGCAGAGTTACTCTCCTGCAGGCCAACCCCTAAGCTATACTGATTCGTGCCTCTAGAGAAGGAGACTTCATAACCTCTCTAGGCAGCTTGTCCCAGTGCCCTGACACCCGCACAGTGCTCCAGCTTGTGTCCATTGTCCTTGAGGCCACAGCTGGATTCCATTCACTGTTGCAGACCACTTCACTTGCACACACTGAGTGGTGGCCAGGAGTTCCCTGCCAGCTGCATTGTGCTTTTTCTCTTAGAGACACACAAATACTGTCTTACTCGGAGCAGGTCCTTAGAGGTCCTCTTGCTCACAGAACATTAGTCCTATTCACTGGATGCTTTGGCCTGATCTTACTTGCACACCCACATGCATTCCAGATCCTGTTCTGCAGATCCTCATACATTCACAGAGTAAAAAGAGCTTTACTAGAACACAGCTGAAGGTGGAGTTTAATAAGAAGATAGGACAGTGGCTGGGACTGAGATGGAAGGGCTGGGCAGCCAGTACTTACTTGAGAACAGACAATTACATTTCATAATCATTGTATTTCCCACACTATCAAAATCCTTTCCTTTTCCCACCTTTGATTCCTCCTCTTAAACTCCTCATAAAAATATCCTGTGCAATCCCAAAATGCTCTTCCCCATATTGTTTCCTACACCTGCCAGCTGCAAATCCCCTTAGTCTGAAAGGTGATCTGGGCAGCTGACCCTACAAGGGACATTCAGGTTTCATGCCTGAATGTCCCTTCATCAAATCTTTTCTTTGGGTTCCTGACTGCAATTATGCCCCTGTGCTCCTCTAGCCTAGTGAAGATGGGCTTTTGGTGGGCTGATGGCTCTTCTGTGATATGACTGCAGGATGCCAGGCAGGGTATTATTTGTTCCCTCCTTCCTGTACACTATCTCTATGTGCTCTTTTGTTGGTGTGTAGGTGGTTAAAGGTTTGGAGAACAGGTCTTAGGAGAAGCTGAGGGAACTGAGATAGTTTAGTGTGAAGACGAGGCTGAAGGAAGACCTTGCTCCAACTACCTGAAAGGAGGTTGTAGCAAAGTAGGGGTTGGTCTCTCCTCCCAAGTAACTAGTGATATGACAAGAGGAAATGGCCTAGAGTCGCAGCTAGGGAGGGTTAGGTTGGATATCAGGAAAAATTCCTTGACGGAAAGAGTGGTCAGACAGTGGAACAGGTTGCCTGGGGAGGTGGTGGAGTCACTATGCCAGAAGGTGTTCAAAAAAATCTGTGAACGCGGCACTTGAGGACACAGTTCAATGGGCATGGTGTTGTGGAGTTGACCTCTGGACTTGATGATCTTAGAAGTGTTTCTCTAAACTTAATGATTATATGAGCTTTGACCACATAATCTAAAACCAGTACTATAAGGTAGACTGCTACTGCAGGGCTCCTTTTTCAACTGTAGCCAAGATTGGAAGGCAGAGTCCTGCAGGAAGAAAAAGGAGAGTCATGGAGAAGGCAGCTGAGAAATGCCCAGGGAAATGATCTGGATCCAGGTCTCTGCTTCAGCACTCCCATGTAATTCTGAACCAGTCACTTAAAGCACACTTTCACAGGTGGACAACCATTGTATATTCTTCATTTTCTGGGTGACTGACTTTATTCCCTGTGGTCTGATTTGCAAAACAACTGGTAACTCATAACTGCACCATAAGCTAGTTAGGGCTGTGCTTTGAATGCAGAAAGTGCAATACATCACAATGTCCTCTAAAAATCAGGTGCAGGTTATATGAAATTGGGCACATAAAATTAGTGGCTCTTTTTGACCTTATTATCTCTGTGTCATGCTTCTCAACCTATGTTTTATTAATGATAGTAGGACATAAATAATCATGATGTCCTTCCTTACATAATGGTGCTGCAAAAATCAACTTGGTTTTGGGAAGCTGCCAGTCGCTATTACTATTGATGGTACTACTTTAAGTCTCCCTTTCACTAATATCAAAACAAAACATCTTGTGATGCAAACAAATACCATAAAGGGTACAAGAAGATCATTCTTCATCTATCCTTCCTTAGCTTTCATTATCACAGAATCACAGAATGGAAGGGGTTGGAAGGGACCTTCAGAAGGCCATCTAGTCCAACCCCCCTGCTAGAGAAGGATCACCTAGAGTCTATCACACAGGAACATGTCCAGCTGGGTTTTGAATACTTCCAGAGATGGAGGCTTTACAATATATTTGGGCAGCTTTTTCCAGTGTTCTGTCTCCTTCAAAGACTTTTTAAATACAACTATTACTTATGCTCTCTTTAACTTGCATTTGAGAGATTTCCATTTCTAAATAAACCAACTTCCTCCCCACAGCACCCTGATCTTGCCCCCACAGCTGAGTATATGGCCTGTCACACTTATTTCCACCTCTAATCTACCAAGGCTTCTTGCTAAGAAGTTGGGATGGTGTGGTTTCCCTTTCTAACTACACTTTGAACCCAGTGACAGATATAAATGTTAATGTGCAGTGGCAAGAAAGAGAAAGGAAACAGAGAAGAAAGCCCAGACTATGGGCCGGGTGTCCTGGGGGACAACAGGGTGATTAATAGCCAGCAGTGTGCCCTTGTGCATTAAGAACAATGTGGCCACCAGGTTGAGGGGGTTCTCCTTTCTGTCTACTCGGTCCTGGTGAGGCTGCATCTGGAGTATTACATTCAGTTATGGGATTCCCAGGTCAAGAAGGACAGGGAACTGCTTGAGAGAGTAGAGAAAAGGGCTATGAAGTTGATCAGGGGACTAGAGCATCTCTCTTTTGAAAAAAGGATGAAGGACTTGGGGCTTTTTGGTCTGGACAATAGAAAGCTGAGAGGGAATCTTATCAGTGTTTATCAATACCTAAAGAGTGGGTGTCAGGAGGGTGAAGCCAGTCATTTTACAATGATGGCTAATGACAGGATTAGAGATAAAGGCCACAAACTCAAACATAGGATGTCTCATTCATACATGAGGGAAAACTTCTTTGAGGATGTGAAAGAGGATGCCCAGAGAGCTGGTGGAGTTTCCGTCTCTGAAGTCATCCAAAGCCCACCTGGAAGCTGTCCTGTGCAACCTTCTCTAAGTGAACCTGCAGGACTAAATGAACTCCAGAGGTTGTAAGGTCCCTTACAATCCTTACCATTCTGTGATTCTGTAAACTCTACTGGTAATTTCCATACTGTCAGAACACAGCATGAGACTAGCACTAGACAGAGTGATAAAAGAGCCATCTGTTTAGAAGGTTGTAGAAGCACACTGATAGAGGCAACCAAATGAAACCCAAGCTGTCTACTCTGTATTCCATGCACTAGTAAAATACTTATTTTTTATGTGATTTTGGCATAATACAGAAGACAATGTTTCAATGCATATGCAGAACACAAGATTAATCCTGATGTATCATTTCCTTTGATTATTCAGCTTTGCAAACTGAATAACTTCCAATATTTCTTTTTCCCCTCATGTGAAATAAAGAAAGGTGCATAAGGCTCTTATTAAGGCTCAGGATTGAATATATCTTTATCTGCTGTTGAAAAGATGTCAGCTTTAGTAAAAGAGGCAAGTGAGAAGAAAATTGTCTGTGCTAGGTCAAAAGTAGGTTGTTGTCTATGCTAGTTTCACTGTGTCAATGAAGTGAGCAAATATTCTGTGGAATTTTATGTTTGAGACATGGTGACAGTGAAAACTAATGAGTCATAAGTAATTTCAAGAAAACTAAGGATACAGGGCAGTATGAGACACTTAAAATTGAAAGCAGACTTTGTCAGTTTTATTTAAGTGGACTTTCTTTTGTAAACAATTATGTGCAGCATGATTTTACTATTTTCTTGGTGCTGTATTATGAAATAATAGAGTTCAAATTGAAATTACTGTGATCAGGGAGCTGGGGCTCTTCAGCCTGGAGAAGGGAAGACTCTGGGAAACCTTATAACTGCCTTCCAAAACATGAAGGAAACCTATCGGAAGGCTGGAGAGGGACTTTTCATAAGGTTGTCTAGCGATAGGACATGGGGGAATGGTTTTAAGCTGAGGGAGTATAGGTTTAGACTGGATCTTAGGAAGAAGTTGTTCTGTACAAGGATGGTGAGACTGTGGAATAGGTTGTCTGGAGAGTTTGTGAATACCTTCTCCCTGGAGGTGTTCAAGGCCAGGTTGGATGAGGCCTTGAGGAACCTGATCTAGTTCAAAGGTGTCCTTGCCCATGGCAGGGAGGATGGACTAGATGATCTCTTTCATCCCTTCCAACCTAAGCCATTCTATGATTTTTAAATTTAAAGAAATATTTTTATTCATGTTCTAACCTGTCTCTTTGCAAATATATTTAAGAAGAGACTGGATGGGGCACTTGGTGCCATGGTTTAGTTGATTAGATAGTGTTGGGCGATAGGTTGGACTCGATGATCTCAATGGTCTTTTCCAGCCTGCTTAATTCTATCCTATCCTATCCTATCCTATCCTATCCTATCCTATCCTATCCTATCCTATCCTATCCTATCCTATCCTATCCTATCCTATCCTATGCAAGAACTCCTGCTTTTTCTTTCATTTATATTGCATTTCCAAGGAATAAGAAAAAAACAAACCTTGGTCAGCTATAATCTTCCAGAATTAAGAACAAAATTGTTAGACCAGGTCATAAGAGTCAAAAAACCCCACCACAATATAAAATAGAAATTAAACACATATCTAACCATGTTGGTTTTCAGGTACACCATACTGATATTTATGCCTTAAAATGTACAGTACTGAGTGATCTTTTAGCACTATAGGGATAAATGTGAGGACTCGGAGATGCTTGTTGGCACAGCAGCTAAACAGGCTTTTACACAACAGCTTCTAAAAAGCTTTTGGATTCTTGCTCATTGGAATACACAGGTAGTAAACAGGCTTTTCAGCATCTGCTGTGCCTGCAATAAAACAAGTGAAACTGTGCTGATTTGTAACCAAAATGGCATAAGAATCAACTTTTACTTAGCTAGGTCATGTTTTCTATGAAATAATGATGACCTTCTCAGGAGAGAAGGAAAAAACCTTATGTTGATGAGGGTTCCAGTAGTTCATCAGTATTAGGTTTCATTAAAACAGAAGTTTTAATCTCCACAGCATGCATTAATACAGATTAAACTTCTAGGTCACTTTGTGTCAGATGTAAACAGATACATTTTTAATGATTTACAGTTCATTTGATAGTTGTTGGTTTATATTCAAATGAGAAAAGTAAAAACTTGTTCTCATCGACTTTGCAAAGCATCTCTGCAGAGGAACACCAGGAATATTTTGTGTGTTGGGTTTTGGTTTGTGGCTTTTTTTGTCTTTTTTTCTGTTTCACAAAATATTTTTACTTCTTTAAAGAATGGAATGGAATGGAATGGAATGGAATGGAATGGAATGGAATGGAATAGAATAGAATAGAATAGAATAGAATAGAATAGAATAGAATAGAATAGAATAGAATAGAATAGAATTAACCAGGTTGGAAAAGATCTTTGAGATCATCAAGTCCAACCTATCATCCAACACTATCTAATCAACTAAACCATGACACCAAGCGCCCCATCCAGCCTCTAGCGTGCCCTGCATCTTATAAGATGCCAATGAACTTGAAAGCCATGCTTCTGATGTTACTGAAGATTTCATACTTCTATTACCAAGACTGTTTTCAGCACAAACCAAAACCAAACCTCTGTACAAACTACTGTGAAGAACTAGAGACCCTTTAAGGTTGGAATAGACCTGTAAGTCAACCCAGCAACACCATGCTTACTAGACCATGTCCCAAAAGTGCCAGGTCTATATGTTTCTTGAACGCCCCCAGGGATGGTGACTCCACCACCTCCCTGGGCAGCCTGTTTCAATGCCTGACCACTCTTGCAGGAAAATATATTTCCTAATATCCAACCTAAGCCTCCCCTGGCACAGCTTGGTGGCATTTCCTCTTTTTCTGTCACCTGATATTAAGTAGAAGATTTATTAGGAGAGCATAAACAAAGTTACTCCTACTGGAGTTAAATTTTTCCTGCTAGCTACTTGGGAGAAAATTAACTCTCTCCCAGCCAAAACCAGTATCTCAGCAAAGGTTTCTTTCCCAATGTACTTTTGTTACAGTGGAACTAGGTGTATGTATATATGAACTTGTAGATCATTTTTATATTCCTTTTTCCATTTCTCTGCTCCATCAGATTTTCCTTTTCCTGTGTACGTATCCACACATATATATTGTGTCTTCTCCAATTTTTTATCTCCCCTCTTATCTCTTCTTGCATATCTGTTATACAACCAGACTCTCAGAGACAAATTACTCAGCTTAGATTAATACCTTCATTAAGGCTGGGTCTTTCTACTGCTGGTAATGAATTTCGAGTAATGTCATACAAATACCCTGCACTAAGATTTACTTCAGTTAAAACTTGGCAACCAATATTGTTTGCCTTTGAAAATGATGTTTTCTATTTCTGGTTTCATCATTCTGAACCTCTGGTTCAGGCAGGCACTTCAAATTGATTGGTTTTGAACAACAACAAAAAAAAGAAAATATATATACTAATGATTCATAGCTCAGTAAGCTGGCCTTAAAAGGATTGTTTCAGGGTGACCTCTGATTTTTCACACACAATTAGCTAGCAAACTGAAAATGTAATGAAAGAACTTACAAGAATTCTAACTTGTGAGCCCATTATTTTTCTTTCTGCAGTCACCAAATCATTATTATTTGCAAAACAATGTGTGTCAGGAAGCACAGGTTGGGACTTTTTGATCATAAACCTTTGTAATGTGTTTGATTCATTTTCCCCTTCAACATCTTTAGCTGAAAACAGTTGTTTATATTGCTCTACTGTAATGTGTTTCCTAAGCAAATCTCTAGCTAATAAGCAGAGAAACCCAGGTGTAGCTGAGTAATTATGCTAAGTAGTACAAGGAATATGGATACTAATGGTAGTCCATTCATAAGGAAGACTTATCTCAGGCAATTATACACTTCAGATTAATAGAAATAATTCATATAAATCATTCATTTTTTGTCAAAGACTAGCTTGTATGTTTGCACATCATCTTTTCTCTTACACAACATCTTTTGTCTTAAACTGCAGCTATTGTGGAATTTAAGAAATATAGCCTTAATGTTTTGCACCATTAACTTTTATGGAGTTAGAGCCATTAGCACTGAGGTTCTTCTCCTCTGTGCTTTTGTCTTAGAAATGCAATAAGCAGGCAACTGAAACTTATCCCAGTTTGGAAGGGTTTGTAATTGTCAGTACAAACACACCCCTACTGATGTGATCTACTTTCTTTATTTTCCTTCTAGATCTCTATAGCTTATTTTGTTCTTAAAAAGAATCATAGAATCATTAAGATAAGAAAAGGCCTTTAAGATCATCAAGTCCACCCTTCAAAGAAGTATTAACAAGGGTTTAAAGGAAACTTTCCTTTTACTCACATGTGACTAAAAACTCTAATTATTGTCTCAATAAATCTCTTTATTTCTGTTAGTCTTTACACTGGCTTAGCATAGCATTTTTACAAGAAAGAAAGTTAAATTTTCATGTTAATGTGTTGTCTGTTAGGGAATAAACCAATCAACCAACCAACCAAAAAACCAAAACCAATCCAAAACCCAGTGAGTGTTTAATGACTGGAGTACTGTGTCCAGTTCTGGAGCCCCTATTACAGGAGGGATGTGGACGTGCTGGAACGTGTCCAGCGAAGGGCCATGAGGATGATCAGAGGGCTGGAGCACCTCTCCTACGAGGACAGACTGAGGGAGTTGGGACTGTTCAGTCTGGAGAAGAGAAGGCTCTGAGCTGACCTAATTGTGGCCTTCCAGTATCTGAAGGGGGCCTACAGGAAGGCTGGGGAGGGACTTCTCAGGATATCAGGTAGTGATCAGACTACTAGGGGGAATGGAATGAAGCTGGAGGTGGGGAGATTCAGGCTGGACATGAGAAGGAAGTTCTTCACCATGTGAGTGGTGAAGCCCTGGAATGGGTTGTCCAGGGATGTGGTTGGGGCCCCATCCCTGGAGGTGTTTAAGAGCAGGCTGGCTGTGGCTCTGGCCAGCCTGATCTAGTGTGGGGTGTCCCTGCCCATGGCAGGGGGGTTGGAACTAGATGATCCTTGTGGTCCCTTCTAACCCTGACTGATACTATGATAATATGATACTATTGTGGTGGATAGTGGTCAGTAGTGTACTTGACCTATTGCAAACAAGAATCAATCTAGAACTAGAGGAATAACACATAATAAACCCAGACACCTGTTTTTAACTCAACTCAGAAATTTTACAGATGTACATAATAAGGCAGAACAATATTGAGGGAAAACTTGTTAAAAGCATTCATGTTGAGTAATGATAAACAGAGTCACCATCCCTGGAGGTGTTCAAGAAGTGTGTGGACATAGCAATTCAGGACATGGTTCTAATGCTATGACAATGTTGGGTTGATGGTTGGACTGGATAATCTTAGAGGTCTTTTCCAACTAAAACAATTCTATGATTGTATGATTCCATAAAAAATAAATAATTTCAGAAGTACCATGAAACTGGCAATTGCAGTTTCTTTGTGTGCCAAGTAGTACTGTAAAAAGACAAGATGATAGCAGAAAAAATAATTTTGTAGTGCTGTACGCTGTCTAGAAGCTAAGGAAGACTCCTGCCTTAAAACCTTCATAAGAAATGGATCTGTGGAAGTGACAGGATAAAAGCTTTAGAATAGTTTGATATAATAAGAAATAATAAGCTGATTTCAGATAAGGAACTCACAAATGAATTGTTGTGTGCAACATATTTTCTGAATCAACCTCCACCCCAGAAACAAGGAAAGTGCCAACAATGATAAGAAAATAAAAGGGAATACTGAAGTAAGTCAGAGATACAGATCTTGTGCCTCACAGATCTCTTAAAATTCTTTAGAGGAGTCAGTGAGCTGAGGCAAGTATCCCAGTATTCAGTCCTTCTTTAGAGGACTTCAGATAATCTCTTTAAGCTAATCTATTCAAATTTGGAGTCAAATAAACTTGCAACCATAAACTTTCGGATTCTGATCTTCTGTGTTCAGTCTTGGAGCTCTCTGGAGCATGTCCAGAGAAGGGCTACAAAACTGTGAAGAGTCTGGAGAAGTCTGGTGAGGAGAAGCTAAGGGAGCTGGGGTTGTTTCACCTGAAGAGAAGGAGGTTGAGGGGAGACCTTGCTTTCTACAACTCCCTGAAAGGAGGTGAGAGTGAGGTGGAGATTGGTCTCAACTCCCTAGGAACAAGTGATAGGAGGAGAAGAAATGGCCTCAAGTTGAATCAGGGGAGGTTTAATTTTGATAGAGAATGGTTGAAATTGATATTACAGGTCTTTTCCAAGCAAAACAATTCTGTATCCTATGCTTTGAAGATCTGTACAGTTAAAATGTGGCAGTTTATTGCCATAGAAATCATTCAGAAGTAAAGAGATGCAATTGTTATCACATGAAAGGGGTTAATTGATTAACATTTAGTTATTTTCATGTTCCACTTATTTGGGTTTACCAATCTCCAAAGTCAGGATTGTTTCACATTTCTTTTCTATTTTTAAGTTGTAACAATGGAGAAGGGAAGAGATCTGTTTGATATTTAATATTAGATGGGTGTGAGTGAACAGAAGGTTGGTTGCTAGTGGTCAAACACAAATTAAGCAGGTGGCATTCAACTCTGTATGACCTTTATGTACCAAGGATGTTTCTAACTGTTATCAAACAAGAAATTCTTCAGACGAAGAAGAAAAAGAGACGCAAAGGGGCATATTGTTGAGTTTAACAGAGAGATCTGCACTGAAGTATGAAAAGGAAATAACCAAAGCCAGCAAGTACAATTTGATCTGAAGCCTGTGAGTAGCTTAATAAAATGAGTTAATTGCTTAATAAAAATCTCAAGCATGGGAACAGACTGAGTGAACTGATAATACATTAAGAAATAGTAGATAGCAGAGTAAGATGTTTTATCTCCATTTTAATTGTTCTAATCTTTGCATGCACACTCACAAAAAAGCTGTTAATTGAGCTGGGAATTTTGGAATTTGAGGCATACTTCATTTTAATTTTTATTTATATTTATCAAGGCTTTTAACAGCTTATGTGTTCTAAGAGCAAACCAGGCAGCCCCACCAAACTGTCCTGAGGCAGACATCTATACACTTTCACCAGCTTAGAACCAGGAAACAAACAAATAAATAAATAAATGTCACAAGTCCTTTGAAATCTGTTCCATTTTCCTCCACATTCATTTCTTGACCTAATACAGGTCAGAAGAAAATGTCTTTCCAGAGGGCATTTAACAAAGTGCCTTGGCAGTGGAAAAGACCTCTCATGCTCCTTCGCTTTCCATTTTGGAAACCAGTTAATGTATTGCTGTTATTTGTGCTAGGTTTTTGTTTAGTTCTTGACTCTAGGGTAACATACTGAGTGTGCATTCCCCTGTTCCTGTTTTATTTTTTTCCTGCTGTTTGCAAAAGGCCAACTATTGTAAGTAAGCTATTACAAATGTTATTTGAGTTGCACTGAGCATTGCTAATGAAAAACCGTGGACTGGCAATGTTTTTGACATTTATGGTAGACAGCATTGAACAAAAGCTGCTTTTAATCAACTCATCCAAGTATCTAAGTGGGTTTTTTTTCTCCAAATTTATAAGATTTTGCTTTAGCAATTGTTTTTGTAAACTTAGGTGTTAAACAGTGAAGCTTTTAATATGGTTTATTCTACTTTGTGCTTCATATTCATTAGTTGTATTTAAATCCTAGTCCTAAAAGATTTTTTGGGGTTTTTTTCTTCTTATTTTTTTTCCCTTTTTTCTCTGTTTTTCTAGCCTGGAGAAAATGAGGCTGAGGGGGACTTTCTTGTTTTCTACAACTCCCTGAAAAGCAGTTGGAGCCAGGTGGGTGTTGATATATTATCCCTGGGAACAAGTGATAGGATGAGAGGAAATGGCATTAAGTTGCACCAGGAGAGATTTAGGTTGGGATATTACAAGAAACTTCTTGACTGAAGGGGTTTTAAAATGTTGTAACAGGCTCACCAGGGAGGTGTCTGAATCCCCATCCCTGGAGAAGCTTTAAAGAAGCAGATATGTGATGATGAAGGTCATGGCTTAGCCCCAGACTTCATAGAATTAATGTTTTGACTTGGTGAACTTAAAGGTCTTTTCCAACCAAAATGGTTCTGTGATGCTATGATTGTCACTAGTTTGATGAAGGTACTTCTGACAGACCTTCCCCTTACTTGGTGAATAAGTTATACCAGTGAAAAGATACTACAGTACTTATTAAAATGACTCTAAATGGATATGTAGCTTAATTTGTGCTAAGAGAAAGATTTTGTAATCCTAAAACTAGGGAAGTTTGGAATAGGGCTGAATAAGTACAGCATTTCCTATTCAAAGAGTTTGCTGCCAAAAGTGAACTCTTTTTAGGTGTATTATGCTGGGTGTAAAGGGACAAGATTTGGAGCACAAAATCATTTAATCTCTTCTGACAAAGCAGGAAGAGAACTTCTTAAGCAACAAAAGGCCAGGCCACAGGTTTGCCATTTCAGCATAAGAAGCAAAGGATAACATTTCCCACTTCGGAACTTTGCCCTTTAGAATCTTGAGAGCTGTTTTTTCCCCCTTTTTTTGTCTCACCAACAATAAAGTTCAGTACAAGCAAGGGGCAGATGTTGTCACTTTCCAGATGCTAATATAGTCACACATATATATTATGACTAGAAATTTAAGGAAAAATTAATTTCAGTATAACCCTTTTGAAAGTTCAGAGTAATTTAGATTTTTTTTTTTTTCTTTTTTAATTGCTACCTAAACAAATGCTTCCAGGCCAATCAGAATCTCTTGCACTGCTTTGAAGATTAGCAGAGGTTTCCTCTTTGACTTTTCTGTTCTGTATCAGCAACAATCTACTTTTCTAAATCAGTATGAACTTATTTAATGATCCTTTTATTAATTCCTCTATGCTTGTCCTGTGTAATGCTTAATCAGTAATAGACAGGGAGACAGGAAAATGTAGAATTAACATTTTCAAATGGAATATAATGGGAAGTCTAAACCACTACCCTAACAGGTACAGAAATAACCTTATGGTCTTATAGGTGTGGAAAAGCAGCTGTGATTGAGACCTAAATTGCTTACAGGCTCTTGTGTGATCTTACATTTTGTCTAACTACAACATGAAATCAAAAGCAATCGCAAAACTAAAACAGTCCTTGCTTAAAGCTGTGTTCTCCCCAACAGGGTCATTCACACTAAGGGGAAAAAAATCTTTGTTTAAAACAAACACTTGCGCATTCTGTCTCTTGTTGTCTAAAGTCTTTGTCAACTCACTGGTTGTATTTTCAGACTTCATGTCTACATTTCTTTCCTTCATGTTTGCCTGGCAGGCATATGCCCACACCCCCACCTCTCTCAGATGGAGCTAGATTGTGTCTGGTGTATTCAAGCAGTTGTGGTGAGCTTTGGGAACAGCTCTGGTGGAAATAGCTGTGATCAACAGGACTTCCTGTGGTTTTTCTGCATCTATTCACCATCTTCTTAACAGACCTTATCACACAAAAGAGCTCAGCACTTCATGAAATATTCTGTTGATTATTCAGTGTTTGTGGGACATGATTAATCATTGATATTTACAAAGTGTTCTCTATCGTCTCAATCATGAGTCTGACTACCATTGTGCTTGTTAATTTGTTAATTGAAAAAAAAAATGGATACAGAAAGACACAATTTCAGAGGTGTTTTTTTTCCATACAGATGAGGGGAAAAAAAAAAAGAAAAAGAAAAAAGAAAAGAAAAAATCTGTTCCTACACACCTAGGGAGATGTGGATAATTACACCATGAATATCATTTTAATGAAGTCAACAGCAAACTCTGTATTCACAGATTATGTTGGTTTTCTCATTTATTTCTTAAATGCTCAATGTTATTTAGCATAATTTTGCCACTTGGTAATATTTTTTGTCAAGTAACTGAGCTGTGGTAAGAAAATTGTCTGAAGCTATTGGTAAAGTGGAAAAATCTCCAAATTACTTTCATCTGTGACTTATATCCCAGTAAAATATCCACCAAGAAGTCACAGTCTTGGCATCATGCTTGGTTCTTCTGTTTGCAATATTGCTATCTTAGGAAAAGCCTTCAGTGGAAGTGCAAGCATTCCTATTGCTTCTATTAGAAAACCTGAGCAGATTTTGGTCATTTCATCATCCTTCTGCCTTTCTTCTGGATGTGGCTCTGAGCAACATGACCTAGCGTGAAGGTGTCCCTGCCGGTGGCAGGGGGTTGGAACTAGATGATCCTTGAGGTCCCTTCCAACCCTAACAATTCTGTGGTTCTACTCCAGGAGAATGGGCTAACTGTTAATGCCAATAATGTCAGTTAGAATATATGTTACATCACAAATAAGGAAGTTTGAGTTAAGAATAGGAAGAAGCTCTTTGATATGGGGAGTGGTGAGACACTGGAATGGGTTACCTGGAGAAGCTGTGGACACCTCATCCCTAGAAGTGTATACAACCAAGCTGGATGAGGTTTAGAAGAAGCTGAGCTAGTGGAAAGTGACCCTGCCCATATCAGGGAAGTTGGAACTAGATGAACTTTAAAGTCTCTTCCAAGTCAAGCCATTCTATGATTCTATGAAAAAAAGCAAGTTATGCCATACTAATTAAATGCTCATTAATAACTTGCATGCAGGATTGTACCTCAGTTACTGCTTATCAAGAAGAGAAAGATCTGTCTGTGTTTGATTTATGATTATTTATACAGTGTACACAGTGACAGAGGTGATTTGGGAGTTTCATAGAAGCTTTTCAGAGGTGAAACAAGACAGTTGCCCGATAAACATTAGCAAAAAACCAAAGCGTTAAAGGAGTATTTTGGGTAGGATGTGCATAGACTATAGTCATAAGATGTATTTTTATTATCATACAGAAGGAATTGTTGATGGGAATGGACTGAATAAACCTAGCAAAGTCATCTTTAGTACCTAAAGGAAAACAAACAAATGAACAAAACCACAAAAAAACCCAAAGTCTTATCTACACCCTGGAGATGTTGAAGAAGAGACTGGATGAGGTGCTTAGTGCCACAGTCTAGTTCATTAGATAGGGCTGGGTGATCAGTTGGACTTGATGGTCTTGGAGGTCTCTTCCAACCTGGTTGATTCTGTGTATCTGTGATACATAAAAAACATTATTTTGTCAAAATTCCCATAGATGTAGTCAGAATGTCCAACTCATAACTTTGGCCAGTGGACAACTGTTCCAGCAGCATGATATTCTGATGTTTTGCTATGCAGTGCTAAGGGTAGATCTAAAGCCCATTGCAGAACTGAATACAAATCTTTCCACTCGACCAGAGATAATAATGTGACTGAACATCATATTATCACTTAGTAACATCTTTCCCCACTTCTCTTTCTTGATAAGGATTTAGAATGTAATATCCAACAGCATTTTCAAAATCTTTCTTATAAATGAAAAGACTAAACCAAAATCAGATTTTATCCAATTGGCTTTTTTGTATAATTTTAAATAGTTTTGAGGGCTTTTCCCAGGTTTGTGGGGTTTGTTTGTTTGTGTTGGTTTTGGGTTTGGTTGCATGTTTTGTTGTGGGTTTTTTTTTCTTTTTCTTGTTTGTTTGCTGGTTTTTGGTTGGTTTGGTTTTTTTTTCCCCTTTTCTTTTTGTTTGGTTGGTTAGTTGGTTTTTTGTGTTCTTTTTGGTGTTGGGTTTTCTGGTTTGTTTCTTTTTTACTTTGGTGTTTTTTTTCTTGTTAATTTTGGGGGGGGGAGTGTTTCTTTTAGGTTTGTTGTTTGTTTTTCTAACTAGAAAGAAATTTCTTAAATGTTTGGGGTTTTCTATTAAAGGGAGGTTGTAGACGGGGGGGCTGGTGTCTTCTCCCAGGCAACCAGCACCAGAACAAGAGGACACAGTCTCAATCTGCACCAGGGGAGGTTTAGGCTGGATGTTAGGAAGAAATTTTTGACAGAGGGAGTGATTACCTATTGGAATGGGCTGCCCAGGGAGGTTGTAGAGTCACCATCACGGGAAGTGTTTAGGAGGAGTCTGGATGGGATACTTGGTGCCATGGTTTAGTTGATTAGATGGTGTTGGATGAAGGGTTGGATGTGATGATCTTGAAGGTCTCTTCCAACCTGGTCTATTCTATTCTATTCTATTCTATTCTATTCTATTCTATTCTATTCTATTCTATTCTATTCTATTCTATTCTATTCTATTCTATTCTATTCTAATATGGACCTGTATTCTATTCTATTTAACTGATGTTCTTCTACTTTGCACCTTGCCAAGTGGATGTTTTAACTGATGTTCTTCTACTTTGCACCTTGCCAAGTGGATGTGTCCTATGGGCTTATTGTGGTTGTTGATTTCAGTAGAGAATCTCTTTCATATATGCCTTCTCTTATTTATATTTCAGTTCTGAAGAAAACATCACCAAATGATCTTCTAGATACCATTCTCCTCAGCAGATGGAATCTTGTTCAGTGCAGATTTTCTTCTATAATTGGGATTACTTTGTTGCTATTGTATTTCTCCATCCATGAAAGCATCTCCATTTTCTATTGTATTTCTCCATCAATCAAGCTTTTCCATCCATCTTCTACTGCATTTCTCCATCCAAACAGGCCTCCTGTGAAGCCAGAAGGTAAGAGGTTTTGCCATTAAAAGTTAAATTACAGATGCTTCTTGGTAGCACAACTGCATTTATACTATTTCCAGGCTTGTGTTTCTGGAAGTGCTTAGTGGACTCAGTGGACAATATTTTAAAATTATATGTCTGGAGAGAAACTACCAAACTTAATTTGAATTTGCATTCTTCACAACAAATGCAAGTTTGACTGTTAGCCTGCTAGCCTGACTAAGTTTATCTCTTGTTATGTTATCTTGAAAGGAAGTGACATTCGATGAATGTGAAGAAAAGGCCAAGTAATGCACAAGTGGAGAGTGATAAATCTGTAGATCATATGTAGCTAACTTCAGAAAGGAAAATGGAATTAAGTTATGATTCTGTTAGATTTAAACATAATATTTAAGAGCAGCAACTTTGCTTTTCTATAGTCAAGAAGAAAAAGGGGGAAAAAAGACAAGAAGGAGAAAAAAACACTTTGCAAGAAGAAAGTGAATAAATTCTACTTCATTATATTCTCACTCCTTAGGCTACAATTTCAATGCAGTTTGCTTGTTTCAGAAGAGTCAAGAATTGTGGTTTGCTATAATGAAATATATTTTGAATCATAAGCTGGAGGATAAAGCACAATCCTTTTAAAATTACAGTTGGAGGGGATTTTAAAAGACTCACAAAGCTTCATGGTTAAATGCAGAATTGGATGGCTATAGACAGGGGAAAATATGATAAAATGATAATGATAAAATCAAAGAGCAAAATGGTTTGCAAGTATTGCAGTCACTTGAGTCAAGCCTTGCTTTTAGGTTGTTATATTTTTAGTACACTCTAGCAACTGCTTTGAATTACATCCTGGTCAAAATACAGACTCAAAGGTTGGACTGGATGGATAAGGAATTGCCTGGATGTCTGTGCTCAGAGAGTTGTGATCAGTGGCTCAGTGTCCAAATGGAGACCACTACCAAGTGGTGTCCCTCAGGAGCTGGTTCTGGGACCAGTGTAACAGTAGGGTTGAGTGCATCCTCAGCAAGTTTGCAGATGACATCAAGCTGTGTGGTCTGGCTGAGATGCTAGAGGGAAGGGATGCCGTTCAGAGGGACTTGGACAGGCTGGAGAGGTGGACCCAAGCCAACCTCATGAAGCTCAATAAGGTAAAATGCTAGGTCCTACACCTCAGTCAGGGAAATCCCAAGCAAAATTGAACTTAAAGGTGTTTTCCAACAAAAATGATTGCATAATTCTATGAAGTATGACAGATTTTTATCTTTACTTCATGATAACTGAATACTAATAGTAAAAACTCTAATGTAATGCATCTAATTACTAATTTAATTGAAGCTTAAATTGACAGTTATTCTCAGCAGCATCTCACAGCTGTGGAAATACACTTCTGAATTTGGTGGTATCAAGAAATTAATAAATCCATTCATTATGTAAATATTGATTCTGCTGCAAAAGAAAAAAGTGTTTTGTATTAACCTCACAGTCAACTCGCAGGCAGCAACAAATGACTGAGTTATTTTGATATCTGATGAGAGGCCACAGTTCGATTTACTCATGGGCAAAGAGATTCCATTAAACCCTTTCCTCAGTTGGACCTAAGAGCAGTGAGGCTGTATATGTAGAACTGGAGGAGGAGCTGAAACCTTTAGTTTATTTTTTCCAAGTCAGCAGTTTTAACTTGCCTGCATTGTTGAATCTGAAAATGCAAATACACTTGCCAATCTTTCTACCTAATTCACCAAACCCTGAGGGCAAAGCTTTCATTTATTGTTAGCAGGCTATCAAGTGTCCAAAACTTCTACGCTGTACCTGTCAAAGGTGCAAATTCCTGCTGAGCAGAGGCAATCTAAAAGCTTATTTGAACACTCATTAAGGAATCATTACACAGAACTCTTATTCTGTCATAATATATTTAGTAGATTTGAAAAAAAAAAAATTTCATTTGCATTTCAATATACATATGAGTTAACTGTGTATAAAAATGGACTTGTATTTCTGTTAATGTCACACATAATGATTTGTAGTAAAGGAAACAGCCTGGAGAGTTCAAATACAGAATCTTCTCACTAAAATACGTACATCATGTACCATGTCCAGTGACTGGCAGTGAAGCTGGTGAAGGGTCTGGACAACAGGCCTTGTGAGGAGTGGTTGAGAGAACTGGGGGTGTTTAGTCTGGAGAGGAGGAGGCTGAGGGGAGACCTTCTGGCTCTCTACAACTCCCTGAAAGGAGCTTGGAGTAAGGTGTGAGTTAGCCTCTTCTCCTTAGGGGAGAAATGTCCTCAAGTTGCACCAGAAGAGGTTTAGTTTGAATAGAAGGAGAAACTTCTTGACTGAAAGGGTTCTCAATCACTGGAATAGGCTCCCCAGGGAGGTGGTTTATTCCCCACCCCTGGAGGTGTTTTAAAGCCACAGAGATATGGTATTGAGGGACATGATTTAATAACAGACTTGGAGAAGTTAGATAATGGTTGAAATCAATGATCTTCAAGGTCTTTTCCAACCAAAATGATTCTATGATTCTGTAAGCATGAAGCATTGAGGTAAATGCCAGCTGTGTATACCTAAATCTAGGTACAAACAAGTAATAGAATCATGTTAAAAGTTTAAAGGCAGTATCATTATGCAGACTCTTCCAGAGTGGATTTATCTGAAACTTTTTTTAAGAGAAGTGTTATTGACCTGATTCCTCAATACCCCATAGACTCTTCTCTAAAGCTTAGATTCTACATTACCTTTTGAAGTTGTTGCAGGATAGGTGAGTAGTTTGCACTACCAACAGCCTAATTAGGAAGAATAATGTCCCTTGGGACAACAAAACCTTCTTCATATTCAATCATTCAGTCCAAAAATATACAGGGTGGGGTAATGAATCTTAAAAATGCCAATTTAGTGAGCTTCTAATCACAGATACTTCATCAGCTGACAAAAGGAAAACCTCAGTAGGTGTAGCACTTCAAAATCTGGGACAATTTACATGTAATTTCAGGAATCAGCAGGGATACACAGCTGGATAAAAATAAAAAGCTTGCTGTAATTGAAAATTGCCTTGCAGCTTGTTTGTGATTAAAATGGAGTTCAGTTCCTTGAAATCTTGTATAGCAATTAAATCTGTTTTACTTAGGCAATGAAATATTGTCTATTGTCCTTGAGTGATAATACCAGTGCAGACATGCTTTAACACTTCATGCAAATTGAACATGGGTACGTACCAAAAAATGGCAAAAACCATGTTGAACAACTGGAAGGGCTCTCATCTGAGTACACTGAAGAAATGTTCTCTCTCAGTAGAACAGGCTGTGGTCACCTGTGTTACTTAGAGTTGTGCTGACAGCTTGTGGTGTTTTGCACCCAATAGAAATTATGTTTCCACATTTCAACATCTAAATAGAGCAATGCTCCAAATTCCTGCCTGATAACTTTACTTAAAACCTGATTGAGTTGTAAAGTTCTACTGAAATTTGAAGTTAACCTCTAATAAGAGTTCTTCTTTAGTTTGCTTTTCATTTTTTTTCTATGCTGTCTGATGTGTTGAATAGATTGAGAAGTGTGAGAGCTGATTCTCTCTCAATGAAACAGGCATTAGAGCATGCAAGTGTCTGTGTTCTTAAAGTAGTTTATTACTTTTTGAGTAAGGAATGTTAAGAAACAGCTGCAAATAGAACTTGAGATCTTAAAATTCTTAGAACCATTTTCACTGTAATGTTTCTTCTGTGTTGTTTGGGTTTTTTTGCATTCAAATGTAATGATTCCCCAGTTCTCACTAGGTTCACTTAGGAGAGAGAAAAGTTGAATTAATACGGTAAAAATATAAATAATAATGATAATGATAATTATTGAATCAAAAAGGAAAGGTTTCTAGCATCAAAACCAAAATCCCACAAACCAAAAGCCACAGGGACGTTAACAATTTTAACTGAAGCTTGTGGAGGGCAAATTTAAACTGGATATTAGGAAGGAATTCTTTACAGTGAGGGTGATAAAGCACTGGAACAGTTTGCCCAGGGAGGTCATGGATGGTCCCTCCCTGGAGGCATTCAAGGCCAGGTTTGATGAGGCCTTAAGCAAGCTCTTCTAGTGGAAGGTGTCCCTGCCCATGTCAGGGGGTTGGAACTAGATAGTCTTTAAGGTCCATTCCAACCCAACCTATTCTATCAATCTATACATCTATGAAACTTGCAATTCTGAGTAGAAAAAAAACACCTTGCTTATGCATACCCCAATCTAAAATATATTCACACCCTACCTCTCATTTAATTCTGTTCCTTCTGTGCATTTCTTCTTCTCTGGCCAGCCTGATCTAGTGTGGGGTGTCCCTGCCCATGGCAGGGGCATTGCAACTACATGATCCTTGTGATCCCTTCCAACCCTGACTGATACTATGATATACTTCATTAATTACATCTTCCCTTATTATGTTACATTTTACTAAGGTAAATATTCAGAAGAGAGAAATAACTCTGCAGTAGTCTTAAGTTCTGTAGCTGAATTAGTAACTATAAGGATTTTTTTTTCCCCTGGTCTTTTGTCTGAATCTGTTTCTAGGATGTAATCAGTCCCAGGTAATGAATATGACATTGTAATGTTTCTTTCTAGATGAATCAAAAAGACCAAGCCATAAAGGAAAGTTTCTTAGCAGAGAGCAAATGACCTGCAGTACTTAGATTGCTATTGCTGCACAGAGTAAACTAGTGAAAATGGCCTGAGAGGAGAAGGCAGAGTGTTTGTAACTTAAAGACAGCCAATTGTGGCTCCACAGTAACTTCAAATTAGGGAAAAAAATGTTAAATTGTATGTGGAAAGGTTATTCAAAACAGCCTGATGGAAATGTACTCTAAGAGGTGCTGAAAGGTCACTTGAAAGACTCAAGTGAAAAACAAGAGACTAGATGAGAAAACAGAAAACCACTCAGTCCATCAAAACATGGATAAGAAAAATGATGCTAAAGCAAACAGAGAAGGGAATGATAGGAAAGGCAAAAAAAAAAAATTAAAACAATAAATATAGATAGATTTATACACATCCAATAAGTCATTTGGCAAAAGATGCTTATTAGCTATGTTATTATAAAATTGCAATATCCAGGTACTCTAAATGACTGAATATGTTCCAAAAGCAAAAATAAAGCCAAGACCTTTTAATGAAGACTCTATTTTCTGGGGAATTTATAGAAAAATATCTGCAGTCCTAAGTCTAATGAGCAACATTGGATTTACAGAGTAGTGTGTATTCCCATCACTGTTCTAATGTGCTTTATATTTACTGTCACTTGTACTTATATTATTAACACATTATAAAGCCAGAATGCAAGCAAAATGTGACAGCTGATGAGTTAACTTGTTAATACATACATATTTTCTTTACAGTTGTTCATACCTAAATTTCAAGAAATGATCCTGTAGAACTGTGGATTTACTATGAAAAATAAATACAACATATAGTTCTAGAAGCCACCCAAAGCAAAAATCTATAAACTCTAAAGAACTTAATCTGAAACTAGAAAAGAATTCAGGCTACTGAGTGGGCTGGCCACTAAAGGAGAGATAGAGGCTCTCTATGAACCCTTCAAGGGAAGAGGGAGACTGATGGGTTTGGAAAGAAACTAAACTGACTGGAATGAAAGTAACAAGAAACAAAAAGCCCAAACAAATAAAAAAAAATCAACAACAACAATAAACAACCAGAAATATGCACAAATAGATACAAACCAATATAGGCTGGGGTAGGAGTTGATCTGCTGGAGGGTAGAGAGGCTTTGCAGAGGGACCTTGACAGATGGGCAGAATCCAACGGCATGAGATTTAACACATCCAAGTGCCGGGTTCTGCACATTGGCCACAGCAACCCCATGCAGTGCTACAGGCTGGGGTCAGAGTGGCTGGAGAGCATCCAGACAGAGAGGGACTTGGGGGTGCTGGTTGATGGTAGGCTGAACATGAGCCTGCAGTGTGCCCAGGCAGCCAAGAAGGCCAGTGGCATCCTGGCCTGCATCAGGAACAGTGTGGCCAGCAGGAGCAGGGAGGTCATTGTGCCCCTGTACACTGCACTGGTTAAGCCACACCTCAAGTCCTGTGTCCAGTTCTGGGCCCCCCAGTTTAGGAAGGATGTTGACTTGTTGGAGCATGTCCAGAGAAGGGCAACAAGGTTGGTGAGGGGTTTGGAACACAAGCCCTATGAGGAGAGGCTGAGGGAGCTGGGGTTGCTTAGCCTGGAGAAGAGGAGACTGAGGGGTGACTTCATTGCTCTCTACAACTACCTGAAGGGAGGTTGTAGCCAGGCAGAGGTTGGTCTCTTCTGCCAGGCAACCAGCACCAGAACAAGAGGACACAGTCTCAGACTGCACCAGGGGAGGTTTAGACTGTAGGTTAGGAGGAAGTTTTACACAGAAAGAGTGATTGCCCATTGGAATGGACTGCCCGTGGAGGTGGTGGAGTCACCATCACTGGAGGAGTTCAGGAGGAGATTTGATAGGGTGCTTGGTTACATGCTTTAGTTGATTAAGTCATGTTGGATGATGAGTTGGACGCGATGATCTTGAAGGTCTCTTCCAACCTATTCTATTCTATTCTATTCTATTCTATTCTATTCTATTCTATTCTATTCTATTCTATTCTATTCTATTCTATTCTATTCTATTCTATTCTATTCTATTCTATTCTATTCTATTGAACCCAACTCCTAATGGCAATTAGTGAATATCACCAGTGATGTTGTGGCAGAAGTCCCAGACTGGACTCAGCAGCCAATGGGAACTGGATTCAGGAGCTGGATTCTGGAACTTGATTCAGGAACACACAGATTCAGGGTAGATTTAGATCAGACATAAGGAAGAACTTCTTTGCAATGAGAGTGGTGAAATACTAGAACAGGTTGCCCAGGAATGTGATTGAGACCCCAGCCCTGGGGACAATCAGGATCAGAGTTGATGTGGCCCCGGCTAGCCTGGTCTTGTTGAAGGTGTCCCTGCTCACTGCAGAGGGTGTTAGACAAGATGGTCTTTGAGGGTTCCTTCCAACCCAGTGCAATCTTTGAATGACTGGATTGGGGTTGAAGGCAGAACAGAGTCCTTCTGGAACACCAACCATTGAGGAAGAAAGTGGCTTGACCCTGGAGACTCCCTAGCTTTACACCAAAGATACTGTGCATGGAATGGAATCTCTTGTTGGTCAGTTGAGGGTCATTTGAACTCTCCACTCCTCCCAGTAGGTGCAGCCTTTTCTTCTGCAGCCCAAAAAGGCATCCAAAATGGAGTAGTGCCCTTGATCTACAGCTCAGCCCTTGGCACTAGTACTTCCCATCAGCATTCTCAGTTCTAGCAGCAGCTCCTGTCTGTGCAAACCTGTCCTGAGTTACAGAAAGTGGTGGATCTGAGCAGAGACTGAGCTGGGAAGTAAAACCACTGAGCAGAATCATTGCTGCTCTGGCCCAAACCAAGACAGACTCTCAGCTGTATAAAATACCAGGCATTTTAACCTTATCTGCATGTAGCTGTTGAAAATGTAATGTTGCATATTTTTCTCCTTTTTTTATTTATTTATAAATAATCTTTTCATAACAAAACCACAGAGCTGTGTTCCTAGATGTACCAGAGAGATATGGCTGCAGGAGACATCTCATTGGATTTTGTTGTTGTGTGTTGTTGTTATAAAAATCTGATGGGATCAAAACTAGTCCCTTAATGCGAGGTACAGCATTTTTTGCAGATGTAGTGGAGCAAGGAATTTCAGCTTTTAATGTCATGGTTCAATCCTTCAAAATATGCTTAAATTATATATATATATGTATATTTTTTTTTTTAGCTCTCCAAGAATTGCAGCAGCTGTATCCAAAATTTATTCTCTCTGGTATATTGTAACAGCGATCATCCATTTAATTTCCAGCAGTTTTTTCCTCTGCTTGTGTCAGCAGCCTGTTATTTCCAGAGTCAATAAAAGCATGCAGTATTATTTTGTGCATAAAACTAATTCTGCATGTCATTTTACATTTCATATAGAGTATTTACAGACAGGGAAAGAGATTTAAATGCTGCATTTGTTCAGACCTGAAGGAGAGATTGAATATCAACATTTTATTTTCCTCCATGAGGTACACAAAGGAAAGGTAGAGAGATGCATTTATGAGTGTGAGAATGGGGAAAAAACCAAAACAACACAATAGAAAAAATGCACCAAAACCTGCTTTTGTTCATGCTCTGCCATGGCAGGAAGCAGTGTACAGAAGACCCAGAATTCACAGGTCAAGTGAGCCATGGCCAGAATCTCACAGATAGTGTAAGAAGTTCTCTGCTGGGTCCTGGCTTATTTGAAGGTGGTGAGCAATGGCATATTTGACTTCTGAATTGATCTGGCACTGAGGAGTTTGGGAAACTTTCTGAATAGGCTGTAAACCAGGAGCAAAGTACATGGTAGCTTTCAAAAGCATATTGGAAGTCTAGAAGTGCTGTTTTGAACAAAGTATGAACCATGAATGCCAATAATACACCCCAGGATGAACTCTTCTGCCTCAGCTGTTTCAATAACCTCTTCTAGGATTGCATCAATGACTGTCCAGGTGTAACTCTTGAGGATGGATCCTACCATCTGCATCTTGAGCTCCATGAAGGCTTTGGTATAACTTGTTGAAGGTGTATATTGTGAAGGTGCCTCATTCTGATAGATATGGCACAGTGTCAGGTGGGGGAGATGCATGAGACAAGGAATGCAGTTATTGGGCCTGGGGAAAACACTGTTTGACTCTGCTCAAGATCCATGAGAAAACTGGGAATGTAAACTACAGAAGCATGACTCCAAACTTCTGGAGAACAGACTTTAGTTTATTCAGGGAATTGTTTGGCAGAAGCCCCTGGCAAGTGTGCATGAAGATGAAGGAAGTCTAGGAAAGCTGGCTGAAGTTTTAGGATAACTTACTGACAGATCAGGTCTTTGGTCAGGAAGATCAAGATGTTTGGCAAAGCAAAATTATTTTTATTTAAGAATGGAACATCAAAATGAACTCAAAAGGCCTACAAGAAATCTGGGGAGAGACTTTTGACAAGGGCAAGAGGGAATGGATTGAAGCTCAAGGAGGGTAGATTTAAACTGAATATTGGGAAGAAATTCTTTACAGTGAGGGTGGTGAGACACTTGAACAGGTTGCCTGGGGATGTTCAAAGACAGGTTGGATGGGGCCTTGAGCAAGCTGATCTAGTAGAAGTTGTCCCTGTCCATGGCAGGGAGATTGGAATTAGATAACCTTTAACATCCTTTCCAGCCCAAACCATGCTATGAATCTATGAACTGGAAACAAGAACAGGCAACATGCAAACAAGCCCTGAATGGCAAAATCAGGAAGGTCAAACCCCAGTTCTAGCTAAAACTAGCAAAGGATATTATGAATCATTGTTTTAACTCTTTTCTGGAAAACTGATTAACACTTTGTTAATTATTTGTTACTCTCTGTAAGCCAAGTTCCTAGGTATCTTACAGAGTTTATACCCTGTTGTGGAGAGAACTGAAACATTGCCTTTCTAGGTGGAGTATTAAATACAAGAAAATTTCCTCCTCATGGGAGAAAATAAGGCTATGATAGCAATTAAACAGTCTTAAATAGTTCCTGTAAAGAATTACTTTCTCCTGATACCCTATTTGGTACTGAGCAAGAGGAATCTTAAGGATAGGATCACATTCCTGCTTTTTCTCACTATTAAGCAAAGACTAGAGAAAGGATTCAGCCATGAGAATAGCTGCTGTTATGCCTGAATGAGTGGTCTGGCATTATTAAAGAAAATGTGAGTTTTATCTCATCTGCAGGGAGTTTTAGGACTTTCTTAGGCACTCAGCAAATCTTGAGTGCTAGTTTTGAGCTAAAAATAATGTGATGTGGCAGGTTAAAGCTGAAGATTTAAGTTTTTAGAAAAGCTTGTTGAAAAAAAAATACAAGTTTCTGAAAAGTAAAGGGTTTTTTTTGTGACAGGCTCAAGAAAAGTTCTGCTCTTCATTTGAAAATGGAGTATTTGGCTGAAGCAAGAGAGAGGCAATTTTTCCTTGCATTAGTACACTATCCAGAAATTCAAACCCTGGTTACTCTTGATTCAGTTTAACAGCTTCATTAGGGAGTTGTTTGGTCTATTTTAGAACAGTCATGGAATCATAGAGTGATTTTTGGTGGGAGGGACCTTAACGGTCATCTAGTTCAAACCCCCCTGCAGTGGATAGGGACAGCTTCTACTGGACCAGCTTGCTCAAGGCCCCACCCAGCCTGCCTTTTAACACTTCCAGGCTTGAGGCCTCCACAACTTCCAGATTTCCTGATTTTGCCTCTGAAAATTTGTTGTCATAAGTGGCCAGAATTCAACCACCACTTATGCTTGAAAAATAACCAGGCACTTCCTTTTAGTTGTTAAAAAAAAAACCCAAACGCACACAAAAAAAACCACCCAAACAAACAACAAAACAAACCAACATTTGCCACAGCAACCGTTCTATTCTATTCTATTGAAACCAACCAAAAAAAAATCCCACAGGGTAATTTTAAAGTCTTTTTTCTTGAACATAATTTTCCAGCTGATTCAAGGTCTTTCTGATATTCTCTTTGAAGTGGAAGCAACTTCAGCTACAATAGTTTGTTCATGAAGAGGTTAGGGAAAGCATAAGTCCTACATCCTACTGTAGTTTATTGTGTTTGTGTTTTCCCTCTGATTACACTGTTTTGAATTAATAGAAAATATGAAGGCTCCCTTTCAGGCAATTTCCTTGTTTCTGGATTCACACATCTCATCTCTTGGGAGATCTAGCCTAATGCTTCCTCATTACACTTCTTGACTAATGGATTGTATTTTACTCTTATCCACTGAATTGAATCTTTTGCAGGGATCTCTCCAACTGCCTCCTTGGGCAACCTGTTCCAGCATTCCACCACCCTCATAGTAAATCTGCCCTTCTCTAGTTTGAAGCCATTGCCCCTTGTCCTGTCACCACTGGCCTTTGTAAACAATCTCTCTCCATCCTCCTTGTAGCCCTCTTCAGGTACTGAAAGGCTGCTATTAGGTCTCCCCAGAGCCTCCTCTTCTCCAGGCTGAACAACCACAGCTCCCTCACTCTGTCTTCCTAGCAGAGGTATTCTAACCCCTGATCATTTTCAAGGCCCTCCTTCTAGAGGAAAACCAGAAAGACCTTCACTGTAATCCTTAAAAGTACTACCTAATATTGATTGTTTACCTTCCAAAACCCTTTAAACAAGTGGTATTGTTATGAAAAAGTATCATATATGGAAACAGAAGTAATTTGTCATGATGCAGGTACAAAATACATTTGATGGTACAGTCTGCTTTGCTCTAGAGAGGCCTGATGTGATGCTCTGGCATTTTAGTTTGTACAGCTCTTGAGGTTTTCAGAAGACTGTCAATTATTTCTCACAGTGTGAAGTTTCTACTGAGTTTCTAAAATGAGATGTGATTCTCTGAAAGCACATAGTAAACAACTGCATTTTTTTCTGTGTGAAAAGCTCTGTGCACTTCGCTAACGGAGGTTAAATGACATGCTTGAGCCTATCCAACTCGGCATGCTAAGCATTCAAATATGACAAAAAATAAGAAGCAAGACCTGAAAACTTAAATTTCTGTAAACAGGCATTTCAGCAAGCATTTTATTTTCCAGTAAACCTCAGCTTCTGCATGAAATGTACCAGAAGTTAAATATTAGCTAAGCAATATACTTTTCACTGCGGATGACATTGGTTTTGACTTTATCCTGTCTATTCTTCGGTGAAATAAGCAACACTATAAACTTTTTCTCTTTTTTTCTTTCTTTTTCTTTTTCCTTCTTTTTTAATAGAAACTGGTAGGGCACATTGAAAATAAAGGGCACATTTTCACCTGATTGGTGACAATCAGGATGGTTTCACTGAGGGCAAATCACACCTCACAAATGTAGTGGCCTTCTGTGATACACTGGTAGATAAAGAGAAGAGCAGCTGATGTCATCTACCTGGACCTGAGGAAAGCATTTCACACTATCACAGTATCACCAGCGTTGGAAGAGACATCAAAGATCATCAAGTCCAACCTGTCACCACTAGACCATGGCACCAAGTGCCATGTCCAATCCCCTCTTGAACACCTCCAGGGATGGTGACTCCACCACCTCCCTGGGCAGCCCATTCCTATGGCAAACGATTCTCTCAGTGAAGAACTTTCTCTTCACCTTGAGCCTAAATCTCCCCTAGCACAGCTTGAGACTGTGTCCTCTTGTTCTGACACTTGCTGTTGACACAACATCCTTGTCTCTATATTGTGGAGACATGAGTTTGATGAATGGATCACTTGGTGGACAAGGAATTGTCTTGGTGGTCTTGGTGATCACACTCAAAGAGAACAGAACCACAGAAACATTCATGTTGAAAAAGACCCTCAGGATCACTGAGTCCAACCAATAACCCTAGGTATTTGAGTGTAGACAAGTGATGAGTGGTGTCCCTTAGGGGTCGGTACTGTGATTGGTGCTGTTTAACATCTCTGTTGGTGACAGGGACAGTGGTTCAAGTGCACCCTCAGCTGATGATGCCAAGCTGAGTGGTGCAGTCTGCATGCTGGAGGGAAGGGATGCCAGCCAGAGGGGACCTTGACCAGCTTGAGAGGTGGACCAATGCCAGCCTCATGAAGTTCAGCAAGGCTGAGTGAAAGGTCCTGCACATAAAAGACCTCTGTGCAAAAGACAAAAAGGCATTACTTAGGCATAACTAGAGTCAATTCTAATTATCTAAACTTTATTCTTTTAACATCTTTTAAAATCCAAACATTGACAAAAACGTGAGATAGTTTGGCTGCCCCTTGAAGGATATTCAGTGTATTAGATCAGTTCTAGAAATACCTTGCTTGAAAAATCATTCTTGCAGTTGTTAGAAAACAGCCTTCAGTGTCTCCTGTGAAATATTTCATGGCATTCATCCAGAAATCAGTCAATGAAAAGTTTTAGAAAGCACAACAGTTGCAGCAATTCCAAGGTGTGGAAGTAAAGAGGGTACAAAAGAATAGTGGATTTTTCCTTATCACTTCCTTCCTCAGTTCACAGTAATATTGGTTTTTTAACATCTGGCTACCACAGAGAGGTTCATTCTATAACCAAAACAATCAGCTGAGAATAAGCAGATGCAGGTACAATTTCTAGCCCTTTCTTAGACCGTATTCCATGAATTCTCATGCTGTTCACAATGGTGAAGGACTAAACATTGTGCACTGTGCTAGATGAAATCAATGTGGGAGGGTGAAGAGACGTTGCAAGAATTTCACGAAGTTCTATCTGACCTTCTCCACCTTTCCTCCTGCATTTTACTACTACTGTATTAAATAGATTTTGAGCAAGCTACTTTGCTTCAGAGTTTGATGGAAAATGCTGAGCCAACTCAGTGCCTGGTCCTATGGGTTTGAGGTTTGATTTTTATTTTCTTCAGTGATTTTGTGAAGGCTCCAGGGAGACCTTATTGTGGCCTTTCAGTGCTTAAAGGGAGCCTTGCAAAAAAGATGCAGACAGTTTTTAACGGGGTCTGTTGGAACAGGGCATAGGATGGTGGTTTGAAACTAATAGAGGGAGATTTAGACTAGATATAAGAAAGAAATCGGTTATGATGGGGGTGGTGAGACACGTGCCCAGGTTGCCCAGAGAGGTGATCGTTGCCTTATTCCTGACAACATTTTAGATCAGATTGGGCAGGGCTCTGAACAACTTGTTCTAGTTGAAGCTGTCTCTGTTCACTACAGGGTGGTTGGACTCAATAACCTTTGAAGGTCCCTTCCAACCCAAAATACTCTATGGTTCCGTGACATAGTTATGGTATAGATATGCTTAGAGTATTTGCTTCAGATGCTATGTGTCATCTGACCTTGATATTAGGATGCTCACTTCATCATCATCTGAGTTCTTATGGAGAATATCGCAACAAAACATATTTTTGGGGGGTTCTGATGAGCAGCAAAACAATTCCAGTCTTGTCTCGTCTCGTCTCGTCTCGTCTCGTCTCGTCTCCTCTCCTCTCCTCTCCTCTCCTCTCCTCTCCTCTCCTCTCCTCTCCTCTCCTCTCCTCTCCTCTCCTCTCCTCTCCTCTCCCTCTCCTCTCCTCTCCTCTCCTCTCCTCTCCTCTCCTCTCCTCTCCTCTCCTCTCCTCTCCTCTCCTCTCCTCTCCTCTCTCTCCTCTCCTCTCCTCTCCTCTCCTCTCCTCTCCTCTCCTCTCCTCTCCCTCTCCTCTCCTCTCCTCTCCTCTCCTCTCCTCTCCTCTCCTCTCCTCTCCTCTCCTCTCCTCTCCTCTCCTCTCCTCTCCTCTCCTCTCCTCTCCTCTCCTCTCCTCTCCTCTCTCCTCTCCTCTCCTCTCCTCCCTCTCCTCTCCTCTCGCTTTGAATTACATGGCAGCGTCTTTTATAGATGAAAATGTCATCTATTACTAGAACTTTAAAGAACTTACAAAATCTGTATAACTCTTAACCTTTCAAAAAATGCCTCCTAGATTTTTTTTTTTTTTTCCCGAAAGACAGCAAACTCAATTACCTTTGCCATATTCCAAGAGTTTTGTTGCCCAGAATTCTAAAATAATGACAGTTTACTGTGGTGACAACTGCCTGGTTAGCTATAATTTCCCCCCTCCTCCCAGATATTCCGAATGCTTTCAGAGATTGAAATCATTTACACTTACAAAGTTTGAGAAAATGGAGTTAGAAAAGTTTTTAATTGGTTGAATTGACCTGAATTTCAGCCCAATTGAGTTAACAGCAAATCTGAAGGGCTTTTTAGGGGAAACTATGCCACAACAGGCATTAGCAAAATTTTATTTCCTCAACACTTACACTGGGCTTTCAAATTCGATTATGGCCTGTTTTGCACCTATATGGTCTGGAAGTTCATTGACAGCTGTCATCCCCATGACATTCACAGCCACTAGAAATCCACACATTTCTGAATGCATGAATTAGGCCAGGTAGAGTTCTCTGAAATCTATTTATGCACGCTTTTTTTTAAGATTCAGTGCAGATGCCAACTTCATTTCTTATTGCCAATGCAAATATTTAAAACATTGCTAAAAAATCCTTTTATTTTTTTCCTTTCTTTTAGTTTAAGGCAAATTGAAAAAATAATAAAATGCTATTTAATGTATTCTTTTCAAGCCCAGTGTCAGAGTCATTTCAAAATTCTATATCCACTATACATTATCCTATTGATACTAATACATCTGTAACATCAATAACATCAGAATGTCAGAGAAGCACAGCAAGACTGAACGTTAATTCACATTAGACTCAAATGTAGATCTAAACTCAAGCAGCTCTAAGTTTTTCTCTGGGATTTTTCTTTTGCTAAGAATAGTGTCTCAAACGAACACTTCAGAGAACCTAGAGGCTCAGCAGCTATGAGAATTATAGGAAATTATCAGTGTCTGGATCGTGTACTCAAGGATTCAGTGAATGGAAAGTTTCTTGTTACAGTTCTGCTGATTTCTGCTGCTTAATTTAAATTATCAAGCACAAATGTAATTACTTAACAGATTCATAACAGATGAATATTCAAAACAATGCAGATACTTTCCTTGTAATTTTTGTGGCAGGCTTGCAGAACAATAACATTGCATTACTTTTATGTTTAATTCAATTAACAGCATGTTGAATAGGTAACCATTCAAAAAATAATTTACTTTTAAGTTGAATGCTGTACAAGATAACTACCTTTCAGATTTATTTTGCTTACTTGACATTCATAAAGAAAATATTATTCCAGCTCTACCAATTCCCTTGGAGAAACAAGCACTTAGGCTGCTCTTGTGAGTTTTAAATAAGTTTTTGATAAAGGGAGCTTAGTAAATATTTACAACACTTTAGATGAAGTACCCTAAAAGGCATTTCATTAAGAAATTAAAGAGATATTGCAATTCAGCTGTAATGATTATCAGTAACTGCATCACAAAATAAAATCTTATATAATTAATATGAATAGGGAATTCATAAATAAAACCCCCAGTATGTTTCATTTTTACTAAATTTTCATCTGGGTGCCAAAATGTGGTAGTTTTCTCAAAATAGATAGTAATATATTTAGCTATAGGTTATTCTGTAAGTCCTCTATGATTCATTCAAACTCATACCCATGTAAACAATTAGACTGATGAATAACGACTAATGAAGACTAATCCTATTAGAAGTTTATAAAATATTCATAAATTTTGCATAATCATTGCATAATGGGGAGATGAATTAATGAAAGAAACTTGCTTTATGAGATAGGAAGCCAAAAAATGTTCACTTTGCTACTGTCAAATACAGGGTGGGGAACACTGGGTGAAATACTCCTGGTATTAACTTCATTACTAGTCGCAACAATTATATTGAATAAATGAAGGCTTATGTGTCCATGTGTGTCTTTGTATGTACACGCACACATTTCGCAAAGAGCTCCCTATACAGGCAGGACCATGCTAAATATTAAAAAAATCAGCCACATGTCCTGACTTCTGTGCTTTTTGTGGCAGAATAAAGACGTATTTTTAGAATCATAGAATCAATAAAGTTGGAAGAGACCTCAAAGATCAAGTCCAACCTGTCACCCAACACCTCATCACTACTAAACCATGGCACCAAGTGCCATGTCCAATCCCCTCTTGAACACCTCCAGGGATGGCGACTCCACCACCTCCCTGGGCAGCACATTCCAATGGCTAACAACTCTCTCTGTGAAGAACTTTCTTCTCACCTTGAGCCTAAACCTCCCCTGGTGCAGCTTGAGACTGTGTCCTCTTGTTCTGGTGCTGGCTGCCTGGGAAAAGAGACCAACCCCCACCTGTCTACAACCTCCCTTCAGGTAGTTGTAAAGAGCAATAAAGTCTCCCCTGAGACTCCTCTTCTCCAGGCTAAAGAATAGAATAGAATAGAATAGAATAGAATAGAATAGAATAGAATAGAATAGAATAGAATAGAATAGAATAGAATAGAATAGAATAGACCAGGTTGGAAGAGCCCTTCAAGATCATCGCGTCCAACCTATCATCCAACACCATCCAATGAACTAAACCTCCCTCAGCCTTTCCTCATAGGGCCTGTGCTTGAGGCCTCTCACCAGCCTCATTGCCCTTCTCTGGACGTGTTTATGAGTCTCAGTGTCCTTCTTAAATTGAGGGGCCCAGAACTGGACACAGTACTCAAGGTGTGGCCTAACCAGTGCAGAGTACAGGGGCACAATGACTTCCCTGCTCCAGCTGGCCACACTATTCTTGATGCAGGCCAGGATGCCATTGGCCTTCTTGGCCACTATTACACATAGATATCACATGTATTTGTACATAGTATTGTAGTATCATTGAATTGGTTGGACATGATGATCTTGGAGGTCTTTTTCAAATGAAAAAAAAGTCTATGATTCTAGTAATTGTTTTGCTGGAAAACATCTTTAAGATCATTAGGTCCACTCATGCTATAACTCTACCAAGTCTGGTGCTAAACTATGCCCCTCAGTACCACATCTGTGCCTCTTTAAAACACCTCGAGGGTTGGGGATTCAACCACCTCCCTTAGCAAACACCTTCACTGTAAAGAATTTATTTCTAATATCCACTCTATATCTCCACACTTCCAACTTAAATACATTCCCTTTCATCCTATCACTAGGAGCCCTTAAAAATGTGCCTCCCCAGCTTTCTTGTCGGTCCCCATCGGATGCTGGAAGGCTGATGTAAGGTCTCCCTGCAGCCTTCTCTTCTCCTTAAAACAAGCTTCAGGACAAGGATGAGAGATCTAAATTTTAACCTTCTGCTTCTTCAAGACTGTATGCTAGGGCATGACTCTGAAAGTACCTGTTCTACCAAACTAGACTGGTCTCAAAAGTTATAAATGGAAGTATAGCATTGGGCTTCTAAATATATATTTAAACACCTCAATGTAAATGCCCTAATTCTCAGGCATCCTGACTGTCTAGAAATCCCACTGAAATCACTAGGAGCTGGAAAGATGGAAAAGAAAGAGAATTTAATTTTAGATTTTTTTTTAAATTTCATTTCTTTCCCACTGCTATTTCTTTTAATTCAGGACTGGATAGTCCTGCTGAGATAGTTGTTAAACATGGGATCAAACACTCAACTGCTAACAGAATACCATTTCTTCTAAAACTTTTTCATGATAAATCTTTATCTTTTTCCTTTTTTTCCCCTCTACATTTTTAACAAAATATATGTCTAGTTCATAAAATGAGCGCTCTATAATGACTTCCCATATGAAATTACCTATAGTGAGAGAGGTCAGGGTTTTTTTAAGCATTAACCCAAAGCTGGTTTAAAACACGCCTTCAGAGCAAAGTGTCTCATATATTTGCTTGTGCTAGATGAAAGCAGAAGAATCTAAGCAACCAAAGCTTGGTCACACATAGCTTTATTCTCAGAGAAAGGGGTTTCCTAACTCAGCTCAGGAGGTTTTAAGAGTGCAAATCTACCATTCCGTCTTTTAGGCTTCATGTCCAGAAGGGCAACAAAGCTGGTGAAGGATCTGGAAGACAAATCTTGTGAGAAGCAGCTGAGGCACCTGGGGTTGTTTAGCCTGGAGAAAAGGAGGCTGAGGGCAGACCTCATTGCTCTCTACAACTCCTCAAAAGGGGGCTGAAGCCAGGTAGGTGTTGGTCTCTTTTTCGTAGTAACAAGTAAGAGAATGAGAGAAAATGGTCTAAGGTTGCATCTGAAGTTTAGGTTTAATATTAGGAAAAAATTATTTCCTGAAAGAGTGGTCAGGCTTTGGAACAGGCTGCCCAGGAAGCTGGTGGAGTCAGCATCCCTGGAGGTGTTCAAAATATGTGTGAGCATGATACTTTGGGACATGGTTTAGTGAGCATGATGGTGTTGTGTTGATGGTTGGACTTGATGATCTTAGAGGTCTTTTCCAACCTTAATGATAAGGTTGTGGTATATTAAGAAATTCTAATTTGTTAATTAACCTCTTGTGCATGTCAGTTTCCAAGTAATCAAATTAATTCACCCTGCCTATCTACCAGAAAGCTACTCTGCAGTATTTTTTTACTTGTTAATATGGAAACAATGAAACATTCATGATATCATGATATTCAGTAAAAAACTAAGTTGCTGGAATTATCTCAGGATTGCTATGCATGTAGAATTATGCCAAGGTCAAGAAGAAATTCTTCCCCATGAGGGTAGTGAGGCACTGGGAACAGGTTGCTTTCATAAGTCTTCCTGTTTAAAAATGTAAATTAACATCAGAAGCAGGAAGGATTCTTTTTAGATGATGTTCATTTTACAGGATCCAAATTTTAGTGTGGAATTAGATTCTGATGAAGGCAACAAGCCCTAAATCTCTGTATTTTGTAGAGGAGGAAATCTTTATCCAGGTAGTACACCTTGAGCACAAGGTAAGATATAATGATTGAAATAACATCAGCTTTGAATTAAGCACCAGGGGACCTAAGGAATGCATAGATCAGAAAGAAAGGAAGATGCCTGACAGATAATTTAAGCATGAACTAGAATTCTTCTGCACATAAGGAAAAATGTACCTTTATAAAATCTTCACTTATGCTGAAGTCATAGATAAGAATTAGATTTTTGTTAATATCAAACAACTGCAATTAGAAAGGGGCATGGCAAGCCCATATAATTTCTTGATCTTTAAAATTCATATACAATATTTTTTAAATATTAGAACCTGATTAAAAACATTTTAACCTGTAGGAGTATGGGTGAAAACCTCTATCAAGATACCAAGCTCTCCCTGAATCCAGAATTCCAAGGTGGTATAAGCACAGGTAGAAATATTGAAGCATTTGGGAGTTTATGTTGTCCAACATTTTATTATTTTTTTTACAGAATTGTTTGTCTTAAGAAATAATAATGAAAATTAATTGGAATTTGTATTTTCAACCATTCTTCTATATAATTTATTTGGAGGAAATATAAACTATATTGCAGCTTTCCAGTTAAAAGGTAGTTCTTAAAATTGTAGTTAAATTATTACTTTCTCTTACTGTACTGTACAAAGATTGCATCAAAGATTAGTTAAACAGACATAAGCTGCTGAGACACTGCTTCACCTTACCAGTTTGAGAAATTATCACTAGAGAGATTTGTTCTCCAATTATCAGTTGCAATGACAAGTAACTTCATAGTATCATAGTATCAGTCAGGGTTGGAAGGGACCACAAGGATCATCTAGTTCCAAGCCCCCTGCCATGGGCAGGGACACCCCACAACTAGAGCAGGCTGGCCAGAGCCCATCCAGCCTGGTCTTAAACACCTCCAGGGAAGGGGCCTCAACCACCTCCCTGGACAACCCATTCCAGGGCTTCACCACTCTCATGGTGAAGAACTTCCTTCTCATGTCCAGTCTGAATCTCCCCATCTCCAGCTTCATTCCATTCCCCCTGGTCTTATCATACCTGAGATCCTATCTGTCCCATTCAGAAACTCTTTTGTTCTATTTGGAGACCTCTGCAATTTTTTAACTTGGTTAAAAGCTGCCATTTGCGACACTGATAAAGTTCTTATATACCAAAATCCTTCTTGTTCATTCTTTGCCTCCTGGATATTGTTGCCTCAAGACACAAGAGAATCAAGCTGTATTTTCAGGACCTGAAGGGGGCCCACAAGAAAGCTGGAGAGGGACTTTTTCACAAGGGCTTGCAGCAATAGGTCCAGGGGGAATGGATTAAAGCTGGAAGAGGGTAGATTTAGACTGGAGATTAGAAAGAAATGTTTTACAATGAGGTTTATGTGACACTGGAACAGATTGCCCAGAGAGGTTGTGGATGCCCCATTCCTGGGGGCATTCAAAGCCTCAATTGAATGAGGCCTTGAGCAAGATGATCCAGTGGAAGATGTCCCTGTCCATGGGAGGGAGCTTGGAACTTTATGATCTTTAAGGCCTCTTCTAACCCAAGCCATTCTATGAATCTGTGATTCCTAGGACAACCCATGTAATTATTTATTTTTATGAATCTTAAGAGACTTCATTTTATGGGATTTTGTAGGTTTAGATTTCAGTAAGTGTAATTTCTGTTCTTATGAGAAGTTTCTCACATAATTTTGAAGGGAAAGAAAAGAAAAAATGAGAAGGGAAGGGAAGGGAAGGGAAGGGAAGGGAAGGGAAGGGAAGGGAAGGGAAGGGAAGGGAAGGGAAGGGAAGGGAAGGGAAGGGAAGGGAAGGGAAGGGAAGGGAAGGGAAGGGAAGGGAAGGGAAGGGAAGGGAAGGGAAGGGAAGGGAAGGGAAGGGAAGGGAAGGGAAGGGAAGGGAAGGGAAGGGAAGGGAAGGGAAGGGAAGGGAAGGGAAGGGAAGGGAAGGGAAGGGAAGGGAAGGGAAGGGAAGGGAAGGGAAGGGAAGGGAAGGGAAGGGAAGGGAAGGGAAGGGAAGGGAAGGGAAGGGAAGCTGCTGAGCCCCTGCACAGACCTGATAAATAAGGCATTGTAAATGCTAACTTTAAAATATTTGGAATTCTATTCAAATCGGGAGAATGGAGATTTATCTTTCATCTACAGTGAAATGCTGCATCAGAAAAACATCTGCACAGGAGCCAAGAATTGTTTACAACTTTATTACAGAGTGGTTGGACATTGGAACAGGCTGCCCAGGAGGTGGTGGAATCACCATCCCTTGAGGTGTTAAAAAACACCCCAACATGTAGATGTGGCACTTTGGGACGTGGTTTAGTGGTTGTGGTGGTGTTGGGTTTGATTGTTAGTCCTGATGACATTAGAAGTCTCTCACAACCTTTATGATTCTGTGTTTTTACAGGTGATATGTGAAACATTGTTTGGTATAAAAACAGGAGCTTTTATTTTACAGTGCAAGTATTAAAGGAGATTTGATTTTACAGTGTAAGTATTAAAGCTAGAACCTTTCTCCCTCCAGAACTCCCACTTCCCCCTAAAAAACCCTGTGTTTTGTAAAAAATCCCCCTCCCCAACTACTTTTCAGCTTGGTTTGTTTTTTTTTTGTTGTTATTGTTTTGGGGTTTCTGGTTTTTTTTGGTGTTTGTTTGGTTGGTTTTGTTGTTTTGCTGTTGTTAGTGGTTTGGGTTTTTTGCTAACAAATATTGTGATATTGTGGCTATTTGCCATTTTGCTTTGTAGTTGATGGTTTGTTGTGCTGTTGGACTTTAATTGTAGGGTCCTCTGCAATCCATCTACCCATGAGAATAACTTCCTGTCATTTACATTGGCATCTCCTTTGCAGGGGACAGATTTGTTCCTATTATTTTATTTCTTGGTTATAGAAAATAATTCAAATGGGGCACTTAGTTGCTACCAGTCAATAAAAGTACATTGAAGCCACACAGTACCATGATATTATATCCTAACTTCTCTTTTTTTTAACTATCTCTTGCATATGCACGTTTTAACATCTCCATGTAATCAAAATACTGAAAGTAGAATCTTGCTACTGACCAATATTTCTTGTGGTTAGATTCTATAATAATTGCAGTAAGGAAAGTTTAGATCAATCCTCTGGAAGAGATTTGAGATAGCTTGCTAATTTCCTTTCCAAAGCATTAAAGTAACTCAAATGAAGCAAAATTCTTTTTTCCTATGTATTGCAGTCTTTTCTGCAGAAAGATACACTGAAATTTTGACAGACATAATGCAGTCTTGGTAAATCTATAGAGATTTTTGTCATTTCATTTCATCTTTCTACTTTTTCACTTTGCCTACATTTTTCTCCTGTATTCCCTCTCCTTGGCAGTAGTGTTAAGACAGTGCTACAGTTCAGATTTCTCATCATATTGCTAAATGTATCTTTTCTTTATCCTACCCTGATACTGCCTTTTCCATTTTTGCAACATGTTTTTTCTGATTTTTTTTTTCCTTGCCTGTGTCTTTCATCATCTGTCATTGTTGGCAAAACTTCTAATTTTCCACACAAGTCTGGCATATTTATCTAACATCTGAAGCATAAAGTTTTTGTGATTTGAAGCCACAGTACATAAAACAGCTTCTCACTGGAGAGCTTGTGTTCTTTCAACACTCGCTGTCCTAACAATTAGACAAAACCTTTGCAGAAGCTCTTGTCCTCTGCAATTAATAAAAAAATAATAGTGGTTGATTAAATGCATTTTAATTTGTTTCATAACAAACACATTAAAATTATTATTGTTACAAAACAGTGCACATTCTAAGTAAGCTACTTTCTCTTGTATTTGCTTGATGTTGTTATTTGAATCCACCTTATGAGGTTGTCCTTCCTTTGAATTTGCTTGCCCAGAATCACAGAATCACCAAGGTTGGAAGAGACCTCAAAGAATGTTAATGATAGCCCAGGGTGCTGTGCTTGTGCTCAAAACACTAAAGAAAGGAACATTCTTGCTAATTTTGAGGAAACTATATTTAATCTTGTCAGTGTTGAATAGTTTTGCAGTTATTCTCTGGCTTTTATCCTTTCAATTTCTTATACATTGTAGTCTCTGTTTAGTGTTTCTTGGCATGGATCTGAGCATAAACTTTTTCTTATATCAGTTGGACAGTTTTTTGCAGCCTCCTGTTCTCAGAAGAATCATAAAGTGGTGCCCAAACCATCTGCTGTATTTGATGTTTAGTTATTTTCTACCCCATCACTTCTCAGTGATGATAGATGGGAAGGTACCACTTTCCTGGAAAAAGATAAAAACTGGTAGGCTAGCATTCCAGCTGGGATATTCAGAAGAGGCATACTTACTTTCTTTGTCTTTCAAGCCAGACATGTGTGTGAACAATTACTTTCTCTGGGGATTGTGCTGTTTGGTCAGATATCTCAGGAACAGATTTAGTTCTTCCCTAAGACCAGGCTGAAACATCTTCAAAGCCCATGACATTTTTTCACATTGGATCCCTTCAATACAGGATTTCCCTGTGAGACACTTTGCACTGAAAAATAATATTCTTTCTTGGTGATGTATATGTGTGGTTTGCTTTCTACCCCTTTGCCCAGTGGCAAACATAGTTACCTAGTGACCAGATTGTTTCTTTTTTTTTTTTTTTTTTTTTTTTTTTTTTTTTTTTTGTACTTTATTGTTGTGCAAGGCATTTAAAGGGCTAGAGGATTGCTTTAGGTATAGTCACCATCACAGCAGTTTCAACTGTTCTTAGTGTTTCCATTCCCTTAATCTTCTTCACTTAATTGCAGGCAAGTGGAGTTAGTTTGCAAGAAACAGAAAAGAAAACATAAATATCCAAATAATTTTATTTACAGACAATCTTTAAAGTAGAAAAAAGGAACTGAACAGATGTCTTGGTAAATTTCTCTTTCAATCCCTTTGCTTTCTAGACCAGTTCATGTCTTTTAAAACAATGTGCATTTGATATAAACAAATACCTATGTATATAATAAATTCAAGTAAATAGAGAATAGAATGTAGAATAGATAGAATAGAATAGAATAGAATAGAATAGAATAGAATAGAATAGAATAGACCAGGTTGGAAGAGACCTTCAAGATTGTCATGTCCAACCCATCATCCTACACCATCTAATCAACTAAACCATAGCACCAAGCACCCCATCAAGTCTCCTCCTAAACTCTTCCAGTGATGGCAACTCCACCACCTCCCCAGGCAGCCCATTCCAATGGGCAATCATGCTCTCTATGGAGAATTTCTTCCTAACATCCATCCTAAACCTCCTCTGGAACATCTTTAGACCGTGTCCTCTTGTTCTGGTGCTGGTGGCCTGGGAGAAGAGACCAGCCCCCACCTGTCTGCAATAGCCATTCAGATAGTTGTAGAGAGCAGTGGCTCACACCAGATGGCTCACACCATCTCAGTTTCTCTTCCTTTTCAACCCCAAGGTGGAATTCAGCTTGCCAGTGACTGCAGAATTAGAAATGACCTTGTTATAACTTTTTAAAGTACATATATATGTTTATTTCCTAGAATTTCTCAGGGTGCATCAGTTTAATGAAATCTGATCTGCAGTTCTCTTCCTGTCTGCTGGGCAATTGCTGGATGTTGTCTTGCTACACCTGACCTGCAAGAGCAAAACACATTAAGTAGATGCAAAAATTAGACTCATAATAGCATTCTAATCTCATATGGAAAATGTAAGTACATGCATAATTCAAATATTTTCCAAGGAGGATCTGAATTCTCTAAGGAGAATATCTGCTCAATGTCCGAAGTATCTTGTTATAAGTGCAGAAGAAATGCTGTGTAATACAGCAAAATCTGTTGCTCTTCCTCTCCTGGTAGATACATAATCTTTTTACAAAACAAGGATCTTAAGCCCTTATCATGTTTCCTCCCAGGAAATCTTCTTTTGTCTTTTATGTTTCTATGAAACTGTTGGAAGAAATGAGCTTGAGTCACCCTGATAGTTTCAGGTACATTGCCTTCTTTAAGCTTTATAATGTTCAATGTCCCAAAATCTTCATTTTCTCTCTAGTTTTTACTCTATTAATATACTTTCTCTCTTAGATTGATATACAGACGTGTAAAGCATGACAAGTTTAACTTTTCTCCATTTCATTATAGATTGTGTTTTTGATATATCTTTCATTCTCCCTATTTTCTTCCCTACTGCTGGGTCGATTAAGTCAAGAACCTTCTTTTCTTACATCATTATTACGTGTAGTCATTTTTACACAAAGCACTTCAGCCGTTTCTGCTTCAGATTTACTGTTCTCTCTATCTAGCTGATTCATTTTGCTCAGACAATATTTTATTGCCTCTTCCTAATCTGAAATCTAAATCTTGAACCATCCTCAAGGATTTGATGAGTTATTGGGTTATACAGTCTAGAAAGCAGCTCTGACAATTCTCTTTAAGCTATCTTCTGAAATGTACTCATAAAACATGGTTGAGTAGATGAAGTGAAAGGAAATGTCTGAGGAGAAAACAACTGATGAGTGAACTGTTAACTCTGTGCTTTCTATATTCTTGTTTGTGTCAGGGGTAATTGTTCTTAGCTTTGTAGGATACTGCAATACTCTAAGATGCAGGATAATCTTTTTGACACATTGTAGCAAATGTCTTTTAAAAATCAATAAAAATTCCCTAATATTTATGCTCAAGGAATTTCTCACTTAGTTGTCATATAATAGACATCTGTTTGATTGTCCCTCCTTGGCACAAAACCTCTCTTGTTATTCTGCCAGCTGACTGGTGATGGGTGGTTTGAGTCCACATCATATCACTCTAAGGCATCGTCTTGCTGCCATAGCTCCACAAATGCACAGTATTTAGTGCAATTTTTTGTATTAACAGATACTTCACAAAGAAGGAGAATAATAGAGTTCTCCAAGTTTCAGCAGCTGTGTCACAAATTACTTACTGTTGGTGTATTTTATTCCTACAGAGCTCCGTCTTCTGGGATGCTTGTATTGTCAGACTCTCATTTTAAGAGGAATTACATTGTACCTCCTATTCTAAAAATATCCTTATAGCTGTCTTCTGGGATTTATACTGTTTCAGGTGAGGAAAAATTTATGTTTTATTCCAAAATATTTCTCACCATGCAAGCTGCTTCTCTTCAAACTTTTACCAATCTTTGCTACAATAATCTCTAACATTAGTAAATTGCTTGCAGAAATTACCTATTTGCTTATAATGATAAAGCCATAATGTTAAAAATATATATATATATACACTAAATGGAAGAATTACATTTTGATTAAAGACACAGAAAAGATAATTCCTTAAAGCCTTAAAGTGATTTAGCTGTAGCTTGTAAGAAAATGTCTGATTAGTTAGAAGGGGACATAACGATGCTGTGTGTGCAGAAAAAAGATGTTTAAAATTAATGTGCTCCTAGAAATGTACTGCTAATGCCCCAAATCTTGTTTTCTTCCTCTAATATGTTTTTGGAAGTCTCACACTGAATCCACAAAGATATTAAAAACTGCATCTGTCCCTTCTCAGGGTCATGTTTATTTCAGGTTTATAGCCCCTCGTTAAATCAGTCAACAGATTTTGGATGGGGACACATTAACACCCCAGTATCAAGCTGCTTTACTGTTGAAGAAGAATTTTCATACTCGGTCTACTGACTGTGATGATTTTCAGAATGGTAAAATTAGCATTTAATGAGCAATACCAGTTTCAAAAAACCTATCAAACAATGGGTTTTATTATTTTAATTGGTAGTTTAACAAAGCTGATCTTTTTCACTTGAATTTGAACTACAATTCCGAGCAGCTACTTTCCTCATCAGACCAATTAGATTATGTCATTTAAACAATTAAAGTCAACAGACTCTTCTGAGTCAACATGTGTCACTGCACAATGGAACCTGCATTTATCTGACTGAAGTTGGATAAATTACTGAAATAGAGAGTTGTATTTGTTTTGTTGCTGGTTTGGTGGTTTTTTTTCCCATGCAGATCATTTCATGCTAGTTATGAATAGGGCTGAAATTTATCTTTCTCAGTTTAAAAGCCTTAGAATATTATTCAGATAGTAAAACTTAGAATATTATTCAGACTACTAAATGTCACCTTCTCAGGTGGGAAAGATGGTTTGGGGCAATACCACATATATAAGAGAAATAGTCATAATGATCATTCCTCTATCAGTTACTCCACAGATGAAAACAGAATAACATATTTCAGGGGCAGAAATATCTTTTTCATCAGAAATTTCATAGCTATAGTTTGAGGATTCTGGGCATTATCATACAGCTATCCAGCACTTGAACTATGGGATATATATGAACCCAAGTGTATTTGTACAAATTTGAATGCATAATGTTAGATCACTGAGTCAAGAGCAACACGCTGTTGAATCATTACAGCTGACACAACAGAAACTAATCATTGCATAGCTCAGAAAATGTAAATAGGCATAATTATGAATAAGAGAATATTAAATGAGACCAAGGTCTTCACATTATTACTAATGATCACTTCTTACAGAAGGGAATTTTTCATGGTATGCATACTTGCCCTTAGACTTGAGTTTATTCTCAGACCATTTTAAAACACAGTCTAGGTGAAAAGCTGTTAAGTTCTGTAGCTGATGCATTGCACTTATTGTGCAGGTTAATGAAAGTCTCTTGATTTTGTCCAGATATTTGGGTTCTCATCATGCAAGGAATTACAGAATGGTTTGGGTTTGAAGTTACCTTAAAGATCATCTAGTTTCAACCACCCTGCCATGGTCAGGAACACCTTCTACTAGACCAGCTTGCTCAGGACCCCAGTCAAACCTTCCTTTGAGCACTTCAAGGGCTGCACCCTCCACAGCTTCTCTTGGCAACCTGCTCCTGTACCTCACCTCCCTCATGGGGAAGAATTTCTTCTTTGTGTTTCATCCAGATCCAGCTTCTTCCAGCTTGAAGCCACTGCCCTTCATCCCGTCACTTCATGCCTTTGTCAAAAGTACCCATCCAGCTCTCCCGAGCCCTCATCAAATACAAGAAGGTTGATAGGTCTCCCTGGAGCCTTCTCTTCTCCAGGCCGACCAACCCCAACTCTCTCAGCTTGGCATCATAGCAGAGGTGCTCAAGTCCTCTGATCATCAAAAAGGTTACCTCTGAACCTACTCTCAGAGTTCCCTGCCCTTCTTATGTTGTTGGCTCCAGAGCAGGGTCTCACCAGAGTACAAAAATTGCACAGAGTATATTGTTTACCTTGTTACCCTGAAAAATTCTCAGGGAAGCTGCATTTCAGAAGAAGAATGTCTGATGTCTGATTTGAATCTATTCACACCAGTGGCAATCTTAAAAGAAATACAGATTTTCTGAATACTATCATTTTCTATATTAGAGTGACAGAGTTCCTATCAAAAGGAGTTTGACATGCAGATGTATGCATGTACATATTAATATATGCAAAATAAGGGCAAAGTAATGGGAAACCTTTCTCTGTAGCATAATCAATTTTCTATTGAGATTTCATTGACATTTTGTAGGCCACTCTAAAATGTTCTTACTTCTGCAGAGGAAATACTTCCCAGAGGATGAGTAATACCAAGTGTGGGGTTGTATCAGAGTCTAAAATACTAGCCCATGAATTTGTTCTGTTTTTAAACTCATCGGGTTTTGTAGTTCTGGGATCTGTTCTAATGTCCATGAAATGAGGTCTCATGATTTCAGGTGCAACATCACAGAAAATACCAGTATGGGTAAACGCTTGGATCTCGTACCTCAAAGTGGATGTCTGAAGGGATCTCCATTTCTCATCATTATGCTCATCAAATAAACTTATAGCGGCCTTCCAGTATAGGAAGGGAGCCTTAAAGAAACCTGGGGGGACACTTTTTACAAGGGCTTGTAGTGATAGGACAAGGAAACTTTAAGACGAAAGAGAGGAACTTTAGATTGGAGATGACTTAAAACTTGTTTACAACGAGGGTGGTGAGACACTGGAACCGGTTGCCCGGGGAGGCTGTGCATGCCCCCTCACTGGAAGTATTCAAGGCAAGATTAGACAAGGCCTTGTGCAACCTGGTAAGTGGAAGGTGTCTGTGCCAGTGGTGGTGGGATTGGAGCTACATGATCTTGAAGGTCTCTTCCAACCCAAACCGTTCTGTGGTTCTATGACAACAAAATAGCATCATTTTGATTTAATTAATTTTTATTATTTTTCTTTTGTGTTATTCATTCATTGTTAGGATTTTCTAGTGGCATAATTTATCGGGAAAAAAAAAGTATAATTGAGTTAAAAGATTCCTTTTTTTTTTTTTTTTTTTTTTTTTTAATAGCTTTACAGGCTGAGAATTTTTATGTATAGTGCTAATCTTTTTGTCCCTGTTCTGCCAGGTTGCAATTTTCATTCTTTTATCTCCAGTGATGCACCATGGCAATAGATTATATTGTGCATACTTCCAGAAATCGTAGGGTTTTATTATATGGTTGATTTGGGTTTGCAATTCCACCGGTGATATCCAAGAGCAGCAATGCTTGTAGAAGCAGGAAGAAAGTTTGCCGCTCTTTTTACCTCACTCACATTAAATTCATCTGAACATCAAAATTCCAAATCAGATTTTATGCTCAGCTGCATTGTTTAAATTCTGTACTAAATCAGGTAGATTATTTGCAAATAATAGTTATTAGGCTAAATTAATCATTACCAATCAACTACAAACATAAGGTAAATTTTCATTGATTATTTTGTGGCTGCTGAGTGTGTTCAGTTTAGCAGCTTCTGCTGTGTGTTCTTGTGTGAAGTTTATTTATATTGCTGTTTGATTCTCGTTACCCTTTTAATCTAAAAACATTGAAGTTATTAAATACAAATGGCTGATCATTTATGTCAGGACACAGGGAAAACAGCAACTCTAGAAAGTCAGGAAACAATTGCGAGTAGCTGCAGAACTTATTAAAGCAATGTTTTATATAACCAGGCTTCTGATGAGATTGCATGCACAGTTTTCAGATTTAATGCTTATTGAATGATTCAAATATATTCATGATGTCAGACTATTCTTAGACACTTCTTAGTGTGATATTATTGGAATCTTTATGAATCACGTTTTTAGAACTAATGTTTGAGCCTGCCGGTGCCCTAAGCCAATAGAACTGTATTGACATCTTGGGTTGTCATCATGATGTGCTCATTGGATCAGCCAAGGTAAAGCTAAGGTCTTTAGAAGCACAAATTATTTCCATATGTAGGAATTATAATACTTAGGACCTTCATCTCTTCTTTTTGTCTTCTTTTTTAATGGCAATCATTTTAGACTGCACTATACATAGGGAAAAGAAAAAGGCTGCTGTTCTATCCTTCAGAGTCAGGTAATACAAACTGAGCATATCTTGTAAGTGTCACATTATAATTTTCATTTTAACAGCATCAAAAATACATATATGCAGGTAGTTTCAAATAGAATAACGTCTTTAGTTCCTTAAAAGACAGCATAAATCATTCTTACTGATCCATATAAAAAAGAAGTGAGCTGATGGTAAAGGTAGAAAAACTCACTGTTTTCAAAGACATCATTGGAGAAGGAGCAAGCAGAAAGCAAATGTGTATTCATCCAGTGTTGGTGAATAAGGGAAGAGCAACTGATACCATATACCTTGACTTGTGCAAAGCATTTAACACTGTCCTGCATGACAGCCTTCTGCCTAAATAGGAGATAAATGGATGGATAAATCAAGTGGTGGATAAGAAACTGACTGGATGGTTGCACTCAAAGAGTCAATGGCTTTGTGTCCAAGTAGAGATCATTGATGAGGTTGGTACTGGAACTGGTGCTGTTTGGCATCTTAACAACCACTCTTTAGCTATTGATAAGCATTGAGAAGATTCCCTCTTAATCTGCTCTTTTCTAGGTTAAAAAGTCCCATATTCCTTAGCCTCTCCTTGTAAGACATGCTCCATTCCCCTTAGAATCTTTGTGGTTCTTCATTGGACTCAACTCCTGCCTGTTTAGAAATGCTGATGGATGAAGAGTACTTACTTTGAACTCAAAGGGAAATTTTCTACAGGCTGTCTTCTTTTACTCCCCTCTCTTCCTGTCTAGGTGTTTAATTTTATACATTTGCCTTTATGAGAGTGGACATCTACATACTTCACTGGCTGAGTATTTGGGTGTCTCTGTGTTTAGTGCTTATGCATGTTTTGGCTGGAGACACCTTGTAGTAAGTTAACAAGAATATTGTCAGTTTTGAATCTCTAATTAAGCCACTGTTGTACCAAATCTCTTGTTATAGTAAGTGCTGCTAAAATCAGCCTTTGATTTGTCTAATTTTGTTAATGAATCTTGAATTGCTGATAAATCAAACTGTGTCAAACAAATTCATCTACAGTAGGATGATTGACCTAGTAGCTGGAACCCCATTCTATGAGGTTTGGTTTCTAATAGGATGTATTAAGCTTTCCTAGAATTTCTTGGGTTGGAAGGGAGTTTAAAGATTGTCTAGTTCTAAACCCACCGTCCATGGGCAGGGACACCTTCTACTAGACCAGGTTGCTCAAGGCCTCATGTAATCTGGCCTTGAACACCTCCAGGGAGGGGGCATCCACAACCTCCCTGGGCAACCAATTCCTGTGTATCACCACCCTTACTGGAAAGAATTTCTTTCGAATGCCCAGCCTCAGTCTGTCCTCTTCAAGCTTCAGTCCTTTCCCCCTCATTCTATTGCTACAAGCCCTTGTAAAAAGTCCTTCCTGGCTTTCCTGTAGGCCCTGTTCAGGTACTGGAAGGCTGCTATAAGGTATTCAAGATGTCTTCTCTTCTCCAGGCTGAACAATCTCAATTGTCTCAGCCAGTCCCCACAAGGGAGGTTTTCTAGCCCTCTAATCATCTTCATGGCCCTCCTCTGGACCTGCTCTATCAGTTCAGTGTCTTTATGCTGGTGACACAAGAACTGGACGCAGTACTCCGCGTGGGTTCTCAAAAAGCAGAGCAGAGGGGCAGAATCATCCCCTGCTGAATAAGACGTTGCACTGAACATGAAGAACAATCCCAGTTATTCATGTTGTGGCTGAGCCTGAATCTTTGGAGATCTATTGAGGAGGGGCTGACTGGAGTGTTATGCAGTTGATCCTGAAATGCTAATAAAGCCCCTCAGAAGCCTTAAGGTTTTTATGTGGCCAATGTAAAAAACATATTCTGGAACAAAGAACAAACAGAAGTCATTGCTATTTTATAATGGCTACATTTCTTTCTTTAGATTCCAAGCACATATTATTTGACTTTTTTCTTTGAGGTACACAATTTAATCAAAGCCTGCTGGCCAGGTGAGCATACAGACATGAAATAATATACAACGCTCACAATTCATCAGTCTATTTAAATAGGACATTTCCATTTTGCTGTTTCTTCTGCTACATAAACCCCACTTTCCAACAGTGAATGGTTTGTGGAGAAAAGTCCTCAGTATGTCTTTGGCAACACTCTTTTTAAGTTCTTCTGGTTCGAAAAGCTACAACAAACAGCTGCAACAGAATATGTTGAGGAAGCGCTTGGATATCTGATCCTGTGCTTGTAGAGCAGCACTTCAGGCAGGATCCAGCTGCTCTGTAGCTGCAGTGTAGAAAGCTTTCTAGTGCAACAGATACGGACTCCTGAGATTATGCTGATCTCAAATTAACTTCCTAAGGCTATCAGGGGTGGAAAACTCTCATAGATTGTTCTGTAGAATATGTCCACTAACAGAAGCTAAGGATGTGTGTAGTCAATGCATGCTGCTGTTGAAAAGTGAATAGATGAATCTCACAGTGAGATTCAGTGAAATATCAGTTCTACAGTTTCAATATCCAGGTAGGGACATCAGAAAATAAAACTATGCTGCTTTAACTTTTTAAAAAGGTAAATTAATTTACTTTAGGGGTTTTTTTTAATATATTTTGTTTTGGTTTGGTTTTTTGTTTGTTTTCTGGGGAAAAAAGAATACAAAAGCAAAAATACTAAAGTGTATTTTTTGGAATTATGAGAAAAACAAAACTTCAGCTGTGAGAGTTGCAAGTGTCCAGGAATCAAAAATTAAGACCTTGTTTTCTCAAAGATTGCTCAGTGTTCCATCTATTTACATTTGGCTACATTTTCAAGGACTTTATTTTTTTGAAGACTAGGGATTGAAAGGAAGCAAGTATTGTAGATAAAGCTTCAAAAATTCTCTGAATTTCACTTCAATAGGTTTCTTATTTGCATGTTTGTTGGGCGTTTGGGTTGTTGGTTTTGTTTGTTTGTTTGTCTTTTCCTTTGGCTTAATGTCTCTGGCAATTATATTCTTTAAATAAATTTACTACTATGGATCCAAAATGTGACTAACAAACTTGAGGTATTAATGTGCTTAGCTGTATTTTCAGAATAGAATAGAATAGAATAGAATAGAATAGAATAGAATAGAATAGAATAGAATAGAATAGAATAGAATAGAATAGAATAGGATAAACCAGGATGGCAGAGACCTCTGAGATCATCGTGTCCAACCCATCAGCCAACACCATCTAAACAACTAAACCATGGCATCAAGCACCCCATCAAGTCTCCTCCTAAACACCTCCAGTGATGGCGACTCCACCATCTCCCCAGGCAGCCCATTCCAATGGGCAATCACTCTCTCTATGAAGAATTTCTTCCTAACATCCAGCCTAAACCTCCCCTGGCACAGCTTGAGACTGTCTTCTTGTTCTGATGTGGTTGTATTTTTCAGTAGGTATTAATATCCTGACAGAGGAAATGACTAGAACCTTTTTCATTATGTATGTTGATTAGGATATCACTTCTACATAAACTAGAAAACGTAGTAAAGTCCATTCTGCAACAGGGCATAAACTGTGGCTTAGAAAAAATGCTAGTGCTATGAATTTTATGTATCTTTTAAATTTAATAATAGTTTCTGTCTTTTTTATATGTAAAAGCCAAAAGAATAATTATATATCCAACTCAGTGCTTTGGGGAGTTAAATGCTGGACAGCCCTCAAATTGTACAGGCCCAGGTGCATTTAACCTGGTGGCAATTACTGCTCACAATCAAGGATTAGTTGTTACATTAGGAACAAGATGTATGTGAATATATGGGGGATGGTTTTTATGTCACTAAGGACTGTGTTAGACTAAGGAATTTACTGCTGAAAAGATCTTGAACCTGTTATATTAAGCTCACGGAATGATAATCCTTTTCTCTTTATTTGCAGGGGAAAGGCAATTGCAGAACTCAATATTAGAAAATATCACAGTGGCAACACACAGTCACCAGTCAATTATTGCCTGATAGACAACTCATTTTTGGAGTGACATCTCTTTGGAAAGATGCTCTAATGGTAGGGAAGAGTCATGCTGAATCGTGAAAACAACAACTTATTCTTGTCTAAGCAAGTGATATTTAGGCATTATCAGGGGCAGATAGTGATGATGTACATGAGCTTTAGTCTAGGCCAGTGCTGCCGTTGTTACAGTCTCAGATTCTTATGGCATTCCCAACACAAACAAATATTTTTTCACATTGTTAGTTCTTAAGGTTTTATTCCCACTGCAATGAACTTGCAGTGCAATTCATACAAACTTTAAAATCCTCTCCCTTTATTATCCCACAAATTCCCAGTGATGTTGGAGAGGAGAGATAATACACACTTGAAACTCTACCATGCCTTAAATCCTGTAGTACAAACCTTCATTAAAATAGTAAATTAAGACACTAAATGTGGCAAAGTTAAAAAGATTTTTTTTTTTTAAGAAAAAAAAAGAAGGATATAGAAGTCATTTTGTATAAAGCACATTAAGGTCCTGATCCTACTTTTCTTTTTACTCGACAATAATATTCTACAGGCTTTAACAGAAGCAGGATCAAACCTCTCGTGAGCAGTGGCATTTTGATGTATTATACCAATACATCACCCTATGCAGCTCCTTGATGATGTATTGCACTAGTGCTTTATCAAAGTGTCAATGCTCTGATGAAGGCATAGCACCTCCTGGCAAAGCCCTCTGATGAAAACTGTTATGCTGTGGAAGAGGTGGTGTTGTGTTGCACTGTGTTATGTTATGTTATGTTATGTTATGTTATGTTATGTTATGTTATGTTATGTTATGTTATGTTATGTTATGTTATGTTATGTTATGTTATGTTACATTTCCTATGCTATGTATGCTATGCTATGTTTTATGTTACATTAAGTTATGATGTATGTTATGTTATCGCAGAATGCATTGGGTTGGAAAGAACCCTCAAAGGTCATCATGTCCAACCCCCTGCAGTGAGCAGGGACATCTCTAATTAGAGCAGGTTGCTCAGGGCCCCATCAAGTTTGCCCTTGAATGTTTCCAGGAATTGGGCCGCAAACACGTCTTCAACCTGTACCAGTATTCTGCCACTCTCATTGTAGAGAACTTCCTCCTAATGGCCAAGCTAAATCTCCCCTGCTCCAGTTTCATACCATTGCTCCTAATTCTATTTCTACAAGCCCTTCTAAGCAGTCCCTCCCCAGCCTTCTTGTAGGTCCCCTTCAGATACTGAAATGCATTTTATAAAGTCTCCCTCAAGCCTTCTCTGTTCCAGGCGGAGCAGCCCCAACTTTCTCACCATGTCTTCATAGGAGAGATGATCCAGCCCTCTGATCATCTTCATGGCCCTCCTTTGGACCCACTCCATAAGTTCTGTGTCCTTTTCTTGGGGGCACCAGAGCTGGACGTTCCTCTGTATGAGGTCTCACCAGAGCAGAATACCCTTTCTCAATCTGCTGGCCTTATGTTATGTTATGTTATGTTATGTTATGTTATGTTATGTTATGTTATGTTATGTTATGTTATGTTTTATGCTGTTATAGTAAGGAAAAATATTATGGAAACATAGATTAGGTTCCAGGAATGAGTGACAGAGGTGGGTGAACCAAGTGATCAGTCAGACAGAATTTACACATAGTCCCACAGGACTTTGAGCTGCTGAAATAATGCTATTTGAAACTTCTTGTCCTATATGTTATAGTAATTTAATATTTTATTTTCTTTTTTGGTGTAAAACAGAAAAAGTGTAAAGCAGTGACAAATATTTCACTTAAAACTGGTGCTTAAGTTGAGAAGGATCTTTACATTTGGCTCAGTCTCTCTTCCCAAATCATCATATGGCATTTTTTTTTTTTTTGTTTCTGACAAAAAATAAAAGGGTTATTTGGTAATTTATTACACTTTTGGAAATTCAAGACAGAAATTTGCAGCTCTGTGCTGAACTGTTTTTTACAGGTGCAAAGCAGATTATATCCTGTTGTGTTTAAGACACCTGTTGACTGGGAAGGCAGTGAAACTGTGCACAAGGTCAACCATTGGAGCTATCTGCCCAGGGAAATGGTGGTGTCGCCATCCCTGCTGGTGTTCAAAAAAATCATGTGGACATGGCACTTCAGGACACAGTTTAGTGGCCATGGTCATCTTGGGTTGTCAGTTGGACTTGATGATCTTAGAAGCCTTTTCCAATCTTATTGATTCCATGATTGTTGAAAATGATGTGAGGAAGTTGTTAAATCCTCATCTCCTTTCTGAACATAGTAAGACTTGTCTCAAATTTTCTTAATATTTTACATAACAATCTGGAAAAATAAAAAGGCAGAAATATATCTCAGCAAGGTCAAAGCAATGACAGCAAAATCATTCAGCTGAGCACTAAGAGTATTGTCAAAGAAACAGCTAAGTAAACACATAATAGGAAAAAAAAACACCCACAATACAATCAACTACAATGAAAATTAAATATTTTTGAGAGACTTGTTATAAATGTCTAACACTACCCAAATCTGATGCAATTCAGAACACAAAAGAAGGAAGAATGTCGAATAATAAACAGTATTTTTGAAGTTTTAGCCTTTCTAGAAGGTCAGGTAGGGCCTGGTTCTGCCATCCACACTGATTTCTGCTTTGTTTGAACAGTAAAATTCTATTCTTTCTGGGTTTGTTACCATTATTTGCAAATAATGCTGCTAATGCTGTAATTTAGAAAGGATACAGTCAAGAGTAAAGATAATTGACAAATGGATAATACTTGCCTCAGATTGGATGAGGTGTTTCTGAGCTCTGTTTGTGTGAGCATCAGGAAAGTCACCTTTTGGGATAAAGATGGATTTTTGCTGCACATTTCCAGGACACCTCGATTATACTGCATTATGAAATGTGAATGTGGTGGCTTCTCTGTATTCTAGCTGCTTTCACTCAGGTGAACTATTATACAAATGAAGTAAGATATAAACTAGATAAACTGCTACTGGGTAGGCCTTGATGAAAGCTTTTGTAAGGTTTCAGCTTGCTGAGCTGCACCCCAGGGTCCTGTCCATCTTTTAGCAATGCCAGGGGAGCTACAAATCCAAAAATGCGTGATTTATGATCTGTATGTTTCTATTTTCTTCAAAAGGTTTTCCTTGAGATTTGTTTGAAAGAAGCCTAGAATTGTGTTGGTTGGAAAAGACCATTCAGATCATCAAGACCACCCATTCTCTACCAAGGCTGGTGCTAAACCATGTCCCTTAGCGCTACATTTTTGTGTCTCTTAAACACCTCCAGGGGTATGGACTCAACAACCATAAAAAGAAGTTTGTTTTCCTTCTCCCAGAAATGCTACCAGGAGGCTTAGATTTGTGCAATTTTGAAGATATTAATTTTCAGAATTATTTTTAACATGTGCTTTCTAAAATCAAGTAAGTAACATTTCATTACTATGCTGCTGTTAGCCTACCAGGAGGGTTGGAGGGCTGGAGCACTTCTCCCATGGGGACAGGCCGAGAGAGTTGGGGCTGTTCATCCTGGAGAAGGCTACAGGGAGATATTTTTGAAACCCTTCATTATTAGAGGAGGTTTATAAGAAAGATGGGAACAATCTTTTTGTCAGGACCTGTGGAGGTAGGACAAGGGGTGACAGTTTTAAATGGAAAGTGCAAAGATTCAGACAAAACATAAGGAGGATATTTTTTTTACAATGCAAGTGATGCAACACTGGCACAGGTTGCCCACAGAGGTGGTGGATGCTTCTTCCCTGGAGCAGTTCAGTCAGGTTGGACAGGACTCCAAACAACCTGATCTAGTTGAAGCTGTGCCTACTCACTGCAGGGAAGTCGGATTACATGACCTTTAAAAGCCCTTCTCAGTCCAAACTCTTCTTTGAGTCTATGATTCTACTCCATGCTTCTACCTCTACTGCATTTGGGGGATTTTGCTAAGAAGCACTGTTTTAAAGATATTTCTCAGAGTGTACTTTGGGTATTTTCTGGATATGTGTGTGTTGATGGGCAATAGCCTTGCTTTGTCAGATTTTATGAACTTAATTAATCACCTTTTAAAAAACTTTCTGTCTTATCTTCCAGCACTTTTTGGCAAGAAACATTTTTACTAGCAAGAAAAGACAAGTATGGGACTTTTAGCAACATCTTATTGCTCTCTACAACTACCTGAAGGGAGGTTCTAACAAGGCAGAGGTTGGTCTCTTCTCCCAGGCAGACAGTACCAGAACAAGAGGACACAGTCTCAGGCTGCACCAGGGCAGGTTTAGGCTGGATGTTAGGAAGAAGTTCTGTACAGTGAGAGTGATTGCCCATTGGAATGGGCTGCCCAGGGAGGTGGTGGAGTCACCTTCATTGGAGGTGTTCAGGAAGAGACTTGATGGGGTGCTTGGTGCCATGGGTTAGTTGTTTAGGTGGGTTGGATTGGTTGATAGGTTGGACGTGATGATCTTGAAGGTCTCTTTCAACCTGGTGTATTGTATTGTATTGTATTGTATTGTATTGTATTGTATTGTATTGTATTGTATTATCTAGCATTGAAAACAGGCAGACACAGTGATGCTACAGATCATTCTTACTTTTACTCCATATTCTACAGCCCTTATTGAAACAAAAGAACCTTAGAGAATGAATAGTTACATTGCAGTGGAATACAAATAATGTTGTGATCTGCCAAAGCAGCAAATTTGGCATCTGTGGGAGAACCCATCCCACACTACCCATGTATGTTTCATTGGCTATGCACCACATTCATAAATAGCAGAAAAAGATGAAAAAATAAACAAGTAAAATCTATCATGGGCTCAATCAAGTTCAAACGTGTGTTACCACAATGCACTCTAATTTCTTATTTATGGAAAATCAATTTCCCCTTCTACTGAAAAGTATCCAATAAATACCATTATGGTCCAGCAATTGCAGCATTTATTAATTTTTACTTGACATCAGTAGCAAACAATAGTGCAAAACACTGATGTATTTTCCAGATATAGTTGCTTGGGTTTTTTTTCTCCCTTGGCCATATGTCCATTACACTACTTTATGTTAGTCATTATTTGTTAACAAGGGTTCAGTAACAAGCTAAAAGACCTTGCTGCATTCACACAGCTACAGTAGAAGATGATTTTCTTGGCACTGAAACCAAAGTAAGTTTGTAAATGGGATTACTTAGTAACTGTGTATTCTTCATTCCATAGGCTTCAATTCCTGCTGGATCAGGAAGTCCATATCTGGGCAGAAATGCAGCTGGAGCCAGAGCAACTGGAACAGTGTAGGAATCCCAGGGAGAGTTGAGGAGCAGCCCAGAATAAGGCTGGTCACAGCCATCATGGCATTGGTGAACCCAGATCCATAAGAAGTAATCCTTTTAAAGTTTGCTTATATGGCAGCCTCCTGCTAATGTTCAGCCATCTGCAAAGAGCCACCCCATCACTTTCAGCTCTCTAAGGGTGAGAACTGATTTCCACAGATGTTCTTGGTAAAGACAAAATTACTTCCTGTAAATATTTTCTCTACATGTGCAAGCTACAACAGGTTGACAGTGACCTCCCCTTCCCTGCTGAGCTGGTAGGTATTAGCATATTTTCACTCAGCCTGCTGTTCACTTGAAAAAAAACACCACAAACCACAAAACACAAGTGACAGAGACAGTAAGTATGCTGGGCTGTCTCTGACAGAGTGTGAAATGTGACAGTTGTCTAACGTCCCAGGGAGGTGGTGGAGTCACTATCCCTGGGGGTGTTCAAAAAGGGATTGGCCATGGCACTTGAAGCCATGGTTTATTTAGTCATGAGGTATTGGGTGACAGGTTGGACTTGATGACCTCTGAGGTCTTTTCCAACCTTAGTGATTCTATGATCCTATTATTCTATGAACAGAGGAAATAGGTATTTTTGATGTGTAAAATCAATCAATCACTTGGATATTAGGAAAAAAAGTGCCAAACTAGTGATCAGCATTGGAACACACTGCCGAGGACGGTGATGAAGTCACCACCCCTGATGTTCAGAAAACATATAGATGTGGCATTTTGGGACATGGTGTAGTGGGCATGATGGTGTTTGGTTTATGGCTGGACCCTAACCAATGATTTCATTATTTTGAACATCCAAGCTGACAGGTAACAATGGTTATAGGCATTGGTCTTTGTGTGTGTGCATAGATCTCCTTTCTAATTCAGGTAGTGTAAGGTTAATGTCAGAATAACACTCATCAGTGAAAGTTATTACAAGGCTTTCAGTGATAGGATGAGGGGGAATGGCTTTAAGCTGGAAGCGGGGAGATTTAGACTGGATATTAGGCAGAAATTCTTTACAGTGAAGGTGGTGAGACACTGGAACAGTTTACCTTGGTAGGTTATGGATACCTCTTCCCTGAAAGTATTCAAGGCCAGGTTGGACAGGTTGTTCAGAACGGAGATGAGGGTTTAACAACTTCTTCATGCTATTTTCATAGAATCAATAATGTTGGAAAAGACCTCTAAGATCAAGTTCAGCCATCAATCCAACACCACCATGACCATTAAACCATGTCCCAAAGAGCCATGTCCACAGGTTTCTTGAATACCTCCAGGGATGGTCACTCCACCACCTCCCTGGGCAGCCTATCTCAATGCCTGACAATTCTTGCATTCAAGAAGTTTCTGCAAATATCCAACCTACACCTCCCCTGGTACTACTGGAGGCCATTTCCTTTCACGTTATTACTTGTTATTTCATACAGGAGACCAACCCTCACCTCATTCCATCCTCCTCTCAGGGAGTTGTAGAGATCAATGAGGTCTCCCCTCAGCTTTCTCTTCTCCAGACTGAGCAATCTCAGTTCACTCAACTGGTCCTCACAACACTTGTTCTCTAGACCCTTCACCAACTCTGTTGCCCTAATGTTCCAGAAAGTAAAATGAAACAACAAAGAACAAAGTAAATGTATTATGTATTTATAAATAATACTGACACTAAGATTAGGAAGTGCTTTAAAGCAAATATTCACAAAAATCTTAACTCAGATTTTAGAAGGTCAAAAGTGAGTCTGTCTCCATTAAAGCTTGCAAATCAAGGTAGAGTTGTGTAAAGCAGCTGCAGTGTTTAATTTGATGAGTTATCAGAAACATGAGTTGCCAGAAATATGTAGATGAGAGAAATTATTACCAGTGTTATCCTGATAAAAGTGCTATTCTGAGTCTGTGACTGTTTTGTTTAAAGAAATGAAGAGTGATGTTCAACACAGAATTTTTCTGCATCATAGTGAAATGTAAAATTAGCTGTTAAGCCTTACATAGGAACACTTGGGATTGCCAGGGTACTAGTACTGCGTTCTTACTACTTTTCTGTGTATCACCTGAAGCAGAATTGCAGGAGCAATTCAGAGGAGTTGATTTTTGTAATTCCTTCCACTTTTTGTTAAATTTGTATCTTAAGTTTAGGAATAAAGTGGTCAGGCACGTGGCATAGGAGTTGCTACCTCAGGAGCAATGCTTTGTATTTGAATGGATAATAACAAAACTCTCATTACTTGACAACATAACAGCTCATTACTAGACTGAGAAAGGATCTAATTAAAAACAGTGGGTTTCATGACTTGTTTGTTACTGGTGTAATCTGGTATGTCAAATGAAACCAAATTTTGAGTCTTAAAAGCTACCCAGCCTGATCTAGTGTAGGATGTCCCTGCCCATGGCAGGGGTTGGAACTAGATGATCCTTGTGGTCCCTTCCAACCCTGACTGATACTATGATACTATTATATAATTTATATGATTTTCACCCCCCCCCCCATTTCTTGTTGTGATACATTCTGTTGTTCTGTCTATATTCTGGTTTATTTGTTTGCTTTCTTCCTAAGAAATTTGTAGGATCAACCTGTTCTCCCAATTATATTTCCGTGGCTGATCAGAATAATAACTACTTGATCAATTTCGGTAGCAACTCCTAATGAGCAGATGACTGAAGTGATGAATGACCTACCAGAATCTGGCTAGTTCTCAGTTCATAAACAAATAGTACATAAAAAATGATCAGTAATCCATCTCATTATGTGGATAGAAATTTGATAAACATGCAACTAATTAATGAAATACCTGATTAATTTTGAAAGTGAAAGAAACAACAGACATCATTCAGGTAGCAATTTGATTTGGGGATAGGGAGGATTAAGTGAAATGCAGACAGATTCCCATCCTCAGATTTTCTGTACCCAAGTAAAACAATGGTTTTAATGGAAGAAGAAAGCATGCTATACCTGTCACAAGTACACTTGTGAATCACAGAATCCTGGAAAGGTTTGGGGACAAAAGGGGCTTAAAGATCATCTAACATCCTTGCCAGGGACAGGGACACCTTCCACTAGACCAGGCTGCTCAAGGTCCCCTACAACCTTCCTTTGAATGTTTCCAGGCTTGGAGACTTCACATATTCTCTGGGCAACTTGTTCTAGTGCTTCACCACTTTCATGGGGAAGAATTTCATCCTCATGTCTCATTTAAAACCAGATACTTCCAGTTTGAAGCCATTACCTTTCATCCTGTCACTCCATGGTTTTGTCAAAAGTCCCTCTCCAGCTCTCTTTTGCAGCCCACTTCAAATGCTGGAAGGCTGCTAGAAGGGCTCCTCAGAGTCTTCTCCAGGCTGAATAACTCCAGCTCTCTCAGGCTGTAACTTTCAAATCTCAAAACATTTTGTTACTTTCAGTGTTGGTCACATTCTCTCTATTTTTTCCTTCATTACCCATTTCCTAAGCCTTTATTTCTTTATGTGCCAGCAGACTTTGTGCCTTTTGCAATGAGATGCATTTTCTGATGCAGACCATGGTCAGAAAGATGCTGTCTTTTTGCATATGTTCATAGCAAAATATCCATCTTTTCTGGATTTACTGCTCTTCAGAATTGATTTGAAACTTGCCACACTGCCTTCCAGTGCCTTAAGGGAAGTAACAGGAAGGCAGGACAAGAGCTTTTTAATGAGTGTCCACCAATAGGACAAGGGGAAATGAATTTAAATTGAAGGAGAATAGGTTTAGATTGGATTTTAGGAAGAAACTCTTCACTAGAAGGGTGGCAAGATTCTGGAATGGATTGTCCAGAGATGTTGTGGATGTCTCCTATCTGGAGATGTTCAAGGCCATGTTGGAAAGATCCTTGAGTAAACTGGTGTAGTTGAAAGGCATCGCTGCCTGTGGCAAGGAGGTTGGATTAGATGATCTCTAAGGTCTCTTCCAGTCTAGGCTCTTCTCCAGTTTTATGATTCTATGATATTAAGAAAAGGGCAACTACCTTTATCCTTTGACCCTGTATATATTCTGCCCATTTATTTTAGGATGTAGAGCTGAACTACTGTCTAAAATTAACTTGTAAGTTCAGTGTTTAAAGATTTCAGTCTGAAGCACAGCAAAACTGCTTAAGAAAAACTTACAGAGTCATAGAATCCTTAAGGTTGAAGTGATGTGGGGGCTGGTCTCTTCTCACATGCAACAAGTGACAGGTTGAGGAAATGGGCTCAACTTTTGCCAAGGCAGGTTCACACTGGAGAGTAAGAAAAATTTCTTCACAGAAAGGCATTAGAACAGGCTGCTCAGGGAGGTGGTGAAGTCACCATTTCTGGAGGTGTTTAAAAGATGCATGGCTGTGGTACTGTGTGATGTCATTTAGTGGTAGTGGCTTGGCAGTAGTGGTGGAACTGTGAGCTCTAGAAGAGCGATCGAACTTGATCTCAAAGGCCTCTTCCAACCTCAACAGTTCTATAATTCTGTATCAGTGTCCTTCCATGAAAATACAATTTCCAAGATAACCTTAGTGAGGTAAGAAGTTAACTCCTCCTGAAAAGTGAATTTACTATAAATTTATTACCGCTTGGGTTTCTCCCCCTTTACTCTCCATGCGATCAGATCAGAGACGAGCAATAGCTACTCAGCAGTTTCAAAGAGACTTGAAAAGTTCTGTGGAAGTATTCTTAGGAAACTAAAAAGAAAAGTATTAATTCCATGTTATACATTAATTTCACATCAGACTATCTGTGAGGTGAACTGAAATCTCATGTTAAGCTTTTACATTTAAATAGATCTAGACAGCACTTAGGATTTTTGTGAACTGATTTTCTTTAGAACAGAAGAGTTCTAATAAGCCCTTAAGTGAAGGAAAAGTAATTTAATGCAATTTTAGCTGTATTCAGCTGTGCAGCTATATCTTGATTAAACTTATTGTTGGCCTAAGTGTAATCACATGGTTGGGCTTTTTTTTTTTTTCTTCTTCTTCTTCTTCTTTTCTTCTCTATATCTTTACAGTTAAGGATTAGTGGCATTATGTTGATCAGCTCATGCTTTAGATACGTGTCGCCAGTTAACGTCCTCCTTTGCTGGATTTTATTTACAAGTCAGAGGGGAAAGACACAAAGAAATTCTGCTGGTTGTATGAAACACCAGTACACTACAATATAGTAAATGAAAGGCTATTATGTTTCAGATTTGTCTGTACACTCGAGCTCCCAAAAGAGATGGGTTACTGGAATTGATTATAATTTGGGTGGAATTGACTGTACACGCATGTTAAGCAATTTTCTACAAAATTACACAAAATTGGAACGTCACCATAGCAATATTCCATTGTACACTATTGTAACTCAATATTATAACCTTAAATAGAAGCTTGTTTGATACGTATTGCGCTCTGTAAAATCCAGCCTTGCCGAAATGAAATTTGAGAAACAGTGCAAATGTTTATGCTAAATACATTGTGTGGAATTTACTGGGAAAGCAAGAAAAAGTCTAGGGAAGTTCAAGTGAGCGCTTAGTGACAATACTTGACGTGTTTGAGGCAATGGTAGAGAAGATGAGCTGACGTTGAGGGTCTGAAGCGATTCAAGAGAAGGGCAATGAAGTTGATGAAGTTTCTGGAGAACAAGTCTTGTGAGGAGCACCTGAGGCAACTGGGGTTCTTTAGCCTGGAGAAAAGCAAGCTGAGGGGAGACCTTGTTGCTCTCTACAAATCCCTGGAAGAAAGTTTGAGCCAGGTAGGCGTTGACCTCTTCTCCCTCCTAACAATACAATACAATACAATACAATACAATACAATACAATACAATACAATACAATACACCAGGTTGGAAGAGACCTTCAAGATCATCGTGTCTAACCCATCAACCAATCCAACCCACCCAACAACTAGACCATACAGCCAAGCACCCCATCAAGTCTTCTCCTGAACACCTCCAGTGAAGGTGACTCCACCACCTCCACGGGTAGCCGATTCCAATGGCCAATCACTCTCTCCGTGTAGAACTTCTTCCTAACATCCAGCCTAAACCTCCCCTGGCACAGCCTGAGACTGTGTCCTCTTGTTCTGGTACTGTCTGCCTGGGAGAAGAGACCAACCTCTGCCTGGCTACAACCTCCCTTCAGGTAGTTGTAGAGAGCAAGAAGGTCACCCCATAGTCTCCTCTTCTCCAGGCTAAGCAACCCCAGCTCCCTCAGCCTTTCCTCATAGGGCTTGTGTTCCAAACCCCTCACCAGCTTTGTTGCCCTTCTCTGGACACGTTCCAGCAAGTCAACATCCTTCCTAAACTGAGGGGCCCATATTGTATACAATACAATACAATACAATACAATACAATACAATACAATAAACCAGGTTGGAAGAGACCTTCAAGATCATCACGATCAACCCATCTACCAATCCAACCCACCAAAACTAAATGTTGCTGACAATGCTCTGCCTAATACACCCTAGGACACCACACTCACCATGAGGGTGGTGAGGCACTGAAACGAGTTGTCCAGGGAAGTTGTGGAAGTTTCAAGCCTGAAAGTGTTGAAAGCCACCTTAGATGGGAACAACTAAACAAGTAGTAGGATGAGAAGAAATGGCCTCTATGGCACCAGGGGCCATAGGCTGAATATTAGAAGAAACTTCTTGACTGTAAGGGTTCTTAAGCACTGCAACAGGCTTCCCCATATGGTGTCTGAATCCCCATCCCTGGAGATGTTTAAAAGAGGCAGGTGTGTGATGCGGAGGGACACAGTTTAACACCAGTATTGGGTAGGGTACGATAATGGTTGGAATTGATGATCTTTACAATCTTTTCCAAGTGAAATGATGCTATGATTACAGGATTCTGTGATTCTTATTGTTCTCTTCAGGAAGCATGGTGCCTTTCCTCCCTGAAGAACCCAGAAGTGCTGCGTGCAGATGCATCCTGTCTTTCATGGCCAGCTGCAGGATCTTAGCCACTCATTTCAAGTAAGACTTAAGGTTCATTCAGCTCCCATGATCTAGCATCCTGAAGACTGTTTGAAGTTAGTATTTTGCTTCTTTCCATTACAAAAAGAAATCTTAAATCAGAGTTCTTCCACTCTCTGAAAATAGAAACTCAACAATACTTCAGCTCACTTCAAACCATCTGTTTACATTCATTTCTTTTGCAAACTTCTCTAGTGATTTGCATTTTACCCAAGCTGTCAGTTCTGCCTTTGCCAATGTTAAATAACATCCCAGAATTGTGGTAGTCCTTTGCAGTCATTGTGATAGAATAAATTTTCAACAACAGAAGGAAAGGCTCAGGATAGCTGCCTGTATATCTGAAAGTAAGCTAAACTGATGCAAAAAGCAAGCAGTGCAGACAGACTATATTGTTCAATACGCTGTTTTGAAGCTTTTTTGCCAGTAGCAATATAGAATTTGTACAATGCAAATACAGACATTTATTTAATACAGGTTTGCCATGGACAGGTTGCTAGCTATAGTCTCCACATAGCATAAATCTCTGATTTTTCCTCACTTCTTAGGTCTCTGAGTTATGAGCCAGATATGACTCTGAGATCATTATGGTGTCAAAATAGATTAAAATATCTTATCTTTTCTGGATTAAATTTCCTTGCCTTTACTCTTTTTTTTTTTTTGTCTCTATTTCTCATGGGAACAGAAAAAAAAATCAAGAAACAAAAAACTTCTTAGAAGATCTCTTATTCTCTTTTCCATGTGGTCACAGAAAATATCTCTCCCCTTTTGACTTCAAGAATACTAAAGTATGTTGTATTAATTTTCATTGTCATGAATGTTCCCTCACGCAGGGTGAGAAGAGAAAGCAAAACTTAAAAGAGGGAAACAAAGGAAGGAAGGAAGGAATTTTGAAAGAAGGAAGGAATTTGTAAGGAATGAAGGAATTTGGAAAGAAGGAATTAATTTGGAAGGAATGAATGAACATCTCTTCCCTTTTGACTTCAAGAATACCAAAGTAAATTGTATTAATTTTCATTGTCATGAATGTACCCTCATGCAGGATGTGGAGAGAAAGCAAAACTGAAAAGAGGGGAACAAAGGAAGGAAGGAATTTGGAAAGAAGGAATGAATTTGGAATGAATGAATGAATTTGGATGGAATTCTGGGGGATTCAGAATTTGGAAGGAATTTGGAAAGAAGGAAGGAATTTGGAAGGAATTCTGGGGGAATTCAGAATTTGAAAGGAATTTGGAAGGAAGGAATGAATTTTGTCTTAAAATATATTTGCAACTATATCCTGGTTCAAAGCTGCACAAAATTTTCTTTATTACAAATACTTTTCTATAGTCTTTTAGCTAGAGATAATAAAAGAAACAAGATAATAGGGCTTTTTGTTTTCTAGTGGCAATTAGCTCTTTTTTTTTTTTTTCTCTTTAACTATTAGGAACAAAAAAACACTCGGGTTTCAAGGTGAAAAATGTCACCTAGTTTCAGTGGAAATAAACAGAGAAGTTTGTGATTAGTGCATTAATAAATTGCTAACAACATGGGCATGATGAATTTGTAGATGGAGATAATATCATGTGTTAAATCAGCTGTCATGGAAAAAATCAGACAAGCTTTCAAACTCACAAACTGTTCCTCGGATCTGGAAGAAAAACTCTCTGAAGGAAAGTAGGAGCTTGAAAGACACTGATTACAGTTTGATTCGATATGCACCAATTAAACTAGCTGCCAAATGTTCTTCAGCTCTTAGGAAAGTTTTTGACCAAAGTTCATTTTTCTGAATTAATCTTGATTTCTCACTCCTCCCTACCAGTGAGAAGTCTGGGGATGCAAAGGAAACTGGGAGGAGACACAGCTGGGACAACTTAACCCAACTACCTAAAAGGATATTACAGTCCATGTGATGTCATACTAAGCAATAAAAACTGAGGAAAAAAGGAGAAAGTGGGAGATGTGGGAGAAAAAGAGGGTACAGCTTCTCACTCTTTACAAATACCTGAAGGAAGGTTGTAGTTACGTAGGGGCTGGTTTCTTCTCTCAACTAGTGATAGGGGAGGTTTAGATTGGATATTAGGAAGAAATTCTTTCCTGAATGAGTGGTCAGGCATTAGAATAGGCTGACCAGGGAGGCTGTAGAGTCACTATCCCTGGAGGTGTTCAAAAAACATGTGGACATGACATTTTCGGAGGTAGTTTAATGATTACTCTGGTGTTGGGCTGGTGATTGGACTTGATGATCTTAGAGGTCTTTTCCAAAACCTTAACTATTCTATGACTCTGTGATTGTATCTATGGCATTCCTTCTTTAATCATGATTCCTCATTTCATACAAATTACAATGCTCTTTACAAGTCTCTGAAATTAAATACTGGAAAATATATTTAATTTCCTTTTTTTTTTCCTCTATTTAATTTCATATTTATAAAACTTAGTCTGGCTTTAAAATAAAAAGTTTGTATTTGCCTTTTTTTTTTTTTTTCCTCAACTATACTCTAGGTTCTTGTAACTCAATACAGTAGTTAAGTTTTTCATAATGCTCATAAGATATCATCATCAATAAGGAGAGTTTAAATCTAGTTTTATGCTAACATTGTTCTTGTCTCTGAGGATTTGGCTCAAGGATTTTTATATTTTTGTTTCTTTTTTTGTAGCAACCACACTTGGAAGTAGAACTTGTGTAGTAGAATGTGTAGAAGTAGAACTTGTGAAGTAGAATGTGCTGCCCAGTAGAACTTCCAAGTGTGGAACTTCCAGGTGGCCAAGAAGGCATATGGCATCCTGGCCTGCATCAGAAATAGCGTGGCCAGCAGGAGCAGGGAGGTCATTCTCCCCCTGCACTCAGCACTGGTTAGGCCACACCTTGAGTACTGTGTCCAGTTCTGGACCCCTCAGTTTAAGAATGACATTAAAACACTTGAATGCATCAAGAGAAGGGCAATGAGGCTGGTGAGAGGCCTTGTGCACAAGCCCTATGAGGAGAGGCTGAGGGAGCTGGGATTGTTTAGCCTGGCAAAGAGGAGGCTCAGGGGAGACCTTATTGCTGTCTACAACTACCTGAAGGGAGGCTGTAGCCAGGTGGGGATTGGTCTGGTGTCTTCTCCCAGGCAACCAGCACCAGAACAAGAGGACACAGTCTCAAGATGCAGCAGGTGAAGTTTAGCCTCAAGGTGAGGTGAAAGTTCTTCACAGGGAGAGTCATTAGCCATTGGAATGTGCTGCCCAGGCAGGTGGTGGTCACCGTCCCTGGAGGTGTTCAAGAGGGGATTGGACAAGTGCCATGGTTTAGTCATGAGGTCTGTGGTGACAGGTTGGACTTGATGATCTTTGAGGTCTCTTCCAACTTTATTGATTCTATGATTCTATCTTATGATATCTGCTAGCGCAGAAATGTGTAGTATGTGTAGTCTGGGTGACTATGCACAAGGTTAAAGCAATGCCTCAGGTTTTTCATCTGAAAGAAACTTCAAATGGAAGTGAAAGCCCATCAAAATATTTAGATGCAAATGGTAGGATATTGCTAAGTTTTCTTCATAATTTTAATAATAACAAACTATTATGCTGTGAAAAGATGGACTGGGTTGAGGAAAAATAAGCATCACTTGAGGACAGCGTGATAGAATTAAAAAATGTGTGACAGATAAAAGAAAGCAGTTACATATGAGCAGTGTGTAAGGAAGAAGGATGAGAGTTGTGTTTGATTAATAGAAAGGTGGAAAGAGAATGAAGATTAATGGATAAAAAGAGCAGAGGAAACATGAGTAGGGAGTAAAATAACATATTAATTTTCCTTGATTAGGCATAAAAGTATTAGGCTACTTTCTTTAATAAGAAAGCCAAGAGTTCCTCAGTACATGATTTAAAAGATGCCTTTTACTTGGTCTGAAGGAGCCTGATAACAGACTCATTAGCAGAGTTAGATAGAGATATTATTTAAATTTTGGCAAGCTATCTTAAGTTCAAAATTTGTTTTACTGAATCAGTAGAAGGAAGAGCTATTCAGAGAGTCTCGGAGCCTGTCCCGGTTTCAGCTGGGATAGAGCTAATTTTAATTCTTCATAGCTGTAATGATGCTGTGTTTTGGATTCAGGATGGGAATGGGTGTGAGAAGAATGCTGATAGCATGTTGATATTTGTAGTTGTTGCTAAGAAATCAAGGGCTTCTCAGCTTCCCATGTCTTGGTAGTGAGCAGGTACCGCAGGAGCTGGGAGGGAGTATGTCAGAGAAAGGGACCCAAACTGTTCAGTGGAATACTCCAGATAATACAGTGTCATGCTCAGGATATAGATGAGGATGGGCTGGGAAACTGAGGCTCTTCTGGAATTGTGATTTTGAGATTTTGGCATAGCCAGCTGGGAATGGCTTGTACCTTGGTCAGTGCACGGTAAAAATAGCACTGTGCATCACTTGTTTGTGTATTCTGTTGTTGCTACTATTATTATTATGGTCAACATAAGCATTTCTATTTAATTTAAATTAAAAAATTTTATGCATTTCAATGTGCTTTTTATTTTAATTTTAAGGTGTTTTATGGGGGGTTTATTATTTATTTATTTCATCCTATGAGTCTTCTCAATTTTTCCCCTCTAATTCTCTCCTAGAGGGAGGGTAAGCAAGCAGCTGCATGGTGTTTGACTGCCAGCTGGCTTCAAAGCATGGTTGAGCCCCAAAGGACACTTGGGCAAATAGCTTGGCCATGAAGTGATAGAAAGCTGGCCTTATAATGAAGAATGTGTTACTGGCCTTGAACCTAATTTAGTGATAACATAAACTTGATTGCTGCAGTTCTGAAGATCACAAGTAAAAGGGAACACAACACAATGGTGAACTCAGTTTGCGGCAGAGGCAAATAATGTCCCTGTTTGGATAGAAGAAATTAGTTCTACATAGTGCTGAGAAGATTATTAAGACTGATGAGTTAAAGGCAACAAAGAGGAAAGCACTGCAATGAAAGTTATGGCCTAATATTACTATACAAGGACCTGAGAAAAAAGCACAAGTGCCCAGACTCACCCATGGTATCTCAAGAGCTGATCAATCCTCACTTAACTGTAGTTTTACTTATTTGTGTTAATTAATTTCTAGCAGTTTATCTAACATACCTTTTAACTGTTGATATCTCAGGTCAGAATGTGTGGGTTATTCTATTTGTCCTCTGAAGTGGTATGGAAATCATGAGTAGCTCTTCTACTGCAAGGACTGCCTTTATGAAACAAATAAAGACTGGAAGTGGCTGAGCAGCACCTTCTGGGAAGCAGAGAATAAATCTTTATTTTATTACTTTGCTTCTCTCTATGGCCTCTGCTGCCTTTTTCCCCCCTCCTTAAGCTGTCTTTATCTCAACCCACAATTTTACATCTTATGTTCTTTCCCTGTCTTCCTGAGGAAGGGTAGTAAGAAAGCAGGTTAGTGAGCCCCATGCAATGGTGTATCGAGAAAAAAAAAAACGTGAAGGATTTAAAATATTGTAACTTATTTTTACCATAACCTTGCTTCATATCACTGAATTATAAATGACAGATTCAATCCTCTACTACCCTATGGCTACCTTTCTGTGATGGTATGACCCTGGTTGGATGCCAGGTGCCGCCAAAGCTGCTCTATCACTCCCCTCCCCAGCTGGACAGGGGAAAGAAAAGCTAATGAAAGGCTCGTGGGTCAAGATAAGGACAGGGAGATCACTTAGCAGTTACCATTACGGGAAAAAGAGACTCGGCTTGGGGAAGTAAATCTGATTTATTACCAATAAAATCAGAGTAAGGTAATGAGAAAACAAAAACTAAATCTTAAAACACCTTACCCCAACCTGTCCCTTCTTCCCAGGCTCAACTTCACTTCTGATTTCTCTACTTCCTCCCCATATCACAGAGGGATGGTCAATGGGGGTTGTGGTCTGTTGATCACGTTCCTTCCTCCTTGCATTCTTCCCCTTCCAGCATGGAATTCACCCTAAACTTCTCCAGCATGGATTCTTCCCAAAGACTACAGTTCTTCATGAACTGCTCCAGCATGTGTCCTTTCCATTTGGTATAGTCCCTCAGGACCAGACTGCTCCAGTATGCATCCTCCATAGAGTCACAAGTCCTGCCAGCAAGCATGCTTCATCATGGGCTTTTGTTTCCAGAGGTCCTGCTGGGTCTCTGCTCTGGCCTCTCAATGGGTCACATCCTCCTTCATGCATCCAGCTGTACTGATGTGTGATTCTCCATAGAGTGCAGGGTGGACATCCGCTCCTTTACCCTCCAAGAATTACAGGTGATCAGCGTGCTTCACCAGGTGCCCGGAGCACTTTCTCCAGTTCCTTCACTGACTTTGGCGTCGGGACATTTGTTTCTCTCCCATTTTCTTCCTTGTCTCTCCTGGCTGCTGTAGCAGATTAGCTTTTCCCCTTCTTAAATAAGTTACTACAAAGGTACTGCCACCATCACTGATGGACTTGGGCTTGGGCTTGGCCCATAATGCGTCTGTCTTGGAGCCAAATGCATTTGACTTTGTCAACATAGTGGAAGCTTCTTCCAGCTTCTACCAGAAGCTACCCCTGTAGCCCCACTGCTACCTTGTGATGAAACTCAACACACTATGAAATTCAAAAGAAGCAGAAAGTTTTGGGGGCTTTATGAATATTTGAGTCTTTGGTCTTAGACATTCCCAGGGTTTTATCTGAGATCAGGTTCACCTATCATAGCGGCACACAAAGTTATAAAATATTGATGTCCTAGATGTGATGGCAAACATTTCTGGAAAAATAAATGCACCCATCTATAAAACAATCAATATGATATTTATTGATTTTTTCTTTTAACATTTATTAATATACAAATGCATTTTTAGCCTCAAAATGTTAACATGACAAGCATATCACCTGAATTTGGATGATATTATTAATACGCTACCTTCTTACCTGAAATGCTTTCTGCAGGAGATGAACAGCATCTGGACCTTGTAATTGAATTTTTTGAAGTTTGTCATTTTTTTTGGAGTCATGTGTGGGTCAGTGATCTGGACACGATCGTTTACAGTGCACACACAATTAATCAGCTCATTAAATATGGAAAAGTCACTGTGGCAGCAGAAATGCAGGTCACCTCTTTATGAAAAAAACATTTTGCCCTTCAGTTGCTGATGCAGCAGCATTTTGTGTCTGCCATTCATGTGCAGCAAGTTTAGTCATGAAGGCCTAAAGTAGTAGTTCGTGTCTGGACCTGGAGGTTTTGGTCAACAGCTGGTCAAACATGAGCCAGTGTGTGGACAACAAGGCAAAAAATATTCTCACCTGGATCAGCGATAGTGTGACCAGCATGATTAGGGAAGTGATTTTCCCCCCTGTGCTCAGCACTGATGAGGCCACACCTTGAATCCTGGGTTCAGTTTTTGGGGCCCTCACACCAAGGACACTGAGATGCTGGAATGTGCCCAGAGTGAAGAAGCCAGTGAAGGGTCTGGAGAATAGGTCTTGTGAGAAGCAGCTGAGGGAACTGGGGTTGTTCAGCCAATGAGGCTAAAGGGTGACCTTCTAGTTCTCTACAGCTCACTGAAAGGAGGCTGGAGTCAGGTGAGGGTTGGTATCTTCTCCTTAGTATCAAGTGATAGAATGAAAGGAAGTTGCCCCAGGGGAGGTTTAGGTTGGATGACAAAAATATTTCATTCCTGCAAGAGTGGTCAGGCATTGGAACAAGCTGCCCAGGGAAGTGTTGGAGATAACATTCCTGGAGGTGTTAAAAAGCAAGTAGACATGACACTTTGGAACATGCTTTGGTGGTCATGGTAGTGTTGCATTGACAGCTAAACTTGATGATCTTAGAGCTCTTTTCCAACTGAAGCAATGCTATGATACTGTATATAAAAACAGTTTAAATACAAAGATCTGTTGTATTTATATTTAAGTTATTCTAGCAATGGTTGAAAGTACACACTGATAATTTTAGAAGAGAAATTAATGTAGCTTAACAGACCCCTAAGTAAGAGTTAATCAAGAGTTCTTTGGTTTGAATTTTATCAGTTTGATAGATTCTGAAGGCTTTTGATACCACCCTTTTTTACTGCCTATTTATTACATTTTGAGGAAACCAGTAAAGGTAACAAAAATAAGAATTTTGCTTCTTTCTTTCCCATTTTAAATGAAGACTCAAGGGTAAACCTCAATGAAAAAGAAGAAAACATTAGTGCTATGATGAATAATAGAGAAGAGACAAAGTAAAGGAGACCTGCTGAACAACAGTCAAGGTGGGTAAGCCACGATCATTAATCACAGAACAATCTTTTTCCTTATTTTTCTTTCAAGCAGTGAGCAAAATCTAGTGAACATAATCAAACCCACATGTATTTTCTAATTTGTCAAGACAAAGTACAAGGAAGCCTTAGTATAAAGTTGATGTCTACCTCACTTAGACAAGTTTATATGTATTTATATAAGCATGCATTCAAAACATCTCTTTATAAGTCTTATATCAAATCTCTATATAAGAAGTTACTATTAGTAATATTTATTCCTGTATCACAGGGTATTTAAACTGATTTACATATGGATATCAGAAGCCAACCCCATGTAAGCTCAGAAGTGAGTAAATCACAGTATCACAGTATCACCAAGGTTGGAAATCAACCAAGGTTGGAAATCAACTAATAATTGCTGATAATACTGGTAGGAACTATAATCTAAAGCTGTAAATCACACCATGAAAACCCCAGACGATTTATAGCATTTTAAAAGTTCTTGAGGATACTGAGCATTCAGGAAACTAAAGCTGGATTTGTTTTCTGCTGCTTCAATAGAGAGCCATGTGATCCATATCCAGTGCAAAAGGACTGACAGGGTCTTAGAATTCAAGGAATGGAGGCTGAGAGGAGAATTTCTGATTCTTAATAACTACTTGAAAGGAGGTTGAAGCCAGGTAGGTGTTGGTCTCTTATTAGTAGCAAGGGACAGAACAAGAGGAAGTGGCCTCAATCATAGAATCATAGAATCAATGAGGTTGGAAAAGACCTCAAACATCATCAAGTCCAACCTGTCACCACAGACCTCATGACCACTAAACAATGGCACCAAGTGCCACATCCAATCCCCTCTTGAACACCTCCAGGGCCGATGACTCAACCACCTCACTGGGCAGCACATTCCAATGGCTAACATCTCTCTCTGTGAAGAACTTTCTCCTCACATCGAGCCTAAACTTCCCCTGGTGCAGTTTGAGACTGTGAGTTGCACTAGAGGAGGTTTAGATTGGATAGTAGGTGAAAATTCTCAAATGAAAGGATTCTAGTGACTGCAACAGGCTCTCTAAGGAGGTGGTTCATCCCCATCCCTAGAGGTGTTTAAAAAAGGCTGAGATGTGGTGCTGGGGGACATGGTTTAGCACCAGGCTTGGTAGAGTCTGATAATGGTTGGACTTGATGATCTTCAAATTCTTTTCCAAACAAAACAAGTCTATGATTCTATCAACTTTTATCTCAGCTTCCCATGCTATATACCTAAGCACACATTTTTGAGAGGAAGCTCTGGTAGTGTTACTTGGTAGTGTTACTTTGTAGTCAGATTGTGTTTCATTTGCCATCTAATCATCAAAATGGTCTTCAAACAGACTAAAGTCAGTTCATTAAATAAGAAAAGAAAATACTAATTTGTGTCAGAGGCAATTGGAGGAGGAGGGAAGGGCATCCTTATTTGACTGAGCTTTTCTTTGTTTAATTTTCTACCAGCTGTGATGTCAATGAACATGTGAAACTTCACACAGAACAGTCCTTATGGGTTTAAATTACTTACATGATAGAACTGTCAAGAGAAAGGCTGTTTGGGATCAAATCTATACCTGTTGTTCCATTTCTCTTCCACAGTCTGCCAGAAAATTTAACTTCCAGCTGGCTATGTGAAATGGAGCTTAAATCCCTTTTTGATTCTGAAAGTGAGCAGAATATTTTGTGTTCATCTGGAATTTCTTAAACATTACCATTATGATCTTGTTTGGTTTTGGTTGTCTTGGTTGGTTGAGGTTTTTTTAGTGCTTTTCATTTGTATGTTTCCTGTTTAATTCTTATTAACAAAAAATGTGTATTTAAATCAGTGATACTTCAAATTTTACTCCCAAGAGAAAGACAAATTGCATAAAATTCTAAGGAAAAAGACTGGAAAGTATTCTTTGCCAGTTTTACCAAATAGCTGTGTGGATACAAGTAGACTTGAGTGTAGCATATATTCAGGAAGAGGACCTCTCTCATCTTATCCTGTCCTCATATATATGAAGTTAATTATTTCCCCTGTGCTGGGCACTGCTGAGGCCACACCTTGAGTTTTTGGGGTCAGTTTTGGGCCCCTCACAACATGAAGGTAACTAAAATGCTGGAGGAGCATGTCCAGAGAAGGGCAACAAAGCCTGTGAAGGGTCTAGAGAACAGGTCTTGTGAGGAGCAGCTGAGGGAACTAGTGTTGTTCAGCCTGGAGAAAAGGAGGTTGAGGGGAGACCTCATTGCTCTCTACAACTCCCTGAAAAGGGGCCAAAGCCAGGAAGGTATTGGTCTCTTCTCCTTAGTATCAGATGATAGCGTGAAATGAGTGAAAGGAAATGGCCTCAGGTTGCCCTAGGGGATGTTTAGATTGTATATTGAAGAAGTTCTTCACCTGAGGAAGAAGTTCTTCACTGTGAGAGTGGTGAAGCCCTGGAATGGGTTGTCCAGGGAGGTGGTTGAGGCCCCATCCCTGGAGGTGTTTAAGACCAGGCTGGATGAGGCTCTGGCCAGCCTGATCTAGTGTGAGGTGTCCCTGGCCATGGCAGGGGGTTGTAATTTGGTGATTCTTGTGATCCCTTCCAACCCTGACTGATGGCTTTACTGCAAGAGTGTTCAGGCATTGGAACAGGCTGCTCAGGGAGGTGGTAGAGTCACCCTCCCTGGAGATGTTCAAAAAATACGTGGATGTGAAACTTCGGGACATATTTAATGGCCATGGTGGTATTGGGTTGACAGTTGGATTCTATGATCTCAGAGTTCTTTTCCAGATGAAACAATTCTATGATTCTTTAATTTATCTTTGCAATGGAGTAACAATTTTCCACAGGTTTCCAAACAAGCTCAGGCTGTCCTCACAGTTAAAGCCTCCACTGTGGGTTTTTTATTTCCCCCCCCGCTGCAGATTACTTCTTAGACTGTCTGTTAAGTTAGGAGATAAAAAACAATTTAGAAAACAGGCCTTTGAGGGGTTTTATATTATTGTTTTTGACAGAGTTCCCATCATCCAAATTATGTATCTATAAAGCTGGTGATTTGTAGTGTGCTTGACACCAGCAGAACTATGATGATTTACAGCAGATAAAAACTTGAAGAGTTTGGCACTTCTGTATTCTTATTGCTTAGGAGATGACATCTAAACTTTTCTTCTTTCTCTGTGGTACTATGAATAGCATGATGTACTTTTGTGGGCACATGGATGAGTTGTAAATTTAATTTCTTTACAAATCCCTCAAAATTAAAAATATGTGCAGTCATGCAGCTACTTATGTCTTTGAAAAGGATGTGTTTTCTTCCTACTTTAAATAAAGGAGATGAAACTCAAGAAAAGAATAACAGGCTTGGATCTGCTCTCATTCCTCTCAGCATAATTCCAGGTCAGTTATGCTCAGCAGGAGTAGAAGTACAAGTGAATATAGCTGTGGGGTTTTTTGTTTGGTTTTTTTTTGGGGTTTTTTGCTTTTTTTCTTACTCTGAATTTTAAGAAGGATTTATGATTGCAAACCTGAATGTTCTAACACTGACAAAAAGATTTCTAAAGCAGATTAGGGGAAATATAAGTAATTTTAAGAGAGTGTGCCTTTGTCTATTATGAGTTCAATAACATTTTGGATAACTTTTTATACATATGCAAAGTTACTCTTAATGACATTTATTCTTTCTCACGTTGCTTGATACCTTTGGATGTAGCTAATCTCATTTCTAATGTTAGATCTAAGCCAAAGTATCTTGCATAACCATTATTATTCTCTCAGGGAAGTAAAGTAGTACTGCCCTTCAATTTCTGCATGTGATCACAACCACAAAATCCAATTGATTAAATCAAATCTCTAACAATTTATTTCTTAGACTCCTGCCATTCTCATTCCCTGCTCCCAAGATGTTTTTTTTTTGGACCAGTCAATCTCTGCATATTGGCCACAAAGTAGTCTGAGCATTGATGGTGGGAGGGCAACTGAGTTGGTGAGGGGTTTGGAACACAAGCCCTATGAGGAGAGGCTGAGGGAGCCGGGGTTGCTTAGCCTGGAGAAGAGGAGACTGAGGGGCGACCTTATTGCTCTCTACAACTACCTGAAGGGAGGTTGTAGACAGGCGGATGTTGGTCTCTTCTCCCAGGCAGCCAGCACCAGAACAAGAGGACACAGTCTCAGGCTGCACCAGGGGAGGTTTAGGCTGGATGTTAGGAGGAAGTTCTACACGGAGAGAGTGATTGCCCATTGGAATGGGCTGCCCGTGGAGGTGGTGGAGTCACCTCTATTGGAGGTGTTCAGGAGGAGACTTGATGGGGTGCTTGGTGCCATGGTTTTGTTGTTTGGGTGGGTTGGATTGGTTGATAGGTTGGATGCGATGATCTTGAAGGTCTCTTCCAACCTGGTCTGGTCTATTCTATTCTATTCTATTCTATTCTATTCTATTCTATTCTATTCTATTCTATTCTATTCTACTCTATTCTATTCAGACTGGATGATGAACATTTGTTTTTCCATTCTAGTAGAACACAGGAGGATCTTACCAGTTAGTTTTGGTTATCTGCCTTGATAGGACTACTAGGACAAGTTCCTGGTTTCCTCCTCATGTGCATCATCTTCCGTTCCTTCTTATTTTATTTTTTCTTACTCTTTGCTTTTATTATTTTTCCTTTTCCTTTCCTTTTTCCTTTTCCCTTTCCTCTTCCCTTTCCTTTTGCCCTCTCACTTTCCCTTCCCCTTCCATTTTACCTTCTTTATTTATTCCCCCTGCCTCCTGGACCCACCTAATCTTTGTTCTTGACTTGATCTAAGACTGTTAAGTCACTCATTTCTACTCCCACCAATGACCAGACCTCAGAGCATGCTATTCCCATAGTCTTCTTTCAACATTTTTTGAGTTTAACATTCCTTGGGTTTAACATTCTTCCTTCCCAGATCACCGTTTTGGAAGATATCTTGCATTATGAGTCATTTGCCATTGGAATGTGCTGCCCAGGCAGGTGGTGGAGTCACCATCCCTGGAGGTGTTCAAAAGGGGACTGGACAAGGGACCTGGTGCCATGGTTTAGTCATGTGGTCTGTGGTGACAGGTTGGACTTGATGATCTTTGAGGTCTCTTCCAACCTTGGTGATTCTGTGATTATGTGGATTGTAGTTTTGCCCTGACTGTTGAGGTCACCTTCAGCCTGTGATTCCCTTACAGAGAGCAGATAGTTTTCCTGGGAATATTTTTAACTGTGTGCAGGCATAAAAATAAGTTTCTAAATTTTGGAAATTACCTAGAGGACTCTGAGATGGAAGGCAAGAAGACCTTTGTTTTAAGAAAGGTTTATCCAAAAAGCTAAAGGAATATCCAAACATGACTGTAAGTAGATGGCAACACAGAGAAAAATAAGATTAAAATTGGCTGTGGAATCACCAAACTAGTTTCCTCTTTTCCTAAAATAAAGAACAAATTTCTAGTAATAGTTTGGGGTTCAGAAACTTATATTGGGGAAATCCATTAAAAATCTTTTCAATGAAAAGCATAAGATCAGAGAGTTTCACTGTGTCATTTTAAAAAATCCTTTCTTTGTAGTGAATAAACAGGAAGGATTGCTGTGGAGTTGTCATGCCCTTCAACTAGGCAAGGTGGAGAAAATGTTCTTCCTTGTGTACAAGGCAGTCATTGCATACACTACTGAGGTGGATGGGGAAGGGGAAACCTGAATTATTTGTGTCTACCTTAGAAGAGGTGATTTAAACCTGGATGTCCTGTTTATAGAGTTTTCCCTACTGAAAATGAATTTAAATGGGGAAAAGAAAATAATATGTAGTCTGGATTTATTGTATTTTTTAAGGTTTCTCTGTCACATTTAATAATCTGTTCTAACAGTCCAAGAATATGCAGGTCTGTGAGTGTTCTGTAATTGTATGACTATCTGTATCCTTCAGCCTGCCAGCAGTAAGACAAACAATGTGACGTGTGTGGTAGGTTCTACATTGGAATGTAAGAGAATCCATATCAGAACAGCATTGGCAATGTGAAGATTTTGTAGGTGTTTGGAAAGTTACTGAAGGGTTAAGGTCAAAGAGAGGCAACTTGACCTGCTCCTCTGCTGGGATATCTGAAGCAGGTATTTCTGGGTTCCTTTTGATGTGACAGCATGGGAAGAAAAAAAAAGGGGGAAAAAAAGTGTGTTCAAAGAATAAAAGTCACAGAACTGAAAAGAGAATCAGGTGCTCTTTGTAAAGGGTATCTTAATATGGACAGTGGCCACTTGTACTCTGTGCTCCAATTTGCCTTGTGAAAGTCATGGGATGTTTTTGTACTCCATAAAACGTTGTTTGTAGCAGTCAGCTCAAAAACTTAACTCAGTATATAGCTTTAAGAAAAAGCAAAAATCTATGACAAAGAAGTGATAAAAACCTTATCAGCTGAGCCAGAGAGGATCCATTTGTGATTTTTCTTTTCTGAGCATAACAATCTTAGAAAATGATGTCAAACATGTACTCTGTTCTGGTGAGAACTCACCTGGAGTATTCTGTCCATAGTACAACAGCTCTGGGGCCCCTAACACAAAACAGCCATGAACCTGATGGAGTGGATTCAGAGGAGACCACAAAGGTGATCAGGGGCTGGAGCACATCTCCTATGAAGACAGGCTGAAAGAATGGGAGCTGTTCAGTCTGGAGACAAGAAGGTTTGCCAGACCTTGTAGCTGCATTCCATTTTCTGAAGTGGATCTATTGGAAGGCTGAGGAGGGATTTTTAGAAGGGCTTGAAGAGACAGGACGAGGAGCAATGGTTTGAAACTAGAGCAGGATAGATTTGGGTTGGACATAAGGAGGAAGTTCTCTATAATGAGAATGATGAAATACTGGAACAGATTGCCCAAGGATGAGGTTGAGGCCTTGTCCCTGGAGACATTCAAGACTTGATGTAGCCCTGGGCAGCCTGATCTAGTTGGAGGTGTCTCTGCTGATTCCAGGGCATTTGGACAAGATGACCTTCAAGGATCCCTTCCAACCAATGCAATCTGTGAATCTGTAAATCTTTTCTGTGGTGCTGTCATTTCTCCTTCTCTGGGTAACCTTGCATAAATTGTGTAAGTCTTAATTTTACTCCAAGGTACAGTGATTTGCTTGGCTAATCAATACAAAAGGACCAAGGTCATTTCTGTTGCCTAAACATGGTTCATCATCAGACTTGGCAGAGTTAGCCTCAATAACCTTAAAGGTGTTTTCTGAACAAAACTCTCCTATGGTTCAATGATATCTATTAAAAAAAAAAATAATAAAGTGTAAAGAGTTAAATCATTTGGAGATACAATGCTATGCCTCACTATATAGAATAGAATAGAATTTAGAATAGAATAGAATTAACCAGGTTGGAAAAAGTCCTTTGAGATCATCAAGTCCAACCTATCATCCAACACCATCTAATCAACTAAACCATGGCACCAAGTGCCCCATCCAGTCTCTTCCTAAACACCTCCGGTGATGGTGACTCCACCACCTCCCTGAGCAGCCCATTCCAATGGCTAGCAATCCTCTCTGTGAAGAACTTTCTCCTCACTTCAAGCCTAAACCTCCCCTGGTGCAGCTTGAGACTGTGTCCTCTTGTTCTGGTGCTGGTTGCCTGGGAGAAGAGACCCAACCCCACCTGGCTACAACCTCCCTTCAGGTAGTTGTAGAGTGCAATAAGGTCTGCCCTGAGCCTCCTCTTCTCCAACCCCTAAACACCCCCAGCTCCCTCAGCCTCTCCTCATAAGGCTTGTGCTCGAGGTCTCTCACCAGACTCATTGCCCTTCTCTGGACACATTCCAGCAACTCAACATCTTTCCTAAACTGCAGGGCCCAGAAATGGGCACAGTACTGAAGGTATGGCCTAACCGGTACTGAGTACAGGGGCAGAATGACCTCCCTGCTCCTGCTGGCCACACTGTTCCTGATACAGGCCAGGATGCCATGGACCTTGTTGGCCACCTGGGCACACTGCTGGCTCATGTTCAGCCTACTATCAGACAGTACTCCTAGGTCCCTTTCTGCCTGGCCACTCTCCAGCCACTTTGTTCCAAGGCATAGTCAAACAGGACGTGTTATCCTACACTTGGCTCTGAGCACAGCTCTGCAACTCTGAGATCTGTGTACCTGGTAAAAGCATGAGCTGTTGCTATGTAAGCTAGAGCTGGCCGAGGTGCTGCACAAAACCGCAAGTTCCATTCTCAAGAGTGCTACAAGCTTACTGTGCAAATGTCATGGAATGGGTCAGAAGTCTTCAGGCAGAGAGAGACCCACCTCACGAATGACTGGCACAGACACAATTTAGAGCTATGCAATAAGACGAAAACTGCAGAAAGGCACTTGGGCAAGAAACTATGGCAACAGGCTAATGGAGTGTGGCTGCATAAGTGACTGCTGGATATTTAGAGCTCCACTTCCACATAGAATCATAGAATCAATAAGGTTGGAAAAGACCTCAGAGATCATCAAGTCCAACCTGTCACCCAAGACCTCACAACTACTAAACCATGGCACCAAGTGCCACATCCAATTCCCTCTTGAACACCTCCAGGGACTCCACCACCTCCCTGGGCAGCCCATTCCAGTGGCTAACAGCAATAAGGTCTCCCCTGAGCTTCCTCTTCTCCAGGCTTAACAATCCTAGCTCCCTTAGCCTCTCCTCACAGGGCTTGTGCTTGAGGCCTCTCACCAGCCTTACATGAAACCCTTAGGACTGGTGAGATGCCTCTGTATCCTGGATAGTGACTATCCCTTGCTTTAGTAATTCCTTGCTTTTTGTCCTTTCCTATTCTTCTAACTTTTCGCTTTTCACATAAAAATTACAATAAGATTGAAGAGCCTTTCTCAATGAACTACTTGCTTCTGTCTCAGTTTCAGTTGGGGGATCCTTAAAATAAAGTCTTGACAGGGGTCTGAGCAACCTGATCTAATTGGGGATGTCTGTGCTTACTGCAGGGGGCTAGACTGGATGACCTTTAAAGGTCCCTTCCAACCCAAAACATCCTATGATTCTGTGATTCTAAGTTGCACAGAGTAATTAATGTGAATGGTAAAACTATTTAACCCTAAAGAACTATTCTTAGTTGCACTTATACTCACAAGTTACCATGCAAAGATCTTCCTCCTCTGATATTATATTTGGGGTGTTGTGATTTCTTTTAGATGTGTAATGCCATAATAATCTTCTCCTTCTCAAAAAGCCTTTATATTGGACATGTTTGTTCAATCACTGACTTTGGATTATTAGTAATTGAAGTGCACCACTATTTCTACAAGATTCTTGCAGAAATACAATTCCTGCAGAAACAAAAATGACCAATTTTATATTGAATACCTTACAGAAAGGGAATTTACACTAGAAAAAGTAGCAATTCCTGATTATTTTTTAACCTACCTGTGAGTACCTGAGACAATCTGTGTTTGCTACTAAGGAGAAATATTTTCAAGATTGGCATCTCAAGATTACTACTTTAAAGTGAAAACAAACAAACAAACAACAACAAAAAACCCACAACAAAAACCCACCACCGTATTAAATTCTGGATTGAAAAAGTACTGAGAGAAAGGCTAAGATAATTTAAACCTAAAGAAAGAAACAATGAAGGTTACCAGAGAGCTGAAGTGTTATGGTCCCACTTCTTACAGATGCAAAAATAGCACTGCATTTTTTCACAGCCTGATGTCTGCAGAGTTGAAAGTTGGAAAGGTCACAGAGAAATATTTTTTTTGTGTGTATAAAAGCTCCATCTCATTTCTGAACAGGACAGCAGGCTGTCAGTTTGGCACCTTAGTTCTAGTAGCTCCTCTACTGTCTCCCTGTGTTTTCAGCAGCTTGTTTTTGCTAGGGAAGGTGAAAATTTCTGTGTAGGTTCAGTACTTGTTTAGAATGCATTTTGCAACTTTGAGAATATTTCCTTCAAGGATTGGAATTACATCAATGGCATTTCTGGTTTCAAACTCATTTCCCTGCAGACTCCTGAACCCTTCATGTTCACAGACATGTTTCTTCCACCTCTCAATTTCTACTTCTGTGAGTGCTCTCTTTGCTCTCTTGTTGAAAATAATTTGATTTCCTGTGACTGCTAAACATCTGCAGAGGCAAATCAGCTGCCACAATGCTTCCACAAGCAGAAAGATACAAATCCCCTAAACCCCAGAAACTGTCTTGCTTGAATGCATCTACTACCTATATCTTGATTCTCTTTCTCTCTCCCTCCTTGAATTCTCCTTGGGGAAAAAAATAAAATTAAAAAAAGAAAAAATCCTGCCTGAGAACTTATCTTGATGTGGATGAAGAAGTCTGCGACAAAGGATTTGCTAATCTCTTCTTTTACAGTTTCCTCACTCCTGTCATTAGTTAATATAGCCCTGCCAGGTCTAGAGCAAGTTTCTGTAGTTTTGTTCTGAATAACTTACAGCCCTTCTCACATTCAGTTCTTCTCTTTAATTTCCTTTAAAAGAAGAATATTAAACTAAGGTGAGCACTATACCATAATTAATATGCAGGTGACATTCACAGGAAGCTGCTGAGCAGGAGCATTCAAGACTTGACACAGCACATTCTTTCTATTAAGTCATATCGTTGTAATAAATACCAATTAAGTAGCAGGAGTAATTTCCTTTCAAGATACTATCCCTTATTTCCTTGCCTAGGAGTAACATATGTTATCAACACCCAACAGCTTCTACATAAGAAAAGATCAAGCAGGTTTTAGTGCCAGCAAGTGCCACAGGGTCAAAAGTAGAAAGATATAAAGGAGTGCTCTAGTTCTGGTATGTTTATAGGTTCATAGAGTCAATTAGGTTGGAAGGGACCTTAAAGATCATATAGTTCAAACCCCCTGCCTTGGGCAGGGACTCCTTCCAACTGAACAGATTGCTCAAGGCCTCATCCAATTTGGCATGGAACACTTGATGGGACCTCCCTGGGTAACCTGTTCCACTGCCTCAGTACCCTCACTGTAAAGAATGTTCCCAACAGTAACACCCAGGAAGAGCAAATGAACAGCAGATCCCAGTAGCCACTATGTGAGTGAAAACTGTTCTTGTTTTGGGAGCATTTTTGGCACCTGTTTTCCACAGGTTTAAATACATAACACCTTCAAGGAGAAAAAAATTTCCTGAAACAGTGGTCAGGCATTAGAATAAGTTGCTCAGGGAGGTGGTGGTTTCACCATCCCTGGAGACATTGAAAAAAAAACCAAAGCATAGTTATGTCACTTCAAGACATGGTTTAATGTCTATGGTGGTGTTTGGTTGATCATAGAATCACAGAATCATTTGGGTTGGCAAAGACCCTTGGGATCATCAAGTCCAACCATTAATCCCACTCTACAAAGTTCACTGCTAAACAATATCCCCAAGCATCACATCCAAATGACCTTTAAACACATCCAGTGTTGGCAACCGAACCATCACCCTACTCCAATGTCTGACTACTCTTTCTGTGATTTTTTCTTCCTAATGTCCAGATGCTTAAACTTGATGTCCATGATGGTTGGACTTTATGATCTTAGAGGTCTTTTCCAACTGAAACAATTCTGTGATTCTATAGTAAGACAGAGAGAGGAAAAAAAAAAACATCTTTTGAGTTGACTCTGGTAGTATCATGGTCCAGAAAACAATATACCCAAACCCACTAATTTAAAAAAATCAGGGCTTTCATTCTGCAAGAAAAGAATAATCTGTTTGGGTTTCAATTTGTTTGATTGTTTGGGATTTTTGTTGTGTGAGTTTCTTTGTTTTATATGTCTGTTTGTTTTGTTTTGTTTGGGTTTTGTGTGTTTATCTTTTCTTTTCCATTCAGTTGCAAAGCAGAAATATTTGGAAGTCCTTAGGACAACAGTTAGCATCTGCTATCATTTTTCCAGTGCAATTCAGGCTGGATGTGACTCTGAGCAACCTGATCTAGGGTGAGGGGTCCCTGCCCACGGCAGGGAGGTTGGAACTAGATGATCCTTGAGGCCCCTTCCAACTCTAACAATTCTATGATACTAGTGCCTCAAAATAAGAAGCTTGGATGTTCATGCTCCTAATTCCCTAATCCCATGGTAATACATTGAAATTTACTGTATATACAATAATTGCTTTTTAAGTAAGTATATATTAAGTGTGTAGTTTTAATTATATATGAAGTGTGTAGTTGTATTTCATTTGTTCAGCTGAACTACTGCCATAGTAAGGGAGAAAAAGGCATGAGTTCATGAGCTGTTGGGCAGATGTTTGAAGTAGCTCATATGGTGATGAGGCAGATCTGAGGTCAAGATACCAGGGTCCAGATCAGAAGGGTAGATGGTTAGGCACAGACAAGACTGCAACACACGTCAAGTGAAGGTCCAGGGCAAGGACTTGAGCTTAGATGCAGCTCCTGAGTGAAGGTGGGGAAGCTCAGAGGGTAGCTTCTCATGATGGCTGGACTTGATGGTCTTAGAGGTCTTCTCCAACCTTAATAATTCTGTGATTCCATGATATTTTGAGTAATATAACACAACACAAGTGTTTCTCCAGCCGGGGGGATGGGGGGAGATACTTTTTCTCCCAGGTTATGATCTACAAATCCCAGTTCCTAACAAAGCTTTCCAATGTCTTTATACCTTAAGCAATACATTTCAGACACACAGGTAGAGGCACAAAAAACAAGAGCTGTTCCCTACACATGTGTATTTGTTAGAGCAAGTGTTGTCTAAGTATCGTCAGAAATGTCTGCTTTGCAAAAGGTGAGAAGGGACAATGTTTAAACAATTAAACATTTGATTTCTGGTCTCCAAAGTAAGATTAGAGATGTTTGAATAATATTCTAATCAGTGAAGAAATATAGTAATATTTACTTTAAAAAATCCCCTTTATTTACCAGAAGCTTATCCATTGCCAAGGGACATTTCACTTAGTTTTGTTATACACAGAGCACATAAACCCCATAAACTGGCAGCATGCCATTGCAGCAATAAAATCAAACCATGTTCTGAGTTGCATCAGCAAGAGTATCAGGGAAATGGGCAGATAATTATCACTGCCCTACTCTACACTTGTTAAGCTATATCTGATACTGAACTCTAAGATCAAGTCCAACTGTCAGCCCAACACCACCATGGCCATTGAAACATGTCCCAAAGTTTCATGTCCACATATCTTTTGATCTTCTCCAGGGAGGGTGACTCCACCAGCTCCCTGGGCAGCCTATTCTAATGCCTGACCACTCTTTCAGGAAAGAATTTTTTCCTAATATCTGACCTAAACCTCCCCTGGTTCAACTTGAGGCCATTGCCTCTCATCTTGTCACTTGTTACTAGGGAAAAAAGACCAGCTCCTACATCTGTGCAATTTCCTTTAAGTGAGTTGTAGAGAACAGTGAGATCTTCCCTCAGCCTCCTTTTCTCCACACTAAACAATCTGAGTTCCCTAACCCTCACATCTCATAATGAAAAGCTCACTTCAATATTAGAATTTCTCTGTCAATTCCAGTAAGAGTTAATTTGATGTTTTTATTTAGAAAAGCCCAAAATCTTAGCATATAATAAATTCAGAGATAAAGAATTTCTCTCTCTCTGTGAGCATAACCTAAGAAAATAATATTATCTGTATCTCTTCAGCAGAGGAACCATAAAATGTACTTGTTTTAGTTATACTTGTGTTACATACATATATATTTATATATATAAAAAATATTTATATCTATATATTAATTGGGAGGATCTATGGGGCTGCACTTCTAAATTACCCCCAGAATAGTCAATATCTGTCCTTTATCTCAAATTAAGTTTAGGAATGATATTGACTTGCTGGAATCTGTCCAGAGAAGGGCAACAAAGTTGGTGAGGGGTTTGGAACACATGCCCTATGAGGAGAGGTGAGGAGAGGCTGAGGGAGCTGGAGCTGATTAGCCCGAAGAAGAGGAGGGTCAGGGGAGACCTTATTGCTTTCTACAACTACCTGAAGGGAAGTTGTATCCAGGTGGGGGTTGGTCTCTTCTCCCAGACAACCAGCACCAGAACAAGAGCACACAGTCTCAGGCTGCACCAGGGGAGGTTTAGGATGGATGTTAGGAAGAAATTCTTCATAGAGAGAGTGATTGCCCATTGGAATGGGCTGCCCGGGGAGGTGGTGGAGTCATCATTATTGGAGGTGTTCAGGAGGAGACTTGATGGGGTGCTTGGTGCCATGGTTTAGTTGATTAGATGGTGATGGATGATAGGTTGGACTCCATGATCTGAAAGGTCTCTTCCAACCTTGGTAATTCTATTCTATTCTATTCTATTCTATTCTATTCTATTCTATTCTATTCTATTCTATTCTATTCTATTCTATTCTATTCTATTCTATTCTATTCTATTCTATTCTATTCTATTCGATGGTGTTGGATGATGGGTGGGATGTGATGATCTTGAAGGTCTCTTCCAACCTGGTCTATTCTATTCTATTCTATTCTATTCTATTCTATTCTATTCTATTCTATTCTATTCTATTCTATTCTCTTAGGGTGGAATAAGACAGAAAGAAAGAGAGAAGGGTACAGAGTAGAGTATATGATACATTATGGTATGGTCTAACAGAAGAACATTTTTGGTTATATTTTCTGTTGATTATTTTTGGCATCAATCAATATGGATTTTAGACAAGCAAATTCAAATGCAAAGAAAAAAGGAAAAGAAATGATATGAAAAAATATTACTGGCATGTTTTCAATAGCTTCTAAATTTTTCATCACCATTTTAAATGCATTTCGTTTCAATATGAAACAGTTCATGTCCCAGGAAGTAGTGGAATATTATTTTTTTTCCTTTCAGAAATTAATGTTCAGCCAACACTATGCCTTTTATAACCTTTCCAAAATATGAACATGCTGATTAATTCACAAGACATAGATCTTGAACTACACTTCTAAACATCAAGAGCTTTCATGGAAGGCCAACCCTCAACAGCTTATTCCAAAGAGACACTCTTTGACTTTTAGATTTTCATGAGGTCTTTCAGTTTTCATTTATGCTCATGCCGTATTTAGCTTATCCCATCTGCTTCCAATTACTGTGACTGTGTGTGCTTTGTTTTTATTTTAATTTTGGTGTGGTTCCCTGGGTTTGATGGGCCTGTCCTTACAGATGAAAGAGAGTTGATTCCCCTGGAATTAAATGTTTTCCAAGACAGAGCAGCAAAACTAAATGCATAATAATTTACTGCATGTTAATACAGAATCATAGCATCATACAATCATTCAACTGTTCTGGTTGGAAAAGACCTTTAAGATCATCAAGGCCAACTGTTCTTTAACTCCATGAAGGCTGGGGCTAAAACCATGTCACTCAGTACCACATCTCTGACTCTTTGAAATGCCTGCAGGGATGGGAATTCAATCAGCTGTCTGGGCAGCCTGTACCTGACTACTCTTTCAGTGAAGACATTTTTCAGAATAGAATAGAATAGAATAGAATAGAATAGAATAGAATAGAATAGAATAGAAAGGAAAGGAATAGACCAGGTTGGAAGAGACCTTCAAGATCATCGCATCCAACCTATCAACCAACACCACCTAATCAACTAAACCATGCAACTGAGCACCCCATCAAGTCTCCTCCTGAACACCTCCAATAATGATGACTCCACCACCTCACTGTTCCTGATACAGGCCAGGATGCCATTGGCCCTCTTGGCCGCCTGGGCACACTGCAGGCTCATGTTCAGCTTACCATCGACCAGTACCCCCAGGTCCCATTTAAACTCCCTTGCTGCAATTTGAGGTCATTTCATCTTATCCTATCCTATCACTTGTTACTGGGGACAACATACCAACACCCTCCTGGCTTCAACCTTCTTTCAGGGAGTTATACAGTTACAGGGCCTTCCCTCAGCCTCCTTTTCTCCAGGCTAAACAACTTAGTTCCCTCAGGCTCCTCACCCATGTTCTCCTGGGTCACATCCCAGGTGTTTGTATCTATACAGCAAACTAAACTCTAGATGTAGTGCAAGTTACTAGAAAGCATACTGTGCAAAAGAACTTTTGACTAAGCTTTCAACATCTGTTCCAGACTTTGTGTAGGAGGGTAAGTGTTGATCATCTCAACAGAAATTTACATCTAGGTAAATAAAATTCACATTCTGTTGATATTTTTCTCTCCACTACATCAACGCTAGCAAAGTTATTTTTTTCTCCTTTTTACTATCTTTATAGTACCTGTGAGCTCACTGGAGCTACTTACAGAAAACTCATGCTTCTATTCAGGGAAGGCAAGCATAATCTGGATGAAAAACCTAAGTAGGCCACAAATTTAGAAAGTTGTCTCTTTAATAATGTAATTTGTTACACCAGGGCCCCATATTGCCTGTTTACTCAAGCAGGTGGTTTTGCTGAAGAAAAGAAATGCTGATGATGCAAAGTGCTGACCCACATATCAGTTCCCAACAGACTGCACCAGCTGGTGTAGTTTATGCTTGTAGCTTCTACAAAGCCAACATTTTCCTTTTCCGTTACCTTTTGCTGATGGAATGCAGAACAATGTAAATATTGTCAAAGTCTCTTCCTGGAAAGGACCTGTAAGCAAGTTTATACTTACAGTTATTTATGACTTAGTTTTGTTTTGTTTCATTTTGTTGCATGTTTGTTTTGTTGTGTATTTTTGTCTTCTTCTTGTTTTCTTTTCCTTTTTTTCCCTCCCTTTTCCTTTCCCTTTCCTTTTCCCTTTCCTTTTCCCTTTTCCTTTTCCTTTTCCCTTTCCTTTTCCCTCCCCTCTCCCTCTCCCTCTCCCTCTCCCTCTCCCTCTCCCTCTCCCTCTCCCTCTCCCTCTCCCTCTCCCTTTCCCTTTCCCTTTTTTTCCT